>OY829515.1:14361981-14961981 GCA_963691665.1 Clepsis dumicolana | reverse complement strand
CGCAGCGGAGGATGCTCTTGCGAGACATACCTGAAACAATTGCACTTGAAACACTGGTATCATTTTTTAACTGTTAGACTATAAAAAAATAAGTAGTTATTTGAAGTACTCTTTTGTAATTTTGTATGTCGATAATGAATTTACTAGAGTGATTTTTACGTTATTTGTACGTTCCAATATTTTCCTTAAGTCAATAAATGACTACTGTTTATTTTGGCAATAATACAAAAGGAATGAAGTTGTTTTAATGTTTCTTTAATTTACACGTTTTAGATATAATTATAATAACAATTGTTTTAACATTGAATAAAATAAGTAACTAACTTTAACTACACAAGAGAACTGTCAATGAGCCAAGCTCACTTGCTTGGCGGGAGTGTAAAAAGAAAGTTGATCCATGTACCTAATTTTATTTGAACTAATTGAATATACTTATTAACATTGTGATGTATGTCTGATGTTTTATTTGACGTGAACGTATTATTACATAACTGACTTCAAAAAAAGGAGGAGGTTCTACGTTCCACTGTATGTATTTTTTTTTTATTTATGTACATCGATTACTCCGTCAATTGTAGATCGATTTTAAATTTTTTTTTATTTGTAAGGGTATACTCCTGAGGTGGTCCCATTGTCACCAAGTCATGATCTGATGATGGGATCCCAGGGAAATCGAGGGCAACCCTCAAATTTTACAGGCACGTACTATGTGTTTCATATATTTTCTAAGGTTATTCAAGTATTTGCGTCTGGTAGTCATCATCTCATGATGATGAGCTGATGATGGAAGGTACAACTCCTTAGCGGTTAGGAGTTGGAGGATAATTCTGAAAATGTTAAACCATTATTCGAAAGGGTATACTCCTGAGGTGGTCCCACTGTCACCAAGTCATGATCTGATGATGGGATCTTAGGAAAATCGAGGGCAACCCTCAAATTTTATAGGCACGTATCATGTGTTTCGTATATTTTTTAAGGCTATTCAAGTATTTGCGTCCGGTAGTTATGTTGATGAGCTGATGATGGAAGGTACAACTCCTTAACGGTTAGGAGTTGGAGGATAATTCAGAAAATGTTAAATCAACGTAAAATTGTGAAATAAAAATCTTTTAACAAAAAAGTAAAACCGCCTTGAAAAAGAAACCTTAGAAGAAAAACGTAAAATAATCCTCTGAAATAATGATAAATAAATAAAATAAAATAAAATGCGTTTATTTCGGACAACAGAAACTAAAGCCTAAAGTTTTATGGCCTAGCACTAAGCAGCAGAAATATGAAGTCGTTGCTTCATTCAAATAATATTCCGCTCGCACCGCACCGATCATTTTGTCGTATCGTATCTCTGTCGCGTTACACCGACGCGTATCATGATCGTTGGTGTGGATGCAAAAAGATCGCGATCATGCTACGCGCCGTATGTGATCGCTCGCAATCCGTGTTGCTACTCGTTTATTAAATACCCCTCACTCACGCTCGCTATCGGATATCGGATAAGCAGTTATGATAGATATATACGTATTAACGTGATATGCCGCGATCCATTCGAGTCAGTTTTTTCCTGATCATCAAACTACATCAGGACGAAAAAGTGGTTCTTGATAGCTTACAGCCATGTATCAAACTTATATACGACAAGAAGACGACAAGTGAATCATATGCGAAAATGGTTAAGAACATCGTACGACTATAAACCAAAAGCGATGGAGTGGTTAGTGGATTCCTGTCAGCGTTGGCCGCCGTAACAACTATCTTCATCTCTTCGCGCGGAATCAATCAGCTTCGGTGTTTATCGATATCTATTTGTGGCTGAGAGACGTCAGCGACTATAATCGCACGCGGTTCCATCGACAAAGTTAAAGAGAAATTGGAGTTATTTTAGCGTGACCGCACACGGCACACGGCACACGGCACACGGCATGTCCAAACACTTTAAGCTGACAAGCACAAGTAATAGACACCTACATTTTTAATTTAAAGATCATCATCATCATCATCAGCCTATTTACGTCCCACTGCTGGGCACAGGCCTCCTCTCAGAATGAGAGGGCTTAAATTTAATTTAAAGATCATTCGGCTTAGCTTCTAGCTCCCTTAGCTTCTATTAAATAAGAGTCGTGTTTTATATCCCACTGCTGGGGCTATAGTTCCCACGCGGGCCTGATTGATGACTTGGGAACTTTACACACACCATTGCATTGCTTCGCAGGAGTCTGCAGGCTCCCTTTCGATGTTTACCTTCACTGAAAAGTTCGTGATAAATTACAAATTTAATTCGCACACAAATTCCGTAAAACTCAGTGGTGCGAGCCGGGGCTCGAACCCACGACCTTCTGCGTGATAGGCCACGGGTCAAACCACTAGGTTAAATCTACATGCAACCCAGTATGTATAAAGAACGATTAAGATTAATTTGTACAGAAACAAATTTGAGTAAGAAAATAAATACCCTGAATATGGTTTAGACTGGGAGAGAAAGAATCGTGGTATTTGATACGACACGACAATCTGATGCTAAAAACTATAGAAGGAAAGATAGAAGAAAACGAGGCAGGGGAAGGCTGAAGACAGAGTACTGAGATCAAATACAGAAGATAGACGAGTCTTATTAGAAGGTGAATGAACTGGCGACTAAGAAAACGGACTAGAAATGAACTGTTTTGACACAAGTGATGATGAAAATAAAAAACTTGGGTCAAACATTTCTGCCTTTCAATACTGCGGAATGCGCAGCCACGGAAGGGAGAGCCGTTAACTGTAATTTAGAAATAATACTCACGGATGTTGGAGCAGAGAATGCGATCCGATCTATTTCTGAGGCAATAACTATAATAGCTTTATGAATAGCATGGCGCATAGATATGCTAAAAATAAAAGCTGTGACTTTTATGCGGAAAATATGATTTAGAGTGGTAGATTATTTCTTAACGTTGATTTAATAAGCTTCTGCTTTTTTTCTCGTAGTTGTTTACGGTGTTAATTTATTTAAAAAAAACTAGTCTATTTGCAGAGTTTATGCAATATTATTCCCATCAAACAAAGCCGATACAATTGAGTGTATCTTACGATAGTGTCCCCGTGAAGGAGACTAATGTTTTAAATTACCTGGATACACTATCGATGACCATCTTGACTGGAAGGAACACGTAGAATCTGCATTTTCTAGGTTAGATTCTTACAATAGGCGCCTTAAAATTACAGGCTGGTTTTTTTTTCATAATCTTGGCATGTGGTAAAATAATAAAATAAAGTCTCCTAAAAAAAAGTATCCTACTTAAAATATTGCAATGTCTAATAAAATTAATCAAACGGATTTTGATGAAACTTAGGTAAGATTCGAGGTCTTCGATTTAAAAAAATCGCGTTCAAATCGATTTAGTACTCCGTTTAGGAGCTACGATGAAACAAACAGACTCACAAATACACAAGTCAAACATACAACGCATGGTTAAGGTTTGTGTGGAGAAGAAGAGCAGAAGGCTGAAATTTATAAAGTATTCTATAAGAAGCTTAATAATTTAGTAGAATAAGGTTGAATTTCGACTATTAAATAGGTAGGTATAATTCTTGTGAATTTCCAAACATGCATACAGCGTATTACGATACGATGTTGATGACAGAACAGATTGAACATGAGGAAGGTGAAGCAATCATATTTCCATTATATATGACTAAATCTTATTGCGATTTAATATATCATAGTAGGTATTATATTATTAGATAAGCTTCTCTTGCGCCAGTATTCACATAAAATTTTAGACGTTGCTTATAAACACGTCATCGGTGCAACGTTCTGAGAATGCAATCGGATATAAGCAGAAGTAGCAAACAGGAAAAGTTATTTGAAAAATTTTATAGCCTTTAAAATTACCTTTTAAATTATATTGTATCATATGTAATTAGATACGGAATTCCGTATGCAATAGCAGTCATAATTACCTACATTTTTTTGATCTGAAAATCAGTATTTTGTTTTAACATACAATGACAATGCAAAGAAAAATCCGTTAAGCAGCTGGACTTGAACTAGCAACCTCGGTAATCTGTACCACGCTCCACCAATTAAGCTACTCGTATACTTAACGTTGGCGTACCTAACGAATTTTTCAATGCCTTGTGTCTTGTGTTGTGTGTGTTGAATTTCACTATGAATGTTTCATAAAAATAAAAACAAAAATAATCAATAAATCGATTATTTTCATTTTTTTTTAGTATTTTGTTTTGTTTACCAATTACAAATACTTCGCAATATTTTTTGTAAGAAATGCTTTTTTTCTTTTGTGACCGATTACAATTCGTCGTTTCAGAACAATATACATAGGTAGGTACCTAGTTGTTATTAACAAAATGAATGAATCCTCGCTCCCATCTCCCCTTTAAGCAGAATTTTAAACAATTAACAATGACATTAAATCTAAACTAAAACTAAATAAACTAAATTAAATCTAATTAAGGCCCCCGTGGCATGGTGCCCAAAAGGCTGGCAGCGTTGTCTCGCTGAATAGCAATGTTGATTCTTTGAGAGAGAAAACTGCCAGCCCTTTGGTCACAAGTTGCATCGACTAAGAGTTTTTTCAACTCTGAAATAATTTCAAGTACCTACAATATTAATTTTCGTCGTTTCTATCAGTCTGAGGTAACTGAGTAACTAAGGCTATGTGAACAGTCGTACGCGACAAATATGCGCCTGAAGTGATTACTGTACCTACTTAATTTGTATGGAAAACGAGACCTTCCATACAAATTAAGTAGGTACAGTACCTCAGTTACCTCAGACTGATAGAAACGACGAAAATTTATATTGTAGGTACTTGAAATTATTTCAGAGTTGAAAAAACTCTTAGTCGATGCAACTTGTGACCAAAGGGCTGGCAGTTTTCTCTCTCAAAGAATCAACATTGCTATTCAGCGAGACAACGCTGCCAGCCTTTTGGGCACCATGCCACGGGGGCCTTAATTAGATTTAATTTAGTTTATTTAGTTTTAATTTAGATTTAATGTCATTGTTAATTGTTTAAAATTCTGCTCTGCTCGCGCGACAGCGCAGTGTGTGTCTCGCCGCCGCTGGGTCGTGCGCTCCCAGAGGAAGGACTACGAATTAGTCCGAAACATGTCGGGCTAAACTCGACTTATATACGTGAGTGATCCGTTTTTATTTCACTAGAAAACATAATTTTAAGCATGATTATGATTGATAAAAATCATGTTTTCTATTCTGAGCTTAATATAATAAGTCTACAGTATGTAGTGTCATTAAGGCTAAATGGTGTCAGTGTGACACCTTTCTTTCTTTCAACAACTAGGTGTCTCACCTGGCTTCATCCTCAGTTCTTCGCAGGAAGAGTTAGGGGTGAGTGACAGCGCACTGCCTGGCGTCAGACTGGCAGAGTCTCGCTCAGGGTTCACCAGACCCTGGCTAGCCATTCCCGGGGCTGCCGTCCCTTGACTGGTTACCCCCTGGCTAGCCACCCCCTGGCTAGCCATAGTTGATGCTGGTGACGAGCCGGCCAGGGCAAGTACCCCCACCATGGCACCAGCTGCGATCGCTCCTTCCGACGTTGTTGGTGGCCATTGAGCTTTCTCCCACCTGCAAAAAAAAGACAGTTCTGATATCATCATCATCATCACCAGCCTTTTCAGGGTTCTGTACCCAAAGGGTAAAAAAGGCACCCTATTACTAAGAATCCGCTGTCCGTTCGTCTGTCTGTCTGTCTGTCCGTCTGTCACCAGGCTGTATCTCATGAACCGTGATAGTTAGACAGTAAAAATTTTCATAGATGATTGTATTTCTGTTGCCGCTATAACAACGAATACTAAAAAAACAGAATAAAAAGGGCTCCCATACAACAGACATGATTTTTTAGACAATGACATCTGTGGGCGACTAGTGTAACTCAGAATGCTCAAGGATTGGGCTATAGTTCCCACGCGAGCCCGGTAGGTACTTAGTGGGAACTTCTGATACATTATTGAATTGCTTCACAGGAGTATGCAGGTTTGCTCACGATGTTTTCCTTCACCGAAAAGTTCATGATAAATTACAAATAACGTGATTTCTCACATAAATTCCGAAAATTCAGAGGTGCCAGCCGGGGTTCGAACCGACGACCCTCTGCTTGAGATGCCATAGATCAAACCACTAGGCTACCACGGCTTATCGTTCTGGTACGAACTTAAAAAAAAAATTGCGGCTCTAAAACGCTAACTGAAAAAACATTCCGACGAATTGAGAACCTCCTCCCTTTTTTGAAGTCGCTTACAAATCCTTGTATCTGGACCACAGCCAGTTGTATAATTGAAATTCTAAGTTAAAATGGTTTGAAATTTTGATAGATATTTATTTGTGCTCAGTACAGGAGTGACATACGTAATCTAATTTGTAGATACTATGAGCAATAGGCCTTCTTACACGATGCACGAAACGAGTTGTGATACATTGCCGTTGTCAATCGACGACTTATAATCCAACGCCAATCGGCCACGCAATGTAAAGCCACTCGCGCAATATTTCTCGAATCTTACAAAATATGGCTAGTCTCGGGGTAAAGTCGTTTTGTTAGCAACTGCCAGCCACTTGTCATAGGTCCAGATTTTAGTTTCCTATGATGTTTCCATTCCTATCACAACACCGTTAAGTGCTCACTTCATTCAAGATTGTGCTACACTGTGTCTACAGGGTGTATCACACTACCGATTTGCGAGCGAGAGCTTCATACTAACAGCGCTCGCGGCGACCACGTTGCGTGATCGCCTCAATACGAAACTCGCTAGCAAATCGCCAGTGTGATAATGAAAAGGCTGTTAACGCCAAGTCTCGTAGATCAATTCCAATAGTTTCAAGTAAGGAATACAGGTCACAAGTTACATACACAACCAATAAGTACTATAACTACTGTACGATTACATCGCACATGCGTCAGTGCGCCATCAGCATGTTAGTAATATAAGGTTTTTAAGCAATAAAGTTCAGTTCACGTTCGTATTTATATAAGTGTGCACACGTATCAAAATAAAGCAAGTTATCAAGTTTAATTCGTCTTTCCTGTTCTCATCAACAAGAAACCTATCAAGCAAGTGTACTAGCTGACAAGAGCTCGTACATTAATGGTCCTTCGAACCGCTGCAGAGAAAAAGTGTTTTTTTTTTCTTTTCCTTTCTTGGTTGCAAATCGGCTCGGTAGGTCTCCCACAAGCGGGTCTCGCCGACTGAGTTGAGAAGGCGCATAAGCCCAAAGGAGGAAAAGAAACAGTCCGCGTCGATTGTTACTTAATTAGCAAGTTAATGCCCAGCATCAAGGCTCAAAATCAAGAGTAACAAGACTCAGATCAATATTATCAAGAATCAGGAACGGAGCACCAAGGCCCATTAAATAGCAAGAAACGAACATAATTTGAACTCAAGCAAGTCAAGTCAAGTACAAATAAGAAAAATACAGGAATCAAGTCCAGCAAATTAAGCAAGTAACAGTAGACAGGAAGATCTTCACTGTAAAAAATGGATCAGTTACTACAAAACCAACTTCAAGTGAAAGGCGCTATACAGCAACTCCGGACAAACTTCAAAAAAGATGGTCAAGATAGAAAAACTCCAGAGCATATCAAGAGGAGACTGGATACTCTGGATATGTATTGGGAGGAGTTCAAAAATAATCATGAAAAATTGTGCGCATTCGATAACCGAGCTCACGACTATTTTTTCGAAAATCACTACGACGAGACAAGATCGTTGTACACTGAGACCAGGGAACTTATTCAAAAATCAGTGCCACCTCCCAGTCAACCATACCAGAAACCGCCGATTATTCATCCTACCCCAGAAACACCGTCAGGATCGGGAGAGAGTAAGAAGTCGAACTCTCAAAACCCTCTGCAAGATTTCATCTCAAAGGGTAGCCACAGCAAATTAGATGAAATGTTACGCAAGCAAGCAAGTAACTTTAAAGCTTTAGCCCGGACGCTATCGAATATCAAGTTAGATAGTGTCGCAGAAAAGTGGGAGCTGCAGGACATATTGAGGTCCTTAGATTCTCGCTGGGCTGCCATTGACTCTCTACATTGGGATATTGACAGCGAACTCAATGGCACCGATGAGCATTATGAAGACACGTTCACCAAGTATGAAAATGAATATTCTTCAATGAAAAAAGAAATAAACAGCAAGTTGTGGTCTGCGTCTCACAGGGAACAAGCAACCCCTCGTTTGGACATTCCTGTTTTTCATGGAAACTATCAACAATGGGTTTCGTTCAAAGATCTTTTTAAAGAAGCCATACACAGGAATCCGTCTTTATCAAACGCACAAAAAATGCAGTTTTTGAAGAGCAAAATTAAGGGCGAGCCAGAGCGCCTCATACAACATCTACAAATCAGCTCAGATAATTACGTCACTTGCTGGGAAATATTAAGTCATCGATACAACAACAAGAACCTAATTTTCACCACTCACCTCAATACCATGATGAGTCTCCCAGTTTTACAGCAAGCGACATCAAGCCACATCAAACGACTTCACGACGTAACTATCGAAAGTCTGAATGGCGTCAAAAACCTTGGGATTAACATTGACACCTGGGACCCTATATTAGTGCATATATTGACACAGAAATTAGACGCTGAAACTCATAATGAATACATGACGTCATTGAAGCAACCACGAGAGCTGCCGTCGTTGAAAGAATTACTGTCATTCCTAGAAAGCAAATTTACTGCAATGGAGTCATCCCGACGTAAACAAGACAACGTCACGCCTAGACCTAATACCAATAGGCCATCAATCTCTACCAATCAAATTAAGTCAAGTCAATTCAAACAGTATTACTCCAGCAACAAGGCTACATCAAACACGCCACCTCAAACTTACCACCGAAAATGTCCAGTGTGTCAGAGCGACCATGGCATCTATTTCTGTACGGAATTTAAGGATATGGCGCCAGGACTAAAGCGAAAAACCGTCGCAAACCTAAATCTTTGCACTAATTGTTTATACAATCATAACGGCAAGCAATGCAATTCAGTAAAACGTTGTCAAGAATGCAACGGGTATCATAATACATTATTGCACGACGCATTTTGCAATCAAAATGCAGTGTCAAGAAATGGATTCGGCAATGCAAATGCAAGAAATCAACCGTTTCAACAAGGAAGTGGGTCACACGTGGCGCAACAACGTGATGTGAAAAATGAAGAGCCGAAAATACTTCTTGCTACAGCCATGATCAAGGTGCTGGCAGCTGATGGTCTACCTCGTATCATGCGAGCTCTCATTGACCAAGGCTCCCAAATTTCGTTGATTTCCGAGAACGCAGCACAAAAGTTAGGGTTGCCACGACGGAAATGTAGAGGTGTAATCACAGGGGTGGGCGCAAATGACAACAGTTGTAGAGGAAGCATGAACCTAAATTGCTGTTCTAGTACTGAAGATTACACCTTCATTACCGATGTATTCGTAATGAAAAGTTTAACAAGAAACTTACCGAACACATCATTTATAAAACCAACATGGAAACTTTTGGAAAACATTCCTCTGGCGGATTCGCAGTTTTATGTAAGCAACCCAGTTGATTTATTATTGGGCGCAGAAGTCTACGCTACCATCTTGCTAAAAGGCATGTACCGACATGAATGCTCACCTCTACTCGCACAAGAGACACGTTTAGGATGGATTTTATGTGGCAAGGTACATCAAGGCCTTCAATGTAATTTGGCGTTGCAAAACATACATGAAATTCGAAAATTTTGGGATATTGAAGATATTCCTGAGAACTCTACATATAACAGTGACGAAGATGAATGCGTAAGTTTTTATAACTCTACTACAAGAAGATTGAAGGACGGAAAATACGAAGTGCGAATACCACTTAAGGCCACGTATTTGACCAAATTAGGACAATCAAAACATAAAGCGATTGCGCAATTCCTACAGTTGGAACGTAAATTTAGCAGAAACGAAGACATTGCGCAACAGTATAAAGCATTCATACATGAGTACCTATCGCATGGTCACATGAAATTGACGTCAACACGTAGCAACGAGAAATTTGAGAACTATTTACCGCACAGCGCTGTACTACGCGAGGAATCAACTACGTCACCTCTTCGCGTTGTATTTAACGCTTCAGCTAAAACATCATATGGAACAAGCCTTAATGATTTTATGCACAAGGGTCCAAACCTACAAAAGGACCTTGTCACATTGGTTTTGAAGTGGAGGCAACATCAAGTGGCATTCATAGCGGACATCGAAAAAATGTTTCGACAAATTTGGGTTCACAAAGACGATCAAAAACTACATATGATAATTTGGAGAGATTCACCACACGAAATGTTACGAGAATATCAACTCACGACGGTCACATACGGCACCAAAGCAGCGCCGTTCCTTGCTATGATGACTCTCAAGCAACTAGCCAAGGACGAAGGAGTTAACTACCCGGAAGCCGCTCGAGTACTTGGAGAGTGTTTCTATATGGATGACTTACTTCATGGGTCGCATTCAATAGAATCAGCAAAAAGATTACAACAAGAGTTAATGGAACTTTTGAGGTCAGGAGGCTTTAACCTGAGAAAGTGGATGTCAAACTATCAAGAGTTACTACAAGTTACAGACAAGAAAGAGTTGACAACAGAGGTCAACTACAACTTCAAAGAACACGAATCAAGAAAAACCCTAGGGCTCAACTGGGACCCTAGGCGGGATGCTTTCAATTTCCAATCAAGAATCGTCACAACTTCTAATGACAACGAGTTCAACACTAAAAGGCAGTTACTATCAGAAATTTCGAAACTATTTGACCCTTTGGGCTGGCTGACACCTGTCTCTACCAAGCTCAAATTACTGTTCCAAAAAATATGGAACACAGCCATTCAGTGGGATGACAAGATTCCAGACGATATTAATGCCGAATGGTTAAAGATCAAGCTTGACCTACATAATATTAATCAATTGCAAATACCGCGATGGCTGGGGACGGACGCTACAAGCGATATCGAGTTACACGCATTCTGTGATTCATCGGAAAAGGCATACGCCTGTGTTATTTATTGTAAAACGAATAATCAAGGGCAATCAAGAATAGTTTTACTAGCAGCAAAATCAAGATTGGTTCCGAATAGCAAAGAATATTCAATACCAAAATTGGAACTCTGTGCTGCTCTCCTACTCTCCAAATTGATGGAAAAAGTTACGCAAAGCTTATCTAACCATAACATTAATATTTATGGTTGGACAGACTCCACAGCGGTGTTAGGATGGCTGCAAGGAGACTCCACGCGCTGGAAAACGTTTGTCGCCAACAGGGTGCGTCAAATAACAAAGGTGGTTCCACCAGAATGCTGGCGTTACGTTAAGTCGACTGAAAATCCTGCGGATTCCGCTAGTCGCGGACTCACTGCATCACAACTAAAAGATCATCATTTATGGTGGCAGGGACCAATTTGGTTGCCGTCATTTAAGGCCGGAGAACAAGAATCGACCTTAACGTATACCACCAACGAAGAAGTCAAAGCGGCGAAACAAGTCAATGTCGTAATAAACAATCAAGACGAAGACAGCATTTTGAAATTCCTGCTACACAAATACAGTTCATTTTCAAAGCTGGTACGGGTATTAGCATGGGTACGTCGTTTCATCACAAAAAAGCAAGACCGGCAGACCGAGAAATTCATTACACTATCAGAGATTAGGATGGCAAAAGCCACAATTATAAAACATGTACAAGAAACTTTTTTTGTGACAGAACTAGCCGCTCTCAAGAAAAGTGGTACAATCCATTCGAAAAGCAAGATCTCCCAATTATGTCCAATTATTGATAAAGAAGGTATTCTCCGTGTCGGTGGCAGACTAGAAAATGCGCAAATCTCATATGACATGAAGCACCCCATCATTTTGCCTCACAAGAGTCGATTGACTGACCTTGTTATTGGACACGCGCATAAGACTACACTGCACGGCGGAGCTCGGATTACTTTAAATTTTATACGAAGCAAGTATTGGATTATTGGAGGAAATCAGGCAACAAAACAATATATCCGTGGATGTATTACCTGCAAGAAGCAAAAACCCGACAAACATCTCCAGATCATGGGAGACCTACCAGCAGCAAGAAGTAACCCGTCCCGCCCGTTTACTCATACAGGAGTCGATTACACCGGGCACGTCGTCCTCAAGGTCAACAAAGGTCGTGGTATCAAGACCACCAAAGGATACGTCGCTGTATTTGTCTGTATGGTGACCAAAGCTGTCCATTTAGAGCTGGTCTCTGACTTGACCACATCAGCGTTCATAGCCGCGTTACGCAGAATGGCATCTCGAAGAGGAGCTCCGACCCACATGTACAGCGATAATGGCCGGAACTTCCTAGGAGCCAGCAAAGTACTCCAATCAGAGCATGAGGAGCTACAAAAAATAATGAACGAAGAATTTATGTCGCAGATTACTGATATGGAGATCAAGTGGCACTTCAACGCGCCTCTATGGCCCTCAGCTGGAGGTCTATGGGAAGCTTGTTGCAAAAGCTTCCAGTTTCATCTAAAAAGAGTCCTCGGCGAGCAGAAGCTAACGTTCGAAGAGTTCAGTACTCTGTTAGCACAAATCGAGGGGTGCCTAAACTCAAGACCCTTATGTGCTATATCTGAGGACCCCGAAGACTTGAATTATCTAACTCCATCTCATTTCCTAGCAAGTGGACCCTCTCTCACTATAATAGAAACTGAAAAAGATTTACGGACACGATGGCAGCTGACACAAAAAATCTTCCAAGATATATGGAAACGATGGCGCTCGGAGTATCTGGCACAACTGAATGCAAGAAGCAAGTGGAGGACTCCGCAAGATAACATAAAAATCAACGACGTCGTGCTTCTTCACGACGACAACCTGCCACCCGGCAAGTGGGCGATGGGCAGAGTTACACAGCTGCATCCTGGGCGAGACGGCTACGTCCGCGTTGTAAGCCTAAGAACTAAAAATGGGATCTTGAAACGTCCTATTATAAAAGTCTCCGTGTTAACTGAACATAAAGAAGATGACTTGCTCAACAAGAAGTTCGAAGATAAAACAAACAAGCAACCCCAGAGCGAGGACACCTCTTCAAGAAGACATCTGCGAACAAGAGCAAAGAAGGGCTCGTTCAACCTTACATCTATGTTTGCCGCGCTGATGTTATTCTTATCTCTGACAACAAGGTCAGAGTGCAACATAAACGTGACCTCGTTTAAAGAAAGTCAAGGCTTATACTTCGATAGAATATCTGACATGATGATTATTCGAGACGAGTGGAAACTCGTTGTATACTACAACATGGAACCGTATTGGCAAGCAACAAACGCATTTCGAAAGTATACAAATTTTCTCACTGAAACATGTGACGCCATAAAAAACCAAGTACAATGTGACGTCATTTCTCTACAATTAAGTCATGGATTCTCCGAACTCGAGTACTACAATCAAATGTTACTCAGTCAGCACACGAGCACGCGACCCGAGACGCTACGTCATCGCCGTGGCCTCATAGACGGCATCGGATACGTTGCGAACAGCCTGTTCGGCGTACTCGATGAAAGATTCGCGGAACAATATCAGAAAGATATATCACTCATACGAAATAATGCAAAGCATATGGTATCCCTTTGGAAGAACCAGACTTCTATCGTCGAGGCTGAGTACAACCTGTTAAGACGCAGCGAAGAAAAGATGAATCAACAACATAAGATGATTCATCAGCATTTAAACAAATTAGAAGAAGCCATGAACAATCTCAAAAATAAAATCGAAGCAAATAACATTATCAACGATTTCAACATGGGAGCAATTATAGCGAGTAATATGCTCAACAATTTAAAAGAAATACAAAACACGTTATTAGACACCATCACAGATATATATCACGGCCGTTTTAACTTGCACTTGCTGACTCCCGAACAATTAATAAGCGAATTAAGCACCATAGCAAGCAAACTACCAAGAGACGTATCGCTACCCATAGAAAATATACATTCAGACCTAAGAAAGATCTATCAACTACTTAACGTCAAGACAAGGATGCTAGATGAAGTCCTAATTTTCGAAATAAGGTTGCCTCTTATCAGCCGAGACTCGTTTGAAATTTTCAAGATAATTTCAAACCCCACAGCAGTTGGAAACAAAATTGTCAGTATAGTACCAGTTTCAAATTATGTATCCATCAACATGAAGAAGGATTCGTATATACCAATGTCGGAAAATGACGTGAGGTCATGCACAAGAATATCAGAAGCCTACTATTGTCCAATCAAGAAGCGTATATACCAAATAAAAGGTGACAAAAGTTTCTGTAAAAGAGAAAATTCAGAATGCAAAACCAAGACATCATCTTGCGAAAACAATTGGCAAGAAAGCTATACGCTCAACACATATGTTTATTTTTGTTGCGAGCAGTGTCGAGTTACAACCATATGCGCCGACCAAGTTACCGCATATCAATTAACTAACGCTGGACTTATAAACATAGGTCATGGTTGCATTATCAAGACTGACAATTTCACTGTGTATCCACACAAACCACATTGGAGTGAAGTGAATATGCAGTCCGAGGTATACATCCCGATCATGGCTCCAATAAACCACATAATCAATATAACCATACCTCATACTCGCTTATCCGAAGGAGAAGAATCACAAGAAATACAAAAGGAGATGATACAAATCGGAGAGAAAATAAAGAATTTAAAGGAAACAGAAGTTCCTTCCGAAGAATTATCATACCACGATCTTCATCACTACGCCATGATCTATGTGATCCTAGCAGTAATAGTACTCGCCGGTTTAATCAGCATGTTGAAGCGAGTGCAATGCAGATGGCGAGTGCCTCGCTCCCCACCACCAGCCACAGAGGAGCCCGCGACCGCCGCCGCCACCCCGCACCCCTGCGCCTCCCCGCGCGACACCGCCGCTGGCAGAGCCACTGAACAGCGTGACATGGACCATAGTGACGCAGTCGCACCTAATTTGCGAGTCGACAAAAGCACGACACCCTCGTTTAGAGCTGTATCTTTTGATTAATGAAATTATGTTTTTTTTGTAATTGATGTTAATCTTCTTAGCCTGACCCCGGAATATGTACGATTACATCGCACATGCGTCAGTGCGCCATCAGCATGTTAGTAATATAAGGTTTTTAAGCAATAAAGTTCAGTTCACGTTCGTATTTATATAAGTGTGCACACGTATCAAAATAAAGCAAGTTATCAAGTTTAATTCGTCTTTCCTGTTCTCATCAACAAGAAACCTATCAAGCAAGTGTACTAGCTGACAAGAGCTCGTACAACTACAAATAAATAAAAATACTTAAACTAAAAATAACTTAAAAAATTAAATACCTACCGAACCTGGACCTCTCGCTCGGCAGGGTGGCCAACACGCGGCAGCATTCCCGCGCTGAATTGCGTTAGCAATTCTTTGCGCGAGAAAGCTGCCCGCGCGAGGGTCGCCTGTTGCCTCTTTCAGGCGTTTGCTCAGCTCCTTGTGGAGCCCGAGCGCACCCTTACCCCAAGGACCGAGCGTCTCGACGCCAAACGGCAAGAACTCGTATTGGGCACCGAGCCAACTGTATTTGCCGACCTTGAGGCGCCGCTCCTGCCCGTTTGCCGTAAAGATGTCAAGGATATAAAATTAAATTTCTTTGCGGGTAGCTGTGGCGCTCCGACTGGGCTGAGATGTTTGTAAACCTCATGTATGCGTCTCGGTAAAGGAAGCCTACACGGTCCTAAGAAGCAATTCAATGGTATATGCTTCGAATACAGAACAAATCAGAACCCGCGAAACTGAAGCAACTAACACTTAAATATTGTAGTTTCGCATAGTCATCTCCGTGCACGCAGCGTATCGTGACGTGTTATACGAATGACAATACTAATTAATCCCTTTTCGTGTCGTTCTTACATGCAGAAATGCCGTTGAGCTTATGAAAAACAGAATAGGATTCTATTTTAAGTAGGTATAAACAAGTAGCGAAATCGTTACAAAATGGACACAGTGCGTGGCGTGCGGTTATTGAACGCGGCGTCTGGTTTGTTCTGTATTCTGTGTTTGGTTGTATATGAAGTTTCTCATCCTTACTGGGGTGTTAGTACAGCGTTTTCGTATAACGTCAGTGGGTCTAGCACTATTGAAAATAACCAAAATGCAATACTGACATTGTAGCCAATAAGCTCGTAAAGTGCGAATACTCCGCAAATAACCGCTGCGCGGTGCAGGAATACGCTGCCATGATTTGTTTGTAATAAGTAGATGCCGTTTTATTTGATACGTGTTTAGTTTAAACTAAGATTGTGAGATACGGCTTGCCAAATACTTCTTATTTACCTTAGCATGTCAAAAATAAATGCGCATCAAGAATATTTTCATGTTGGCTACCGAAAGTTGACCTTAGAAGGCAACATTAGGTCAAATGTCACAATTGAGAAATGCTGCCAAACGGTCTTGGTCGTGACCCGGCGTGACATCTGGTTACCTGATTACTGGTTCTTACTGAACCAGTGGTCTATGTTTTTGGCCTCATTTTCATTTATCATCAGGTGAGATAGGATAGGGTATCAATCATTTTTCCGTTTTTTAATAAAAAATATGATTTTATTCTTAATCAGTTTATTTTATCTCTCGAGTCACCTTTTACTATTAATAAAGTTTGCCTGGTTTTTGGAACAGGCGAAAATGTAAAAGTATGAAGACTATAAATGATTTGTATACAAATTGTGGCTAACTCAAGATTTTTTAAAAGTGCCGCCTTTTCACAAGGTCAACTTTTAGCAGCCACACCAAGCGACACTGGTACTTCAGTATTTAATTTATCGCAGAATTTTTTTTTTGGCGTAAGGAGGGTCTACTTTTGAAAACATCACGGGCAGTATCAATTACTTAATGTATATAATCTTCCCACCCGGTGTATACGTTTGCTTGATTTTTTTTATTATGTCAGCTTAAAAATCAACATGATTCCTTACAACAACTTACAACCAGTTTTTCTCTGTCTTTTCGTATTATAGTATCGGAATGTTTTGTTCCCCACTGACCTATTTGGAAAGCTCTCCCCATATATTGTGTGATACATTAATCCTATGTACATTCTTAAGCATCGTAATAGTTTACAGTTCATTAAGCAGCTGGAAATAGACTAGTATTGATGGCTCGCATTCATTGGCAAGTGATATGACCAGCTGAAGCGAAATATTTTCGGAATGTGTTTTGTTTTTAGTGGGTATATTATAGTCTAAGGGCTAAGAGCCCAAGTTATACTCATTTAGCTTCACCTAAGACGCGTAATACTGATAAGTAATGTACAGTTAAAGTGACAAAAGTTTTCCAATGTCAAAATGTTTATAACATTGTCATAAAGATTGATTTTTGCCTGACCCGTGGGAAAGGTTTTTCTACCATGTCTATATTCGTAGTTTAGAAAAGAAACACCCTGTACTGTGGGTTTATTGATAAAGAATCTCTTTGCAACTTATTAGTAGGCTCTAATAATTTACAAAGAAATGCAGTAAATAAGTAATTTTAATCGGTTCATCAAGAACAGCAGTTTGCAAAGCTATGAGCTTATTTTAGCAAAGTTATCTCAAGAGTAGTGTAGGATGAAGTGCAGAAAAACCTCCGTGCCGTACACGCACAAAACTGGAAGGAGATCGCACAAGATACGGAGGAGAAGGATCGCACAAGGGGGGCTTCAGGTCGCTGAGCCAGCGGAGTAAGTAAGTAAGTATTACACATAATGAAAACGTCATATTAACCGCGATTACCTTATAGGTTTGATGAGCACCCGATATTTCGATGCAGTTGCATGCATCATGATCACGGGCAAACTGACGAAACGACACAACATGCACGCACGCACAGTCTGCGCAACATTAGTGTCTACCATCGTTTCGTCAGTTTGCCCGTGATCATGATGCATGCAACTGCATCAAAATATCGGGAGCTCATCAAACCTATAAGGTAATCGCGGTCAATATCCCGTTTTCATGATGTCTAATGCAATTAACCGCAAATCATTTAAACTGTTAAAGTAAGTAAGTACTTACTTAAGTATCAAGAGTAGCTATAATCCTCACCTGAAAGCTGCCTTCACTTTAGTCCACTTAGAGACCTTCGACTTCTCCACTTCTTTTGAGAAAATCCCTTCCGACCTCCTCCTCAGAGGAGTGCCCGGCGAAACGTCACTGTCATCCCCTCCCGCCGACCTTGCTCTTTGTCTCCTCAGCAGGGACCCACCGAACCGAGAGTGACCTTTCCACTTGGACCCTGATCTCTTCACGGTCCTCCCACCCGCCATGATACAATCAAACATCGCCTGCCCATACTCGCTATCAATCTCCGCCTCCAACGCCTCGTTTATCATGTGCAATTCCTTCCTCTCCAACCTCAATCTCTCATTCTCCTGGTCTATTTTCTTATGTGTCTCATGCAACCGCTTCAACTGGTTCACGTCTCTCAACTTTTTCAGCAAGCTGGCGTTATGCTCCTTCAATGTTATGAACTGATTCATGATTTGAATCAGTTTCTCTAATTGGTCTAAAGATTCGATTGTATCCTTAGTTCTTAGTGCTAGATCTTTCCCGCGTTTGGAGGCGGGGTCGTCGCGTTCTTTGAGTCTTTGCAGCATGCTCTCGCATAGCGTTTCCGCGTCGATTTCTCCGTCGTGGTGAGACCAGTAGTAGTCGGAGTTAGGTCCGGCAGTGCAGGGGGAGGAGCCTTCGTCTGAAGGCGTTTGTGGTTTGACTGACAAAGAAGCAGGAGGTTCTCCTCTCCTTCGCTTGTGTAAGGACGTCCCGCTCGGAGGTAGTTCTGTTAAATCTTTCTCTTTCTCCGTGGACGCGAGGTTCCCGTCGGTGAGGTCACTGCTTTCCTTCAATGACGTCATCATGCAGCTGCTGCGTGTCTGGACTATTTATAAATGAAAATAAACGCACGTGCACGGTCGGACACTGGGGTGAGACCAAATGTTACGGAATGCATTTCTTGGGTTGAAGTCCATGACTCAATATATTAGTTACTCTACATTTGGGACAAGCGTACACTTATGCTTTTTCACTGTAGCGCCTTCATTGAAACCTGTGTAGTTTTCATTAGTTATAGGTACATCAGATGGTTCTGTAAAATTCACATTCATACAAAGTTGGTTGTATAAATTTGTATAACTGACAGTCACTTTCACATAACACTAACAAGTTTAGTCTCGACGTTATTTTAAATAATTTAAAGCTACGTTTCCATCACTTTAACGAAACAATCATTACTTGATTACTATTATAATAAGGTAGGTACAAATTACAGCTGGAATATTTGTCGGTTAAGTTTGTTCCGCCCTGCGCACGCGTTTCGTAAGGCGGGCGGCTGCGCACTGCCGAGCGCCCGAACCGCCCGAACACTTCCGAACATTTCCGACTTCGTATTTTTAACTTTACCACACAAAAATACACCTGACTCTCACGAAAATCAATCTTATCTCAAGCGCACTAAGTGTTAGTGATCATGAATCAGCTTTCCGTGTCCCGTTAATGCTTTCTTATGCTAAGACATTACTTTCGTACACGGAACCCATTAACCCATTTTTGTTGAAAAAGGGAGTAAATAAAAGTTTTATGTTTCAGTCTTATTGTGCCACTTATTTGGATTTTAGAATTTTAGTTTATTTTACGCTGTCTGAGAATTTTACTTTTTTTTAAATAAAGATTTAGGAAGTACTGTAGGTACTCAGTGGTTACTATTGATTTCTATGGAATATGGCTGAAAAAAAATGTTGATATCCAATAATTTGCAAGTAGCTTCAACTTTTTTTTTATACACAAGGCAAGGCAAGTGGGTCACCTGATGGTAAGTGATCACCACTGCCCAGTGCCCATAGACACTTGCATTCCCAGTAGTTTGCAGATGCGTCGCCAACCTAGAGAGCTAAGATGAAATGTATCTTACCCTCCACACCGGAACACAACAGTGCAAGCACTGCAGCTTAGCGGCAGGTTTATTAGTAGTGCATCCAACTACGACAAAAAAAATCGGTCACATCGAATGGAAATATTCGAAGAAGAGAAAAGAGTGTGGAACGAATTTCAAAAAGGTTTATATTCATCTAACTAGCGACTTCTTGTTAATTGGATCACTGGCTGAAAATTTCAATTCTTCGCTTTCTGACAACTGTTTCCTAAAACGAAAAACGTGAAACAAAGAAATTCTCACTCAATATGACCCGGACGTTTCGATGATATTTTATTTTGTATTTTATTCGTTTTTAGTTTTTTTCTTATTTGGAAGCTTATAAGTACTTTACACCGATGCCGGCAGCCGGTGAATTTTAAACGGTATGATATTTCGATTTTTCAATATTTTGATATATTATTTGGCCGATACAGTAGTATTTAGTGTTCGTTTGGAGTCTTGATCGATCGGGTAGCAAATTGTTTCTTTAAATGGGTTAGTGAACATCTTTTGAAAACTGGGTTTATGCCAATTTTTGATAAGCACTAGTAGAACTTTCAGCTGCCATATAAAATATTATGAAATGTTCGGCGGCATACAGCTTTTTAATGTTATTTCAATAGTTATGTTCGGTACTTCTGTTTGGGATACTTTGTTGGTATCTGCATAATATGGGGAACTTAGTAGTTTCATGGATTACAAGTGCTTACTACCAGCTACGACGGCAATACTTAGAGGCAGCTACGGATTTCCTTTACGTTTCAATTCTCACGTTGAGCAAACTTTTCCATTATGAAATGTCAAATATTGACACTTAAAATTATGATGACAAGCAAGCAAGAGCTGCTTCAAAGGTCCCATCACCCAGTTCGAGAGTCTATTTTTCTGATCTTTCTGTATACTTGCGTTTCAGTTAGAAATTTGAGAAGCTTTAAATGTTTCTGACTTCAAGGGAAATACATTTGATAAAGATTCTTTTTCAACATCATCATGTCTGTCGAAACACGTCCACTGCTGGCCGGCGGCCTCCCCCGCGGCTCTCCACTCAGACCGGTCTTGTGCTTTCCGCATTCACCGCGGTCCCGCGATCTTTACCAGGCTTGGTCTTATTTAAAACTATTTATTAATCTCATCAAACAAGTCGATACTATCGACGTACTATCGCCGCGTTTCGATAGTATCAATAGTTTTGCTTTAGTAACTATCGACGTATTTTCAATATTATCGCCTGAAAATAAAACGACACCCTTTGTGAGCAAGCAATAGTATCGTGAAATGTTCGACTGTCGATAGAGCAAAACTATCTATACTATCGTTAGTATCGATAGTATCGTCAAAGGTCGATAGTTTCGATAGGAGTATCGATTTGACCGATTTTCAAGGCCACGATAGTATCACGATACTATCGACTGACTATCGCTGTCGCATCAACAGTGCTGATGATTGTTGTGACTCCTCAGCTGATCACGCGGTGGCTGCGGCGCGATGGGGAGTGACGAGAAGGAAATCGAGAAGAAGAAACTCAACGATGACCTCGTCACGTTCATGAAGAGGCGCAGCGACACCGAGGTGCCTCGCTACACCACGCGCCTCCATAACTATGTCAAACTTCAGTTAGTACCACTTCAAAACTTACAATGAGTGAAGGATAACCTAAGGTAACCAACTTAGAAGTGTTGAAAAACCCCCGACATCGTCGTTTCAGAGCTCAATATTTCAAAAACGTGTGCACCGATTTTAATAAAACTTGGCTAAGAACCATCTCGGTTAAACTAGCTTTCGATTAAAAAAAATGGCTTCGAAATTAGTCCATCCGTTTGGGAGCTATGATGCCACAGACAGATACACAGAATTATTTTCATGATACTCGGGACTTGATCGCGTAAAAATATTTGAATACCTCGACGTTTCGGACGCGACGTTGCGTCCATGGTCTCGAAGGCACTGAAGAGGCGGGTATCAACATCTTCTAGCTGCGTGGGTTTCTCTAGCTCACGACAGGATCATGTCCTCAATAAAATAAATGTTACGCAACTTGCTACCGTAAGGTACCGTAAGTCAATTTATTCTTCATCTCAATGACAATGTCAGTCAAAGGCGTTATGTGCTCGGCTCATTTCAAGTGACGATGTCGTTTAACTAAAGAAGTTGATAAATGTTGTGTTAATTGTTTATGAAAATACTATTTCAAATCATCCTATGAGTGGCTTGGCGTCATCCGCATGAATTTTTCGACCCCTGCGTAATTAGGATGCGTTTGTAATATATTTCAGACAGCGTAGGGCCGCAGCAGCCAAGCGCCACTCGGAACACGAGCGCAAGCGGTCGGGCTCCCGCAAGCAGGGCGACGGCAAGGAAGGCGACGCCACCGAAACGTGAGTTTGCGAAACGTTTGAGAAACGCCTGACTCACCTGACCCCTATTTCACCAACTTTACGATTGTCAGTCTTCAATGACAATTCGGTGTCAACTGCTGACTTGAAGAGCTTTTGTTTTGGCGTGCTTTACATCTATTGAATCAGGCGTTACTTTGCGGAGGTCAATATTTATGAACTAAAACAATTACTTTGCTCACCCGCGACCACAAGTGACAAATAGTTATATCTGTGCTTCGTTAATGGCCTCGTGGAGAGTACCGAAACGCGTCAGCGCTTAGTTTAGTGGTGGTGGTGATAGTTGAGTCTGTGTGGCATGTGTTGATTCGTGTAGCAGTGGAGGCGGAGGTGTTGCATGGAAACATACATTTGCCGCACAGATTTAACTATTTGTCGGTGTTCCCTTGTTTTACAGACAGAAATTTCGTAGAATTTTGTTTCTCAGAAAATGTTTCATATAATATTTGGTCCTTGTATTTTTACTTTGAATATTATTGTTGCAACGACTATTTACTAAAATGGAAAAAAAATCACAGAACAACAATTCTATGAATTTTATAATTTATTCTTTTTAACCGACTTCAAAAAAGGAGGAGGTTCTACGTTCCACTGTATGTATTTTTTTTTATGTATGTTCATCGATTACTCCGTCAATTGTAGACCGATTTTCAAAATTCTTTTTTCATTCGAAAGGGGTATATGATCTGATGATGGGATCTCAGGGAAATCGAGGGCAACCCTCAAATTTTATCGGCACGTATCATGTGTTTCATAGATTTTTTTAAGGCTATTCAAGTATTTGCGTCCGGTAGTCATCATCTCATGTTGATGAGCTGATGATGGAAGGTACAACTCCTTAACGGTTAGGAGTTGGTAAATAATTCTGAAAATGTTAAATCAACGTAAAATTGTGAAATAAAAATCTTTTAACAAAAAAGTAAAACCGCCTTCAAAAAAAAACCTTAGAAAAAAAACGTAAAATAATCCTCTAAAATAATGATAAATAAATAAAATAAAATAAAATGCGTTTATTTCGGACAACAGAAACTAAAGCCTAAAGTTTTATGGCCTAGCACTAAGCAGCAGAATTATGAAGTCGGCGCTTCATTCAAAGAATATTCCGCTGGCATCGCACCGACTTCATATTTCTGCTGCTTAGTGCTAGGCCATAAAACTTTAGGCTTTAGTTTATGTTGTCCGAAATAAACGCATTTTATTTTATTTTATTTATTTATCATTATTTTAGAGGATTATTTTACGTTTTTTTTCGAAGGTTTTTTTTTTGAAGGCGGTTTTACTTTTTTGTTAAATATTTTATTAAATAAAGTGATTAAATAGTAGATTTTTTTTACGAATGTTATTTATTCGGTGTATTTTTCCATGATTTTTCTATTTCAACGAAATTCTTAAAATAGGCGTTACTTATGCTATCCATCATTTTATAAATAAGACATTTCATTTCAAGATTGAATTTTAAATCTTTCGCATGTATTTTTTTTTCCGTTTTCTTTGCTTGAATTCTTCTGTAAAATACAATGAAATCTAATTATAATTGGAAATATTAGATAAAATGTCTATTAAATCAAATTGATAATTGTAAAATACATTAGAATAGGTTAGTAATTGCTACCAGAAAGTAGGTTAGGTTAGGTTAGAACAGCGACCCCACCGGAAAAGGAATCGCTACCAGAAAAGTAGGTTAGTTTAGGTTAGAACAGCGACCCTACCAGAAAAGGAATCGCTACCAGAAAAGTAGGTTAGGTTAGAACAGCGACCCTACCAGAAAAGGAATCGCTACCAGAAAAGTAGGTTAGGTTAGGTTAGAACAGCGACCCCACCAGAAAAGGAATCGCTACCAGAATTAGGCACAGTTAAATCAGTTAGTACGTGTATATGAAGTCACTATTAATGTCAATAACAAAACTACCCGCATTGTTTTTGTGAACGCGGTGATGTAATTGTATAGAAGGGTATGCATTTTGTCAAAGTTATGTATTGAAACGTTTAGGAACTGCCACACGATGAAATGTTTTTCTTGGTAATAAATATCATATTAACATATTATTATGAGGATAAAGAATATTTGATTAGTTATTCTATGATATGAATATCGAAACATAAAATTTATTTGTAACAATAATCAATGATTTAAATTTCTTCAAAGTCAGTATTCTGCGTATTGATTACTCTATGAAATGTCAATATGCGTAAAAAT
The DNA here is from genome assembly GCA_963691665.1 of Clepsis dumicolana. Classification (NCBI taxonomy): domain Eukaryota; kingdom Metazoa; phylum Arthropoda; class Insecta; order Lepidoptera; family Tortricidae; genus Clepsis; species Clepsis dumicolana. The sequence continues at coordinate 14,937,447 of OY829515.1, read as the reverse complement.
TTCTTTTAAACGAAAATCTATAAAACTATTGTCTGTAAAACAACGTACAACCCTATTTGTCACTTGTGGTCGCGGGTGAGCAAAGTTATTGTTTTTTGCGCTTCATTATTGGCAAAGAAATCTAGTTCGGATTGTCATTAACTGACTATTGTAATGTTGGTGAAATAGGGGCCTGACCCGTCATCCGACCTGTGTCCCGAGCACGAATGTTCGAATATCGAGAAAATTCATTATAATAGCCTGGCAAAAGAGTAAAAATTTAAATACAAAAAGTTGGTTAGACTGTTCACCCTTTGAACGCCACGAACGCTAAGGCGTCAAGAGCCGACGTGCCTACGACGCCACCAAAGCTTATGCTTAAGGTTTAAGTCCGCGTTGACGTTACGCCAACTTGGCGTGTGGATGACAACTTTTGTATGCGTCGTTGGCGTTCAAATGGTTGTCACACACGTAACCGCTCGTCACCGGATCGGCGCCGCCTCGTCGCCGTCAATCAAACAAAAGCAAGGCGAGGCGATGCTGTCCCGATGCCGATATGTGTGCGAAGACCCTGCTCACACGGTGTAACGCAACTGCAACGAAACTGCAACTTCTAGTTTGAGTTTCATTTGAGTTTATGCCATAGACTTCTTTGAGAGACTGCACATGACGCGTCAATTTTAAAACCGTTCCAGTTGCGTTTCACCGTCGTTCTGGGCTTTACGGTATGGAGTTTCTTACAAGAATACTGAACGGCTCGGGTTGAGGCGGTGCAGATCCGTTGCGGAGCGGTTGCGTGTGCGACAACCTTTGGTCTCGGGGCAAAGGTTGCGTTTTCTAGCTACATTCAAATACAGAGTTATTTGTATTCAGCGGGAAGTTAAACATCATCATCTGTTCCAGTGAGCAACAAGAAAATCCAGAAGGCGGCGGCCGCGTGATGAGACGATCGTACGTAACGTAATCGTAAACTATTCCTTTAATATTAGTCTATCTACGAACATAGGTATCATAAGTACTCTATTATGCGTTCAGAAACTGTAGAAAATTACTAGTTTTTAATTACTGCTGGCGACATAGCATTCGATGTCATAATGACTTTTCGTTACTGCTGCTGCTGGCGACGGTTTACGGTTACGGTCTCTGAACGCATAATAGAGGTCTTACGATATGGCGTAGATAAAAGGCAGGTGAATGTCGATTGTCATCATTTCAAAAGTAAAGACTTTTTAAATGATGACAAACGACATTCACTGATTTCCGCATCCACCGTGGTCCCGCGAAATTTACTAGGTCGTCGCTCCATCTTGTTGGAGGCCTACCGACAGCTCGTCTCCCGGTCCGTGGGCGCCATTCGAGAACCTTACACGTTTTTTAAATACATTTGCGAAAAAATTACAATGAGGCGGTGGGCCGGTATGAGCTGCTCTAACATCACCCGCCGGCGCCCGCGGTGGAGTAAGGCGGCGGAGTGCTGCCGGCGCCGTGAAAAAGTGAAATGCACTAGTGCCAAAAATCGAACTTTCTGCACCTACGTAGCCAGCAACTGTATTAAAAAAAAAGCTCGTGGCAGCAAGAGATCTAGTAGCTGCTCTTACTGACCCATCGCAACTTTCCACCCTGTATAATAAAACTGTACGTGTGCAGGCGCAGAGAATGCGGCCACCGAGCCGCGCACTCGAGCTCGCGCTCGATGTCGCACGACCCGCAGGACCGCTGTGGCCGACGCAGGCGCCGCCGCCGCCGCCGCCGCTCTTGCGGGGTAAGAACCACGCAACCACAGAACCACATAATCACAGAACCACAGAAGTATTATCGAGAGAATAGGAAAGAGTGCATCTCGTATGCCAAAAAAGAAGGACAGGGAGCCTCATTGGACGTCGCGAATTTTTATTTTCCCGACCGCTTTCCGCGTGCGCCGTCAAATTAAAAAAAAAAACACAAAAAAAATCCGAGAGCACCTCCTCCTTTTTTGAAGTCTGTTAGAAATGCTTTGTTGTTCTATAATTAACTGTTCAAACGCTACCACCAAAAATCTGTATAAGTAAATGTGTCCATTGCATTAATTAGTCTTGATACACATACCTACTTTTATTTGCTTGATAAACGAACATAAAGTTTATTACCATTTAATAAAAAAAAAATCTGTCACGATTAATTACTGTATTAGACACATTCTTACTAAAAATATGATGAGAAAGATTTGGCAAGACCACATTTTAAATTTTCATTCAATTTCTATGGAACATCTAGAAAAAAAGCGACGTTGCCAGCTCGGCAGAAATAAACGCTTTCAGCCCTTTCAACGCCAACGACGCATGCACAAGTTGTCATCCACACGGTAAGTTGGCATAACGTCAACCCAAACTTAAACCTTAAGCACACGTCCGTCGGTCGCATTTGCACAGTGGAGCCGGAAGCTTATAAGCGTTGGTGGCGTCGTAGGTACGTCGGCTCATGACGCTTTTAACCCTTTGAACGCCAAGAACGCCTGAAGGCGTCGTGAGCCGACGTGCCTACGACGCCACCAACGCTTATAGGCGTCCGGCTGCACAGTGTAAATGCGAGCTATGGACGTATGCTTTTAAGGTTTAAGTCTTCGTTGACGTTACGCCAACTTGGCGTGTGGATGATAACTTTTGTATGCGTCGTTGGCGTTCAAAATGTTAAGGGTCCTTGGAGTTGAAAAGGTTAATACGCTTTCCTTTTGCAGCGGCGTCGCAGAAGAAGGAGAAGCCGGCGCAGGCGCCGCCGCCGCCGCAGCGGCTGTCGCCGTCGCCGTCGGAGCCGCAGCCGTCGTCGGCGCCGGCGCAGTTGCCGCAGGCGCCGACGACGCCGCAGGAGGACACGACGCCGCCGTCGCCGCTGCTAGGCCTCCGTGCCGCAAAGAAAACTGTCTTTTAGATGTCGTGGTTTATGCTGGTATACAGTACTTGATGCAGCCAGCGTTGGCTGTTGCCTTTTGGCCACCAAATGCAAGCTGGTACTCGTATGCGTTTTCGACTGTGAATGTGCGTACGTTTCTGATGATTTTATTGATTTGTATGTCCTGAAGAATTGATGGTACTGTCGACGCATGGACCACTACATGTACCTAGGTAGTTTTTCAGTAGCTTTGGCGCGGTGTATTGTGAAGTGGGTGAGCGAAAAAAATTATTGTGTCGTTTTATTTGTGTTATTTTTTCTTTTGTTTGTTAAAATAAATGAAGTGAAAAGTTGCTATTTTGTTTTACCACATTTTTGTGCTTGCCATATTAACGCATTCACTGCCAGCAACACAATTTTACAGGTAATTTGAACGCACATGTGAGTTTGCGGCACTTGAAAAACTCTCGGGCCAAAGGGCTGGCAGCGAATGCGTTGAATTGAATAAGTTTTTTTATGGATGATGATACGTTAATAGATTGACGATCTTAACTATTGACAGTTGGCGTGAGGTTTTGTAGTCTGAAACAAAACTCATTTCATGTAAAAACTTCATTATATTTACTTATTTGCGATCCTTATTTCTAAAGCCTATGTTATACAAATTGAGCAAAATGTTATTCTTACAAGAAAATAAACTTTAGTTACAAGCTAGGATCACAAGAAATCTTTAAGTACGTTTTGGCACCCAGACTCGTTAACTAACTAGATTGGCTCAGTGACCCAAAAAGAATCTTGGCCTCCGAAACGAGAGCTCGCCACCTAACCCGATCCTGCGCAGTCTCACGCCAATCACCGGCTTGGAGCTGGCGCAAATCTGCCTCCACAGCGTCAGCCCAGCGATACTTCGGCCGCCCAACCGGACAGCGTCCAGTCGATCGTCCCAGATACGCCCCCCTGACCCCTCGATCCCCATCCATTCTCAGCAAATGGCCGAGCCAACGAAGTCTGTGGGACTTAAATTCGCCTATTATATTAGGCTCAGCCACCAGCTCCTCAATCTCGACATTCTTGCGGATCCTCCAGGTGCCATCATCTCTTCTGACAGGTCCCAGGATCTTCCGAAACACCTTCCGTTCAGTCACCAGGAGCTGGCACTCTTCCTTTTGGGTTAACGTCCAAGCCTCGCACCCGTATATGAGGATGGGTCTTATGACCCACCCAGACTCTTGTGCTCCCAAAATCCCCGATATGTACAGTTAGCGTCATATATATGGTGACTGTACAGTCGAGGAAATTAATTCCTGACCCACCACTTAAAAACATTTTCATAGGTAGTAAAAGTCATAACGGTTTTCCTTGTCAAGCAATACGATGTCATTTATTATGAAAAGGTTCCATGGTGGGTCAGGAATTAATTTCCTCGACCGTAAGTAATTCACTGTCCAGTGGTGGGTAGCTAACTCCCCGTAGTGAAAAGAAAGATAGTGACATGTTTAGATGGAAAGGTAGCTAAGTACTCTGGAGTGGTATTTATGATAATTATCTATTATTTTGCAGATTTGGTTGTTTGGGAATAACTACGGGCTGTTTTCTAGCCCTTCGGCTGAAAATGTACATCAACTGTACTTAGTGTAAATTATCAGACTTGTACATTTTGCGAACGTACCTTTAGCTTTTTGTACGTTTCGCTTATTTTACAATATGCGTTGTGTACATTTTGCTTGTACATTTTACCAGTTGCTACATTTTGCGTGTAGTGTAGGTACATTTTGCTTGTTGTACGTTTTCAGCCGAAGGGTTTTCTAGTAGCACTCTCGTCATGATTATCAATTACAGAGTTAATTGAGTTAAGAGTTACTTAACTAGCTTTGTTACCAACCTTTCAACGCCAACGACGCATACAAAAGTTGTCATCCACACGCCAAGCTGGTATAGCATCAACGCGGACATAAACCTTAAGCATACGTCCGCAGGTCGCATTTACACTGTGCAGCCGGACGCCTATAAGCGTTGGCGTCGTAGGCACGTCGGCCGGCAAAGTCGTTCTTGTCGTTCAAAGGGTTAGCTAAAATCGACATGAGACTAAACAAAGGAACTTCCAACACGGAATCTATAGCACCAATAATATTAAACTACATCCTTAAACAATACTATTTATCAGATCTTGACCATGATTTCGTCCAAGGTTTTCCTCGGAAGGTCTGGTACTGTCGTGTCCTGGTGAGGTCTACCGACTGGTAGCAGCAGTTCCAGCCGTTCGTTGAGGGGGCGCGAGAGAAGGTCTCGAAGCCTGGAGTGGCAGTTGAGGGGGGTGGAAGTTAGAGCTACGAGGCCGCAGTACTGGAAATAAATAAGTAGTTATTAATCATAGTGAAATAAAATTGGTCACTCGCGTGTACAGGGTGGAAAGTTGAGATGGGGCAGTAAGGGTAGTTACGAGATCCCTTGCTGCTACGCGAAAATGCTCTTAAGAGACCTTTACTAACTTTTTAAACTGTCAATTTTCTCGCTGACTGTACATTTTATCAAAAATCTGTGAATGTCGAATGTCATCACTTAAAAAGTTAGTAAAGGTCTCCTAAGAGGTTTTTTCATTTTTGACATACTTAATCTATTTCGACAATTTGCGATCTTGACATTTTGCAATTTTGACAATACGCTCCGGAGCGATAAGTTTTTTGCATGGAAGGTGGCGCCGTAGTTACTATAAGAAGTCGAACGCATAAGGAAAGGGCCTATTGTTACTGAGTACAGTCAGCGACAGCTAGCAACGAGTTACCTCCAAACCCAGTTCAGGGTTTGGAAGTGACGGAAGTCAGCCTAGGAGGAATGCTAAACCCAAAGGCTAAACCATCACCAGATATAAAACTAAAATGTAATGCTACCTGAATTGCAGCCAGCAGTATCCCAGCAGCTATGGCGATGCTGATCTCGCTGTAATAGTGCATCCTCTTCTTATTGTCCTCCTTCCAAGAATGTGTCTTCCGGAAGACCAGAAGTATAGCTGGTGCATCCGTAATATACGGCTTCGGAGGCTGTGTGCCAAAGGGCTTCAGGTCTGTCACCCATTGTCTGGACATCCTCTGTCTGTAGTTTAAGTCTTCTTCTTCCTCCACGATGGCTCTGATTGCTTCTTTGACCTTTGGGTCCTGGACGACTACGAAGGTCCAGGGTTCAGTGTGAGCTCCAGATGGCGACGTCCCTGGAAATGGAAACGTACAGTTTGAGATTTTCGGAGCTCTCATTATTTTTTTACGTCCCACTGATGGGCACGGAATGAGAGCTAGGAGAACTTTGAAGCTCAGCTGGTCATAATTTGCTCAGTCTTAAAAAGTATAAAGTGTTTGTCTATTGTGTCAATGTCAAAATGATTAAAAATCAACCTGCAGTTTGCTTGCTTGCAACAAAAGCATGTCTAAATAATTATTTCGTTGTTGTTATTTACAAAGAGAATATAATGACTACGTTTTATATAATGTTTACAAAGGTTTAAAAGAGGTGTCATGGTATATTAATTACCACAAAATTATTAATGCAGTGATTGTGATCATTGAATTTTATGTCACTTGAAACGAATAATTTGGCACTATGTTTTGTGTAAGGCACAAGACAAAAGTAGTAATAGCAATAGCTTTGTTTTGCACCGTCATAATGCTGTATGCGTGGATTAATATCTACAACGGCCGTAAAGCATCAGAATGGCGGAAGCGATACTTTCAAAACGATGATCCAGTGGAAGATGTTATGTCAGACAAAATTGTATTCGACAAGCTTCTAAAAAACGCGAAAAACAAGGAAAAGATACAAACCATGAAGAAAACCATAAAAGAAATCAACGAAAAGCAACACGTTATAAACAATAACATGTTCAGAGGTTTTAAAGCTGAAAATTCCGTTGTAGTAATACAGGTGCACAGCGACATCAAGTACTTGGCTGTGCTGCTAGACTCCGTACGGCGTGTTATTGGGATCACTAGATCCCTCATAATCTTCTGCCATGATTATTACAGCGATAGGATCAACAATGTGATAAGAAACATAACGTTCGCAAAGGTAATGCAAATATTCTACCCGTACAGCATCCAGCTACACCCTAACATATACCCTGGCTTAGATTCTCAAACATGGGATGCTTGGATGAACGGAAAAAAGTCACAAATTGTACGGGACAAATTTCTAGCACAAAGAAAGCTTTTCTGGTGGTGGATTATGAATACAGTCTTCGATGATCTGGAGGTCGTTAAGAGTTACGACGGTTTTGTGTACTTTTTGGAAACTGAACTGTATGTGGCCAGTGATGTCATCTACATGATGAAAATGATGGAGCATCTTCTGCCCGTGTATTGTCCTGATTGTGGGGTGCTAGCGATGGGGGCTCACAGGCCTAAGCTGAGTAATTATCCTCTGCAGAAGGCCAAAGTAATTGTTGGCACGTGGGGTTGGTCTAACTACACTAACGCCGGCTTTGGCATGGACAGAATACTCTGGCACTCCATCAAGAAACTAAGCAAGCATTATTGCTTCTTTAACGATTACAGCTGGGATTATTCCTTACGATACTTAGCGTCCAAGACACCCAAAAAGCGTTTTTATATGCTATCCCCAGAAGGACCTAGAGTTTTCCCCACCAGTGGTTGCGGTCTGCACTCCAATGGAACGAATTGCAATTTGAATAGAAATTACGTTGATGCTTCGAAATTTGTATGGACCGTGAGGAAGGGATTTTTTCCCCACAATTTTGATGTGAAACGTGAAAAAATTATTGAAAGAGACGCCGATTCGGGACGCGGGGTATGGTCTGATGCTAGGGATCGCGAAATGTGCCTGTTTTTGTCCAGCAGAGGTAGGCGTGGGTATTATTAAAATTCTATAACACACTACACAGATTAGTTTTTTTTTTTATTAATGTACGTTTGTATTCCAAGAGTGTCAATAAAGTATTATTCTATTCTACTCTATTCTATTCTATTAGTTTTATTGCAATTAACCTGAAACATTTCATTTTTACCAACCAACTACCTACGTAAAAGTAACCAATTTGACTGTAGTTTTAATTCGATTTAAAATAAATTTCTTATCTGTACAACTGAAGATATTTCAAAAGTGTAATGTTTTTAACCACGGACACAAAAAATGTGGGGCGTTCTAAGTTTACCTTGCGTATGTGTGTATCTGTGTGTCTGTCTGTAGCATCGTAGCTCCTAAACGGATGAACGGATTTGGACGCGGTTTTTTTTTATTGAAAGCTGTTTTAATCGAGATGGTTCTTAGCTAAGTTTCATTTTTGAGATATTGAATATTAATTAGTAGGTACAGTCAGCAGTAATAGTTGCTAAGCAACCGACGCGCTCACAATGATCTAAGCCCGGCTCTATTGTTATAGACATAAGAGCTTGTGCAGATCATTGCGACCGCTTCCGTTGATTAGCAACTTTTGCTGCTTGTGTGACCTTAAGTTATGCTTACCAGCAGTTTTAATTATATTGTCCAACACCTCATCCGGTATGGGCTCTGGGCTGAACATCCTCACGGTCCTTCTCTTGGCCATCAGCTCGTAGTACTCCCGGGATCGCTGGAGCACCTCATCATCAGACCTTCGGAGTGGTTTGTAGGGGATGTGGCGGGTGTCTTCGGGTATAGCTGGAGTCAGGATGGAATCGCCGTCGCTGTCATCCGGGAAGTCGCGTTCTGGAATGTTAAGTTGAAATGAGAAAAAAACCGGACAAGTGCCTGTCGAACTCGCGCACGAGGGTTCCGTAGAAAGATTTTAACGCTTTTCCCCGGTGTTATAAGAAGTCCAGTGTAAGCAGAGCCCTGGCTCCTAAGTAAAATGTACGCAGTGTGGGGTCATCTTATATTGGGCAGTGAAATCTAAAAACACCGTTATTTTTGGGCCCTGGCCCTATAGATGGCTACTCTCTTTCCATAACAGGCATAATAGTAATTTAGCGCCTGATAGTTTTTCAAGCTTATTTGCAACGAAAATCAGTTGCTAAATTGTTTTTCGCGGCGTTTAGTCCATTTGTGAAACATACTAAATTAGATTGAGAATAACATGGTCTAGATTCTTTGTGTAATTTGTCTGTGGTTACGTATTGTAAGAGCTAATGTAACTTGTTTTTAGAAAAAATGACTTTGTGCCAAGTTTCTTGCGGCGCATTCTTCTTGGCAATCATGGTCTTTCCGAAAGCGCTGGTAGACTCGAAAAAATTACGTGTAAAAAGCATTCAACTGCCTATTTGCTGAATAAAATTTTGAATTTGAATTTGGATTTACAATAAAAAGAGATTACAAAAGCAGGAGAAAACTCTTCAACTGTTAATGGCATTGACTTGACATTTGGTATGGATACATTATGTGAAGTTTAAGCAATGACAATACAAGTACAGTTAGCAGCAGAAGTAGCTAAGCAACCGGAGCCGTCACAATGCTCTGCACAAGCTCTTATGTCCATAACAATAGAGCCGTGCTTAGATCATTGTTAACGCGTCGGTACTTTTCCCGCTGGCTGGACATATCGTCCCACTAGAGGCGCTGACAATTGCCCATAGTAATTCAAACGTAAACGCGAACGCGATCGAGACGTTTTTTTGTCGTTGATTACAATAGACGGCACGGGGACTTTAAATTCCTGATGGTTCAAACAGTTGAGCAGCGTAGCTGTGCCGTGGGTCAGACACTAATTACGACACTCGATGAATACACTAACGGGGCGCTGACCTCTTATCAAACTGAAACAATTAATCGGAACACGACGCGTAAAATAAGTGTTAATGTCACTGTACCTAAAGCATGTCGTATTTAAAAGAAAGAAAGAAAAATATTTATTCTACATACACAATCGAAACATAAAACAAAAACGTGACCAACTGACTGATGTGTCATCGCACAGCCCAAACCCCTGGACCTAGAAAGCTGAAATTTGACATAGAGGTTCCTTATAATGTACGCCCGGAATAAGGCGGGATTTTTCGAAATTCCCACGGGATAGAGTTCTGCCACGGGAGCGAAGCCGCGGGCGAAAGCTAGCTAACAAATATGAACAAAACAATTAAAATAATTGAACATTAGTCGTTGAACAGGATCCCTCTCAGCATTGTGCCGCGCCTAGGACCACGGCGCTGGTTTTCAGAGGGACCCCAAATCCCAAATTTGATTATTTGAGGAAACAATTCAACTAGTTACAGACACCTAGTACGCATTGATGTAGCAAAAATAGACGGATATGCCAAGCCCTTCACCGCGCGCGGACAAGCAATATAGGTGATTAGGTGATTCGATGACTTAGTCAATTCAATTCAATTTTTGGGATAATAATGGCCCCATCGATCAGTGCGATGATTCCGCCAATGTCGAGGTTGGATAAGACACTGCCAAACGACCTCTGGTCTTGTACGGTAAAGTTGCCCGTGTTCGGTAAAATACCAGCCACAACCAATGTAAAACAAAAAAAAAAACAACTACACCAACCACCACAGAACGACAAACATAAAAACCAACTAAGAACCAAAACTATTCGGGTAGGTATATAATACAGGAAACAGGAGTAAGTATGAAGGGGAGGATGACTTAGTCGCCAACGGCCGCCGCTCAGGTGACGTCTCCTTGACTTGCCCAATTTCAACAGTTTTACACATTTTTAAACTGTACAAACAACACGAAAAAGTAAAACAAAGCACAAGGAATCACATTAAATACGTAAATAAATAATATACTCATTATTTGTAAAGAAAACCATACATTTAAAATTATAATATTATAGCCAAATAATGCAGGGCCAACAATTTATTTCCCCATCTGATAAATTTCTACCTCTAATATTATGGCCAAATAACATAGGGCCATTAATTTCCCGACCTGATAAATCCCGACCCAAGTAGAAATTGGGAAAGAAAAACTCCCGTTTAACTTTCATAGAATATTTGTTTTTTATTTTTATTTTACTATAGCTTTGTTCGATCCTGGTAAATTGAATAAAACTATTACAGAAACTGACTATTCCATCTATTTCCACTGATTTTCCAGTTTTTAAATCTACCGATTTAGACTATGCATTATCTGGCCAATGACGACACTGAAATATCTTTTTTGTATTTTTTTCGTTATTTTATATTTTTACCTTTGAAACAGTTACGAAACACTTGCCTTCCATTCCACTTGCCACTCTTTGAGCTTTCTCGTCTCTTATACGTAAAATATTATCAGTAGTGGCTCTGTGAGCTGTAGACCTCGTGAGCTATTTTTTTTTTCCAAAAAAACTATAATTATCGATGAACTAAAAAACAATTACTTTGCTCACCCGCGACCACTAATGACAAATAGTTATATCTGTGCGGCAAATGTATGTTTCCATGCAACACCTCCACCTCCACTGCTACACGAATCAACACATGCCACACAGACCCAACTGTCACCACCACCACTATACTAAACGCTGACGCGTTTCGGCACTCTCCACGAGGCCATTTACGAAGCACAACAACAACCGCTCAACATGCCACCACTTCCACTACTGACATATGTAAACCATGTACTCAACTTAGTTAATGACAAAACCAACGTACCCACTAATATTTTATAAATTCCAAACTACCCTTTTATGTAAGTCCTAAACTACCCTTTTTTTAAGAAATGAATTCCAAACTACCCTTTTTATTTTTAATCTACGCCAGGTACCCCGTTATTTTTAACCGAGTACGGTAAAAAGAGAAGTCATGTTCTCATTATTACTATGACACATTATTAAAATTAGAACCAAGTCGTAACAAAGGCGAAGAAACCAAATTAACTTGTTCATTAATAATAGACCCCATGTTGTTGTACCTAATTATTTCCAATTGTTCTAAAACCGATAGCCGCAAACCCTTATCACAATAATGTAAAATTTCGTACGTATCTGAGTCTAACAACATTTTACATCGTAGAGGAGAACAGCTGGACATACATACGAAAGAATTTTGTCCAATTTGAAACGTTCACGCTTCGCTCGCTCGGTCAATAAAGAACGACCTGTTGTTTTACTAACCGACTTCAAAAAAGGAGGAGGTTCTACGTTCCACTGTAGGTTTTATTGTTTTGTTCGTGAATTAGCAGGTCATTGTTATCATGCGAAAACTTGTTATTTTGTGGACATGAATTAGCAGGTCGGTAGTCGTACATTATCCAGATGGTATATTTGTCTGTGGTATATTCCCTTGAAGTTTGACATGTCAGTGTAATGACAGCTAATGAGTGAAGGCCGCATTTTGTCAGCGCTAAAGAGGTGCATGGCCAGTCTTTCATGTTTAAAAGTCGATGCTCGAATCCTATTCTTAATGCTCATTTAACTTGCACTATTTGTATAAAAGTAGGTATACATGTACATGTTGGATTTGTACGGCCAAGACCATGACAAAATAAATACTTTTATGAACATAAATCAGTACTGCTAAAGCAAACTAAAGACTGGGCTTGTGTGACAAAACTATGCGCGTACGACCTTAGCACCTCGTAAACACGTTTGACATCTTTGGATCCAAATCCAATAATAACACGAAGTTGATGAACAGAATAGACACCTTTAATATATGAAACCCAGTGAGACATGTTAAAACTTTTTAAAATGGGCCACTTACGTATTTATTGTCGAGGTATGTCCGATGTATATGTTCGAATCAATGCCAGGTTCTTTTTGTTTATCAATGATTATAATTTTCCAGTGGCCCTTTTTAAAAAGTTTTTCGAATAGAGAAAATCGAGATTCAACTGGTTTTTTAGTTTTACTAACAGTTTGTTCGTTCAAATATTGACAGTCTGCATGACTGACAAAATCCGTCTCACACACCACAATGTTCTGGTATTCGAAACGAATACCTGCAAAGGCTTCTGCTTGATTTGAATGTCGACGTGGTCAACATTCAGGAAACCCACACGAAAGATGACCCAGATCTCAAAAAAAGAGGCCGATTACTGGGGTACACCTTAGTAAATGCTGTACACCACCCTAAGTATGGCATAGCCACATACGTATTCACTACTACCCAGGCCCCCAGGAAGATCTGTACGATTTAACATCTGACACAATCTCGTGGCTAGGGACCCTGAGTGTTGATCTATAGTTATCTTTAATTGATTATTATTTGTTTTGTTTTAGAAATGTTTAATGCGCCATACGATTAAATAAATAAACCACAATGTTGATAGAGACAACAGCATATCATCGGCGAAATTCACAAACCTGTTCTCAATTTTTTTCATAACATCTACGCATCTAATAGCAAAACTTAAAAAAAACCGTTTCAACAAAATTGAAACCTTGCTACCACTGCACATTATTGATGTAGACAATCCGTGTTGTTAGATATTAATGGAATCATCATTTGTTTTGTTATTCGTGCAAAACGTTTGTATGTATAATGGACGTAATTCGATCTGCCGACCTTCACATGAAACTTGGCTATCATGTAACTATTACATTCCATCATTTCAATAATATTTAATATCATTATAATCGCGAACAAAATAAAGTGTAACGACGCCAATGAAGATGATTCATTTCAAAATAATTTAGCGGAAATAATAGATTTAAATTTCAATGTAATCACCGGTACAATTAATCGTCCACCCGATTTTTAATATTCATCATCATCATCAGCCTATTTACGTCCCACTGCTGGGCACAGGCATCCTCTTAGAATGAGAGGGCTTGGGCTTTAGTTCCCAAGCGGGTCCAGTGCGGATTGGGAACTTCACACACACCATTGAATTGCTACGCAGGAGTGTGCAGGTTTCCTCACGATGTTTTCCTTCACCGAAAAGCTCATGATAAATTACAAAATGTAATTTCGCACATAATTTTCGAAAAACTCAGAGGTGCGAGCCGGGGTTTGAACCCTCGACTCTCTTGTCTGTAAAAGAATTCATTGATTAAATATTCAATCTATTTATTTACCTCTTGGTTTGATCTACTGACGAGTATAATAATTATATACTTACAATATCTGCTATCTGGATGGCCCCATCATCCTAACATTGAAAGAAAGCAAGTTGAGATTGGATTGCCTACCCACAGTAAGATTATTGAGACGGCAAAATGGAAGATAGATAGATGCTTTTGTCATCAGTAGGAAAATAAAAGATAGATTGAATATTAGGAACAGGATTTTCGGGTGGTAGGACCTTGTGCGAGGTCCATCCGGATCGCTACAACCATCTTATTTGCTAATTCTGCCACTAAGCAGCAGTGCTTGCACTGCTGTGTTCCGGTGTGGCGAGTAAGACAGCCGGTGTAATTACAGGCACAAGAGGCATTTAATTTTAGCTCCCTAGGTTGGCAACGCATTTGCAAACCCTCCGGGGTTGCGGGTGTCTATGGGAAGTGGGGGTCACTTACCATCGGTGACCCACTTGCTCGTTTGCCTTCCTCGTTGTATAAAAAAAACCGGACAAGTGCGAGTCGGACTTGCGCACGAGAGTTCCGTAGAAAGTGTTAGTAGAGCCCTGCTCCTAAGCAAAATGTACGCAGTGTGGGGTCAACTTATATTGGTCTGCGAAATCTACAGACAGACATAAAAATTTAAGATTTTGAGACTTTTGTGAGTGGTTGTGCTATAAGAGCTACCTTCATACCAAATTTCAAGTTTCTGGGACAACTGGAAGTACCCTTTACGTTTTTGGATTTCGGCAATTTGTATGGAAATAGCCTTTTTAATGACTGTATCTTTTGATTGCGTCGACTTAGAAGTTCGATTTTTTCACAGCTTCAAGGGACCGCAAGCTTGAGTATTTGGTATTAATTTCAGCGTGCTACCTCCACGCGTTCCAGAGAAAAAGGGTCTTGACAGACAGACAGACAGACGGACAACAAAGTGATCCTATAAGAGTTCAGTTTTTTCTTTTTGAGGTACGGAACCCTAAAAAGGTTAAAACCCTGTTTGTTACAGTTACAGTGATTGTAGATAGTTCGAATTCGTAAAAATTGTTTGGTTGGTAGACTACCGCATGGACAAGGAGTAGAAGTTGAACAATTGTGTTGTGTTAGGGCGTCAAGTATGGCAATATCGTAACGCCTTTTTTCGCATTTCGAGTCGTTTTTGTTTATGTATATTTATAGTGCCTATCATTGATGTACCAAATAGTGGCAGATACGCCACCCCTTCACAGCGCGCGGACAAGCAATATAGGTGATTAGGTTACTCGGTGACTTAGTCGCCAACGGCCGCCGCGCGGGTTACATCTCGTTGACTTGTCCACTTACAACATTTTTGAACTGTACCAATAACACACAAAAGAAAAACAAAGCACAAGGAATGAAAATAATCGATTTATTGATTATTTTTGTTTTATTTTTATGAAACATTCATAGAATGAAATTCAACATACAATGACAATGCAAAGAAAAATTCGTTAAGCAGCTGGACTTGAACCAGCAACCTCGGTAATCCGTACCACGCTCCACCAATTAAGCTATACTTAACGTTGGTGTACCTAACGAATTTTAACGAATAATCTATAAATCGATTATTTTCATTGATTCAGAAAATAGCTCCATCTCTTGCCACTAATGCGTAACTGTAGAAGTTCCGTAGTGGGTGAGCTGCTTGATTAAGCTACTCATAGATGGCGCTGAGGAGAGATCTTCCAAATAAAATATGACACAAGGCATTGAAAAATTCGTTAGGTACACCAACGTTAAGTATAGCTTAATTGGTGGAGCGTGGTACGGATTACCGAGGTTGCTGGTTCAAGTCCAGCTGCTTAACGAATTTTTCTTTGCATTGTCATTGTATGTTAAAGCACAAGGAATCACATTCCACACGTAAGTAAATAATATACTCAATAAGCAGGTGGTATATTCCCTTGAAGTTTGACATGTCAGTCTAATGACAGCCAATGAGTGAAGGCCGCATGTTTTCAGCGCTAAAGAGGTGAGGTGCGTGGCCAGTCTTTAATGTTTAAAGTCGATGGTGCCTATTTCTGTGACACACGAAGTTGCGTATCTGACGTATCTCATAGTTAGTCTAAATAATTATCTCGCAGTTGTCAGCCACATAAGTCGTAAGCAATATCTTTGATATCACCACAAACTGAGGCGATAAAAAGCAATCGAAGTTGCGATAAGACTGAAGACTGAAAGTAATCAGTGACGATTAGAATGGAAACAATCATTTATAATGAGACGTTATAGCTAAGTTTGATTAGTGTAGGTCGTATATCCTTGGTGTGCTCCATTTAATTGTGTTACAGAGGTTAAGGATCACGAGGGCAGGAGAAATAGCGATACGTTGAGACTTATAGTGAGCCAGTGATATTAATATAAACAGGGAGTAGATATGTTACTACCGCGCCCGAGTTGAAGATTCATAAAAGACCCAATTCGACCACTCTTTTTGACAGTTCATGCACCTGCGACTATTTTCTAACGCTAAATACTTATTCAATGAAAACTGACATTGGCACAAGCCTTTTGGCCGCCATCGTGAAAAATAGAATAGAATAGAATACTTTTTTTTTTTTTTTTTTATACGCTATAGGCTTGCGCTTAGCCACAATAACGCCTGATGGTAAGCGAAGATGTGGTCTACGATGGAGCACGCTTGCCTAACAAATGCCCATTCTCCCTAGACTTGAAAACGGCCAGATTGTAGTGTTCAGGGAACACAGACACAGGCAGGGAATTCGACTCCTTAGCCGTACGGATGATGAAGGAAGAGCGAAAACGCTTTTTGATCTATCTGACAATTTTTTGACTGAACAGACGAACAATTTGCTCCCTAACCTGTATGAGAGAGAGAGAGAGAGTGAGAGAGACATTTATTCACATACATTCGACACAAATACAGAGAAATATATGTATATAATTATAGCCCACAATCCTGCCCTCGACAGATAGCAAATAAATATTGGATTGCCGACAGCAAGTTTAATGAAATGGCAAAATTGAAGATAAATAATCGTTTTTAACCGACTTCAAAAAAGAAGGAGGTTCCCAATTCGTCGGAATATTTTTTTGTGGTCAGTAGATCCAAACAAGAAAACAAAAGATGGATTGAATATTGGGAATGGCTGTTAAATGCCCCAGGACCTTGTGCGAGGTCTGTCCGGATCGCCATCACCATCTTACTTGCTAATCCTGCCTCTAAGTAGTAGGCTGTTACTAAAAACGTAACATTTTTTATACGACAAGAAAGGCAAACGAGCAAGTGAGTTACCTGATGATAAGTGATCACCACTGCCCATAGACACCCTCAACGCGGGAGGGTTTACAGATGCGTTGCCAACCTAGAGAGCTAAGATGAAATGACTCTTGTGCCCGTAATTACAATAGTTAAATATGTATTTACCGGTTATATTTTATAGGTATGGATAACCACTCCTGAGCAGATAATAATATCTGCTCAGGAGTGGACACCGGGCCACAGTTTCTTTAACCTATCAATAGCTCAAGTCCAGTAGCGCATAAAGGTCGACAAACTGGAATATTGCAAATTGCAACGGTGAACAGGTTACGCTAGACCCGTAGCTTCGCATGACGCAAAAACGGCGCGCGCGCAGTTCGCAAAGCTCGAGCCGCTTCGGCTGTCTTCGGTTGTTAACCTGGGTTAAAAAGTTTCCGGGTTCTGTTTTTCAAATTCAAATTGAAATCCAAAATGGTTTTTTTACATTTCATATTACAGTCTTTAGGATGGAACATTAAAACTAGGTCTACATGTGACATGTGGCAAATACCATTTACAGACAGCTCTTTCATTTTACTAACCTGATGGTGATTATAATGTGTAGGTACAAATAAAGACTTTTTTTATAAGCTGCTTAATAAATTGCTCTAATTCAGTCTTAAATAGTGAAACTTTCTAATTTTTATTCAAACAAACACACGAACGACGACGACGACGACGACGTAAGCAAACGATACACTTGGAAGTTTTTTTTATTTTTGGGCGCAGACCTGGGTTAAACCTAGCTTGGTGTTAACAGCACATCAGACGACAAAAATAAGTAGGTACCTAAGTCATAGTTAAACCCGTGTCAAACTCAGGTCAGTGCAAGTCTGCTTTACAGCCATTCCCCTAAATCTATCTTTTTATTTCAGAGTTGCAAAACCGCTTAGTCGATGCAACTTGTGACCAAAGGGCTGGCAGTTTTCTCTCTCAAAGAATCAGCATCGCTATTCAGCGAGACAACGCTGCCAGCCTTTTGGGCACCATGCCAAGGGCCTTATTTAGATTTTATTTAGTTTATTTGGTTTTTTTTTCTCCTATGGTACTTAACTTTATTTACATAATAAAAGCAATTTATAATGACATTAAATCTAAGCTTAAACTAAATAAACTACAACTTAAAACTAAATTAAATCTAAATAAGGCCCCCGTGGCGTAGTGCCCAAAAGGCTGGCAGCGTTGCCTCGCTGAATAGCGATGCTGATTCTTTGAGAGAGAAAACTGCCAGCCCTTTCAGTTTTAGCTTAGATTTAATGTCATTGTAAATTGTTTTTATTATGTAAATAAATTGTATCTTTTGTTTTGATCTACTGTCGCTAAAAACATTATGTATCTTCAATTTTGCCGTCACAAAAAGCTTACCGTCGGTAGGCAATCCAATCGCTTGGTAATCGTCGAAGGGAGGGTAGTGGGCCATCTGCAGATAGCAAATTGTTCGTCAAAAGATTAGTCAGAAGACAGCAAACGAACAAGTGTATCACCTGATGGCAAGTGATCGTGGTCTCCACTGCACATACAGAGTGCCTAGTGTAATCGCCGACCAGGCCAAGAAACACGTCTCGATCGCGTTCGCGTTTAACAATTCTCATACTATATGACACTTTAACGCAAACGCGATCGAGACGTATTTTGTGCTTTTTGATTACACTAAGGGCATAGATCCGTTGCCAACCTAGAGAGCTAAGATGAACTGCCTCCTGTGCCCGTAATTACACCGGCTGTCCTCTCCACACCGGAACACAACAGTGCAAGCACTGCTGCGTTGCGGTAGGACTAGCGATTAAGATGGTGGTAGCGATCGAGACGGACCTCGCACAAGGTCCTACCATCTGCAAGAGATATTGGGAACGGCTTGAGAGTGAACCTAGACTAGACTAGATAGAAAATCTTAAAGTTATGGCCCAGAGTCATATTACAATACAAGTCGAACGGTAACAGAAAGAATAAGCCAAACTTACCTAAAATTTTGCAATTTTTTGTATGTTTTTAAACCTAGGTCACTAACCTCGACCCCCGGCTCCCGTCGGCGCCAATTTTTCCACCTTGGCATTTATCCTGTGCTGCTGCGATTCCATCCTTTTTTTATGAAACAGGGTAAAAACCACAAAAGTCACTAACAGAGTCGTATACACAATAAAGCAGTGGTTCTCCAACGTCCATATCGACATCGAAATAAGGTTCATTTTGTCAAGAAACAAAACACAAGCGCCCCGCACGAAGACAACCGGCGAACTACAGTTCAGTTCATTTGTGGATTATTTATTTCACTTACCACGCCATGTGCAGCTGATGAACATGAAAGTACTTCAAATTGAACTTTGCTCCATGAAGATAAGTGCTACAATGATTGTGGGCAGGTGCAAATAGTCGGCTGTTGGTTTTATTTCTCGTGCTTTTGCGCGGCCTTGGTAATTTTTTTTATTTTGTTTTTATTTCGGTCCGCGGAAATAAAGACCAAAAAATTTGTATGGGCGAGTTAAACTCACTTTGTGGCGTGTTAGGGTTCCGCAGAAAGCCCTTAAAGAAACTAAGTATATAAGTACAACAATCAAGAACTATTGAACATTACCTATCAAACAGAACAGAAAAAGATACAAAGAAAATACAAGGTTGAAATGGGCGGTTATATCGCTACACAGCGAGCGATCTCTATCAGGCAACCTAATGGAATATAGGTAAGAACCATGGTATAAACTATTCCCATTCCAAATTTCATTAAAATCCGTCTGGCCGTTTCAGCGTGAAGAAGTAAAAAACATGCTCACTCACTCACAAACTTTCGCATTTATAATATACTAGCTGTTGCCCGCGACTTCGTCCGCGTAGATTTCAGTTCTCGCTTTCCCGCGGGAACTAAATAATTTTCTCGAATAAAAGTAGCCTATGTTATTCCTCAATATTCAAACCATCTTCTTACCAAATTTCGTCTAGATTGGTGAAGCGGTTTTCTCGTGAAGCGGTTTTCCCGTGAAGACGTAACAAACAGACAGACAGAGAGACAGACAGAGTTACTTTTCGCATTTATAATATTAAGTTAGGAAGTTAGGATTAGGATGTAGGATTTACGTATTTCAAAACATTTGGACATTTTGTCACGGCACTGTGATACGCACCAATATTTGTGTGATACGGATCTCGATGCGTGTATCACGCGACAATATTGATGTTGTAATACGCTGTAGTATGGCAATTGGCCACTTTTAGTGTTTAGCAGTAACACAATAGTTTACTGCTACATGAACGCATATTGCTTGTGTCAGCGACAACCCATGATTATAAATATAGATGCTAGTGTTAAATAAATGGAATTCAACTTGAACTAATCTCGAGATGTCATTCCACCACCCATAAACCTCTCTTAATATTACAACGCCACAAGGTAAGCTACGGAACCCTTGCCAACCGAGCAAAACTCACACTTGCCTAGTTGGATATAATAATAGGCACTTCATACGTAGAGTTAGAGTTATTATTGTCAGCTCAGACTGTTTTAAAACAGCATAAAGATCGGTAGTCTAGACATTAAAATAGCTGAGCTTTTCAGTCAAAAATTACGACTAGTATATGCAATATATGTATATGTATATATGCAATCTTATTTATTGCACGTAAAATTTCACGTTAGGTGCATGATGTAACCGCTTAAGTACCTATCATATTTAATTGATTGTTACTTTATTAAATACTACTTACACCATACACAGTTACACAATACAGAGCAAATCTGCTACAACAAGCGCGGCAATTTAGCTAAAAACAATAATTTCATATTTAATGTCTCCGAAACTAAAATCCTGCGAGATAGAAATTAAATGTAACAAAATAAATGAAAATAATCGATTTATTGATTATTTTTGTTTTTATTTTTATGAAACATTCATAGAATGAAATTCAACATACGATGACAATGCAAAGAAAAATTCGTTAAGCAGCTGGACTTGAACCAGCAACCTCGGTAATCCGTACCACGCTCCACCAATTAAGCTATACTTAACGTTGGTGTACCTAACGAATTTTTCAATGCCTTGTGTCATATTTTATTTGGAAGATCTCTCCTCAGCGCCATCTATGAGTAGCTTAATCAAGCAGCTCACCCACTAAGCTACTCATAGATGGCGCTGAGGAGAGATCTTCCAAATAAAATATGACACAAGGCATTGAAAAATTCGTTAGGTACACCAACGTTAAGTATAGCTTAATTGGTGGAGCGTGGTACGGATTACCGAGGTTGCTGGTTCAAGTCCAGCTGCTTAACGAATTTTTCTTTGCATTGTCATTGTATGTTGAATTTCATTCTATGAATGTTTCATAAAAATAAAAACAAAAATAATCAATAAATCGATTATTTTCATTGATTCAGAAAATAGCTCCATCTCTTGCCACTAATGCGTAACTGTAGAAGTTCCGTAGTGGGTGAGCTGCTTGATTAAGCTACTCATAGATGGCGCTGAGGAGAGATCTTCCAAATAAAATATGACACAAGGCATTGAAAAATTCGTTAGGTACACCAACGTTAAGTATAGCTTAATTGGTGGAGCGTGGTACGGATTACCGAGGTTGCTGGTTCAAGTCCAGCTGCTTAACGAATTTTTCTTTGCATTGTCATTGTATGTTGTAACAAAATACATGATAGTTGAGAAACATGTGTTTCTAGGAATAGTACTTGACCAAAATTGCAATTGGAAATATAATATAGAAAGAATATAGACTTCTCCTCTCTACCGCTCAAAGGTTGACTGGTAGAGATCCCTTATAGGGATAAGTCTACCTTTGTACTGTATGTCACTGTTGGTAACCTGTATTTATTTCTGTATTTTCTGTACAATAAAGCGTTTACTTACTTACTAATATGCTCTAAAATAAACAGCTTTATATATCCTCTCAAACAATTAGTTAAGTTAGTTAATCAAGAAACTGTGATCACTGCTTACTATGGATATGTGCATTCAATCATTATTAAATAGCATAATGTTTTGGGGCAATTCATCACAATGACACAATGTATTCCTGATGCAAAAGAGATGCGTTCGTGCAATTACTGGATTAAGCATTAGGGAAAGCTGTAAACCATATTTTAAAGAACTGAGTATATTAACTGTTCCGTCTCTATAGGTATATACTTATAATGGAATGCCTGATGTTTATAAAAAAATATGACAATCGTTTTCAGAAACATCAACTCGACCCTGCATTCACGAGCACACTGTGCGCTGTTCAGAAAAAGTGTATTTAGCATGGCAGTCAAACTAGGTAGGTATTTAATAAATTGCCAGAATTATTATTATTAAGACATTTTCACATTCTGTGAGTCTATACTTGTTATTGTTATTTTTGACATTCCACATAATTTTTATGGTTCCGTACCTCAAAAGGAAAAAACTTTGATCACTTTGTTGTCCGTCTGTCTGTCTGTCTCTCTCCACTTTCTCTGGAACACATGGAGGAATCATGCTGAAATTAATATCAAACACCCACTCAAGCTTGCAGTCCCTTGAAGTTGTGAAAAAATCAAACTTCTAAGTCATCGCAATCAAAAGATACCATCATTCAAAAGGTTGTTTTCATACAAATTGCCGTACCCTGAAAACTTAAAGGGTACTTCCAGTTGTCCTAGAAACTTGAAATTTGTTATGAAGGTAGCTTTTATAGCACAACCACTCAGAAAATTCTCAATATCAAATTTTTTTTTGTCTGACTGTAGATTTAACAGACCAATACAAGATGACCCCACACTGCGTACATTTTGCTCAGGAGCAGGGCTCTGCTAACACTGGACAACTGAAAACACTGGGGGAAAGCGTTAAAATCTTTCTACGGAACCCTCGTGCCCGAGTCCGACTCGCACTTTCGGTTTCATTTATTTGTTTGGTGACCTAGGCACGGCCTCTCAAGCAGTGCCCTAAGCACGACTTGTCGAATCCTGAGTCACGTAAAATCGAATAGTAAACTATAACGAGTTTGTATGACGTTTGGAACAGCGCCCGCCCGTGAGCGTATTTGGAACTAAAATTTAGTATGAGATTATTTTCTCGATCTCGATACGATAACCGTAACGTAACGCAGGATTCGACAAGTCGTGCTTAGGGCACTGAGGGTCGTGGATTCGAGTTTTAAACAAGTATCTGTGCCCTAAGCACGACTTGTCGGATCCTGCGTCACGTAAACTCGAATAGTAAACTATAACGAGTTTGTATGACGTTTGGAACAGCGCCCGCCCGTGAGCGTATTTGGAACTAAAATTTAGTATGAGATTTCTCGATCTCGATACGATAACCGTAACATAACGCAGGATTCGACAAGTCGTGCTTAGGGCACTGATATATAAAGTCAATGGTCCAGTTAGTTTCGCAATAGTTAAAGATTTAAGGACCTGTTCTTGCAATCCTTGACCAACTTACGGGCAGGTTTTCGCATAGATTTTTGCTACTAAGGAAACTAATCATCTTTCATAATTCGAATCAATGCAAAAATTTGCAAATATATTCGTAAATTGTCTTAAACGTGTATGAGAAATCGTGCATTGTTTATAAACTATAGCTAGCTAGCTTTAGGAGACATTGATAAAACATAAGGGCATGCCCCGTGGGAACAACGCCCGGCGTGCGCGCGGCTCATATCGTTGGCACTGATTAGTGGCACAAAACTGGCAACAAAAACGGAATACCGATGGGCCCGTGCAGTGCAGACGCCATAATTAAAGACTATTTAGGACATGTCAGGGCACATTAACGTCATAACTACATACTGTAGGTTTAAGTTAGACCTGCATCTAATAAAACCTACCTAACACACACATCCCATAAGACTTATTGAGGATGTTTGGACGTTTGAACTTGAATGTTTGAATGTTTTGGAAGTCTGGACGTTTTGACTTTTGGATTTTTGTAACTCAATCATACAAAAACATTTGAATTGGAATCGCTATACCTGGGAGTCGAGTCGAGTCACTGATTTCTAAATTTCGACCCCCTGCGGGTCGAGCACGACTTTTCGAATCCTGCGTCACGTAAAATCGCATAGTAAACGTTGTCGAGTTTGTATGACGTTTGGAACAGCGCCCGCCCGTGAGCGTATTTGAAACTAAAATTTAGTATGAGGTTTCTCGATCTCGATACGATAACCGTAACGTTAGGCAGCTTTCGTAAAGTCGTGCTCGACCCTCAGTACGCTATATGCGAAATTGCATAGTTATCACGGTCTAGCGATAACTAAATTTTACGCAGACGAAATTAAACAGAAGGAAGGGAGGATCCTCCTTTTACACTAAAGTATTTTTAATATTTTTTAACATGAAACTACTTACCGTGAGAATTAATCATAGTGTTGAACTCAACTTCAAACGTTAGTGACCCGTATAATCCCTTCTACGTAAAGTCGTAAAATTGTAATGTGTACGTATTACGATTTTCCGATTACGAAACACTAGTTAAACGCTTTCTACTAACCAACGATTGTTTTCATTAAAATGAAGTCGCACTTTGTCTGGCTCACATTGTTCTATTGTTCGTTTAGTTATTTGGGTGATTTAGGAATTAGGAAATTATCGGGTTTCTACGTTTGACCTCATGAGGAAATTATGCTAATTTAAGTTTTTGAGTCATAAAATCTTTTTGAATACATTAAGTTTTATTTAATAGAAATAAAATCAGAGCTGCTAAAGCGCTTGGTCGATGCAGCTTGTGACCAAAGGGCTGGCAGTTTTCTCTCTTAAAGAATCAGCGAGGCAACGCTGCCAGCCTTTTAGGCACATGCCACGGGGGCCTTATTTAGATTTAATGCTTGCACTGTTGTGTTCCGGTGTGGAGAGCAAGACAGCCGGTGTAATTACGGGCACAAGAGGCATTTCATCTTAGCTCTCTAAGTTGGCAACGCATCTGCAAACTCTCCGGGGTTGCGGGTGTCTATGGGCAGTGGTGATCACTTACCATCAGGTGACCCACTTGTTCATTTGCCTTCCTCGTCGTATAAAAAAAAGACAGTTTTAGCTTGGATTTAATGTTTGCTTTTGATAAGTAAATAAATTCTATATTTATTCATATAAGTTAGCCTATTATTTTTAACGTGAAACTTCGGTGAGGCTCAACGATAGTCAATAGATAAGTAATAGCCCGACACGTCCCGGACTAATTCATAGTCCTTTCTCTCGGAGCGCACGACTCGGCCCGAGCGAAACGGACACTGAGCGCCAAAGCTCTACTCGCGCGACTACGAATGACAGGAAAGACTACAAATTAGTCTGAAACATAAACGCGACTTATATTATATTTTAAAAGTGCTTGAGTGATCCGCTTGTAATCACTATCTTTAGTCGTCCCACAATAACTCTGCAACGAACTGACAACAGTAGAAATCTAAAGTTTGTTTATGGCAACACTGATTTATAGTCAAACAACACGTTTTGAACTTTTGATTAGATTAAACATTGAACAGATCATCGTTCATTTACCATTCACCATTAAAATACATCTCATATTTCGTTTATTAGATTTTTTTTACTGTACAACGGCAAAACCTATTAAGCACTGGCAAAATTGTCCTCCAATGGACAGAGCAAAACAGCAACTTTTGATTGCTACTATCATTATTATTTTTAATGAAACAAATGTCTGAGTGGCATGAAAAAAGTATTACAACAGCGTGTTTTTTCTTGGCTGCCAATTAATATCTTATGCAGAGTTATCGTGGGACGATTATATGTCTAGCATTAAGTCACGTCAAAAGGGCAGCTCATACGCATGCACTGCTCGTCAAAAATCTGAGTACGGCGTGGGTCAGGGAAATTATCGTTATTAAATTTAATAACACAGACACGTGGTATTTACATAACAATGGTTGATGATCACGTTTGAAGTACAGTGTAAAGACAGTGAGCAATCTACGTATATGTAAGTACAGATACGTCATATGCTCATAAGACAATCAATAACCAACTTTGAAAAGTTGAAAAACTCCCGACATTGTCATTTTTAACCGACTTCAAAAAAAGGAGGAGGTTCTACGTTCCACTGTATGTTTTTTTTTTGATCCGATTTTAATAAAATTTAGCTAAGAACCATCTCAATTCAACTAGCATTTGTCGCATGTGACAGGTGACAAAATTAATTGTTTTTAGTCATTGATGTACCAAAAATAGACGGATATATGCCACCCCTTCCCCGCGCGCAGACAAGCAGTATAGGTGATTAGGTGACTCGATGACTTAGTCGCCAACGGCCGCCGCTCAGGTGACATCTCCTTGACTTGCCCAATTTCAACAGTTTTACACATTTTTAAACTGTACAAACAACACGAAAAAGAAAAACAAAGCACAAGGAATCACATTCATGCGTGAATAAATAATATACTCATTATTTGTAAAGAAAACCATGCATTTAAAATTATAATATTATAGCCAAATAATGCAGGGCCAACAATTTATTTCCCTATCTGATAAATTCCTACCTCTAATATTATGGCCAAATAACATAGGGCCATTAATTTCCCGACCTGACAAATCCCGACCCGAGTAGAAATTGGGAAAGAAATACTCCCGGTTAACTTTCATAGAATATTTGTTTTTTTATTTTAATTTTACTATAGCTTTGTTCGATCCTGGTAAATTGAATAAAACTATTACAGAAACTGACTATTCCATCTATTTCCACTGATTTTCCAGTTTTTAGATCTACCGATTTAGACTATGCATTATCTGGCCAATGACGACACTGAAATATCTTTTTTGTATTTTTTCCGTTATTTTATATGTTTACCTTTGAAACTGTTACGAAACACTTGCCTTCCATTCCACGTGCCACTCTGTGAGCTTTCTCGTCTCTTATACGTAAAATATTATCACTAGTGGCTCTGTGAGCTGTAGACCTTGTGAGCTATTTTTTTTCCAAAAAAACTATAATTATCGAGCCTGTTTACAACATTTTACACCGTAGAGGAGAACAGCTGGACGGACATACGAAAGAATTTTGTCCAATTTGAAACGTTGACGCTTCGCTCGCTCGGTCAATAAAGAACGACCTGTTATTTTATGTTCGTGAATGAGCAGGTCATTGTTATCATGCGACTACTTGTTATTTTGTGGACATGAATTAGAAGGTCGGTAGTCGTACATTATCCAGATGGTATATTTGTCTGTGGCATATTCTCTTGAAGTTTGACATGTCAGTGTAATGACAGCTACTGAGTGAAGGCCTCATTTTGTCAGCGCTAAAGAGGTGCGTGGCCAGTCTTTCATTTTTAAAAGTCGATGTTTTTAGTTCATTAATATGGACCTCTGCAAAGTAACGCCTGCTCCAATCAAAAATCATGTTTGAGGATTTCTTACGGGAGTAACTTATACTTACTGTTATGTTCAAACCGTTTAAGGTCAAGTTAAGGTTCATAAACTATTTGTATCTTAACACGGTCGCTGGAGTTTCCACTGACGCAGGTTAACGATATAATGAATGCTGTGTGACATTTGCATGTTGTTTTTAACAAATTGCCAAACTATTCCTAAGGTGTAAGGGCCCGCTATAGGAGGATCTTAAAGTTATAAAAACGTATTTTTTTTTATACGAGGAAGGCGAGCAAGTGGGTCACCTTGTGGCGACATAAAGCGCCACGCATCATTCTCCCAGGCAGAAATACTAGTCATAGACTATTTGTATAGTGGCCACACTGGCCGGATTTCTAGCGAAAGCCAGGTCTCTGATTGGTCGAGCTGGTGCGAGTCGCTCGGTCGTTACTTCAGACATTAGACACAAGCAACGGTGTCTTTTGCCTCAGCGACTCGAACCGAGCGGACCACTCTCCAAAAACTGATGATAACTAATCACCACTGCCCATAGACACTCGCAACCCAGGGGGTTTGCAAATGCGTAACCAACCTAGAGAGTTAAGATGGAATGCCACTTGTGCCCGTAATGACACTGGCTGACTTACTCCTCACACCGGAACACAACAGTACAAGCACTAGGTGCTGCTTAGCGGCTGGATTAGCGAATAAGATGGTGGTAGCGATCCCGACGGACCTTGCTCTAGGTCCTACCACCCGTTATATGAACGTTGCGACGTTGCTTATTAAACGTGTGCATTGTTGACTTAATATTACAGACTCGCACAGTCCGTGAGTACTTAGAATAGGATTCGTGTTCGATTGAATTCGTCTTGACATCTTTTTCTTTAACATAAGAAGTGCCATTGAGATTCGAAGTATTTCTAAAAGCAGAATCATGTAGTTTAAATGCTTATACGGTCGTATAAACGACCGATACTGGCTTTGAAAATTGATCCGTGCACGCTAAACGCCTACAAGATTGTTGTCGGCAAAGTCGCGCGTCAAATAATTGCTGCTGATATTTTTGTAGGCGCTTTCGGGGCAGTGGACAACACTGCTGTTAGAAAGTAAGTTAGTCGTAAGTAAGTTCATCTTGTAATAATAATAATAATAAAGAATAATGAATGTTTTATTTTGGTGGTTCCGTATGTTTAGCAAAAAAAAACTAAACAACTTTTCGCCTTTCTGTTTTAACTTTTCACGCCCCTAGTTAAATTAGAAAAAATGCATGGGTATTGCATACCTAAATAGTTTTTGATTCGCCTGTATTGTTTCTCTATGCATGTTACCATGGACCGTTATTACTACTATACCTACCTACATACTGGAATGTAAGATCCCATGACTTAACATGAAATTACCTCATTACGTCTTTTTTATGTGTATTTTACGTTTTCCTTCAATGATTTTTCTTGGCCACAATGCAAACTGATGCATCACCATAATTCTCCAAAAATATTCCCATGTCCGTAAAATTCATACAATTCGTATAAAACGTGACTCAAGCCAAAGTCCACATAATATACAGAACCACAACACACCAACTTTTACGCAGGTGGACAAATTATGAACTAAAAATACGGCTTAAAAAAATGTTTTTAAAAAGACACTGGCGCCACTGTTTTGGTGAATGGACTCGTGGTTTTCCTTGGTGTTTCCCCAGCTTAACATAAAGGTGTTACCTTGCACTGTTTGTACAAGCAGCCAGTCACATTATTAATATCAAAGTTTGTTTGTCTGTGGTCATCACAGTGCTGATTACTCACGTGTGTAATCTGTGGTTGCTTAATCATGCTAATCTGCCCCCATACTACGAAATTCGAAAATCGAAGTTCGTACCGTATCGTCCCGCTCACTCTCGTGTTAAATAATATTAGCTTGAGAGGGACGGCACGATACGAAGTTCGAATTTTGCACTTCGTAGTCGGGGGACTGCCTCTGTATTACAGCGTTACAAAAATAATCTGAAGGTTGCACAAATCGAACTAAATATCGTGATTATCTACGGTCAATGGGATGATGACTTATGTAAAAAAAAAAACATGAAGGGCCAAATTGACACCAATGACCAAGCCCCAAACTAGGCAAAGGTACTTTACTTAATACTTCTTTAGATAAATACTTACTTAGTCTTATATACATTATCAAACATCCAAGACCCGAGAGCAAACATTCGTGTTCATCATACAAACATCTGCCCCGACCGGGGATCGAACCAGATCAAGCTTCATAGACAGGGTCTCTAACCACTAGGCTATTCGGTCGTATATATATTATACACTTACACTATCTCTGTCAAGTTTTCGAAAATACGCGTACAAACTGAGGCCTTACCTGACGTTTAAAAAAAATTGCTGACTGACCCATTATTCATTACTCATTTAATGGAGTCATTATCCCCTATTGTGAAACTAAGCTTTTCGAAAATGAATAAAATTACTTAGTGTGTCTTGAATTTGAGATGTTTTTCCCCTATTAAGTAAGTAAATAATTTTTAATTCAAATAGTTTTATATTTTTTGTGATACTTACTTTTGGGCCTATGTCATAGATTACTTAATGGTTACTACGCCTCACACACACATCACCAGCCTCTTTTTCGTCCCACTGCTGGGCACAGGCCTCCTCTCAGAATGAGAGGGCTTGGGCTATAGTTCCCACACGGGCCCAGTGCGGATTGGGAACTTCACACATATCACTGCATTGCTTCGCAGGTGTGTGCAGGTTCCCTCACGATGTTTTCCTTCACCGAAAAGCTCATGCTGAATTACAAATGTAATTCTGCACATAAATTCCGAAAAACTCAGCCTAAAAAACGATAAATTTACGTTTTCTTCCCTTTCTTCCTTAGTTCTTAGCCGTATAGTTTTGTTTAATAATGTAGGTACGCAACCTTTTAGTATAATAGCTGACTTTGTTATTGTA
This sequence comes from Clepsis dumicolana, assembly GCA_963691665.1. Lineage (NCBI taxonomy): Eukaryota > Metazoa > Arthropoda > Insecta > Lepidoptera > Tortricidae > Clepsis > Clepsis dumicolana. Next base: position 14,907,166 of record OY829515.1, on the reverse strand, counting down.
TGCGATAGTAGCGTCACACGAACCAGCAAATTTAAGTTGGTTTTGACGCAGTTCAGTAGAACTGAACATTTTATCTACACACATATCATAAGTCCTCTATAGTGGGTTCAGAAACCGTAGAAAATGACCAGCATTGCAGCACGACGACGCCTTCTCGCCGACAGCCACCACCAGGAGGTCCAGCAGTAAAGTAATAGAGACTTTTCGATATCGAATTCTATGTTTCGAATTTGACAACCAACGTAATTTACAATCATAGTGAAATAAAACGGATCACTCACGTATATAAGCCGAGTTCAGTCCGACATGTATAATTAATAATGTGATTTTTTTTTCTTTTTACATAAAAAAACAGTTTACGAAACGTCAGTTCGGTATGTTTGTCTATGATTAAAAAAAACGGTCAAATTCGTGACAGGTATGGGTATGATATATGCCTTCGGCTTCTGAACCCATCTTAGAGTACTTATAAGATGTGTGTAGATAAAGTAATGTATGCAACTCCACATAATTTGGCCTTAAAACACTCGTGTGATCCTATTATGAAACTCAGCTTCGCCTCGTTTCATAAAAACACACTCGTGTTTTAAGGACCCTCATTATGTAGCAGTTGCATAAATTATTATTAAGGTACCTATGTCAAGCCGCAAATGATCAATTACGAAATGATGCATAGCAAATAGGATGACCTATATTTATTTATAGCTGTTAGCATAAACATGATTATTCTGATACCTACTTACTCATGATTTTTATTAACCCACGACGAAAAAAGGGGGGTGTTATAACTTTGACCTGTGTATCTGTGTATCTGTCTGTGGCATCATAGCTCTCAAACGGATGGACCGATTTCGATGCGGGTTTTTTAATCGAAAGCTAGTTTAATCGAGATGGTTCTTAGCTAAGTTTCATTAAAATCGGTTCACCCGTTTTTTAAATATTGTACTTTGAAATGAAAATGTCGGGGGGTTTTTCCACTTTTCTAAGTTGGTTAGGTTATGTAAAGATAGTCAGAATAAAGACAATGTTAATCCCCTTCTTGACCTGAACTTGCACAAGAAAGAAAAAATAAACTGAGAATGTTACGATATTCTACTTAGTTTTCGGTAGAGACCTTTGCCAAACGGAAGTTTAAAAAACTGTAAGTATAAAATCTTTATTTTAACGGAATATTATCGTTATTAAAACGCGACGCGTAGGTACCTACTTTAAATCCGAGTAGGTACATGCGAAGAGTAAATATACCTTTAAATTTTCCACGGACAAACAGACGTATTCTCGGTAACTTCACACATTTTAGCTAATTATTTCCTGATGCGTTTAATAGTGTAAGGTACATCTAAGGTTTCGGAGTTAGCATCTATTATATTGCGATAGCAAATAAAAAACTTTTAACAAAAAAGGTAAAATCTCCTTAAAAAACATAAAATAATACTCTAAAGCCATGAGCTTTATGGCCTAGCACAAATATTACAAATATTATTTTTTTTGTTGAAAGCTTATTATTTCACAATTTTAAGTTGTACCTTCCATCACCAGCTCATCAACATGAGATGATGACTACCAGACGCAAATACTTGAATAGCTTTAGAAAATATATAATCGTCCCACGATAACTCTGCATAAGATATTAATTGGCAACCCAGAAAAACCACGCTGTGGTAATACTTTTTTCATGTCACTCAGACATTTCTTTAATTAAAAATAATAATGATAGTAGCAATCAAAAGTTGCCGTTTTTTTTAAATATGGCTCTGTCCATTGGAGGACAATTTTGCCAGTGTTTAGTAAGTTTTGCCGTTGTACAGTAAAAAAAGTCTAGAAAACAAAATATGAGAAGTATTTTAATGGTGAATGGTGAATGAACGATGACCTGTTTAATCTAAACAAAAGTTCAAAACGTGTTGTTTGACTATAAATCAGTGTTGCCATAAACAAACTTTAGATGTCTGCTGTTGTCAGTTCGTTGCAGAGTTATCGTGGGACGACTATATGTATTTAAACATGTAATATACTGTGCCTATAAAATTTTAGGGTTAGACCTCTTTCCAACAAAAAAAATAATTGAAAATCGGTCCATAGTTGACGGAGAAATTGGTGAACATATACCTACATAAAAAAATACGTACAGTGGAACGCAGAATTTAACCTACTTCTTTTTTGAAGTCGGTTAAAAAGGCCTCTTAGGTTTTCCGTTTCCGACAGAACAGGGGTGTTATTATTATTAATTAAAGGAATTACTACTGTCATTCGACACAAATGGAAATTCGTCCACTCGAAAATTAGATTTATTAAATTAGAAAAATGACAATCTGAAACACATCAACAAGGAAAATTGTCCAACCAGAATAATGTTGAAAATAGAATTATGCCAAATTATAGTAAAATTGGCAAATTTAATATGATATTGGTCTAAAAATATATGTTCATTTGTATTTATGTACACTCACAAATATGGCCAATTGTAAATATGTCCCATCTGAAATACGTACATCGTAATTATCGTCCAAAGGCAAATGTTCATCGGATCTATATGAGGACAATAATTTATATTTTGGTCGTAATTCATATTACACTATAATTCACTTTGTGCGTATTTAATTTTGCTCGTAATTTGTAATGGACAAAATTCCATTCGGCCTTAATTAATTTACAAGGAAAAAAAATCCAGTCATAAATATTTTTCAGCTCAATTACATTTTGAGTAAATTCACTTTGGATACTTTTGATCCAACTTCAGAATTGTCATTTCAAGTTGACGAATTTCCATTTGTGCAGATTGACAGTAAATCAAGCGTTGAGTTCACGGCTGTTTCAGGGTCGAAGTGTAAATAAATATGACAGCTAATTTGACATCTCGACGCTGAAAATAAACTACTAAACACTCAGAGGTGCGAACCGGGGCTTGAACCCACGACCTTCTGCTTGAGAGGCCATAGGTCAAACCACATTATCACAATCATTTTATAAACATATAACTAGAGTAGGCATGCTATACTTACTAACTATAGTAATGTAAAAATGGTAATGTTTCCAGACCGGCCTTGTGCTTTCCGCATCCACCGCGATCCCGCGATCTTTAAGGGTGCCTTTCCACCAGAGATGTGCTATGCTACGTTGCTATGGATACGTTTGATATCCAACAATCACATTCATTCCACCACTGCTATACTATGTGAAGCAATTAATATGATTGGTGGAATCAAACGCATCATAGCACCATAGCAAACGCAACGTAGCAGAGCACATCTCTGGTGGAAAGGCACCCTGATGGGTATCGGTAGCGATCGGTGATGTTTGTATGTACGTATGTATAGTTCTTTATTGCATATAAAACAAAAAATAACAGATAACAGAACAAAAGCAAATGTACAAAGGCGAACTTATCCCTTAAATCTTATCTGGTTACTGGGATCTCTACCAGTTATTAGCCTTCGGGCGATTGACAGGACATCAGAAAAAAGAGTAGACATACATATAATAAGTAATAACACAAATAAGAGTAGATATACATACATTGAAAATATACGTGTATGTGTGTGTTTGTATTATTTATTTTAATATTAATACTAATACTTACTCAGCAAGGGACCTACTATTAGGGGTCACATTACCCCAAAGGCCTTGTAAGTAAATCCTACTCAAAACAATAACTCAGTTTCTCATAAAAATAAGTACACGCGGCACGTAAGTAAGCAGGTACTTACCTATTTTTTGGTCAAAACATGGTTGTTAAAATATTATGGCATGCACAGAATAATTACGGTTTTTGTTGATGTCAAATGTGACGTGGTTCTTTTATGTCGCGAAATATATCTACGCCTCAGGAGATAGGTACTTTACGCCTTAATTTGCGAAGGCGAAGGTACGAAACAAGATTTTTTAAAGTAATTGAGCCCTTGCAAACTAAGTCAACACAACAGAGGCTCGAATATTCGAATTCTACGTAACGTAATCCAGTAGTAACGTTATCGAGAAAATTTATGACGTTTCGAACAGCGCCCCCCGAGAGCTTACTAAAATTTAATATGAATCGATGGCTATACGATAACGTTCTACTGGACCGATTCTAAAAAAAATCAAATTAATTGTCAGTAGCATAAAGTAGACAGAGCCTTTGGCTTTACACTACAATTTGTCTGCCACTTTTTGAGGGGGACGAGGAACACATACGTACAGCACACGTCTACGCTGCTGTCAAAATTTGTTACGTTCCTGCAAACGCACACTAAAACCAAACTGTCACACAAATGCCAAAAACACGCACACAATCAACAGACCCTGATCATTTTGGTCAGACTTAATGTTAGAGATTTGGCAGAGGGGAAATCGCGCGTTAACATTTCCATTCCTTTCCTGTGCCCTAAGCACGACTTTACGAATCCTGCGTTACGTTACGGTTATCGTATCGAGATCGAGAAACCTCATACTAAATTTTAGTTCCAAATACGCTCACGGGCGGGCGCTGTTCCAAACGTCATACAAACTCGTCATAGTTTACTATTCGAGTTTACGTGACGCAGGATTCGACAAGTCGTGCTTAGGGCACAGCTCTAAGGTCAGTAGGTACTTTTTTTTTAATTTCCAAAAATGAAATCGACAAAAACCTGCTCATGAAATTTTACGAGAATCGACTGAGAAAGGTGACCAGAGGGTCAAGCACGACTTTACGAATGCTGCGTAACGTAAAGTCGAATAATAAACGTTGTCGAGTTTGTATGACGTTTGGAACAGCGCCCGCTCGTGAGCGTATTTGGAACTAAAATTTAGTATGAGGTTTCTCGATCTCGATACGATAACCGTAACGTTACGCAGCTTTCGTAAAGTCATGCTCGACCCTCTGTAGAGGAGAACTATCCGAAAGAATTTCTGCCCAAGCTGAAACAGAAATGCTTCGCGCACGCTCGGTCAGAGGCCCAGTACGAATATTCGAAACCTGAGTAACGTAATCGAGTAGTAAACGTTACCGAGAAAATCGTTTGACGTTTGGAACAGCGCCCGCCCGTGAGCGTATTTGGAACAAAAATTTAGGAGGTTTCTCGATTTCGATACGATAACGTATCCAAATACGCTCACGGGCGGGCGCGGTAGGTCAAGCACGACTTTACGAATACTGCGTAACGTTACAGTTAACGTATCGAGATCGAGAAATCTCATACTAAATTTTAGTTCCAAATACGCTCACGGGCGGGCGCTGTTCCAAACGTCATACAAACTCGCTAACGTTTACTATTCGATTTTACGTGACGCTGGTTTCGAATATTCGTACTCGGGCCTGTGTTAACATGAAGTTACTCTTGTCCCAGAAAAGTGCAAAGTCCATTCGGTACGCAGACGAGCTTGCGTGCAAAACGACATTTAGTTAATTATGATTAACTTATAGTGCAGTTAGTTAATTATAATATCATTTATCTTGATTAATTAAAGTGTTTGCTTAATGATTTGTGTTTAAATGCAGTCAGGGTCCCTTGAAATTATTAAGCCATTTATTTTGACAATACACATTAAGTACATTTTAACTGGGTCACGAAAGTAAATCTCTTTAAAACGTAAAAAATAAATAAGTTGAACCAATGCCAATCTGTCATAAGTCCAAGTAGAAGGTTAACCAGCTTCGGAAGACAGCGTTTTGTTATGTATACTTTTTAGCTTTTCCCGGTAGCTCCAAGAAACGGTCAATTAAAAAAAAATGTGATTTCTACCCCAGCCTACTAAATGCCCCCTCCCCTTTCCTCCCCATTCTTACCTTCCTTTTTTTCCTTCCCTTCAGCCCTCCTAAATGTACATGGAGTGAGGAAAAGTGGATCAGTTTGGAAACATTATGCCCTCCGGCTCATGGTCGCCACTCTTAGAGTCAATTATACTTTTAAAATAGTCACTGAAACATAAAAACAGAAAGAAAAAACTAGAAAAATGCCAACCCCGGGATTCCAACCCGGATCTCCTTGACATTCCGTGTCGCGTGCCAGACTCTTATACTAAGATTGGCATAAGGGTATAGGCGGAATACTTTTCATGCATTCAAATCTCAAATCGTTTTTATCACTTTTTGCAGTGACTAGGTAGCGCCTCTAGACTCTTAGAAAATTCTTGGTGACTCTTAATCTTAAAGTCCTTCTTCTCCAACGGTTATCTTATCTTCGGGTTGTATCACCTGGCTGGGGCCGTACGATTGGACAGATACAACACTGAATGTCTGACAAAAACCCGCCAATTAGAAGCCAGAGATTATTTTAGGAGCTGCTAGATTAATTCTACTCATTCTGTGGCGTCAGATATCTAATTTATGGGCAGTCGTTTTGGACAAGAAATACCACTTTTATTTCTAGATCTCTATGTCAGCCGCTTAAAAAATACAGTAACGTACCTACCTATGCATGAACATGCACGAGGTCACATAGCACGTCAATTATGTGACTCTAACTCACATGTCATCGAAGTCAAAACTGGATACTTACAGACGATACATCATGTGCATGACACCATCTGATGTGATGCTTAAAACAATTCTTCATATGTAATGTTCAAAGTAAAATACATGGTGGAAACAGTTAAACCAAACGTGTATTTGCATATTAGTGATTGACGTAGCTCTCACAAAAATCAGGTTTTTTTAACAATTTTCTCGGAACTGATGCAAAGTTTTTGATGAGTTTTATGACAGCGGTAAATGAAGACAAACGTTTGATGTTGCTACTTGCTACGCGTTGTCAATTCTTATTGCAACCCACGCAAAAACGAGGTCGTAAAAAAAAATATTCCAACGAATTGAGAACTTCCTCCTTCTTTTGAAGTCGGTTAAAAATTAAACGTCTGAATGGTCATGATTCTTTATATGAATTTGTAGAACTAGGTTTCACCATCTTTACAATTTTTTCAGTTTTGTATGACAATATGAACTACATTTCTTTGACACTATGAAGCGCGCTAAAACAAAAGCTCTTCAAGTCAGCTGTTGATACCGAATTGTCTTAAAAAACTGACAATTGCAAAGTTGGTGAAATAGGGGCCAGGATGTGCATAGAATAAAATTATACAAACTTCGAACGTTTGAAGCGCGTTCTTTTAGTTTGAAGACCGGGACTTACCTAGTAACGTTGAATTTGTTAAACGTTCTCCAGTTGTAGTATACCTATCTAGATGTAGTGGCGATGTAGGAAAGATAGCTGACACCACCTGGTTGGAGTCAAATATACAAAACTATGTAACTATACAACATAGGTATAGCGCGGTATATCATCCTTCCAGCACTTAGTTGGTGCCTTTTGGTCCCTCTTTAGATCATTGCTCACTGCTCAGTTCCGTACCGAAGACTCATACGCACGCACCCCACAAATTGAAGAAAACATCCCGTTAGCCACCAGCTAATTAAAAACAATCTGTACGCGTAGCACGCCGCGCCATTTTGTCGCTTGTCGCGCAGTGCGACCCTTTCATAGTGATGGAATCAGTGAAGGACGCACAGAGCGACAAGCGACAAAATGGCGCGCGTGCTAGCTCCCCTGTACGCGAATAGCATAGCACTGACATCACTCCTGTGAATTATACTAAATGTCGAAAACAAAGGCTATAAAAATAATCAATTAGATATTGACGTTAATGATGTTCACACCTCGCTGACACGTGGTGATAAAAATAGATATTATCAAGTCGATGCAAACTGTAGTGGCTGTGACTAGAATTTGAATTGGGCAACAAATACGCGGCAGCAGTTCAGTGGCTTTTTCCTGTAAAATTTGCCACGCCACCGTGTCCGCGTGGGAACTGTAGCCCAAGCCCTCTCATTCTGAGAGGAGGCCTGTGCCCAGCAGTGGGACGTAAATAGGCTGATGATGATGATAAAAATAGTGGGATAGCTTTAAAAGGATACAAGTCACAACACAGACAAAGAACAGACAAACACAACAAAAGACAGACATCTTGGTCTTAATTAATTTTATCGTAATTTTTATACTAAACATTACATTATATTAATTTCCCTATTTTTTCTATGCTGCATGCCATTACTGCATGCTAATTGTACGCCATTAGGCAAAACAATATGAAACTTGTACACTATTGTATGCATATGTTTGACAAATATAAAAAACAACAAAAACACAGACAAAAAAAAGACAGACAGAAGGACAGAGGGCAAGGATAAAACATTATCAAAGTTTATCAGTTTTGTTGGTACGAAGTATCAGAGTATACCGACTGAGGGTCGAGCACTTTACGAATGTTGCGTAACGTTACGGTTATCGTATCGAGATCGAGAAACCTCATACTAAATTTTAGTTCCAAATACGCTCACGGGCGGGCGCCGTTCCAAACGTCATACAAACTCGACAACGTTTACTATCCGATTGTACGTTACGCAGCATTCGTAAAGTCGTGCTCGACCCTCTGAGAGTAGGAGGCATGGTAAATCCGTTCTTGACATTGCGGATGTGTGCAAGAACGCAACGGTTTTAATAACCAACTTAAAAAAAAGAGGAGGTTCTCAATTCGTCGCAATATATAATTATATTATATATTTTTAGGGTTCCGTACCCAAAGGGTAAAAAACGGGACCCTATTACTAAGACTCCGCTGTCTGTCCGTCTGTCTGTCTGTCTGTCTGTCTGTCTGTCACCAGGCTGTATCTCATGAACCGTGATAGTTAGATATGACATTTTCACAGATGTATTTCTGTTGCCGCTATAACAACAAATACTAAAAACAGAATAAAATAAATATTTGAGTGGGGCTCCCATACAACAGACATGATTTTTCTGCCGTTTTTATAGATAATGGCACGGAACCCTTCGTGCGCGAGTCCGACTCGCACTTGGCCGGTTTTTTATGTATCATGTCCTGCGAGCAATGTGCCTAAAATATTAGGAAAAAAAAACGGTATTATAGGAACAGGCAAATAATTAAAAATATAACGCGAAATTAAAAATTAAGTTTTGTTGTTCAACTTTTGGCACATGTCAACGAACGTGTTTACTTTGGCCATTTTCGTTTAAAAACCGGACAAGTGCGAGTCGGACTCGCGCACGAGGGTTCTATATGAAGATTTTAACGCTTTTCCCCAGTGTTTTATGAAGTCCAGTGCTAGCAGAGCCCTGCTCCTAAGCAAAATGTACGCAGTGTGGGGTCATCTTATATTTGTCAGTGAACTCTACAGACAGACATAAAAAAAATATATTTTGAGAATTTTCTGAGTAGTTGTGCTATAAGAGCTACCGTCATACTAAATTTCAAGTTTCTAGGACAACTGGAAGTAGTCTTTAGGTTTTCAGCGAACGGCAATTTGTATGGAAACAACCTTTTTAATGACTGTAACTTTTGATTGCGTTGACATAGAAGTTCAATTTTTTCACAGCTTCAAGGGACTGCAGGCTTGAGTATTTGATATTAATTTCAGCCTGCTACCTCCATGCGTTCCAGAGAAAAAGGGTCTTGACAGACAGACAGACAGACAGACGGACAACAAAGTGATCCTATAAGGGTTCCGTTTTTTCCTTTTGAGGTACGGAATCCTAAAAACATGAATTAATGCGAGATAATGACGAGTGTCGTGCGTTGTTAGGCTCGGCTCGCAAAGTTCACATCTTGTTGACAAGAGATGACAACGAAAGGCGACGCTTGACACTCTTTAAGTATTATTATTAAAATCATCGCCAACCAAGTTAGATTGGATGTAGTCACATGAATAAGGAAACTGAACAGAGGATAGAGCACGACTTTACAAAAGCTGCGTAACGTTACGGTTATCGTAAGTTAGATTGGATGTAGTCCCATGAATAAGGAAACTGAACAGAGGATCGAGCACGACTTTACAAAAGCTGCGTAACGTTACGGTTATCGTAAGTTAGATTGGATGTAGTCACATGAATAAGGAAACTGAACAGAGGATCGAGCACGACTTTACAAAAGCTGCGTAACGTTACGGTTATCGTAAGTTAGATTGGATGTAGTCACATGAGTAAGGAAACTGAACAGAGGATCGAGCACGACTTTACGAAAGCTGCGTAACGTTACGGTTATCGTAAGTTAGATTGGATGTAGTCACATGAGTAAAGAAACTGAACAGAGGATCGAGCACGACTTTACGAAAGCTGCGTAACGTTACGGTTATCGTAAGTTAGATTGGATGTAGTCACATGAGTAAAGAAACTGAACAGAGGGTCGAGCACGACTTTACGAAAGCTGCGTAACGTTGCGGTTATCGTATCGAAAACGAGAAACCTCATACTAAATTTTAGTTCCAAATACGCTCACGGGCGGGCGCTGTTCCAAACGCCATACAAAGTCGACAACGTTTACTATTCGAAAAGTCGTGCTCGACCCTCTGGGGGGGCTACCACGCGCGCCATTTTGTCGATAAGCGACAAGATGGCGCGCCGTGCTACATGTGCTGAGAGTATGTTATGAAAACCGCGCTGCAAAGCGGACGAAATGAGCGAACCGTCTCCATTTAGCGTCTAGTATAATCAACGACAACGACCTAAAAAACGTCACGATCGCGTCCGCGTTTAAGTACGTCGGAATTACTATGGGCAAATTGGCAGCGCCACTGGTGGCACGTATCGACAACAAACAATTCTCATAGTATTTCCAGTCTATACAGTCGTCCGACGAAGGCCTCTAGACAGTCAATCGTGCGGGGGGTGCGGGGTGCGGGGCGGGCAGGGCAAGCCCCCTCGCATACGCCGCCACTGCCTGATTAGTTAGGAACTTTCGCCCTCCTTGGTGCTTTGGCCATGCGGTTGCGGTGTCGGCATTTACGCAAACATCAAAGGCGTCGGGGCCACTGGTAGTTATAAGCTCTGTACACTGTGCTATTTGACACCCGTAACGCAAACGCGATCGAGACGTATTTTGTGCTTTTTGATTACACTAGGGGAACGGCTTAGACGAAAATTCTTTCGTATGTCTGCCCGCTGTCTGTCCGTGTTCTCCTCTACCGGTAGCGTTTGTGAGGTCATTATCTCAAAAACGACTGAACAGATTTCTACAAAACTTAGTTAAGAACCACAGCTAACAAACCTGTTTCAAATTAAAAAAATCGCATCCAAATCGGTTACCCCGTTTAAGAGATACGGCGCCATAGACACACACATAAGAGCAGTATAATTTATAACACCCCTCTTTTTGCATAGGTGGTTGCACGAAGATCATCGAAGTGCGTCGGTAAAAAAATCCTACATTAAAGACTGGTTTTATTAATCTCGAAAAAGGCTCGTACAGACAATGTCGAACAGATTCCCTTGACGGTTACGATGCGATGACAATTATAACTTCACATTATGGTGGTAAAGTACTTCATTGAGTACAATACAACTAAGAGCAGAACGATTTAATCAGAATGCGCATACGACTGTTTTCCTGGTAAACAAGGATCGAGGAATCTTCATTTCCTTTTTTTCGTAAGGTTGTCGAAATTACTTTCGTATAGGCAAAGAGTTGACGTACATAATTATTTCACTTATTATTATTAAGTAAGTTTATAATTGACATGAAACTACCGTGAGACTCAATCATAGTGAAATAAAAACGGATCACTCACGTATAAAAGTCGAGTTTAGCCCGACATGATTCGGACTAATTCGTAGTCCTTCCTCTGGGAGCGCACGACCCAGCGGCGGCGAGACGCACACTACGAACTACGAATTACGAATACGAATTACGAATACGAATATGAATACGAATTAGTCCGAAACATGTCGGGCTAAACTAGACTTTTATACGTGAGTGATCCGTTTTTATTTCACTAAGTTCATAATTGATTGAACTCTTTTACTCTGCGGAGGTCCATATTCAAGTCTAAAAAAAAAACGATTTGCTCACCCGCGACCGCACGTGAAAAATAGCTCGCACAGACAAAGTATGTCTCCATGCAACACCTCCTCCTACACTGCTACTGGAATCATCACATGCCACACAGACCCAACTATCACCACTACACTATACACTGACTAAATACTTAGAAAAACAAAGTTGCGGGTGAGCAAGGTAATTGTTTTTAGTTCATAAATACGGACCTCCGCAAAGTAACGCCTGTTTCAATCAATTATTTTAAGTACTTAGACTTTGACTTTGAAAAATGTCGGAGGTTTTCAACTTTTCTGAGTAGCCTTCGATTAAAAAGTCCCTTCGTTTAAGAGCTACGATGACATAGACAGTCAAACTTATAACACTCCTCTTTGCGTCGGGTGTTAAAAAAAAAGAAAACCCCGACGTCGTCATTTTAAAGTTCAATATTTCAAAAACGGGTGAAGCGATTTCAATGAAACTTAGCTAAGAACCATCTCGATTAAACTAGCTTTCGATTAAAAACAACCACCTCGAAATCGGTAAGCCCGTTTGGGAGCTATGATGCCACAGACAGATACACAGATACACAGATATTTATTTAAAAAAAAGCGGAACCCCAGCTCTTTGTTCCGTAATTGTTAATGACTGAATCGACTCGTACGCAGTTAAACTACTGTAACGACGAGGACAATTTGTTGACTATGGATTCAGGCCTTAAGCGGATGGACAGGGGGCGTGGCCGCTTGCCCTACAATGTCTTTCATAAAAAAACCCCGACAATGTCATTTCAAAGTTCAACATTTCAAAAACGGGTCAAACCGATTTTAATGAAACTTAGCTAAGAACCATCTCGGTCAAACTAGCTTTCGAACAAAAAACCGCATCGAAATCGGTCTATCCGCTTGCGAGCTACGATGCCACAGACAGATACACAGATACACAGACACACAGATACACAGATACACAGGTCAAACTATAACACCCCTCTTTTTCGTCGGGGGTTAAAAAAGAAATCATGGGACAATTTTATTGACACCAAATTGACCTAGTCCCAAACTAGGCAAAGCCTGTACTATGGGTACTAGACAACGAATAAAGATACTTAAAATATAGATAAATACATACTTGTATATACATATCAAACATCCACGACCCGAGAGCAAACATTCGTACTCATCATACAAACAACTGCCCTGACTGGGGGTCGAACCATAAGAATAAATAATAACATAGTAGAACGGAAACTCCCGCTCCGGACGGGCTCAAGGTCACGATATTCGAGTATTCGTTAAACAGACTACTCGGTCAGGCTGTCACGACCGGCGTCGCTGCACGCGCATTTGGTTTTTTATAATCTGGTTATAATGGTTTTACGTGAGCCTGTATGTATTTTATTTTATATTTGTAGGTAAGTAATAATTACTTAAATCACCTTAAATGGCTTGATTTGGTATGGCACTTATAATAACTTCTTATTTAGAAGTGTCTATAGTTATGTAATTATTTATAAATCTCATATTTTGTAAAACTGGAATAAAATAATCATCTCAAAGTAAAAAAAAACTTTTATCTTAGTGATATTATCTTTAGACGTAAGTACCTAATGTTTAATAGCAAGCAACCCTAGCAACACGCCTGGATGACAGAGGGGTGTAACTACGTGAAGGGGGAAGTAGGTATATAAATGGCGGCGTTTTGGACTCGGTCAAAAGAGATTCCGTTCTACATGTCATTATTTATTATTTACAGGACCGCAAGCTTCATTAGTCAGGGTCTCTGACCTCTGACTATCCGGTCGTCACAATAATAAGTTCTGTGTTAAAAAAATTCAATGGTGTGTACTATAGCCAGTCCTCTCATTCTGAGAGGAGGCCTGTGCCCAGTAGTGGGACGTTTTTTTATATTACGACAGACGTTGCATAACTATTTCACGTTTCATTGCATTTTCATTTCATCAAAAGCTAATTTCTGCTTAAGAATAAATAAATAATTTTATTGTTTGTTGAATATTGTTATATCATAAAAGAAGATTTTGCGTTTTGATTTTTACCCTTGTAATTAATGACAAGCTCACCCTGCAAACTACTAGCTAATCCTAAGTCCGAGAACCTTTCGACCCAAAGATATGCTGGGAACTAAACTCCATCCGTGAAGCCATAAAGCCAACCGGTCTATTGACTACGTATTTGTATAATAAGGTCGTTATGTACATCATGATTTATCAGTCGACCTTCCTAATTTAGTGTGATAAAATAATGTAAATAAGTGTTTAGTTCTTACACCGTAGACGCACCTTGTGTTCTGGTGTGGAGAGTAAGACAGCCGGTGTAATTACGGGCACTTCATCTTAGCTCACTATGTTGGCAACGCATTTGCAAACCTTAGGGTTGCTGGAGTGTACGGGCAGTGGTGTTCGCTTACCACCAGGGCCGTGTTTTATAAAGCTACAAGTTACAATTTACAAGCGGAAGTCTCATTCTATCACCTTTTATTAGAAAGAGACTTCCGCTTGTAAATTGTAACTTGCAGCTTTATAAAACACGGCGCAGGTGATCCACTCGCTAATTTGTCTTCCTTGTCGTATATAAAAAAACCGGCTAAGTGCGAATCAGACTCGCGCACCGTGGGTTCCGTACAAAGATTTTCCCGCTTTTCGCCAGGGTTTCAAGTCATCTTCATACCACATACACATTTTAAGTTACCTTCATACCAAATTTCAATTTTCTAGGACAACTAGAAGTACCCTTTAGGTTTACATAGTACGGCAATTTGTATGAAAACAATATTTTTTAATTAATTTATCTTTTGATTGCGTTGACTTAGAAGTTTCATTTTTTTTCACAGCTTCAAGGGACTGCAGGCTTGAGTATTTGATGTGAATTTCAGCATGCTACCTCCACGCGTTCCAGATAGAAAGGGTCTTGACAGACAGACAGACAGACGGACAACAAAGTGAGGGTTCCGTTTTTCCTTTTGAGGTGCGAAACTCCAAAAACACACGATCACGAGTGATGATAAAAGTTAAGACGTAATATTTGTGCGCTTCTCGCAAAATTTGTGCGGCAGTCTGCGCTCGCGCAAACGTACAACAGTGACCCTGACCGAGTTCCGACAGGACGTCTCGTTTCGGAAAGTCTTGTATTCTTAAAACTTAATTACCACCTGCAGAGTTTCTGGACGATGATGGCCTTTACCTTAAGGGCTACTGCAATATTGTTTAAAAAACCGGCCAAGTGCCAGTGGGACACGCGCACCGAGGGTTCTGTGTATTTTTTTAGTAACGTAAATAGTTCGTCTATCACGGGAATCGAGTCGAGAAGTTTTTTCCCGCTTTTCCCCAGTGTTTTAAGTTGTCCAGTGTTAGCAGAGCCCTGCTCCTAAGCGAAATGTGCGCAGCGTGACAGACGTATACAGACACACAAATAAAATTTAAGATTTTCGGGTTTTCCTGAGTGAGTGTGCTATAGGAGCTACCTTCATACCAAATCTGAAGTTTCTAGGACAACTGGAAGTACCCTACAGGTTTTCACAGTACGGGCAATGTGTGTGGGAACTACCTTTTTAATGTTTATCTTTTGATTGCATTGCCTTACAAGTTTGATTTTTTCACAGCTTCAAAGGACTAAGCTGCATTCTTGAGTATTTGACATTAATTTCAGCATGCTAACTCCACGCGTTCCTGAGTAAAAGGGTTTTGACAGACAGACTGACGGACAACAAAGTGATGCACTATGGGTTCCGTTTTTCCTTTTGAGGCACGGAACCCTAAAAAAAGTTTCCACGGAAGCGTCAACAGACCTTTTGTTTTTTTTTGCTGCCAGGCGAGAGAGAGAGAGAGAGTACAAACTCGCCATTCGCCCCACTATCACGAAAAGGCAAAGGAACTATGGTGACTCTTTACCCTAGAGCCCTGAGGGTTTCCCGCTGCCAGAGACGCCACAGGCCAAAGATGTAACCTGAGACAGGTCGTTGACACCGGCGCTTTACGCGAACGTTATTAAAGCTTTTGAATGTTTGTTGTTTTTAGGGTTCCGTACCTCAAAAGGAAAAAACCCTTATAGGATCACTTTGTTGTCCGTCTGTCAGTCATGACCCTTTTTCTCTGGAACGCGTAGAGGTAGCATGCTGAAATTAATATCAAATACTCAAGCCTGCGGTCCCTTGAAGCTGTGAAAAAGTCAACGCAATCTAAAGATACAGTCATTAAATAGGCTAATTCCGTACAAATTGTCGAAATCCAAAAACCTAAAGGGTACTTCCAGTTGTCCTAGAAACATGAAATTTGGAACGAAGGTAGCTCTTATAGCACAACCACTCACAAAAGTCTCAAAATCTTAATTTTTTATGTCTGACTGTAGATTTAGCAGACGAATAAAGGTGACCCCACACTGCGTACATTTTGGTTAGGAGCAGGGCTCTGCTAACACTGGACTTCTTAATTTTGTAACTCAACAATAGTCTTGTTGGACAAAGGTCTTTCGTCCATAGGTACTTCCTAACTGACTGTTTCACAAAAGATCAGGACGTCTTCTATAGATACTACTTATTGATCTCTCGCGTTGTCGCTGGCCGATAGAAGTATAATATAATAGAATAAGGGAGTATATACAGTAATAGCATATTATACAATAAGGGAGTTGCCGGACGAGTGGCTAGGTTAAAAGTAAAAAGTAACCATTACAATTGTACAGTGCTAAATAACAGTTTGTAAGCTTTAATTAACACTAAGGAACTAAAAATAACTGTTCTTTAAGTAAACCGTTGGGTTTAGTAGACAAATATCATCGTTCGCTCTTTTCAAAAACAAAAATGAACGCGCTGAGGCGGCAGAAACGGCCGAAAAAGGAAAAATTTCTAAATATCAATCTCTCGGTCCAAACTACAATTTCGTTGCTGTCGGGCTTGAAACCTTGGGTCCATGGGGTCCCGGCGCTTACAAGCTTATTTCAGAGTTGCAAAAGCGCTTAGTCGATGCAACTTGTGACCAAAGGGCTGGCAGTTTTCTCTTTTTTGCCAGCCTGTTGGGCACCATGCTACGGGGGCCTTATTTAGATTTAATTTAGTTTTAAGTTTAAGTTTAGATTCAATGTTATTGTAAATTGCTTTTATTATGTAAATAAATGTATTATTACAGGTATTAAATAAACTAACTTAACCTCCAAATCTCTCGTTCCGTTTAAGTTCCACATTTTTTTAGTCATTCACAAAAGTACTTTAGCTGTTTAGGATTACTTAACTCGCCTTGTAGGTATACGTGCGTTAAAATAAGTCATTTTGTTGTTGATGTGATATTAGTCATCATGTTTTTAACATAATGCCATAACAGTTAATTACACACTAATGAATCATTTCAGCGAATTTCCAAAAAGTAAACAAATTAACAAGTAAATAAAATGTATGGTAATTGTGGTGGTGAGTGGTAATGGTGGCTTGGTGAACGGTTGTTGTAGTGTTTAGCTTTGATAATGGCCGCGTGGAGAGTGCCGAAACGCGTCAGCGTTTAGTTTAGTGGTGGTGGTGATAGTTGGGTCTGTGTGGCTTGTGTTGATTCGTGTAGCAGTGGAGGCGGAGGTGTTGCATGAAAACATGCATTTGCCGCACAGATGAACTATTTTTCACTTGTCGCGGGTGAGCAAAGTAATTGTTTTTAGTTTATTAATAAAATTTGTTAATTACTGTGTATAATGTATCATGTGTATGTAATGTATCCAATAAGAAATCCTACTAATGTTATAAATGCGAAAATATATCAATAAATAAACGCCCTCAGGCGACACTTTGCGGAGGTCCGTATTCATGAAATAAAAGCAATTCATTTGCTCACCCGCCACCACACGTGGAGGTTTTGCATGAAAAGATACATTTGTCGCATAGCTATCGTGTGAGCAATTTAATTGTTTTTGGTTCATAGTTGCAGTTCAACCATAAGATATTTTACTGCAGATGACAATTGTAAAGGGTCATTGAAATAAATTATTCTTGTAGATGAACAGAAATACTGGTATGAATAATGGCGTTGCTATATAGATCTATAGATAGACAACATTTTGTTCAAGATAAAATTATGTGGAATTAAACATTGTATAATTTACTTTTGTAAGCGAAATGAAATGTATTTTTTTTGGCCTCGTTTGTTTAAACAGGGTGTTAGATAATGAACTCAAAATATTTCAGAAACTGATTGAGCAAGCTTATTTTAGGTGAACATCCCTGTAAAGTAAAAAAAAAAAACGCCTCAAAGCAAGGATAAGCCTTCAAAATTCAAAATATTATTCAGGAAATAGGCAGTTGAATGCTACTTTACATATCATTTCTTTAATCTACCAGCGCTTTCGGAAAGACCATGATTGCCAAGAAGAATGCGCCGCAAGAAACTTGGCACAAAGTCCTATTTTCTAAAAACAAGTTACAATAAAATAAAAAATAAAATATCGTGGGACAATCGACACCAATTTAAGCAGAGCTTGTGTTATGGGCACTAGACAACGGATAAACATACGTATATATATAAAAACATGCATTAATACATATTAAACATCCAAGACTCGAGAACAAACATGTGTATTCATCACACAAACATTCAATAGGTCTCACAATACATAACCACAGACGAAATACAGAAAGAAAACTCACTTTATGATTAGAAAGAGAGAGAAATGACGTCATCTCTCTGTCATGTACTACTGTGGACGTCACAAATGGGGTGTGCTTAAGTATATAGCGTAAACGCGTCACAGGGTGAGTGTATAGCGGTGCATAACTACAGTTTATATACACGATACGGCGGAGCAGCCTGCCAGTAACACTGCGATAAGGACTGGCGCGGACGCCTCGGTGTTGTGGAAGTGGTCATACTTTTGGATTTTTCTATACGACGGTAAGTGGCACTTTTCCATAATTTTCTGAGAGAAAGTTTTAGGATTTTTTTTTGAAAAAAAAAATTGTTTTTGTTAGTTTTTAATGAAAATATTGCAAGGTCAAAGAAAACGTGATTAGTATGCTAATGTTTTGTTCATTTGAGTGTTTTGAAAATTGTATTGGTAGTAATAATTTTATTGTAAAATTTTGAAACGCAAGCATAGATAACGTTTTTAATTTAATAATAATCACTATCAGAAAGTGAGACATTTGTTTAAAACTATTCAAAGTAGCTTCGCATTGATTGAATAAGGCATTACTTTGCGGAGGTTCACATTCATGAACTAAAAAAAAAATAAAAAAAAATAATGAACAATAATAATTAATTAATTTCGCGGCTGTTTTTAGTACACTCTGCATTCTTGTTTTATTTTTCTATGTTACTTTAACTTAACTTTATGTTGGCTATCGATATGTGAGATCGTTATCGTGTAAACAACTAAGCATTTAAATGAATTAATAAAGTTCATAAGTTCGTAAGTTTTAGTTCATAAATATGGACCTCTGCAAAGTAACGCCTGATTCAGTAAATTAACTAAGCATTTGTTGATCAATTTGCTGTACTGCCTTGTCTGTCGTTTTAACAGAATAGATATGTGTACCATTAAACAACAACTTAAAAAAACGCACCAATTAAATTATGATTGCAAAATTTGAAAACGTATCTTTTTATATTAAAAAAAATCGTTTTACCTTTTCTATGAATACTTACTGACAATATTTTTTATAATAAGCCACATACCTACTGGCTGAAATGATGTAATAAGCGTGTTAAAAAAAAAAACATTTTTACAAAATTTGCATTCAAGTCTTCCTCTCCGTTAAAGTTTCGATTTTTGCTACAGCAATTATAATAAATACTTACTGAAAATGTGAATGTAACCAAACAAAATGCATCCCTAAAGCACGGCGTGCTTTATTTTTAATAACAAATTCGTCTATTATAGTCATAGTCAAGAGCAGTAACATCGTAACGTGTAAGTTTTTGTAGTTTTTTTTTTGAACTCTCAATTTCGGGAGGTACAAAACAGTATGTGCAGGATACATCCAAGCAGTAAAGTTAAGGCCATTTGAGGCTAACTGCGAAAGTCCGTCCCTACAAAAGCCGGCATAATTTTGTATGAATTGTGCGCATGATTTTAATTTTTTTAACTTCATAATGTTGCATTTTAACTGTACCTAATGATAATGATGGCCGTCTGCGTGGAACCTCGCTCCTTCACCTAAAGTCAATGGCATTGTTTATTATTTACCAATACTTTTGCTAGGTTTTAAAATAAAATGAAAATTAGTTTTTGAAACTTTGTTAACGACAACGATGACTCTTACAAAAATATTTATTTATTACAAATCGTATCGTAGGACACATAAAAAAATAAATCATACACATACGCGCACAAACATTAGTACACGGCGGCGAATACTACGTGTAAGTTTCGCTGCCGCCGAGTTGTGCGCTCCCACAGGCAGGACTACGAATTAGACATCGCTTTATTTCAATGTGATTAAGGTAGTTTCGTATAAAAAAATAGGTTAACACTTTAAAACATGCTGATGCTAAGATGCTTAACGTTATAATGACATAAACGGATCACTCACGTGTGTCAGTCGAGGAAAAATATCCGAAAATGTTTATATTATTATGAAAAGACCAAATAAAATAAGCTCTGCTTTTATAAGTAGAGCTAATTTTATGTGGCGCGTATCATTTTACAATGATTAACTTCAAATCCACTATAATTATTATTTTGAGCACCTGAAAAAAAATGCCATTGATATGAGGAAACACATTATTATACATTTACAATACTTATATGTATGAAAATTACATAATTTTGTCTCACTTTCCACTACAATTAGATTATCACATGTATTTTCTTCTTTAATACTCTGTGGTTCAAAACTTGAGTTATGCTGTTAAGTGGAGTGTTGAGTTGAGTTTTGAGTTGTGTGTTAAGTTGATTGTTGAGTTGAGTGTTGAGTTGAGTGTTGAGTTGAGTGTTGAGTTGAGTTACATCTTCGACCTCATCAGCACTTTCCACCAGGTACGATAGAGGTTAATCGCCAGTCAGTTTTGAAAAAAATAAATATTGACCTTAAAAAAACAGGTAATGTTTCCGTTCTCGTTAAACACACTCGTAATCTAGCCAGTGACATAACGAGATTAACCACCGACCTCTCCAGGGTCAGTGTCAATGAGGACCTGTGTCTACTCTGCGATGACGTTAGTACAATTATAAATGATTGACGGTTGGGTTAATTGTGGGCTGACATTCGTTATGGCAGTATTTCCAAACCTTTTTTTTGTTGAGGCTCAACGGACTATTTATAATATTTTCATGCCCCCCCCCCCCCGTTCACTAAACAAAATTTTAAAAACGATATTTGTTGATGCTGTTTTTTTGTTTTTTCTTGCCTATTTGCCGCTTTGGCGGTATGAAAAAAAGAAAAAGACAATGCAAACGCTTTCCGCCCCCCTTGACATCTCTCTATGCCCCCCTTGGGAGGCGTGCCCCCCTGGTTGGGACTCCTGCATGAGGGGCTGAAGAAACTACAGGCCCAAGAGGCATTTCGTCTCAACACTCTAAGTTGGCAACGCATCTGCAATCCCAGTTTTAAATAATTCGCGGTTAATTGCATTAGACATAATGAAAACGGGATATCATTATATTGATTTCAGCATGCTACCTCCACGCGTTCCAGAGAAAAAAGGTCTTGACAGACAGACAGACAGACAGACAGACGGACAACAAAGTGATCCTATAAGGGTTCCGTTTTTTCCTTTTGAGGTACGGAACCCTAAATATGAATAGAATGCATTGATTTCTGTATTTCATAATACATCTTTTTTATTTAGGTAGATGTTCAAACTTACGCTCCTTTTTTTTACGTAATAGTAAAATCATTCGAGTTGAATGTCGCATTGAAAAAAAAAAAACGGTTGTTATTTCAAACATCTACTATTTTAAATACTTACCGAAGATTTAAAGATAGTAAACAGAACTTAAGGAAGGAAATGCATATTGACAAATATGTTTACTTTCCACATTTTGACGAATAACGTCAACACGTTGACGTATTTGAAAAACAATAAGATGTATGACGTTGTTAGAGCATATACAAATATCCGTTAGTTTTCGCGGTATGTCGATAATTGGCGAGCCGACAAACATACAAAAATACCTTATTATGTTTTTAGTTATTTGGGACAGATCACAATAATATATTATAGATATTTTGACGTTTTAATTCTTAACTGTCTTTTTTGCATCATTTCTATAACAGGGTTAGTATAAAAGACTTCAGCCAGGATTTGAATACCTAAGTCTAAATTAACACTACGCAAAGTTTTTATTTGGAAAAAAGAAATAATAAAAGCATTCTCCTATACAACAATTGCCTGTGCTGGTTGACAATGTACCATGAGATATATTTTTTTTTTTATTGAAAAAAAAACTTCGCTCACTTAGACTTATTCAACCCCTGGCTTAATTCTTAGTTATACTTAGTTATTTTGGTATAGGTAAGTATATTATATTTAAAATTTATATCTAACAAACCTTTAAAAATTATAAAAGTTGATACAAAAGTAACAAGCAATCCTTATTTTTTGCCAAAAACTTTAAAAAAAACACGATCGTCATACAGCTAGTTAAATTATATTAAATAAAACTTTAACCTACAAAGGGCCTTGCTGACATAACGTGCACCGTAAACAGTGCAAGTCAATCCAGCGGTGCCCTTAGCGTAAGGTGCGCATGCGTGATGACAATAATTATGAGCTTAATTACAATAATCCTTTGTATACCTATTGCTTTGTTTTTATTTTATGATAACAAAACAATTTATACGCTTAGTTTTCATATAAATAAGATATTTAACCAATTTATAGTTTCTTTACACAACCTAATGAATATTACTATAGCCCATGGACGCAAGCAACAATACTCATCACTACCGCGTTGCCAGATAAAAAATGAGCTATTTCAGAGACAGTAAAAGAATCTATACGTCTTACGTATTTGTCTCGTGTACTAAATTAGCTCTTAGCATTATCTAAAACGTTTCTGCGATAACAAGCTGTGTCGGATAGACAGACAGACAGATAGAAGAACCGAGACACACCATGAAGGGCTCCTTTTTTATACAAGCTTATTAACTAACTTGCAATGTACGTTTATGTAATGTTTGGGTCTAATCTTGCAAGTTAAATTTAACCCACTTCCAGAGGGTCGAGCACGACTTTAGGAATGCTGCGTAACGTAAAATCGAATAGTAAACGTTGTCGAGTTTGTATGACGTTTGGAACAGCGCCCGCCCGTGAGCGTATTTGGAACAAAAATTTAGTATGAGGTTTCTCGATCTCGATACTATAACCGTAACGTTACGCAGCATTCGTAAAGTCGTGCTCGACCCTCAGTGAACGGATTGACTTGAAATGTGGTGTGGAAATGTAAGTTAGATGACAATACAAGTACAGTCAGGTCCAGGTTTGTGTAATATTTAATTTTTTAAGTTAGTTTTAGTTTTAATATTTTTATTTACTTTGTAGGTAGTGTTAGTCCATTTTACATTTGTTTTGAATAAATAGTATTTGCTGTCATAATTAAAAAAAAAAGTACAGTCAACGAAAAGTGCGGTCGGCAAAAAGTTTGTAAGTAGTTTTTTTTAACAGAAAACTTGTACCATCTTAGTAAGGAACCCTAAAAGGCCCAACTGATGTATTAATTATTATAGCCCAAGTTTATTTTCACGTGTTTGACCTCAAACTTGTCAAGCGATGATAATTAGCCCCAAATATTATTCGCGTTACGAACAAATTGTCCTTTTCTGTCAATAATAATGGGGTCATAGTGAAGTAAACGGTTCACTCACGTATATAAGTCGAGGTTAGTCCTTCATCGGGAGTGCACGACTCGGCGGCAGCGAAACGTGCACTGCGCGCAAGATAAGGCTCTGCTCACGAGACTACTTTTAGCGGCGTACAACTACCCTCGTTTTCATCGGCATTTTAATTATTGTTAAAAGTAGGGTAGCGTACCTACACTGATCACATCACTTCACGTCACATTTCTAAACTACAACCTATAAATAATAATCTTAAAAACGGCTTAACTGTTACGAAACTTAGTTATTGGTTAAACTAGCTTTCGATCGAAAAAAGCTGCGTCCAGATTCGTTCATCCGTTTAGGAGTTACGATGCCACAGACGGATACACAGATACACCCATACACACATTACACACACAGGTCAAAGTTATAACGCCCCTATTTTGCATTGGAGGTTGGACAATAAATCTGGACCAGTAAGTACCTTGAACATAATTATTATAGTTACATTATTATTATTACATAGTCCCTTATTTTACCAACTTTACTTGTCAGTTTTTAATGACAATTCGGTGTCAACTGCTGACTTGAAGAGCTTTTGTTTTAGCGCGCTTCACATTGTCACAGAAATATAATTCGAATTGTCATATGAAACTGACAATTGTAAAGGTCGTGAAATACCCAGCTAATGTTTTCTCTGTCAACATTGTAGGTATGTACATTTTTAAGCGGCATTTTTAACCCCCAACGAAAAAGAGGGGTGTTATAAGTTTGACCTGTGTATCTGTGTGTCTGTGTATCTGTGGCATCATAGCTCCCAAACGGGTGGACCGATTTCGATGCGGTTTTTTTAAATCGAAAGCTAGTTTAATCGAGATGGTTGTTAGCTAAGTTACATTAAAATTGGTTACCCCGTTTTTGAAATACTGAACTTTGAAGGGACAATGTCGGGGGTTTCTAAGTTGGTTATTTAAATTCATATCCATGAAAGAAAATCACCAGCAGTAGGTAAGTAGGCACGGTTCAGGAATTAAACATGAAACTACCGTGAGACTCAATCATAGTGAAATAAAAACGGATCACTCCATAAGTCGAGTTTAGCCCGACTGTTTCGGACTAATTCGTAGTCTTTCCTGTGGGAGCGCACGACCCAGCGGCGACATGTCGGGCTAAACTCGACTTATATACGTGAGTGATCCTTTTTTGTTTCACTATTACTGGGTAAATTGAAATCTATATTTATTTCGATAACAATAGGTCACTAGTCCAGATCAGAATAGAGCTTTCTACGGCCCATCAATTTGATAAAGAATATTCAATTAAACAGTTTTATTTAATTCAATCGTTGTTATTCATAACTCGATCGATAAGTTACAGGTTCATTACACTTTGTTTTGACTGTTTGACGGATAAACAGCTACGAAGCAGATTATGTATGATTACCTTTGTTACAATAGTAAACAATTAATTGAGTCCTGATTAGCTTATGTTTTTTCAGACACACTGGGTATCTAATATATGAAAGCGAAAAACCAGAACGGGATAAAAAAAACGAGACAGAGCAGGATGGCGCTCTACAACACCATTTTGACACGTTTCTCCCTTACAACGCAATATTTCTCTGGAATTTTATAGCAATTCGATTCTTTGACTTTGGGAATCGCGAAAAACTTGGGAAAATATGATATTGGGTGTGTAAATTTTGTATATTAAGCAAAATAAAATCGTAAGTTCGAATTTCGTGCCAAAAGCAACCGATCTATTATCTAACTCCATTCGAAATCCATTCATTAACCTGCATTGCAGTCTACGGAAATTGTGTGTGAAAAACGTGAAATGTGTAAATTTTTAAATTTATCTATATAATTTTTTATTGATATCATAAAAAGCAAAAAATACGTTTCCAATATTTTTTTTTCAATAATCCATATGACGGACTAATTAGAAATATAACTTTTTTACCCAGATACATTCCTATTGCTATAGAGATTCCTTACGTTAATATAATATTCCACGCGGGCGGAGCCGCGGGCGCTCTCTAGTTCGTTTCTAACCTCTAATGATTGACAAACGCTCGTCATTTTCAAAACACAACCCTGTTCCGTACAGCAGAGACTTCTTTATGATGTTACGATGTTATATTTTATGTTATTTATTTATTAACACGTTTACACAAAAATATCTAGTACGTATAAGTAAGTAAAATATCTAGTGGTAGCAAGTGTAGTTTAACCCATTCATCGATAAACTAGCTTTCTCCCCGCGGCTTTGCCCCCGTGAAATATTTAGGGCTAGTTCCCTATCCCGTGGGAATTTCGAAAAATCCCTTCTTAGTGCACCTCTCCACCACCACCACTCAAGGTACATGTTTGCCAAATTTCAAGTCTCTGAGTCCAGTTGTTTAGGCTGTGCATGGTCTGTCAGTCAGTCAATCAGTCACGGTACTGTTTTTTCTATTGATATATTAGTTACTCTTATACACATCAGAAAAATAAATGCTCATACTTGATTTCAATGACTTTGTTTACTACAGAGGGTCGAGCACGTCTTTACGAAAGCTGCGTAACGTTACGGTTTTCGTATCGAGATCGAGAAACCTCAATTTTAGTTCCAAATACGCTCACGGGCGGGCGCTGTTCCAAACGTCATACAAACTCGACAACGTTTACTATTCGACTTTACGTTACCCAGCATTCGTAAACGACTTCTCGACCCTCAGGCCATTAAGATAAAATGCGTAATATTCTACTAAAATTAATAAAATACCGAATAACACTTTCTATTAATAATATAAGGAAGTCTCTGCTGTACGGAACAGGGTCATGTTTTGAAAATTAAGAGCTTTTTTCCGATCCTTGTAATGTTATTCTCTTTCAGTGTCGAAGTGTCAAACCAACTGTCATATAGTAACGAAAATTTGACAGCTGAAACAACCTTAAACGCACTAGAGAATTACACCCCAAGGGCGGCTAGCAGGGACGGTATTTTGAATCTGTGGTCCGTCGTAATTGGCTATTTCACTGTGGGACGTGGCTTAGTTTGTTTACATTTAGTTAATTACTTAAGGCTTTTTGGTGTTGGCATGCATATTTTAACATGACAGTGTTACCCACTCGACACAGACTCAAATCCACAGTCTATTGTTCAGATTTATCGAAAACATTATTATCAAATCAAGTGTGTTCTTTGGGTATAGTTTTGTACTGAAAACTGAGATTTATTATTACCTACGAGATTTACATCCTATAAAAACACTGGAGAGCGCCCGCGGCTCCGCCCGCGTGGAATATTATATTATGCAGGTACAGTATATATTTACGTAAGGAATCTCTATAGCAGTAGGAATGTGTCCTCTGGGTAAAAAAGTAATATTTCCAATTAGTCCGTCAGATAAATTATCGGAAAAAAATATTGGACACGTATTTTTTGCTTTATGTTATCAATAAAAATTTACATAGATAACATTTAAAATTTCCGTAGACTGCAATGCAGGATAATGAATGGCTTTCTTTAACCCTGAACGGTAACACTGGCATAGATAATAGATCACTCGCTTTTGGCTCGAAATTCGAACTTGCGTTTTTATTTTGCTTAATATACAAAACTTGCACACCCAATATCATATTTTCCCAAGTTTTTCACTATTCCCAAGATCATAAGGAATCGAATTGCTTTAAAAATCCGGAGAAATAATGCGTTGTTTGGGAGAAACGTGTCAAAATGGTGTTGTAGAGCGCCATCTCGCTCTGTCTCGTTTCTTTTATCCTATTCTGGTTTTTCTTCTTTATATATTAGATTGTAAATGTACACTCTAGTAATACATAAATAGTGGCTGCGTTACTTACTCTGTTAATGTTTAATCTGCTTTATCTAAAAAATCTAAGGTGACGGTTTTCCGTCACATACAGACCGTATACTCAGACCCATTTCAACTTCTGCTCCTTTTAATTAAAAACTAAAGTAATGTCCTGCTCGCACGTTACAATTTTCAAGCTTGTAAAGTGGAATAAAAAATAATTAACAGCGAACGGAACCGCGAAACGGCCACGTGATATGGGTTCAAACGGGTTTCGGAAAACGTGACATTTGTAGCGCTATGAGTAGAATTTTTCTCGCTGTGCGGTGTTCACTACACTTTTGTGACATCACTACTTGACCATGTACAGTCGAGTTCTCCAATATCAAAACAGTCAATAGTTTAAAAGTATCTATACACAGACCTTATTGCCAGTTACATAAGGTCTGTGTTTGGATATTAATGAACCGTTGGCTGTAAAGAAATTGGGGAACTCGACTGTACCTACCTACTTATCTGTCATTGTAACCAATCTGCCAAATCGATGTATAGTCGACCAAGAAAGTGCTTTACCACTTTTCGTCTCTATTTGTAAGGCATTAAGGTTGAAAACATAAGTATCTACTTTTATGTATAGTTAGTATGGAAGGGAATGTGGTAGGGCCACATTCGAGTAACTAATTTAAATTAAAAATTGTGGTAGCCATTGTGACCATTGCCCTTTAAAGCAGAGAGCTGTGGGTTTATTTGTTCAGGATTATAAAATAAACTTAACCCTATGGGTTAGGAGTTTTTCAGAATGACCATTAGGTACAAAATTCCTGAAAATTTTACGGTTTCCGAGAAAAAACGACTTACAACTAGTGATCGTTTATGACAAACATTTACATTATGATATTCAATAAGCGCTATCACTAGTCAAAAATCGGCTAGGATTCCTAGAGTCGAGTGAGGTCTATCTAATTTCCACCAATCATGGGCCAGCAGCTTGTCTCTTATTGGTGGAGAATGATTTTTTGAGGGCCAACGAGCAAGTGGGTCACCTGGTGATAAGTGATCACCAGGATTGCAGATGCGTTGCCAACATGACATGCCTCTTGTGCCATTAATTTCCTCGGCTGTCTTACTCTCCATACCGGAACACAACATTGCAAGCACTGCTGCTTAGCAGCAGGGTTAGCGAGTAAGATGATGGTAGCGATCCGGACGGACCTCGCACAAAGGTCCTACCGCCCGCAAAATAGATGGATCTCACTCGACACTGCTATCCTAGTGGGTTTTTGACTCGCGACAGCCCTCATGGGAACCCAAAAAAGATCTTCCAATCTTCCAATGTTCTGTTCCAACTTTGACCTGATTAAAGTTCCTGATAGTATGTTTTGTGAGTCATAACGACCTCTTCTTGGCATCCTCTTTGACATGCGTGGCCAGTGATCGCACTTATTGATTGTCTAGCTGGACACCAGCAAAAAAGGAATTATCATGCTGAGATGGTGATTGCACGTGACTTGAAAACTCAAGATTTTAAAGGTTCGCTGGTAAGAATGATTCTTTCTGATTGGTAGAACTTTTGCAAAATATGTAAGCCGTGATTTGCTTTAATTATGTTTTTTTTTTATGAATTAGTTAATGATAGTGAAATAAACTGATCACTCACGTTTGTTTGATTATCATCAGCTAAGAATGATTCTCGTTCTGATTGGTAGAACTTTTCAAAATATTTAAGCCGTGATTACTGGTAGCATTTGCTTTAATTATGTTTGTTTATGAATTAGTTAATGATAGTAAAATAAACAGATCACTCACGTTTCACTGTCATCAGTTTGCGATCCGCTACCGTCGAAGCGTGTGCTCCCAAAGGAAGGACTGCGAATTGGTCCGAAATACTTCGGGCTATTCTCGACCGACTAACGTGAGTGATCCATTTATTTCACTGTGATTGAATCTCGCGGTAGTTTTATGTTAAAAATCAGTTAATGTTTAGTATTTGTTCCAACTGTACCGCTGCCAAACTGTCATCAAAGGTTATTGAACCTTCCAGCTTTTCCCAATCACAGAAATAATATTGTCAATTATGTATTTAGTACTTGTGCTGGTTCTAAATAGACCCAAACACGTCTTAAGTGACATCTGCTGAAAGCAAAGATCGAATAGATCACATGACAAAACCAAATTTGTATGTAAATTTATAAACATTTGTACTTAGTAAGTAGATAATACTATATTTTTTATAAACTCACTGAAACATGAATACACAGAAAAAAACCAGAAAAATGCCAACGGGTCGCGTGCCTTTCTCCTACACCACGATTGACATAGTAAAAATAAAAAATGGGAGAACAAATACATAAAGATACTCCAACTGAGACCATAGATAATTTTATTTAGGTATGTAGTTTAATATATTTTTATCGTAAATATTATGTATTATGTTTATAGCGAAGATATTAGTTATCTCACACATACAATGTGTTTATTGCTCCCGCTTAATTACTGCAAAAGCATTCTTTTGTTGATAGGTAATAAAAGACTCGGCTTACGCACGCCGTTTTTGTGCAATATTTTGTGACAAAAATCAGTGGTCCCATGTTTTTGTCCGTGACAAAAACCGGAAGTCCTTGTTAAGGGAGCAAATATTTTCCGACTTAACAGAGTCTATTTCCTGTAAATAAACTAAACAATGCGTTACAAAAACTTCCTTTATATAACTGTAGATGATACATGTTTTTCGGAAACAATAGCTTGTGTTGTATTATGTTAAACTTTTAACATTTCGTGTCAACAGCTGCGAATACAACTTTTTCTTTGCGGTTGCTTAGATCGTGTTGTCTACCAAGTTCGTGCTTGACTCGTTCTTTCAGTAGCAAAAATAATTTTGTTTTACTTAAGTTAGATCATTTTTCAATAGCATTTTTTGAGTTACTGTTTGGAATGTTCATAAGTTTCATACTTATCATGATTTAAACTTGCAAATTCTGGACAATTCTCGAAATAACTTGACAAACTTATTTTATTCCAATGACAAGTTGACAAGAAAGTAGGAATAATTTATTGAATCAGGCGTTACTTTGCGGAGGTCCATATTTATGAACTAAAAACAATTACTTTGGTCGCGGATGAGCAAAGCAATTGTTTTTAGTTCATAAGAAAGTAGGGGCTTTTGCAGTTATGTTTTTAGTAAATTTACTTGTAATTACCAAAATAGAACAAAGTTCATAGTCGAACGATAGGTATTTATTTTTATCACGGAAAATAGAACTTTCTGGGACAATATTCATATATTATCAATAGTGACGTTAGTTGTATCTTAAGTTAACAATTAGGTCATTATTATGACCGAGTGTTCAAACTCAGAAACATGGCAAATCTTGACAACTTTAGAGCTTCAATAACACACCGCCAGAGTGAATAGGCTGTTACCATTAATATAAACATCAGGATATGCCTTTTGGGACATTAAAAAAAAAGAACAGGTGGTGCGAGTCCGCCGGCGGGGAGCGGCGCGTGCTCGCGGCTCATATCGCTGGCACTAATATTAGTCATCTATACCTATAAAACAATAACGTGACTGACTAACTGACTAACAGACAACGCACAGCCTAAACCACTGGACCTAGAGACTTGAAATTTGGCAAACATATACCTTGAGCGTCCTAGAGGTGCACTAAAAAGGGATTTTTAGAAATTCCCACGGGATAAGGAACTAGCCCATTTTGAAATATTTCACGGGGCAAAGCCAGTCAGTCAGTCAATCGGTCACGGTACTGTTTTACAGGTATAGATGATACTGAAACTATACGTCGACTTCTTATAACTAATTTACAGGGTCTTACCTATAAAATCACTTGTAAAATCAAATATGAAATTTTTTTAAACAAATGTAAAGTCACGGTTGTAAAAATCGACTGCGCAAATTGGCACCGGCTTCGTCGCATTGGCACCCTTAATATTTTATTATCGTAAGCTATACCAATGACGCACGCAGAACACAAAGAACTTTGACGGTTATTGTGTATTCCTTAATTTTTTTTTACGTTTATGACTTCGCGTTTGGATTTTTGCGCTAATTGTTAACTTCATCAAATAAAACAAAAACATAACAAATAACCTAACCAACTTAGTAAAGTTGAAAAACCCCCGACATTCAAAGTTCAATAATTCAAAAACGTGTTAACTGATTTTAATGAAACTTAGCTAAGAACCATCTTGATAAACTAGCGGTCGATTAAAAAAACCCGTTCCGAAATCGGCAAATCCGTTTGGGAGCTATGATGCCACTCACAGATACACAGATACACAGGTCAAACTTATAACACCCCTTTTTTTTAGTCGGG
The DNA here is from genome assembly GCA_963691665.1 of Clepsis dumicolana. Taxonomy (NCBI): domain Eukaryota; kingdom Metazoa; phylum Arthropoda; class Insecta; order Lepidoptera; family Tortricidae; genus Clepsis; species Clepsis dumicolana. Next base: position 14,875,504 of record OY829515.1, on the reverse strand, counting down.
GGGTATAAATCCATATATTAAAGGCGTCGTAACACCTTTAATATATGGATTTATTTTTATGTATAACACAAACGAGAGTGTCTAGCCTCTGCGCTGCTGAAGCAGAGACACTTACGATGGTTGGGGCACGTGCATCGTATGCACTCATGAGCACACCCCGTTATTAGTGTTGCAGAGTCATTGAAAGTAAGTCATAGGGTTGTCGCTCGATATTTATTTCGTTGTCAATGTGACATAATATTAGTATACAAAACGTATTTGTCACAATAATATTTCTACAGGTAAAACCACAGATTTGTTTAATTTCGTTCGTTTTCTGAATAAATTATTAAGAGTTTTTCAAGTTTTCCAATTTCTTGGAAAGGTCGAAATTTCCTTGACGAGGAGTTGTTTAGGACCACGGACCAACCACCCTCTGGACACCAAATGTCAGGGCGAACGTTTACGAAACGCATATGCTCATTTGCACCTATAAATCTCTCTAGCCTCCAATCGCGGCCCACTTTTGACCAGATGACAAGCGAGATGACAAGCTATGAACCAATCACGACGCATTTCCCCGGCCCGCTCACCGCGGCTTTTTTCGTAATGACTTTCTAAGTAACTTATAGAAGATGCGGTGTCCATATGGTGGTTGGTCCGTGTTTAGGACATTATCGTACAAGCGAACCAAAAGACACCAACTCGGCTCTGGTTCTCCGCGCGCCTCCTAACCTTCCCATATCTCTCAGGCTTGCGGTCAAGTTTGCCGCTACCGTATTGGCTTGCATAGCCATCAGAAACGACGCATTACCTCTTCACAGTGCTTAAACAGTCTGCAATAGACTATGAGGCCGATGATGATAATAACGTTAATACAAGTGAAATAATATCATCACTTATTTAAACGACGTGAAGGATAACTATAACGATAAAGATGGTAAAATAGAGTTGAAGTGTTTGCTCCTTAGAAAAATCTATTTACTAGTATTTATTTTTACATTCGTATCAATAGTTGGCCATTTCTCGTTGAGCTTATCAGTTGACCTCTTCTACATAACGTATTAAAAATATGAAACATATATCTTGTGCTACGTGACTTCTAGTTCCCAAGTAACCTGATAGGGAGAGGATATTGAATAACAATTAGTGACTTGGTAAATATTGATTTTAACAGCGGCTGTTTATGATAATAATCACATTAACCTACGGTTAATGGGGTCACGTTAACTTTAAGATTTAGTTATATTTTCGAACAGGGTTTTTAAGTTTGCGTCATCGCTGCCAGTTTATAGTGAAGGAAAACGCTTTTTAAATATTACATGTATGTACATCACTACCAGCCCTAGCCTCTCATTCACCTCTTAAGTTGTGCCTGCTCGGTCTATAAAGGGAGCGCTCCGATCTCGTCCAATCGGTAAAAGGAACTAGTTTGGACTTTTAGTTCCTTTAGTTCAGTAGTTCAGTGAATGCGTTTGAACTGTTTGGATCTGTGAAGGACACGAAACGGAATTATCTCACTCGCACTTGCTCTAGAGACACTTCGAATGAGCGCTATCTATCTCGCTCGCTCCGCGACCGCGCTGCGTTGCTCTGCTCGGTCACTCTCACTCGCTCCGTTCCGTTCAAGCATTCATCCACTCCACTCCTCTACCACTGAACTAAAGGAGCGAAGACCGATTCAAATCGTACGATAGGATTTAGTTCCTTTCGATCCGCGACGGGAATTCATTCCTAATAGTTCTTAGTGACCGACTCAAGTCTACCTCTCGTGTAGAGATTAGCTCGTAAAATTATGATTGCTAGACAGTAGCGAAACTAGCACACTTTTTACTCACGATAGCTCTCACTGACCTAGTGCCAAGTTAAGCAGAACTTGTGTTATGGGTAGATAAAATAATTAAACATCCAAGACTCGAGAGAAAACATTCGTAATCATCATGCAAATATCAGCTGATGGTGGCCGATGGGGTCAGAAGGTCTCGAATGGCGTTCGCGGACCGGGAGAGGAACTGTCGGTAGGCCTCCAACAAGATGGAGCGTCGACGTGGTAAAGATCGCGAGACCGCGGTGGATGCGGAAAGCACAAGACCGGTCTGAGTGGGGAGCCCTGGGGGAGGCCTACGTCTAACAGTGGAAGTCTTTCGGCTGACATGATGATGATACAAATATCTGCCCCGACTGCGGATAATTATAACAAAAAAATCACGTGTATTGTATTTCTACTATTTATTACTGATTGCTGTCAAGTGCCTGTATTGTATTCATTAAGTAATCTATTGTTAACTCATTGTGTAATGGTTGTTTTTGTTGTCATATATATTGGCTGATTGTTTCTAATTAAAAAAAATGTGGTAATTATTTAGAAGCGTCGCGTGATGATAGTTATAATAATAATACCTAGTTTATTGTCTTTCTCCACCACTTATAAAATAATAGACCTGTGTGGTGCCTGAACTAGGAAAGCCCTGTGAGTTACGTCAAATTAGTTCCAAATTTGGCAAAATTAATGGAGAAGATTTTTCCGTGGGACTAGTTTCTATGCGAGGGGAAGTTAGAAACTATCTAATGTCCTCTTTTCTCCACGAGCCTGAAAGTATTCCAATTTTCCCCAAATTCGCATACATTGATTGAAATCTAATTTGGTTGAACTATGTGTAACCAGGCCCTATTTCACCAACTTTAACAATTGTCAGTTTTCAATGACGATTCGGTGTCAACTGCTGACTAGAAGAGCTTTTGTTTTACCGTGCTCCATACTGGCCAAGAAATGTAGTTCGAATTGTCATGACAACCGACAATTGTAAAGTTGGTGAAATAGGGGCCAGGTCTCCGACCTTTGTGATCTATATTTTTTAATAATAGTGATTTCTTATTATCCTTTTTGTTTCAGATATAGGGTGATAAGAAAAGGAACAAAATGACGATCCAAAACGTACCCAGCAAGGGGAGGATATCGATAATAAAATTCCAGAATTTCACCATACAAAGGAGAAGTGAGTTTTCTTTTCATTAGAATTTATTTAAAAAGAGAGTAAAAAAATATATTCTCAAAACCACACAGTAACACACAAACACGCATTAACACAGTCGTAATTACACAGACCCAATTATCATCCCCACTATAACACGCTGACACGTTTCGGTAACCACTACGAGCCCATTTTCGAAGCACACCGTTCAACGTGCAATGTCCAACAATAATAATGTTATAACGATGTTTATTTTGTTCCCAGAGCCTGTGATTCGATTAGTGTATGGAACACTGCTGGTCTGCATCGGTATTGTAATGGTCACCATTAATCCCATCGAAATTATAACGAATTGGGTATGTATTTAATATGGCTTTTTACTGTTTATCACCACCATCATCAGCCTATTCTAGTACCACCACTGGGACGGCCCCTTTCACAATGCTGGTCTATAGTTCCCACGCAGACTTAGTGCCATGTTTTTACTGTTAGTTCTTAAGATTAAAAAAAAACATCGTCGTCGTTTTTTTTTTGCTAAATTTTCTTATTTTTGGTATTTATTTTATTCGAGGTCTGTTAAAAAATTTTGATAAAAAGGAGAAATTCCCGTTAACAGCAGTGAACACTTTTTGAGAAATGAATAGGTAAGTATTATTGAATCAAAATATTGACTGATGATCATCATCATCATCACGTCAGCCGAAAGACGTCCACTGCTGGACATAGGTCTCCCCCGCGGCTCTCCACTCAGACCGGTCTTGTGCATTTCGCATCCACTGCGGTCTTGCGATCTTTACCATCCAACTGATTCTTTCGCTCCATCTAACTGATGATGTTAAATGTTAAATTTTAGTGACCTTTTTCAGACTATCCGGTTTTTGTGTAGCTTATTCAAAAAATTTGCAACTGCAGTACCTATTTAACACCGGTCTTTAGTATGTACAGTCAGCAGTAGAAATAGTTAAGCAATCGAAGCGGTCACAATGATTTACACAAGCAATAGCCGTGCTTAAATCATTGTGACCGCTTCGGTTGCTTAGCTACTTCTGTCACTTTACTGTACTGATAAAAATGACTTAAAAATTTCTTGTCTTTTCGTCACCAAGCTGATCTGGTTTAATGATAAAATCATGTAGGTATATTGTTTTGCCAGTGCCTACACCGGTTTCGTGACGTATTTAATTAAGAAAAGTATAACCTTACATATACACAAGAACGTTGCTAAGGAAGTATAAAATTTAAAAAACGTTGATTTAATCATTTAGGCTATGTAGAAATGTAGCGAAGATTTTTGCTGGTACTGGGGTTGAATTGTTGTATTTGAGCAAATAAAGCTATAAGATTCTATACTACAAACACTGCTCACCTGTTTTTGAAGACCCCAGAATGCCAAGCACCCAATCGAACTGATTAAACCATTTAAAACTTCAAACGTATGTCGCTCTTCTTACCAACCTTTTCGGTAAGATATACGAACTCTACTTAATTTGATATTACTATTTAGTTCACTATGAAATTACCATAGGCAACAATCGTAAAAACTGTATGCGTTTCTTGACGAATCCTCTCACTCAATCGTTCCATAGTTTTTCCTGAGCGTTGGTTGCATAAATTTCTCTGCATATACCTTTAATCCTAAACTGCAAAGTTTACTCTACTTCAATGGAAATTATAGACTTTGGCACGCTTAAATGTAATCTACACCCTGCGTAATCCCATAAAAAACTCGTCATGTCTTTGCAAAGCTAATACAGCCATGCTGTGGACTGAACATGCACCGCAGTCAGACCCAAAAATGGGAGCGCTGAGCTTTTTATTCCACGAATAGTTCTGGGAAACGTAATCATATCTTCATATCAGCTGGAAGACATCCACTGCTGGACATAGGCCTTCCCCAAGGATCTCAACGGTGATCAGTTTTGTGCTACCCGCAACCAATGGCTTGCCGCGTTCTTTACCAAATGGTTCGTCCATCTTGCTAGAGGTCTACCAACACTTTGCTCTAGAACCTTACGGCCCCAACGGCCATCAGTTCTACGAGCAATGTGCACCGCCCACTGCCACTTGAAAGTGTGCAATTTGCTGAGCTACATCGGTAACTTTAGTCCTTCTACGAATCTCCTCATTTCTAATTCGATCTTCCAGGGATACTCAAGGCATATCTCTTTCTTTAAGCTATCGTGAGCTCTGGAATGCTACTTAATATTATTATGTTAAACTGCGTAATAGCCTCGAAACACTGCCATGTGACTTACATCCTGGTTTAGATGGAATATCAGTTGTGCTACTTGCGTTGTTGATGGGACAAGTTAGCTTTACTTTAAATGGCATGGTTAGAATACTACTGATAATTTGATAGTACTTTATTGCATTGAAGTCCGGATAACAGATTGACAAGCGGATAGCCTAGTGGTTAGATACCCTGACTACAAAGCTTGAGGTCCCGGGTTCGATCCCCGGTCGGGGCAGATGTTTGTATGATGAATATGAATATTTATTTGTTCTCGGGTCTTGGATGTTCAATATGTAAATAGGTATGTTTATCTGTTGTCTAGTACCCATAGTACGGGCTTTGCCTAGTTTGGGTCTAGGTCAATTGGTGTCGAAGCCTATTTTTCAATTGTTTTGTAAGTATATTGACGTACCTATCTTTACTTATAGTATCATTGCTTTAGACCTATTGCTCTCTACGCGTATCACGATGATCAATCTGTTTAATATATCTAGCTTTTAGCGATTCTAATTGGACAAACAAAACGAGGACGGAGCGGCCTTTGGTTATTAAAATGCATTATCTGTCACTTATCTTGAGGTCTAACTTATCTACGTAAATAAAACTAGAGATACTCTAGTGTTACAAGGCTAGGCCAATGATATTATAAGTAAAGATACGTCTGCTCACAAAACAATCGAAAAACATCTTCCGAACATGTTGACATTTGCACGCAAGTTTGGACCTTATTCAAGAGTGGCCAAAGAGACATCATTAATAAGACGAAGAACTTCTATGTACACAAAAAAACTTAAATATTAAACGAAAATTCGGCTAAATAAAATTTGTTTAATATTCAACCAATCAGCTGAAAGTCTACCTACTTATAATTATGACACAACCAATATAGTGTCAACCAGTATGACTAATTTTCATCATCATCATCATCATGCCAGCCGAAAGACGTCCACTGCTGGACATAGGCCTCCCCCAAGGCTCTCCACTCAGACCGGTCTTGTGCTTTCCGCATCCACGGTATTAATGCAGAAAGCATGTCATTATTCACGAGTCCCGAGGTGTCTAGGCGCGAGCCGCAAGTCGAGGGACGAGTGAAAATGACACTTCCGCACGTGTACCAAACGACGTTTTTTAATACATATGCAAAAAAAATACAAAAAGGGGGCCGGGCCGGCCCGCCACCACCCGCCAGCGACCAGGTGGATAAAGGCGTAGGGTGCCGCCAACGCCTTGGAAAAGTAAAAAGCACTTACGAAAAATACAACTTTCCGCATGAAACGTAGCTACAAAATGTACCAGTTTTTGAGCAACTGTATTAAAAAAGTTATTTCGTATATGTACGAGTATCTGTCCGCCGTCTGTCCGGCTGTTCTCCACAGCTACGTTGCATTTCTCAACAGATTCTCGTGAAATTTTGTGAGTAGGTATATTGACTAATTTTATACCGAGAAAAAAATAATTATTGCCCTTGGAAGTAGTTGGGAGTGGATAGCTACCTATACTTATTTTGATAAATAAATATAAATAATAAATATCATGGGGCAATTGACACCAATTGACCCAGTCCTAAACTAGGCAAAGCCTGTACTGTGTGTACTAAACAGCGGATAAATATACTTATATTCATATTAAACATCCAAGACCCGAGAACAAACATTCGTATTCATCATACAAACATCTGCCCCGACCGGGAATCGAACCCGGGACCTCAAGCTTCATAGTCAGGGTTTCTTAGTAGAGAACCGAATGTAAACGAATGCAATAAAGTTTAAAGATACGTTCAAGCGCTGACCCCGCGCATCTCCACGCATCTGTTTAATAACCTGCGCGCGCGGCGATTAGCGGTCAAAGCTTGAGCACTTTCCTGTTGATCGATAGTCACTGCCAGCGTACATAAAGCAAGGCTTACAATATAAGGAAATTTAAGGGTGCGGAAGTGACACTACTGTCAAAGTTAAAGTCAATATTTATGAGTAAATATATAAAACAGGCTATTACTATCCCGGAAAATTGTGTGGGCCCCATGGTATATAATTAGCCGAAATCTAGTCTATAAAATTATCTATTTCTTGCCAAATACTCAACTGAGTATGCGTAGAACTAAAGACACCTTTGAGCATAAGGGATGCTAAATTAGTAGACCTTAATGCGTGCTTATGCTTATTGGAATTATGTGTAAATATTACTCAACCTAAGTTTGCTACAGTTCTGATGTGTGTGAAGGGGGTCATTCCAAAATTTAACAAAAACATTTTTGAGTACCTAATAAGAAGTCTCAGTTTTCCTCGTCACATAAAAGTAAAGTCGCAATTTCTAAGGAAATAAAAAAAAGGGAAAATAATTATGACATCTAATAATAAAGATCTTAATCCATTAATCTAAAAATAAACCTCTTCCAGTGGGCAACGATGCCAAAATGCTGGCGGCATTACCACGTTGCGTTGCTTAATGCTGACCTGCATTAAACTTAATGAAAATATTGAATGTACAACATCGTTGTGCTAACGTTTTGTCCCATACCGTTTCTTATGCCATATTCTGAGAATAAAATACTGATTCGCAAAAGGAAGAATTAGAGGTTAAGACCTTGCCAGCGACCCTGGTTGCGGCCGAACGAATACAAAATGTACATTTGCAATGTTATGTCATAACGCCGATCTTGTTTTGAACTGGAAAAACACCAGTGCCGTTGGGTCGGTGTTGGTAAATTAGTGGGCCGTTTTGTAAAAAAATGTATGGAAGTCCTCAAACTTTTTTGGGATATCGAAATTTATGATGTTGTATTCTACTTGCTTAAAATCTTTATGTATTATTTTTCGATTCCGTTTCTCTTATAATATCTCGTATTCGGAAATTTGCAAAAGATAAAATGTAATGTAATGGAATACAATTTTTCGGGACGCTTTTACTCTTAATTCGTAACAGAAAAATCTCAGTTGCAGGAAAAGGAACAGACTTATAAAAATAATAATAGATCAATGAAGGTCACACTGGTCATGTATATATGTATGTATGTATATCTCTTTATTGCACATAAAATATACAAAAATATAAAATACATATTGTCATTGTTGTCCACTTAAATAAACATCTTACATCTTAGCTAAACGATAGAAATTTTGGCAAGCATTTGTAGCAATTATTACAGCTCGTATTTCCACTTCGGTGTCCCGTTATTCGTAACATAAAATTTTCGAAATCTCAAAAAAGTCTTTAATTTTGTAAATATACAAAATAGCCCTGGTACCTATGAAAAATTTAAAATACCTAAGTAGGTACTTTACAACTTTGTTTTTAAATATACTATTACAATCAGGAAATGCCGACACTTAGGTATAGCATGTTTTAAGAACTATACGTTATTTACAATACTATTACGCGGTACACAAGAGTAGGTGAAAAGTAGGATTCCATACAAGATACTGTTATCATTGTACAAATAGCTCGGAGAATCGATAATAACTTATGGGCTAAGTAGTTATGGTCTTACGTGTGAGACGAACTTAAATAGAATTTATGAGTTACAACTAAGGTTGCTTAAAAATGTTGTTCCTACTAAGATCAAGGAGAGGTTCAAAAACAACTACAGAGACCTATTCTACCACTGTAAGGTACTACCCGTACATGATCTAGTGAGGTATGCTATTTTAGTTAAGAATTTATTTAATGAAAGAATCGGAAAAGTAGCATACCATAACGACAGAAATACGCGTCGATGTCACAATAAGTTGCTTTGTGCGCCTCGCTACCGGAACTTGTATGGGACCCGGCGTCTCCATTACAGGGTTCCTTTTCTTTTTAATGAATTGCCACTGGAGCTAAAGAATATTTTGAATGAGAAAAACATTAAACGAAAACTAAACTTCACCAATACTTTTGAGACATGTTAGATCCATTAATGCATATTCCGTTGTATTAATTTTTAATTCGATCTAAGTAACGCGCGGCATTTTTTGTATCAACCTGTATGATGAGTTGTTTACCTGACGCCCGCCGCCGGCGGCCCGTGCGCCGACGCGCCGCGCGCGGCCGGCGGCCGGTAGCTTGTATTTTGCTGTGCTCGTGCTCATGCTACCTACAATGTACAAATAATAAAGTAGTTGTACAAAATCAACAACTTTATTATGCGTATGAAGGTGAAGGAGCAATAAAAAAATAAAATAAATATCATGGGACAATTTGACACCAATTGACCTAGTCCCAAACTATAGGCAAAGCCTGTACTATGGGTACCAGACAACGGATAAACATACTTATATAGATAAAATACATACTTATATACATATTAAACACCCAAGACCCGAGAACAAACATTCATATTCATCATACAAACATCTGCCCCGACCGGGATTTGAACCCGGGACCTCAAGCTTCATAGTCAGGGTTTCTAATCACTAGGCTATTCGGCCGTCAAAACTTGTATTAGTTTGTATGTACTGTTTTGTAATATTGTTGTAAGATTTTTTGTTAACAAATAAAACTTTCACTTTTACTTTACAACTATAAAATCAAAACATTTTTACGTATTTTTCCTGAAACACAAAAACGTAATCGCTAGTTACAATATTGTACATATTTTTGATGTTGCCCCCGCATGATTCCTCCAGTACCTATAATATTTTAAACCGATCCGACATTTTTTTTTTGTTTATATAGCTCGAAGATATTAACATACGTAGGTAGGTACCTAACATTTTAATTTATTTATTATACTAACTTTATGTTTAAACTAATTATACATCGATGGGACATTTACACGTTGACGAATATATTTATATTTCCTTGGATAACACATTATCGTTTGAAGTTAAGGTATTTTGTTATTTTTCTTCTTGTTACGTAATCAAATTCCGACACAGTTTCCTGGTCTCTTTATGGTTTTTTAGGGTTCCACAACTCAAAAGGAAAAATGGAACCCTTAAAATAATCACTTCGGTGTCCATCTGTTTGTCTGTCAATACCCCTTTTCTCTGGAACGCGGGTAGCATGTTAAAAAAACATAATATCAAATAGTCAGCTTGCAATCCCTTGAATCTGTGAATAAATCAGATTTCAGAGTTAACGAAAACCAAAGGATACAGTCATTAATTAGAGAAGGTTCTTCCATAAAAATTGCAGTGAAATCAAAAACTAAAGGGTACCTACTTCCAGTTGTCCTAGAAACTTGAAATTTGATATGAACGTAGCTCTTATAGCCAACCACTCAAAAAAATCTCAAAATCTTAAATTTTTGTCTGTATATACATTTCACAGACCAATATAAGGTGACCCCATACTGCGTACATTTTGCTTAGGAGCAGGGCTCTGCTAACACTGGACAACTTAAAACACTGGGGAAAAGCGTTAAAATCTTTGTCTCGGTGCGCGAGCCCGCCTCGCACTTTTCCTGTTTCTTTATCAGTTAACAGTATCGTGTTGAAACAATGAGTGTTATCGCGAATCAAACATCAACTAAGATCGCTAGTGTCCAGTTAAGGTCTATCTGTCAATTTCCACCAATCACAGTCCAGTAGCTTGTCTCTCATTGGTGGAGAATGACAGATAAACCACACTTGCAACACTGGCGATTCTAGCGGAATTTTGACTCGATAGTCCTCATTTTGTTCATTCAACGGGTCTTCCCCTTAAGAGGCTTCCCTGAGAGGATGACCTTGAACGTTTCGCGCCTTCCTCACCCCACCTCACTTCTACTAAACAACTTCGTTTTAGTGGCGACATCTACTAAATATCGGTCTAACTTCATTTTACAATGTTATCACAAACAACGCGTCTTTTCGAAAAAAAAAATTCTTTCGGAATTCGCTCAGAATACATAGTAAATAAAACTAAATTACAATAATGGTTAGTAAAAACACACTTATAACTATGTTAGTTACATAGACAATTATAAACGAAGCCCCAAAGCGACACACATAAGAACGTAAAACACTAAAAAACTAAGAACCACCACCCCGCACCGCACCCGGCTCAAACGTGCCCATCACGCCAGCAGCATTGCCCCGCTGTATGGCTAGCGCGATCATAAATTAGTTTTTTTATATATTGTATATAAAGGTCTGGTGCCCAGCAGTGGGACGTAAATAGGCCGATGATGATGATGGTGATGATGACTATAAAAATGTATTGTAATAATGTTAATCGTAGAAATCCTAGCCTATTAAATTCTCTATACATTGGTGTTTGTCACAAGTCAAAGTAAATTAAATGATTAATGATGTAGTGACAGAATACTAATTGCGACTTGACTTGCTTGTGATGCCGATATCATAAGTATTAATTAAATAAATTGACGGCCGAATAGCCTAGTGGTTAGAGATCCTGACTATGAAGCTTGAGGTCCCGGGTTCAAATCCCGGTCGGGGCAGATGTTTGTATGATGAATATGAATGTTTGTTCTCGGGTCTTGGGTGTTTAATAGATATATAAGTATGTATTTATCTATATAAGTATGTTTATCCGTTGTAGTACTCATAGTACAGGTTTTGAATAGTTTGGGACTAGGTCAATTGGTGTCAAATTGTCCCATGATATTTATTTATTACTCGGCGACTAGGACCGGGACGAGACATCGCACACACCAGCGGACCTGGTTTGCTAGCTAGCTGTGTCAGGATGAAATGGGTTTTACACGTAGTAGAGCTTGGTCATGAGCTTTACTCATCCTCAAGGTCGATTGAGGTGGTAGAAATAACTGCAGACACATCATGTTTCACTTCTAGGCCAGTCTTTATTTGATTAAGGCCTACATCAATGACTCTACCGCACGGTTCGGAAATAACCTCTATTGAGAAGATACCGGCAAGAAACTCAATGAGGTATAATCTTTTCAATAATAACACCATACGAGGTCTAAATTAGTTACAATTGATATCACAGTTAACTCGTTACTATTAACGCGAAATGCAAGTACCATATTAAAAAACGTTGGAGAGTTCTGTGCTTGCGCCCATTCACGTGATCTATTGCCAAGATATCATTTAAGACTCAAAATAAGACTCTGTACTTGGGGCACAGGCACTTAGTTCATTAAATCACTAACAATTCTCCTTAAAACTCAAAGCACCAAGCCGATGCAAACGGATTACATTACCAACTTGTGATCAGTCCGACCCCCCGATCAAGAATGCCCTTTTCTTTTTAAAGTTACTAAATGTCATTTCGACCTTATACAAACTACCCACAAATGAACCAAGCACAGACCACTCCCAAGCAGTATTTATTTGACAGCTGTCACCGCTTGACGTTTCGTTAAAATCATAACAAATGAAGGTAATTTATAACTTAAGACTATGATCAACACCGACTAGTGTATCGATTCTCCGACATATTTATAAAATAAAAAATACGAAACATAGATAAACACGTTAAGATGTTACAGATACTTGATGCATTTACATATTTTGTTATTATCGTTTAAATAATGTACAGAATGGCTCTAAAAAGCAGCCATTTTAACTCTGGCTCAGGGAAGCCCCTTAAGTTCAAAGTCAACTTTGCCTGCGAAAGGTAAAGTTGACTGACCTCCCTTTATCTCTGACCTGCAGCAAACAAAAGCTCATTGCGAAAAGCTTTTCTCTGTAAACGCGAAAGACAAATTTACATGTCTCAAGCTAAACTAAAGGTAAAACATTTTTTTATCAAGAAAAAAACTGAAAGAGCGTTTTAAGTCGACTGTCAAACGGAGGTCAAACGATTTTTTTTTTTGTGGTATATTTTTTTTAATTAATAAAAAGCATTGGCTACAAGGCCACCAGCTTAAACATAAGAAACACAAAAAAAGCTAAGTAAAAGCTATTACATAAAAGTAATTGGAGTTAATTAAAACTACTCGAACATGTGATCGGACATTTTTTTTGTGATTCTAAGAAAGTGTGGTTACCCCAAAAATTGTTACTTAAAATATTAACATTATAATCGTCCCACGATAACTCTGCATAAGACATTAATTGGCAACCCGGAAAAATCACGCTGTGGTAATACTTTTTTCATGTCGGTCAGACATTTCTTTAATTATAAATGATAATGATAGTAGAAATCAAAATTTGCTGTTTTTTTTTAAATATCAGAGTTGCCATAAACAAACTTTAGATTTCTACTGTTGTCAGTTCGTTGCAGAGTTATCGTGGGACGACTATAAGTAAGAGCAAAAAATGTTCGTAATTAAGAGATGTCATAACGGTGATGCGATAATTATGAGATGTTATCGAATTATCCGCAAGGTTCATTCAATAATGAAACGGCAATTGTTTTATATTTTATGCGTTACGCATAAAAGTGTAATTTATTCGCGCCAAGGACTTGGAATGTATGAGAATAAAACAGGATCGCTAGCTTGTACCGAAGCAAGCGAGCCGACACTCGTGGCACAGTATATTAATCTCTTTCTACATTGCCCGTATTAGTTGAGAGCAGGGTCGTGCTTTATAAAACAACAAGTTGTAATTTACAAGCGGAAGTCTCTTTCTAACAAAAGGTGATAGAATGAGACTACCGCTAGTAAATTGTAACTTGTAGCTTTATAAAACACGGTCCTGGATGACTTTCATTCATCATTATGTACCTATTTGTTTCACTCTCTCATCTTCTAAAGGATGGGAATTGAATGCACTTTGTACATTATATGGATTATGTCGTCCAAAATAAATGTTTTGTTTGTATAATGATTGGTAGATTGTAAAAAAATTGCAATAAATAAATGAACACTAATACTTACTATACAACGATTTTCAATTGTTTAAATTGCAATTGTATTTTCTTTGTGTTTCTTAGTTAGTAGACAGTTAGTTAGACTAAAAAAAAGACATGTTCTAGAGTTTTTAGTGTACTTCCAAAAAATGAAAAAGCTCCCACAGAATAGCGATTGCCTGGTAGAGATCGCTCTGTAGCGTTAGCGATAAAGCCGCCCATTGCTACCTTATGTTTTCTTTGTAACTTTTCTGTTTTTCTTGTTATGTGGTATTCAATAAAGAGAAAGAGAGAGAGAGAGAGAGAGTAAGAGTAGAAAGTTAAAAAGGTCTTCTATTAATAATATTTACTAAATTCCCCTAGCTATCCTATTAATATTGATATATTGACGTAACATGTCAAGGCTCTGAACTGGTGGTCAGCGGAATTTGAGTCAGTTTATAATTTGGTCAAGTGCGAATTGGAAGGGGATGCTACTGTCAGAGTGACATTGACGGCGGCCAATTTAGGTTGTTTGATGCAGCTGTCGAAAATTTATTGACATCGTAACCTTATCTACAATCTTTTAACCTAGACGCAAAAAGAAGTTCGATGACTATGTGTGTGTGTGTCTGTTTGTGTCCTTCTGTGGCACCATAACTTTTAAACGGGGGAACTGGTTGGATGCGGTTTTTTTAACTGGAAAGCAGGTTTAATAGCGGTGGCTAGACTTTGAGATAACATTGAGCTTTGAAATAAAAATGTCATGGGTTTTCCAAATTTTCTTTCTATGTTGGTTAGGTTAGGTTGTTTTTGAGAAGCTTAAAATTTTGCTTCACTTGTAGGTATATAGTTGTTTACTAATTGCAAGCTAATTTTGGCCGTTTCAGTGAGAGAATTGTCGTTTTTGATACACCTAGGTACATACATGTACAGAGTGCCAATGAAACAAAATAAAACAGGTTATCAGGTACCGTATGAAAAAAAAATCGACGTAAAAAAGTAATTTTTAAGAAAACATTTTTTAATTGCAATTTTTGTAATGAGGAAAAATTTATGTAATGACCAGATGCTTATGAATTGTAACTAAAAATAAAACTTGCACTTATTTATTTGAAAGTGGCTTTCCTCAACTTTGAACTTTTATAAAATATTGACGTATTGAATAAATTATTCATAAAATCGTAAAGACTTGGGTAAAACCATTTTTAAATGAATAGTGGCATTAATGTCTGTCGCAGACATTAATGCGCTGTCTGTGGCAGTCTGACTATTTTATGAAGTACCTATTTGTCATAATCGAAGTCTAAATTATAATTGATAAAAAACAACAGCTGCTTGCTGTTTTACTTCATTTGGGGAGATATTTCCATAAGTTATTATTTAATCAGCATTAAGACACTAAATTGCATTTACAATTTACATTTGTAACTTATCATGAGCTTTTCGGTGAAGGAAAACATCGTGCCTAAACCTGCACACTCCTGCGAAGCAATTCAATGATGTGTGTTAAGTTCCCAATCCGCACTGGGCCCGCGTGGGAACTATAGCCCAAGCCCTCTCATTCTGAGAGGAGGCCTGTGCCCAGCAGTGGGACGTAAACAAGGCTGGTGATGATGAAATTAAATTGAAAAAGTTACTTATTACAGGTTTATTTATATCTTTTATGTCTCTATTTATTTTATATTTAACTTCACGAGCTTAACTTTAAGGTTAAAATATAACCTTAAAGTTGAACTCGTGAAGGTTCTAGACTTTAATTAAGACCAATCTTTGAGATAGGTTTTTTTTTGTTGCTGTTTACAGCCTAATTGGAGACTATAACCAAAAGTAAGCCAAGGTTAGTTTGAATGTTTAGACTAGCAAGGGAAATCTTGCAATTTGCAGTACATTGTGAAGTTGTGAATAGAACGAGATCGATGGCCTCGCTCGAGGGCCGCAATGTACTGCAACTTGCAAGATTTTTTCTCGCAAGTCTGAACTGGGCTTATGAAATGCTTAGTTATTCAGGGTGATTTAGGGGTCGTAGAGCAAGAAAGAAGCATTTAACTTACTTTCTCCTAAGGATCACGATAGGTTAGGACTAACAGTAGTCCTGCGACTTATTTTAGTCAGTACAGCAAAAAATAAAAAAAAACTGGGATGATTTGAGATCATGGTCACCCTACTGTTTCCCATGAAAACTTATGTCAAGTGCATGTACTTGTACCATGAGCCGAATTTATACATAAAAAGAAATTTATTTGTACTCCTTCTTCAAACAAACGCATTCTTATGTATTACATAAACAGCAATGAACGCGATTAAGTCCAGAGTATCATGATAACAGCAATGAAATAGTTGTTTGTTATACAAGGGTGCAAAGTTGTATTTTACCCGCGAATGTGGAATTGAAACACAAGTAAGCGAAAGGATTCTATAGTTCTAAAATAGAATCCTGAGCGTAGCGAGTGTTTCAACACACGAGAAGTAAAATAAATTTGCACCCGTGTGTAACACAAAACTTTTCACCTCACTGTAGCGAGGAAAGCGCAACATGCAAAAAAACTCATAAAAATAAAAATAAATCTTCAACACTGGAATCACTATTTTTTTACGGCATTATAACAGAAAATTCTGGAAGTTGTGTATTTTTACGTGAGTCGGAGTCGGTGAGAAAACTTTTGTTGACAATGTTAACATCTCTAACGGTAAGTTTAGAAATTGCATCGACTCAACTTGTGCGTTCAGAATTATATTCAACATCATTATAAAAGAAAAACAACTGTTTCTTAAAGAATTTTAAGAATAAAGCTAAGTATATTTGGTATTTTTTATTAAATTCTCAAACCATTCATCATTTATTTAATGATAATGAATATCAAACGAACCATTATTATGAGCGTTTTACGTTTTGTTATCTGTCAAAAGCTACTTAAACACGCTCCACTTTTTTTTTTATACAACGAGGAAGGCAAGCGAGCAAGTGGGTCACCTGATGGTAAGTGATCACCACTGCCCATAGACACCCGCAACTCCGGAGGGTTTGCAGATGCGTTGCCAACCCAGAGGGCTAAGATGAAATGCCTCTTGTGCCCGTAATTACACCGGCTGTCTTACTCTCCACACCGGAACACAACAGTGCAAGCACTGCTGCTTAGCGGCAGGATTAACGAGTAAGATGGTGGTAGCGATCCGGACGGACCTCGCACAAGGTCCTACCACCCGCAAACCACCTCCACTCCAAGGTCAAATTACTTTCCCAACTAGTGGATAAAACGCGATTTTACCCGCTCGTATTAAATGATAAAAGACGGCTTTCCGAGGTAGTGAGGGGAAAAAACTTTTAGTACAGCCTTAATTTATGTAAAAGAAAATTATGATTGTATCCTCTAGATACAATAAAATTTTCAAGGCTTCCCGTAGCCTGTCTTTGCCAATCTAATAAATTAAAGCCCTTTTTATCTTTTATTTATAACATTTTATGACATTGATTATTAAACATCAAGGTAAAAAAAATCAAAATTTATCTCAATGTCAATAATAACAGATAATATTGCAAAAATGTTAAGCGCTAAAGGCAATTGCATAAGAGATTTATATACTTACTCCTTGTAGCAAAAAGCGACCGTTATTCACAGTTAGTGTCAGACTTAAATGCGTCTGGAGTGAAGCTAGTCTCTTGTAGGTGAAATGAGGCAGGCCTCATTTCACCTACAAGTGAAGAAGTTCGTCGGGGTTAAAAATTACACTAGAAGCTCAGGAGCTTCTAGTGTAATTTTTAACCCCGACGAAAAAGAGGGGTGTTATAAGTTTGACCTGTGTATCTGTGTGTCTGTCTGTGGCATCATAGCGCCCAAACAGAAGGACCGATGTCGGTGATGTTTTTTTTAATCGACAGCTAGTTTATCGAGATGGTTCTTAGCTAAGTTTCATTGTCATCATTAACCCGTTTTTGAAATATTGAACTTTGAAACGATAATGTCGGGGGTTTTTCAACTTTTCTAAGTTGGCTAAGTTATTTTAAATACAAGAGAACGAAATAAAATTACCAATTTTACTGAAACTACGACAGAATGGGTGTGATACCTTTGCCATTTTCACAAAAAAAACACTCCTTTTGGATTTGATACTGTCACTTCTCAGCGTTGTCAGATCATCTGACCGTCATAACTTAAGCAACGACTTATTGAATTTGGAAAATTAGGAATGAAAAATTGTGATAGGTTGACAGATAGGCTCCACTCGCTCGACCTAGCGTGACATTAACTAGAACGAACATTTAAGTTTCAAGTTTCAAGTCTAATTTCTTCTCAGCCGACATTGGACGGCATAATAGCATGACATGAACAACTTAAAAACTGGCTGCCGAGTCAAGTTCAGAGCGTATAGTGTAATCAACTGCCAAAAGTATGTCTTCTTATTCTTTCTTCGTAATGGCGGCCTCTAGGCGTTGTCCCAATGTCAGTAAATATAATATACCACGTATAACAATCGTTTATGCAAGAGTAATGTAATATAAAAAACTTGACATTGAAAAAAGATGTCGGATAGGCCAAATTGAATAAACCCCCCCTCCCCTTGTCGAGTTCTTAGCCATCGGCCAATGATGTTCCATAAATTCTTGGCCAGGAAATCATTGACTCATGCCCAGGGTGCACTGCTCTTCACCCCAGACGGATTCAGAAGGGAACCGCAGCTCTTAGGCACACGAGGAGGTAACCCAACCCGCATCCCCAAAAACATGTCTAGATCGCGTTTGCGTTACGGTTGTCAAATAATATCTATGTGAATAGGGATGTTGCCTCTTGGTCAAATCAGATTTTTTTTTTTAAATGTCAAAACGATTTGAACGAATCCGTTGGTATGAAGTTTGTATTGAATTACAAAACTATGACGTCATAATTTTCAGTGATCAAACTGCCGCCTTTTATTAGTTTTTGTTACCTAAATTAAAAATCGTTTAATTGCAGTACCTAACAAAAGTGAGGCGTCGGTGTTTTACGAATATTTTCGGAAACTTGATAAGTGAAAATGTAATTTTTTTTTATTTTGACATCAGTCGACTACCCTCTTGTTAAACTAAAAACAATTACTTTTCCCCTCACTACCTCGGAAAGCGGTCTTTTATCCTTTAATACAAACGGGTAAAATCGCGTTTTATCCACTAGTGGGGAAAGTAATTTGACCTTGGAGTGGAGCGTAGCTTTTGACAGATAACAAAACGTAAAACGCTCATAATAATGGTTCGTTCGATATTAATTGTCATTAAATAAATGATAAATGGTTAGAGAATTTAATAAAAAATACCAAATTTAGCTTTATTTAATAGTCCTGAAAATTCCGTATGAAGCATTTGTTTTTTTTATAATTATGTTTAATATAATTCTGAACGCACAAGTTGAATCGATACAATTTCAAAACGCATCGTCAGAAATGTCAACATTGTCTACAAAAAATTTCTCTCCGACTCACGTAACAATTTACAACTTCCAGAGTTTTCTGTTATAATATCGTGATTCTAGTGATGAAGATTTATTTTTATGAGCTGTTTTTTTGCATGTTGCGCTTTCCTCGCTACAGTGAGGTGAAAAGTTTTGTATTACACACGGGTGCAAATGTATTTTACTTCTCGTGTGTTGAAACACTCGCGGGTAAAATACAACTTTGCACCCTTGTATAACAAATAACTATTGCTCACCCGCGGCAAGTTTGCGCGCGTTACGTCTTGTCGCGGGTGAGCATTTGAGCAAAGTAATTGTTTTTAGTTCATAAATATGGACCTCCGCTAAGTAACGCGTGATTTAAATTAACCCTATTGTTTGTTGTCGACAAGTGCCACTAGTGGCGCTGCTAATGTGCCCATAGTAATTCAGACGTAAACGCGAACGCGATCGAGGCGTTTTTTTGGCTATTGATTACACTAGACTCTCAGGTTGCAACATACAGACAGTCACATGCTTAAGCACGTGTGTAAAATTGCTTAATACTTTATCGTTTGGGAGTGTCCGCCAAATGATTTTGGTTTTGTCATTTTGTGATTTATTGTTTAAGGCGCTTCCCTGACCCAGATGCTGAAATGGCTGCTTTTTAGAGCCATTCTGTAAATTATTTAAAGGATAAAAACAAAATATAAAAACACATTAAGTATCTATAACATCTTAACTTGTTTTTCTATGTTTCATTTTTTTTCCTATTTAATACTTATGATATCTGCATCACAAGTAAGTCAAGTTGCAATTAATATTCTGTTACTACATCATAAGCATAATTTACTTTGACTTGTGACATACACCAATATATAGAGTATATAACAGGCTAGGATTTCTATGTTTAACATTATTAAAACACCATTTTATAATCATCATCATCATCACCATCATCATCATCGGCCTATTTACGTCCCACTGTTGGGCACCAGGCCTTTATTTATAATATTTTTAAATTTCTAAATAAGTAATTGACGTATTCGGTGCGAATTCTGAACGATTTTTTTTTCGAAAAGACGCGTTATTTGTGATATCACTGTGTAAAATGAAGTTAGACCGATATTTAATAGATGTCGTCACTAAAACGAAGTTGTTTAGTAGAAGTGAGGTGGGGTGAGGAAGGCGCGAAGCGTTCAAGGTCATCCTCTTAGGGAAGCCTCTTAATGCGCCATCGTTTGAATCGTTTTGTTTGGTATAACATTTGTAACTAATTGCTGTAATATTTTAGCACTGCGATTACGCTACGTTGGCGGGTTGTATATACTTACCCTGTTATTCATAAACCTATATTAACTAAAATGCCGTTAAAGTTCGTTTGTCCTTTTTTGTCACATTGACATTTCCGTTAGTATGAAGAAGACAAAACCTATTTTAGCTAATAGAGGCTTGAGTGACGTTTTTGAATAAGGCTATTAGATACAGAATACTTATAGTTAACGTAAAACGTAAATTTTAAGAGCTTCATTAAAATTTATAAAATTGAACTCTAACCGAACCGAACTTTATAGGTACGTACTATTAACAAAATCCTTATTTTAATATTCGTCTACACACAGTACATCTCACACTTTAATCAGAGTAAGAATGTGACGCATCATCCCATGTTTACGTCCCACTGCTGAGCACACGCCTCCTCTCAGAATACGTCTTACGCCCCACTCTGCTGAGCACACGCCTCCTCTCAAAAGCCCTCTGCGGACTACCAAGTGTTTTTTCATTCACTCACTCCGCTGGCTCAGCGACCCGAAGCGGATCTTGGCCTCCGATACGATTTGACGCCAAGGCGCCCCATCTTGTGCGATCTCCTTCCAGTTTTCTGCGTGTAGGGCTCGAAGGTCTTTCTCCACTTCATCCAACCATCGGTACTTGGGTCGACCAACCGGGCGCCTCCCAGTCGGCCGCCCCACGTAGGCCCTTTTCACCGTCATGCCAGCCGACATCCTTTCGAGGTGTCCGAGCCAGCGGAGCCTAGCAGACTTGATCTCTCCAATGATATTAGGCTCGGGCACTGTATCTTTCGGCGCCTGGTTTTTACGGATCCTCCAACTACCATCCCCCCTCCGTAACGGCTCCAAAATCTTACAGAAGATCTTTCTTCGGGTGGAGGGTTGGTAATAGACGTTTCTTTCGTCCCGTCCTCCGTCCGTCCGGCAGCAAGCAGCTTGTTCTTTTTCTTCAACGTTAGCGTCCGAGCCTCGCACCCATTAAGATCGGTCGTATGACAGTCTTATAGATGAATCTTAGTTTTCAGTTTCATATGCTTGGACGCCAACATTGTTTGGAGAGCTGCCCCGCACGTTAGAGCGCGAATGAGAAGTTCAAACTCCTCTTCTCAGCAATTAGTGTCGTGTGTAGTGTTTTTTGCTAATCAAAAATGTGTCTTTAACAGAAACTTGAGATGCGGGATGACTCGTACGTACTCCACATGTGGGAGAAGCCTACTTACCAGCTGTTCTCCGAAGTTTGGATATTCAACTACACGAATGTGCCAGAGTATTTGGATGGGACATCGAAAAAGCTTAGAGTGGAAGAAGTGGGGCCTTTCCTATTCAAGTAAGTACTTTTACGCTTTTACCTTTAAAATCCAAGACGCAGAAACACTTTAATAGCTTTAGAAAATATATGAGACACGGGATACGTGCCTATTAAATTCGAGATAGCTTTAGAAAATACATATATGAAACACGGGATACGTGCCTATACAATTTGAGGGTTGCCCTCGATTTCCCTGGGATTCCATCGTCAGAACCTGACTTGGTGACAATGGGACCAACTATTATACCCTTTCAAACAAAAAAATATTTTTTGAAATAAAAATAGAGGAGGTTTTCGACTTTTCCAAGTTGCAGTTATTCTCTTTTAACAATCTTTGATTGTGTATTGTGTCAAATAGAAAACACGTTTGTATCCTAAAATGTCTTGTTTATGCTAGATAATATTTTATGAATGTAGTAGGATGGTAACGTGGTTGAACATGTGACTGAAGTATAATTATGTGACCGGTGTCAGAACCATAAACCATTTTTTAGGGTTCCGTACCTCAAAAGGAAAAAACGGAACTCTTGTAGGATGACTCGCGTGTCTGTCTGTCCGTCCGTCTGTCACAGCCAATTTACTCCGAAACTACTGAACCGATTGAGTTGAAATTTGGTACCCATATATGTAAGTCGATGACCCAAAGACGGACATGTAACGTCATTTTTGGAAGTAATTAGAAAAAAAAAAAGGTGTTGCAAACTATATCGTGTTACTTATAAAATAAAAGGGCTCATTGTGAGCATCCCAAATATATGTTTTTTTTTATAATTTTCAGATAAACAGTTTTAAAGTTACTTAAAGTAACATAGGAAATTGCAATTTAAATAATTAACGTACTGAAACCCTCTCCACGCGAGTCGAACTCGCACTTGTCCGGTTTTTTTAATCGGAACATGATGAACAAAAATTGCTAGATTGTTTTATTATGCAAAAAGCTGGTGCGGCGGCAGAAACGGCCGAAAATAGAAATAATTCTAAGTATCAATCTCTCGGTCCGAATTATAATTTTGTTCCTGTCGGGTTTGAAACTTTGGGTCCATGGGGTCCCAGCGCTTACAAGCTTATTTCTGAGTTACAAAAGCGCTTAGTTGATGCAACTTGTGACCAAAGGGCTGGCAGTTTTCTCTCTCAAAGAATCAGCATCGCTATTCAGCGAGGCAACGCTGCCAGCCTTTTGGGCACTATGCCACGGGGGCCTTATTTAGATTTAATTTAGTTTTAAGTTGTAGTTTATTTAGTTTAAGCTTAGATTTAATGTCATTGTAAATTGCTTTTATTATGTAAATAAAGTATTTCTTTATGCAATTAAAATAAATTAATAACTAGTTGTTAATAATAGGCTCGTAAATAATCTAGATTGAAGGCGTTGTAAATTCCACCAAAGAAAATTACCAATGTGTAAATTAACAATTGGGACAAATTGCGCCATGGTTTTAAGTCCGTCAGTAATTTTGTTATAAATTTACAATTTATTTACGAAAACAACTTTACATCATCGCAGTAAAACCAATGTTCTATGAAATTTAATCATACCTACTAGGTACTACATAACCTAACCAACTTACAAAAGTTGAAAAACCCCCGACATTATCATTTCAAAGTTCAATATTTCAAAAACGGGTGAACCGATCTTAATGAAACTTGTCTAAGAACCATCTCGATTACACTAGCTTTCGATTAAAAAAAACCGCATCTAAATCGGTCACACAATCCGTTTGGGAGCTATGATGCCACAGACAGATACACAGACCAAACTTATGATACCCCTCTTTTTGTCGTGGGTTAAAAACAAAAAAAACATATTACTATTTGGGATTTTTGAAATTACTGTTCGCTTCAATAAAGTGACGGAACACCACACCCTCCGGCCGGCCAGTACGCCTAGTGTAATCGACTACGAAAAAAAAAGGCTCGATCGCGTTTACGTCTGAATTACTATGGGTAAATTAGCAGCGCCACTAGTGGCACGTATCGACAACAAACAATCTCAAACTATTAAACACTAACGCAAAGGCGTTCGAGACGTATTTTTTGACCGTCAATTACACTAGAGGCTCAGCGATCGAGGTATAGGCCGCGCGATGGATTAAGATCGCTCAGCGAAACTGGTGGGGGCAATTTGGCGCATCTGTACAATTGCGCACAAAATTGTTAAGTTCTGAGTGTATTTCTTTGAAATATATTATTCTTATTTCGCATTTTTTTGTACCTTTAGTCACCTAACATATAACACTCGTTTTTGCTTGTGACTTATTTTGCTAGTATGTTTATTCAGAATCTTGGTAGTATTTTTTACGTGCTTTTAATTACACATGATTTAATTCGTTTTTTTTTTAACATAATAATTCACGTCGTAAACCATTTTTCTGGCTTGCCATGTTCAAACTTTATATTTGGGCATTTTTTTCACTAACTACGACATCATAACGTACTTACTACTAAAACAGTAAAACAATCCGTGCGCAACAGTACTCAAGAGACACGTGACGCGTGAACGAAGCGAGGGAGGGGAAGAACGACTTGATCTACCAATAACGTGTCGGCGCCAGCGCGCACCCTCCCCTCACCCCTCTGCGCAACCAAATAGACCTAAGAATTGACTTCTGCGCATCCCCCTTCCACTTTTCATAAGCGATCTTAATTCGCCGCGCGACCTATACGATCAGTCTAAGAGCTCTCATTTCGGAGGCAAGATTAATTTTGGATCACCAAGACAACCTATAGTTAGTTTCAGTTTATTTGAAGAAACGTTACGTTTTAGTTTTACAATAGCTTTTTGCCTTTTTATTTTTTTTTCTTTTGCTGGTGGTAGGACCTTGTGCGAGGTCCGTCCGTATCGCTACCACCACCTTACTTGCTAATCCTGCCGCCAAACAGCAGTGCTTGCATTGTTGCGTTCCGGTGTGGAGAGTAAGACAGCCGGTGTAATTACGGGCACAAGAGGCATTTCATCTTAGCTCTCTAGGTTGGCAACGCATCTGTAGGCCGAGCACGAAGTTTACGAATCCTGCGTAACGTTACGTTATCGTATCGAAATCGAGAAATCTCATGCTAAATTTTAGTTCCAAATACGCTCACGGGCGGGTGCTGCTCCAAACGTCATACAAATTTCTCGATAACGTTTAAGTACTACTTACTCGATTACGTTACTCAGGTATAGAATATTCGTACTCGGGCCTCTGCTAACTCCGGGGGTTGCTGATGTCTATGGGTAGTAGTGATCAGTGATCACTTACCATCAGGTGACCTATTTGCCTTCCCTGTCGTATAAAAAAATGCTGTACGTACCAAGTACCAAAGACTCGTCGTGTGCGTAATGACTTACGCGACGTGGCCCACAAAAGGTTATGTCTTCGAGAGCGATGATTTGACATTTCTAAAAGTATTGTTCATGTCAACAAGTTTAACATACAATATGATGTTCTGTTTTCCTAGGAAAAAAGGTTGTGACGCACAACGAGAGCGGTTGACGAGAGTGCAAATTCTTACGTAGTTGAGTTATTATTTATTTCGATTTCTGAACTTCTATGTGTATTGTGTTAAAGCAAGTACACTACACAAGCTGTTGGGGAAGGTACCCATACGTGACCCGTTTATGGGGGGGGGGTCTTCAAAACACCACGCTTGGTCATTGGGGCGAGGGAGGGGGTTAGGTTTTTGTCACTTTGTAGCGGAATCTTGCGCTTTTCGAGCTATATTCAAATATGGCAAAACTGAGTGCCTCCTGTCAGTTTAAATAGTAGTAGGCGGGGTCTCTGATCTTACATAAAAACCATCTCGATTAAACTAGCTTTCCATTAGAAAAAACTACATTGAAACCGGTCAATCCATTTGGAAGCTAAGATGCCACAGGCAGATACACAGATACACGGGTCAAACTTATAACACCCCCTTTTTCGTCGGGGGTTAAAAATGGTACTTTCCCTTAGGGCAGGACTTGGGTTTGGGTGAATTCGTATTGATCACTTTCTTTGACATAAGAAGGACAGCCGAAGTAAGTACTTCTAGAACCCAGAAGGTTTTTTAATGATAACAAACTGTACGTACTGGTAGAGGTGGTAGAGTCAACTTGTATGCCTTGGTGATGAACAGCCACGCATGTAACGTTCATCACTAACCTTTTTTTTTACGTCCCACTGCTGGGCACAAACCTCCTCTTAAAATGAGAGGGCTTGGGCCACGCGCGCCCAGTGCGGATTGGGAACTTCACGCACATCATTGAATTGCTTTGCAGGAGTGCCATGATAATATACAAATGTAATTCCGCACACAAATTCCGAAAAAGTCAGAGGTGCGAGCCGGGGTTTGAACCCACAACCCTCTGTTTGAGAGGCCATACGTCAAACCACTACGCTATCACGGGCATGTAAGGCTATGCAAATATATCGTCTGTTTTTAATTTAGTTCCCTTTCGAAGGGATAAGATAAACGAAGACAACCTCATAGTGAAATAAACGGATCACTCACGTATGTCAGTCGAGTATAGCTCGACATGTTTCGCTACATGTCGAGCTATACTCGACTGACATACGTGAGTGATCCGTTTATTTCGCTATGATTGAGTCTCACGGTAGTTTCATGTTAAAAGAAGACAACCTCCGCTGTCATGTTTTCATCAATCACGAAATCGTGATATAGTAATCGGTTAGTTAGTTAATTAAATGATCGGCTGTGCTCTACTCATTATTATCATATTTATCATAGTTAGGTATATTATTTATTTTGATAAAAATTATGTAATTACGTAACACAGTGGCCTCAATAATGTCGGTTAACCTTATTCGTAACGTTTATTTTGCGCGTACGACCTCCAAGCACTCTGATCTAGATAGTCTCTTAAATAATTTCATAGTGCTTTGCTCTAAAAGCTTTTACACACTGCGTTCGATCTGAATTCGTCAAATTACGGTCCGAATTATCATGCACGATATTACAGAGTCAAGGTATATTCCGATGAATTGAGAAGCTCCTCCTTTCTTTTGAAGTCGGTTAAATAAATATACGAAACTCGGGATACGTGCCTATAAAATTTGAGGGTTGCCTTCGATTTCCCTGGGATCCCATCATCAGATCCTGACTTGGTGACAATGGGACCAACTAGAAAGTATACTTACCCTTTGAAATAAAAAAAAACATTTTTGAAATCTGTCCAGCCGTCTCCATACATAAAAAGAATCTGATGAATTGAGAACCTCCTCCTTATTTTAAAGTCATTTAAAAAATAAAAGCAATTTACAATGACATTAAATCTAAGCTTTAACTAAATAAACTACAACTTAAAACTAAATTAAATCTAAATAAGGCCCCCGTGGCATAGTGCCCAAAAGGCTGGCAGCGTTGCCTCGCTGAATAGCGATGCTGATTCTTTGAGAGACAAAACTGCCAACCCTTTGGTCACAAGTTGCATCAACTAAGCGCTTTTGTAACTCAGAAATAAGCTTGTAAGCGCTGGGACCCCATGGACCCAAAGTTTCAAACCCGACAGGAACAAAATTATAATTCGGACCGAGAGATTGATACTTAGAATTTTTTCTATTTTCGGCCGTTTCTGCCGCCGCACCAGCTTTTTGTGTGGTTCCCTGGAGATGTGAGGGTTTAGAAAATGTTCCTGCGAATTGAGAACCTCCTCTTTTTTATGAAGTCGGCTTAAAGAGAATTGGTTGTATAGGTGTTGGTCGTCACGTCACTTTAATAATAGTACTTTTAGATATAAGTGCGGAAAGTATGTCATTATGCACGAGTCCTGTGCCCTAAGCACGACTGGTCGAATCCTGTGTTACGTTACGGTTATCGTATCGAGATCGAGAAATCTCATACTAAATTTTAGTTCCGAATACGCTCACGGGCGGGCGGTGTTCCAAACGTCATACAAACTCGACTTTACTATTCGATTTTACGTGACGCAGGATTCGACAAGTCGTGCTTAGGGCACAGGGCTGTCGAGGCCCGAGTCGTGAGGCGAGGGTCGAGACTCAGGGCGCGAGTGAAAATTACACTTCCGCACGTGTACCAAACGACGTTTTTTTAATATATTTGCGAAAAAATTACAATGAAAACAAAGACGGTGAGCCGGCGGGGGCGGCCCTGTCGGGGAGCAGGAGGATGGTGCAGGCGCCTTGGGAAAAGTTAAAAGCAGTAGCTACGAAAAATACCACTTTTTTATACGACGAGGAAGGCAAACGAGCAAGTGGGTTACCTGATGGAACGTGATCACCATTGCCCATAGACATCCACAACCCAGGAGGGTTCGCAGATGCGTTGCCAACCTAGAGAGCTAAGATGAAATGCCTCTTGTGCCCGTAATTACACCGGCTGTCTTACTCTCCACATCAACACAACACAACTTTTTGAGCAACTGTATTAAAAAGTTGTTTGAAGTGAACTGTCAGAAAAAGTGGTCAATTGGGTCTAGAAAATCTTAAACTCGGGCACGTTAGTAGATCTATGTAATCCCTGTAGTATCATTAACCCACTGTTTGCTATAGATAACGGAGATAAATCTGATGATGGCATATGAATCTAGTGCGCAACTCTCAATACAAAACTGCTGCTTCAGACCGAAATTTCTCGGATTCCTTTCGGATGCTGTGCGCAAACGCAATAATAAGTATAATTTGTTTGACTATTGCCTAATTTGCGTTGCATGTCTTAATACAATTTAACATCTCGTGAAGACAATTACTGTTTTTGCAATACTTTTGTGATTGTTCTAGGTATAGTTTGCGATTATAAAGTAGGCAACAATTTTGAACTAATGTAGCAATAACTATTTCTCTAAGTCAAGTGAGGCCTTGCTAGCCATAAGTTGCGTCGAATCTGTTTCTCTTCATAATAGTTTAAATTTAACATTGTTTTATGAATTCGAAAGGCGGTATAATCTACAATGCTGTACCTACAGAACTAATAACAAGAGGATATACATGCTATTTCATTCTAGTACTACTTGCCCCCCACTTGCTATTAACGTAAGAAAGGAAGAAAAAATATTTATTAGATACTAATTTGACACATACACATAGGTACATTAAAAAAAAACCGGCCAAGTGCGAGTCGGACTCGCACACGAGGGTTCCGTACAAAGATTTCCCTGCTTTTCCCCGGTGTTTTAAGTTGTCCAGTATTAGCAAAGCCCTGTCCCTATATTTTGCTTAGGATTTTACTGCCATCTAGTGGCGAGTAGACGAACAAGCGATATCAGCGAGAGGTCAATGATCTCTTATTCGACGCTAGATGTCGTTAGCAGTTGTAAACAGTGTATATTGGTATGTGACATACACAGATTTACATAAAAAATAAGATTTTGAGAATTTTCTGAGTGGTTGTACTATAAGAGCTACCTTCATACCAAATTTCAAGTTTCTAGGACAACTGGAAGTATCCTTTAGGTTTTCGGGGTACGGCAATTTGTACGGAAACAGCCTTTTTAATGACTGTACCTTTTGATTGCGTTGACTTAGAAATTCGATTTTTTCACAGCTTCAAGGGACTGGCAGGCTTGAGTATTTGATATTAATTTCAGCCTGCTACATCCACGCTTTCCAGAGAAAAAGGGTATTGACAAACAGACGGACAACAAAGTGATCCTATAAAGGTTCCGTTTCTTTCCTTTAGCTTCGTTTTGTTTTGTTACAGAGAAACGAGAACGAATGACAACGTGACTGTGGATAAAGAGAGAGGGGTCATGAACATCGTTCCCAAGATCTCACTCGAGTTCCTGCCGGAGCTGTCCGTCGGGCACACGAAGGACGTGGAGATCTTTATACCCAACGTTGCTTTAATTGTAAGTAACTATAACTTTCACTGACCGAACGAAAGGCAACAGGGGTGCTGTTGCTCCACGCCGAATTTCTGACCCGAACGGATATCACTATATCCGTCAGATACTATTTTGGTCAGATGGCGATTTTGGTCAGATTTGTGAATCGCCAGATCATTTACAAGCGATATGAAACGTTATTGAGAAGTAACAAGTAGAATGAAGTATTTGACGAAAAACTAATCTGACAATAAACGGGTCCGACGAAGAACGCATCTGAGAAATAAATGATCCGGCTATTAACGAATCTGACGAAAATCGCCATCTGACGGTTAATAATGATATCCCCCGAAACGAGCCGGCCCATTCGTACGGCAGCGAATAGCTACACTATGGCTCTCCCACTCCCAAAATTTTCTGAAGCTCGACTTATTCTATCAAGTTTTTGGTAATTCCTGTTTATTTTTATATTTCCGTCGTTTGTTATCGATTAACATTCCACGTTGGTACTTCCTGCTCGTCGCTCTCGACCCTCAGAAGCATTGAAAATTGCTCATGACGCTTGTTTACAAAGAAAATTATGAACCGAAGTCCAAGGGCTAGCTCAGTATAACAAATGTCATTGATACCATTGGTAGGTATTTTAGGAACGGAGAGAGTTCTTATCAAGTATAGAAAACTTACGAGGACATTGTCTTCTGTTCTTTGTTGGTGCCATTTCAAGTTGTAATTGGGGTCAGCCCTTGAATCCTTTCATCACCAGCTTGTTTAAAGATAAGAAATTAATGGTGTGTGTGAAGTTCTTGGTCCGTAATTGTTTTCACGCCGTTTGTTTTCACCAAAACACTGATACGAGTTAGTTAATTTCTGTTGAATTCATCGACAGTTTCAGAAAACTCGGATGAGTGAACTCGAACCGACGATCCTTTGGTTTAAAAGACGAATCAACCAGCTTCTTGGCTACTCCGAGCGTATTATGGTCAATATTTTTTGTTGTTTGACATTTTCGTTACCTAGCTGAATGGACTTCAAAACGTTTCTATCAATTTTCCAATTCAAGTATTTCTATTTCTAGGCACCAGTCAGTTTCAATCAATTATGTCAGCCGAAAGACGTCCACTGCTGGACATAGGCCGGCAATCCACTCAGACCGGTCTTGTGCTTTCCGCATCCACTGCGGTCCCGCGATCTTTAGCAAGTCGTCGCTTCATCTTGTTGGAGGCCTACCTGCAGCTCGTCTCCCGGTCCGCGGACGCCATTCGAGAACCTTCTGGCCAATTTAGTTCGTACATAATGTTTTTTTGCGCTATTTTTATAGGTCAATGTGTTCTATGAAGACGTATTAGCTAGGCTATTTTTATATATCTTAATTAATTAGGTTAATAAAACAAGGCAGGTCAAAAGTCGTGTCATTAACGTACGATAAGGCACACTTAAAAATGTTGTTATCGGTTATTGACTTTGTGTATTTGTACATTCTTCTTATTACGCGTATAGAAAATGATTTATGTTATTTTTATAATGTTCACCGAATTTAAACCTTTTTTTTAATTCCAAGGCGTCTATTGGGATGTGTGGTTATTTTATAAATTTTTATGAAGTCGCTGTACGAACCATGTTAGGTTCAGAAATGTTCGCCTAAATGCAGTAATTAGCATAAATTTAAAGTAAGCGGTTACTAAAAGTGCCCTTCGTTCTAGGAGTTAGGTAACGTTATGTAATTGAGTGCATAATACTGGTAATACCGCTAAAACGGCAAGGTAAACTGGTGCAGTCCGGACTGACCATAATGTGGTTATGGCAATTAGATGAATGTCCTAGATATCCTAGAATCTACAAACTTCTTGGCGTATTTTAGCCACGGCGGTAGTCGGATATCAACTAGTGCTTGCACAGTTATTTATCTGTAATTAATTCCTATTAACTGTCATCATTAAGTGTTGGTTATTTAATTTATTGAATCAGGCGTTACTTTGCGGAGGTCCATATTTATGAACTAAAACACAATTACTTTGCTCACCCGCGACCACTAATGACAAACAGTTATATCTGTGCGGCAAATGTATGTTTCCATGCAACACCTCCGCCTCCACTGCTACACGAATCAACACATGCCACACAGACCCAACTATCACCACCACCACTATACTAAACGCTGACGCGTTTCGGCACTCTCCACGAGGCCATTTACGAAGCACAACAACAACCGCTCAACATGCCACCACTTCCACTACATTTACATTACACATCTACATTATTTGTTTCTTGGTCGTATATGTCTTTTGTAAACAAACGATGAGCGCTGATTTGATAGATTTGGTTAGTTAAAAAAAAAATACTTTTAGATATAAGTGCGGAAGGTATATAATTTTGCACGAGTCCCAAGATGTCTAGGCCCGAGACTCAGGCCGAGCGAAAATGACCCTTCCGCACGTGTACCAAACGACGTATTTTAGTACATTTTCTAAAACATGACAAAGATGGGGTGGGCCCGGTTCCGTCCTCCTCCATCGGCTCATTGGAAAAAAGTAAAAAGCACTAGTACGAAAAATTACGTACGATACGATAGTACGAAAAAGTGCCACTTTTAGAGCAACTGTATTAAAAAAGTGTGTAATTATTTCTATTCTCTCCAGGCCATCAGCACGGTCGCCGCCGACCGTCTCCCGTACCTCGCCAACGCTGGTCTCTATTACTCCATCACCGCCCTCGGATCCAAGCTGTTCCGCAACATGACTGCGCACGAGTTTTTCTGGGGCTTCACCGACCCCATAGTGACGGCTGCGCACAACATGATGCCCGGGTGGATCGATTTTGATACCATTGGCATCATGGACAGGGTAAGCATTTGAAATTTTGGGTGATTAAGTGCAAAGCCGTGATAGCCTAGTGGTTTGAGCTATGGCCTCTCAAGCAGAAGGCCGTGAGTTCAAATCCCGACTCGCACCTTTCTGATTTTCTAAATTTATGTACGAAATTACATTTGTAATTTATCACCAGTTTCTTGGTGAAGGAAAACTTCGCCTGGAAACCTGCACATCCTGCGAAGCAATTTTAATGGCGTTTGAAGTTGCCGATCCACACTGGGCTGGGACTTTAGCCTAAGCTAAGCCCTCTCATTCTGAGAGGAGGCCTGTACAGTGGAACGTAAAGACTGGTGATGAATTGGTAACATGATGAAATGTTATTAAAGCTCGTTATTAAATGGAATAAACGCTTTTCTGAGGATTGAATCAGCCACAGGTCTGATTACCTACAGGAGTAAACTAGAACTAAAAACAATTAGTTCGTTTTTAGTTCATAAATATCGACCTCCGCAAAGTAACGCCTGATTCAATAAATTACTAGGTACTCATAATAATCCTAATTTTAGCCCTTTTGGTGGCAAAAGCTCGCTGCGGGTGTGTACGGCAAGTGGCAGAAGCCCGTAGCGGGCTCCTGTCAAAATTACCGCTAAGTGGCGGAAGCCCGCAGCGGGCCTCTGGCCGGTGTCGTGTCGTATTTCGCCGCGTTAATAAAACCGTTCAAACTGTCCCTTATCTATCCACACTTGCTAGATGCATACCTGATTAGACAAGGACGACCACCCATAAGAGGCCCGCACTAGACAGCTTTTTTTTTTTAAATTTCGTGCCACTTGTCGTTGACACCCGCAGCGGGCTTTTGCCACCAAAAGGGATATAGGCACATTGCCTTCATCTCGTATTGTAGGAAATTTGCTCCCAAAATCACTCTTCTTGGTACACCTTGGTGCTGTTAGCAGATTTGTGAACTCAATTAGAAGACTCTACGTTTACTACTCTATTAAATAGTCTACTGGTACATCATTTCACGTAACTTAAACTCTATTTTTTTTTTGCAGTTCTACTCAGAGAAACCGGCAAATGTGGAGTTAGAACTCAGAAACATTAGCAGAAGATGGTCCATCAACTCGTGGGACTACTCCGCTGGCATCCGTGAGCAAGGGTTCACTGACCTAAACAGCAGGTAACTAATATCTTCTTCTCAGGATGAATATGTCCACTGCTGTACATAATTTTGCTTGAGGTAACAACATTAGCGGTTATTTTTCTATACTAAAGTTTTCGATTGCTTGTTTCCTGTTTTTTGACAATAGATCTTTGATTATTTTAAATACGATCAATAATTATCAGGTATCTGTGTCTGTTTTTTTTTATATTGTTGTTTTTATAAGTGCGAAGTTACTTTAAAGCTAGTTACCACTCACCTGGTTTCCGTTAATTTCGATTGTGCAACCCATTCATTTATTTGCTACTTAATAAGATTTTCAGAACACTTCAAACGTACATTTAACTTTTCCTTTTTTTAAGTTTCAACATTTCTCACTTGTCAGCTACCAGTCAACGTCAGTGTCAAATGAAGCAACCGCGCAAGAGTACTTGGGTCATTGACATATTAATATTAATTTTCTAAAAATGTGGAAACTTGCAATCCTTGACAGTGAGTTTGTTGCTCTTTCAAAGTCAAAGTTGATATTGGTATAATTTTTATCAACTAAAACTAATTGCCTTACTTTACTTCGCGACTACACCATGAACTAGACCATGACAACAGCTACCTCTGTGCGACACGCTTACTTTAAAAAAATACTTTTCCAGATATAAAAACATAACTACCTACATCACCAGACTAAACATTTTGTAAAATTTTATCAACGGCACTTGCAATATTTTCAGAATTTTCAAATTTATCACTATCAATTGCACATAATTCATTTTTTCTTTTTGTTATCAGCACTTTATGCAATCGCATCAAGGGATCTTACGAGGGTCTGATGATATCTCCGAAGATGACAAAAGATCGCGACATCCCTCTCTACCGGAGACAAGCCTGCAGGATCTTCCCTCTCACTTTCTCCAAGGAAATCAAGAGCGATCAGGGCTTCGATTACTATAGGTAAGTTTATAGAGGTTTAATGTACCTGGAAGTAAAGGATCGGGAGAAGTAGTTGCAACGGTTACATGTTGTATTTTTAGGAGTCATAAAATTTGAATTTCATTACTACGTCATAGTATATTTTAAGCATGAAAAACAGGATGTGATGAGCATCAGTCACAAGACATCAATGACAAGAGTTTCTTAGGTTGCTGAGCTATTCCTAGAAGTTAAACTTTTATCTAAATTCTGAACCAATCAGTTACACCTTCCGCCTTATCCTACTTTATCTTACCTTTTACTGTCCATCATTTGGGATAGTCATCGTTAGTCAGTTTAAGTTAAAAAAAAATGTTAAAGCACCAATAAGCACCATAAACATTTACAGAAAATTTAATCCTAGTCTTTTTAACTTTATTAGTTAAGGTCGTATTTAATCCCTTTGGTACCCATCCATTTAGTCCATTTATTTACCTGTGTTGATTATCATTTTTACGCGCAGGTATATCGTTGCCAAGGATGCATTCAGCAGGAAGTCTCCCTACGCCTGCAACTGTACCTCCAACTGTCTGCCCGAAGGCTTTGTGGACATCAGTGGCTGCTTCTATGGTAAGTTTACTTGATACTTTTGTGTAATGCACCACGGCTGTGTTTGATTCCTCGAGTTTACCCTGTCTCCTCTGAAGACCTGGTGCTAGACTAATAGTCTACTCGCCTACAGCCACGATTCCTTAGATAAGTGTTAATGAACTATGATCGTCGCCATGTTCGTCCACAACCGATTGAGTTCAACATGATAAGACGTCATCGATTTTGAATACAACAATGGCGTCGTCGTAAATTGATCCGTTTGCCAAATTGGGCTCGTGCGCGTAGCAACCTGACAATGATTCAATTGATACATAAATTTGGGTACTTTGTGGGCATGTATTAGCATAAGTAATTATTAAGAAATACTCCCAACATTAAGCACTAATGATGTAAAGGAGACTTTTAATGATGTGTAGTGGATGGTTACTTGGTTGGAGTTAGCCTTAGAATTAATGAAAATATAACTGCTGCCTTGTCTGTTGCAAAATAAGTGACCTATAGCTTCTTGCTACCTAAGGGGCCTCACATACGGCTTTTTGGCAGCAATTCAAACACGCATTTTACAAAATGCACAAAAAATATTCAACTCATTGCTGGTTAGCCTTTGCATTCCTATAGTTTTTTTTGCCTTAGGTAATAGTACCTTAAAGCTCACATTACGGATCAGGAAAAAGCCATAAATGCCTTGTCTAACATACTTAAAGTCATTAACATCAATAACAACAACACACAAAATATTTAACACTACGTCAGAATCAGAACTCATTACTGTTTTACGTTTGCGTTTCTACAGTTTTTTTTTGCCTTAGGTAATAGTACCATAAAGCTCATATCACGGATCAGGCAAAAAGCCGTAAACGCCTTGTCTATGATACTAAAAGTCATTAACATCATCTCGGATTTGTTTATGATTGTCAAGCTTAAAATTATTAAAAAAACTGAACCTCATACGACGACCGGTTTACCGGACCAGTTTATTGTGTAAGATTTACGCATCGTTGACGTCACGTTTGCCGGGTTACCTTCAGCCGCACTTTTATCAAGGATATTACTTAGATTAGAGCTTAAGCCACTCCAAGGCTGTGCGGTTGGTGTGTAGCCACTGTTTTATCACCAGTCTTGCGAGATAAAATCGTTGCCTGTTTTTCTTGTAGCGTCAAGTCGACGCTCTACTTCAATTTATCTTGATTAATACTGGTACCTATTTGATATGTTTGTGTTTAAGTTTACCTAGTATTTCAATTATATTCAATTGGTCCATTTTTTCAATTTCTCCTGCTAACTTTCACACTAGTCCATTACGCTTCAAATGCGTGTCTGAAGTT
This sequence comes from Clepsis dumicolana, assembly GCA_963691665.1. Taxonomy (NCBI): domain Eukaryota; kingdom Metazoa; phylum Arthropoda; class Insecta; order Lepidoptera; family Tortricidae; genus Clepsis; species Clepsis dumicolana. The sequence continues at coordinate 14,839,085 of OY829515.1, read as the reverse complement.
GTTCAAGACTTGGGACGTGTCGTGGTCCCACTTCCATATTTTTGTTAGCCTCTTCTTCAAGGGCATTTAAGTTTGGTCACAAAATTAACTAAGCTATTTTTTTTTTCAGGTTTTCCGATTGCATTATCAAAGCCCCATTTCATGGACGTGAACCCCGTGCAGGCTTCATACTACGAGGGCATGCACCCTGACCCTGAGAAGCACAGCACACAGATCGATGTCGAACCTGTAAGTACAATTTTTGCGGGTGGTAGGACCTTGTGCGGATTGCTACCATCACAGCATTGCTTGTACTGTTATGTTCCGGTGTGGAGAGTAAGACAGCCGGTGTAATTACGGGCACAAGAGGCGTTTCATCTTAGCTCTCTGGGTTGGCAACGCAACTGCAAACCCCCTCGGGGTTGCGGGTGTCCATGGGCAGTGGTGATCACTTACCATCAGGTGACCAGTGGCAGTGGCTCGTTTGCCTTCCTCGTCGTATAAAAAAAACTATTAACACGCTCTACCTTCCCATCTGTACATGGTTTGTTGCCTGTACAATTTTAAAGGTGGTGCTTATATAATATCAAATGAGGTAGCCGAGGACTCATTGAATCATGAAAGCTTGGTACACACAAAATTAAAAAAAAAAAAAAAAAGCGATCTTTGAAACATGATTTGCATATTTTTTCAATGGGAATTGTTTTATTTCAGATCCTGGGTGTGCCTATATCGGTGTCATCGAAAATGCAAGTCAACGTTGCTGTTCGTACGTCCTCGGGAAATCCGGTGACCAGGCCGCTTAAAGACAAGGTCTTGCCGCTCGTCTGGCTGCAACTGGTGAGCATTTTAACACTAGAGTTTACTCATCATCCTTCAAGGTTCATTAATAGGCAAAGGATTGTCTACTGATTTTCATTTTGCCTAGCTTCTGGCGAGGAGCTGTCCATAATCGACCTTAAGTTGCTTTTTTCACATTTTTGTAATAATTTTAAATTTGACTTCATTTTATAACCTGTTACCCAAAAAAGAGTGATATTATAAGTTTGACGTATGTATCTGTATCTGTCAGTGGAATTGTAGCTCCTAAAGGATGGACCAATATGGAATAGGCTTTTTTAAATCAAGTTGGTTCCTAGCTAAGTTTCATCAAAGTTTTGAGATATGGAATTTTAAGATAAAAATGTATGGGCTATTAAATTTTTCTTAGTTGATTAGGTTATGTTCTTCTTACATGAATGTGACACCTACCAAAAGCAACAAAAAATACTTCTATTCTGCCTACGTTTCATATTTCCTAATTTATAACTTACCTTCCTTCTACAGTATTGCAAGGAAGCCCCGGAAGATATTCTCTACCTCTTGCGCCTGCGGTTTGTGATCGCCCCACCCCTCGTCATCACCGTCGAAGTTCTCTTGTTCGTCATTGGCTTCATCCTTGGAGTCCAAGGCGCCTTCAGGCTCATCAGACCCAAGTACAAGCTCAGAGAAATCAAGACAGAAGCCAAGAACGTCATCAGAAGGAGCAGTTTAATAGTAAACATCTCAGAGAATAAGTGCTACATGGAGGAAGATGAGAAAGAAGCCGTGTCTCTTCTCTGTTTGCCCAAAGACCTCGAAAATTTATTGACCCCTGACACGTGAGAATTGGAACATCGCACGGTAAAAACGAGAGCACAGTGAAATTCAGTTCTGGTATCTCATCCAGCCCCCATACTACGAAATTCGAAAATCGAACTTCGTATCGTATCGTCCCGCTCACTGTCGTGTTAAATAATATTAGCTTGGGAGGGACGGCACGATACGAAGTTCGAATTTTTCACTTCGTTTTTTGTAAAACTATTTCTAATTTCCACCCTTGTAGCTGGTGACGTTTTTCGTTTCCGAATTCAGTCTGCTTTTTCTTGAGTTTTTTGTTTTTATCGTGAGTTATGTCAAAAGTAATATCCCCTGAAGTACCAAATAGCATCTTTATCCATCAATGAGCCTGACACATTTCGATTTGAATACAGGCGTCACTGAAAGAGGCAGTAGTTAATGAGATGACTTAGTGTCAGATGGGATGGTATTGACTGTTACCGTTGTGGTATTGTAAATAGACGGTGAATTTCCTTGATTCTTTGAGCGAAGGATGAATCACTTGAATAAGTTAGGTTATTAGATGTGCGGTGCTGGGATCGTGAGACAGGTTTAACTAGAGAAGATTTAAAAAGTGAACGTCAGTATTGTTATGGGGTTACTTTGACTTGTCCAATTAAATTGTCTAATCGTCTGTTTCACTATTCTCCAATAAAAATATCTGACAGATATCTGCCATACCGTCTTTGTCTATTTTGTTAGAGCTAACAGAGGTGACATCATATTTATTTGTTACATATATAACATCTGAGGGGGTGAAACAGGTCCAAAGAATCCTATTGGATATAAATCGGACATGAAGGTATTCTTTCAGTTTTCGGTTCAATATTATTCTATGAAAAATAGAATTAGGGTAAAATTTTCTGTATTATGATATTTTTTGGTAAAGACTTTCTTCTTGAATGGAATATTTAATTTTAAATATTGTGATCAAAACATTTTTTTTCTATAATGATTAGTCTGACAATTACTTTTTGAATCTTCGTGAATTGTGATTTACAATCATATATTATTAGGTACCTACATTATAAGTATTTAAGTAAATTATTTTTATAGCAATACTAAATGGATGTTCAAAGTAGACTATCTTTTTGGCTTTTTTACATAGTTATAAATTGTGTAAAAATGACAGAAATAACAATATTATTTAATTTAGATAATCCATATCCGAATTATGTCATTTCGGCCGCCTTACACCTTTGTGAATTCACTTTGTCAACTTCACGTTTATTCTTTAATAAACGATGGATGTGATTAATTATAATTACTCAATCTTTAAAATTAACCTACACTCAAACATACTTCTTCACAACTTTAAGTAAAAATAAATGAGACAAACGATGGATTGACAGTTCATTTGCACATTTAATATGAATATCAAAACCTTTTTAAAGATGTACCTAAATCCTCAGAAGTATATTTTCTCAAATAAATATTTAAGTGTAGTAATAGTCGGCCGAAAAAGTATAATTTAGCTAGGACATTACAAGGTAAGGGCGAAGGTTATTTGTAATTAGAGTTTTGTATGCCTGAATTATTTGCTCAATTTCGATTTTTTTGTTTAACAATCGTACCTATTTATTTAAGTTAAAGTCCATCATCGATCAAACTAGAATGTTAATTGATTAGTTACTACATTAGTCTGCTAATTTAATAATGTTACTTCGATGCAAGAAAAAACTGTAAGGGCCTTGTTACAATACTACTGTTTTGTTTTAAAAAATCTAGTGTAAGTAAGAGGCTTTCCCGAAAGACGCCGCGTCGCGTGGCATTTGATTTTCATGAACTTTTAAACAGGTCCTATCGAATAACGTATTTTTAGTAACTTCTCTTAGCCACAAAAGAAATAAACATTCTCAAAACTGGCTTGAGTAAAACGTTGAACGCCATCTAGCGGAGAATGGTTGCGCTCACACGCTCTCGGCTGACGTAAGTACAATGTGACAAAATAATGCTTGAAGTTAAGTATATAAAAAAATCGCACAATAACACCATTACATGTTCATCCGCCTATAAAAATAGGCAAGTACTATAGGTAATAATCATTTTGAAAATGTGTTTGTCATTATTTTTGTTACTACCAAAAGTCTGGGTCACTGATACTTAATTAAGTGTTGATTAATTAAGTCATAATTTTTAAAAGAATTGATAAGCTTTAAAACAGTATATATGCTCATCATTAAGAATAATAGTGCTATGTATTCTTATATCAATATTGAATCACTTAATGTCTGTTCATAAATTACTTACATAACTGTTAAGTTCTTCCTTGCCTCTTATTTCTAATTTGATTTTAGTGTAACAAATTATCAAACACATAAAACTCAAGGAGGATCATTAAACTACATACCAGATAATCTTCCGTTTGACATTAAAAATAACCAGTTAATTGCTTTTTGGTTCAACCGTGATCAAAATTATGAGTCAATAATTCAAACAGTCCTTGAACTGATTGAAGTAAAATAAGGCAATAAAAACGGATCACTCACGTATATAAGTCGAGTTTAGCCCGACATGCGTGCATGTGTGTGTGTGCGCGTCTCGCCGCCGCTGGGTCGTGCGCTCCCAGAGGAAGGACTACGAATTAGTCCGAAACATGTCGGGCTAAACTCGACTTATATACGTGAGTGATCCGTTTTTGTTTCACTATGATTGAGTCTCACGGTAGTTTCATGTTAAAAGTAAAATAAGGCATTTGCTTACTTATAAGATCTACTGACAGCATCAAGCGGAATGGACTAAGAGGTCTGAAATATCTTCAAAATCACTGAAAACTTAAAGATAAAACAATTTCCCTTGACATTTGGCAAAAAAAACATACAGTGGCTTAAAGAACCTCCTCCTTTTTTGAAGTCGGTTGAGAAGAGTCTTCCTTGTGTAAGATCTTTTTACGTACTCTACATATGAAAATATTACGTATTATTTATACATCATAAAGTAAATTATAGTTAAGTAATGAATATTGTGCGATACAATACATAAAGTAAAAAATAATTTATGTCCGGACAAAATTTTTGAGTTCAGAGTTTTAAGAAACTATGGCGGTCATGCCATGCCGCGATATCCAAAATGTGGGTCAGATGTATTATTGCACATTTTGGACATCGTTGAATGTATAGAAATGTTACAAATAAAACGTTTTTTTGTGTAAAAAAATAAACGGTTGAAGATAGGACAGTGTTTTGCTCAATTTTGTTTGTTGACTGTTTTTGTTTAGGGCTATAATAATGATAGACAATGTATTACATAACCAGACAACCGTTAAATGAAAAGTTAATAATCCTGTTAGGTAGACACAGTATTTTGTTGGACGACATTTTGAAATAGAGTCACGAGTAAATCAAAACAAAATTGATGAAAAACAAAAAAATGTGTTTACTGTTTCAGTTTTTTTTTGTTTTCTAAATCAATTGTTTTAATAATTTCATTAGTAGGTATACTTGTCCATCATTACTATAGTCTTATTTAGGTATTCTGTTTGTTAGTTTTACTATTCGACCTTAGTAGGTACATGGTCATTGTGATATTATTGTTACTAACTAACAATTTTAAAGATACATTTAGTTTAATTGTAAATATTACTTAAGACTGTCGGTGTAGTGTTTGAAGAATAAATATTTTCTACCGTATCCATGTTTAAGTTTTATTATATGATGTTTATCATGTATCTTTGCGTTTCCTTGTAGGCTTAAATATGTTTAATGTTGTGATTTAACTCTTTTGCAATATTGACCAATATTTGTTTACCTTCAAGGTAATCTATTAAAGGGGGATGTTTTAAGAACTGTTATGCCTGCTGTAGATAGTTTCACTATGGAGAGGGTCTCTATTTCTATACCATTCATTTCGTATGCCACTTACAGTCAGTGAGCACTTAGAAGGATTCTGGTTCGTGTATATTCGTATTCACATCTCTTTCTTTGACATAAAAAGTGCCATTAAAATCCGAAGTATTTCTAAATCCCGAATCTATTCTAAATGCTCACAAGCTGTAGATTTCTTCTTAACGCAAGCGGCATATATAGGAGTTTTTATTTCAAAGTTCTAAGCTAGTTCTCCTATTGAATGACAGATGGCGCCAAGTTCGCTACAGATGTATTGCAAAAAATGTCTCATACAGGTTTGTCAAGGCGCTGTTTTTTGCACAATGAAAATACGTTGTTTGAAATTCTCGTATAATAAAATAACAATATAATCAGAAATATTTACGAATTATTTACAGTTCAATCACAGTTTTTTTGAGTGGTTTCAAATTTACAAAGTACTTACCTAATACCTTAAATTTATTTAACTTACAGTATGACCCGGTTGCTGAACCGTGATGCGAATAAAGACACTGATCATTCAGAAGCTAAGAATGTATCACATGTCCATATTCGCTAAACGCTTAGTTGGGCCATTTTACGGAAAGTTGTACACCCCACTTTTTTTTTGAGTTTTTTGATATTTTATGTCTACTTAGAATCACGAGCACTATCTGTTTTCATCATCATCATCATCATCATCATGTCAGACGAAAGACGTCCACTGCTGGACGTGGACATAGTCCTACCCCAAGGCTCTCCACTCTGACCGGTCTCGTGCTTTCCGCATCCACCGCGGTCCGTGGACGCCATTCGAGAACCTTCTGACCCCATCGGCTATAGGTTTTAATAGGTGAAAAAAAGTGTCTCAAAATATTGCGTTTCATTCCGTTACCCTTTTCAAATTAAACTTACATGAGAGTAACGGAATGGACGTACAAAAATGTATGAAAATTTTGGAACCTTTTTTTCACCTATTATAAATCGATAGTGCTCGTGATTCTAAGTAGATATATATTAAAAGATTTTTAAAAAAAGTGGGCTTTACAACTTTCCGTAAAATGGTCCATTTAACTTAGTCATTCTATACCATATATTAATAACATTAAATAAAACAAGAACTAGTTTATAATTATTTTCTGATGTTACAGCAAATTTATTTATTTTAATTAGCAAAGTCTATTTTTTATTTATTCGAGTCTCCCGATTACAACGAGATTGTTTTTTTAACACTTAAAACTGATTGAATGCCTATAACTAAAATTAAGCACCCAGAATCAATTCATGATACTTAATTACTTTTTTAATTGACCCAGAGTGCAAGAAACAGGTATTTTATGCAAGCAATTTATCTCTATACAATACTGTTTAATAAGGTACCAATATGTTTAAAAACAATTCGCCTTTACAATAAACTTGAAACAGACTAGAAATTATATTTACAAATGGTAATAATGGTAATCAAACAAACCGTAACCTAGTGAAATAAAAACGGATCACTCACGTATATAAGCAGCGTATGTAAGCAGCAGTCTAGTAGTCGCGCGAGCAGAGCCGCGGCGCGCAGTGTGCGTCTCGCCGCCGCTGGGTCGTGCGCTCCCAGAGAAAGGACTACGAATTAGTCCGAAACATGTCGGGCTAAACTCGACTTATATATGTGAGTGATCCGTTTTTATTTCACTATGATTGAGTCTCACGGTAGTTTCATGTTAAAACCGTAACCTAACAAAAAAATTAATTGCTAAGTAAAAAAGTTACATTAATTAAATAGAATAATTTAATTAAATATCAGACTCCGATATCGAACTTTTAAATATCGATCACAGGCAAGATATTTAGCCAATAAACATTATACTTCCAAGTTTTCTTTTATTTACACAAGATGTCACTGCACCTGCGTGTATTGCTCTGCCTACCACACAAAGAGGTCCATTACCTATTTCAATTCGATATCTGACAATCGAACTTGTCTTTGATTTCAATCTTAAATGAGTTTTGATTTTAGCAGAGGTTAGGTTAAACTTGGCAATGTATTCTCTACTTTCGTGTTTAATGTCAACCTTTGCTTCCACTAGGTGTCGCTGAAGTCTCATTTTCAAGCTGTTTATGTATCTTTTATTTTCAGTCACTAGAGGTCACCACAATGGAAGGTGGCCTGTGCCCAGCATTGGATCGTAAATAGGCGGAAGATGATGATGAAACTTATCGTCGGGTGACAAGCGAAAGTCATTTAATGCAAAAAAAAAAATTTAAAGGGAAATCAACCATGTTAAAAGAGTAATAAGGTTGATTATCGACTTTAATTAGTGAACGTAGTTAATGACTTTCGCTTGTCGCACGATGTTATAATCTGCTGTGCGCTACCAGGGTTCAAGTAAATTATTGTATATCTCGCTAAAACATCTGTACCATGGTTTGCAATAAATGAATACGAGATGTCACCTCTGTCGCCGCTAGGTGGCGTACACATGAGCGTATATCCACGGGACGTAATGTTCCACGTTGGTATAGACATCTGGGACGCCGCGGCGCGCGCAGCCCGAGCCGAAGGACGTGAGTCCTCGGAGCTCCCAGCGGCTCCCGATGCGGCACTGGAGGGGGCCCCCGCTGTCACCCTGAAATTTTTAAATTGATTTCAATACATTCATTTCAAAAACATCTTTTAACAAAAAGTAAAACCGCCTTCAAAAAACCTCAGAAAAAAAACATAAAATAATCCCCAAAAAGCCATGAGTTTTAGGCTTAGCAGAAATATAAAGTCGGTGCTTCATTCTAAGAATATTCCGATCGCACCACACCGACTTTACTCGCCGACAAGGCGGTTTTATTTTTCGTTAAAAGATGTTTTATTTCATAATTTTTAGTTACGTTAATATTTAAAATAATATCCGCCAACTCCTAACCGTTAAGGGGTTGTACCTTCCATCATCACCTCATCAACAGGAGATGATGATTACCAGACGCAAGTACTTGAATAGCTTTCGAAAATATATGAAACACATGATACGTCCCTATAAAATTTGAGGGTTGCCCTCGATTTCCCTGGGATCCCATCATCAGATCCTGACATGGAGACAACTACTACTTAACTAGAAAGTACACCCTTTCGAAATCGGTCCAGCCGTCTTCGAGTAATCGGGGAACATACATAAAAAAAAAATATATGTATATTCTGACGAATTGAGAACCTCCTCCTTTTTTTGAAGACGGTTAATAACGAATGATTTACAGTTTTAAATGATTGGCGTATTACATTAAACATGTAAGCACATACCGGTAATTGACCGCGATTACCTTATAGATTTGATGAGCTCCCGATAATTCGACGCAGTAACATGCATGATGATCACGGGTAGACTGATGATGCATGTAACTGCGTCGAAATATCGGGAGCTCATCAAAACCTAGTAAGGTAACTGCAATAAGTATGTCTAGTGTAATTAACCGCGAATCATTTGTCTCCCAGTGTATGTACAGCTTCATTTGAAAATTAGTGACCCGAATCTTATGGCATATAAGTACCAAGTAAAAGTGACCGATATGAGGGAGTAATTTATAGGAAAAAACGAGGAGCGAGCAAATAGTGGGAATGGAAACATGTACAGTCAGCAGCAGAATTGTGAACGCGTCGGTTGCTTAGCTACTTTTCCTGCTGACTGTACGCAACTAGTACTGCTTATTTATTTTTTATTTATTTAAAAGAAGACAGCTGAAGGTCTAAAGTTGTTTAGAGCTATGTTTCAGCAAAAGACAGAAGCCTCTTAGTTGTCTGTAACATTCATGTATAGAATAAAAATCAGATTCTACATTCTTTGGTAACAAATAAAGGCTGATTTCTTAAGCATGATAAGGATTACTCGTATAATTCGTTTCGTCGATTTTTTCAAACTTTAAATCAAAATCACAATTTTTATAGTAAACATGATTGCTGCAACATGAAGTATTTTGAAAGGGGACACGGATTCACTAGAAAAAAAATCTTCGTTTTTATTAAAGTTATCGTCGGATCTAATAATTAAGACGTTACATACATTATTAACTACTTACATGAACAGCCAATCACAACCAGAATTAAGATTATGTTCTAAAACAAACATGCCAATACCGAGAAGCTTATCTCAATCTTCGATATAGAGATGTTATTTAAGATCAAAGATACTGTCTTGTATGTTATAATTGGCTTCTTGTACTAATAGACGTCCTTGATTTTTAACATTTGAAAGTCAATCGTAAACTTTCGCTAGCTAGACAAAAACGATGCTAATTCCTCTTTTTGGGATGACGCAATACTTGACCGGAGGAAAAGGATTTTTTACGTTGGAAATACTTCTAATGGAGCCGGCGATTACATTTCAAATGAATTCGTGTAATTGGATAGATGACTGCACGTATTGCTTAATGCCGTATTGTTTAATACTTTATGTCAAGCAATTCTAGTGGTGGTTATAAAAAATTCGTGAGACAACCACCACGTGTGACCTGTTTTTAGTAAGTTTTACTGTACCTTAAATAGAGTTTTTATTATTTCCGTGACTGTAAAATTAGTAATTACTGTACAATTAGTAAAATTAGTCGTATTTAATTCCTCAAGAGTGGAAAATTAGCTCAATCGGAACGAAACTGTTAAGTGGGTCAAATTTAACTTGATAGATCCGCACAAAAATATAAACACTGAAAATTAAACAAAAGCTTGTAAACTAGCCATTTTCAACATGTTTTAGATTTTTACGGACTAACTATTTTAACTGTCCTGCTTTAGTTAAAATAACTGTTGTAAGATATCGCTCCTAAGTGATTTGAAAATTTATTGTGACCTGTTTTGTGGCCACAATTAAATTATCAAATATATTAAAGTACAATTGTATTGCATAGTATTGTATTGATGTAACCAGGGACCGGATAACCCTATCATTCGGCTAAGCCTTTCGAAACGCTAGCCCGATGAAGGGGCTACCGCATCGATACGGTAGCCCCTTCAACGGGCTACCCTAATACCCGTATAACCCGTACATATTCGGGTAGCCCTAATCGTAACAACAGGTAACCGCTTACCCGTATTTATTAGGTTTGGGTTAATCATATGCTAAGCGGTTACCTTCGGCTTAGGGTAGCCCTTTCACGAAGCGAAACTGTACATTAGTATGAAAACGGAAAGGAACTATGTACGAAGAGAACAATCAATTTATATTTTAATCTTTCCGTACTTATATATGTAAGTATGTACTTACCTACTTAAAGTTTCTATTAATCGACTTCAAAAAAGGAGGAGGTTCTCAATTGGTCCGTTTTTTTAAGTAAGATATGGGTCTTTTAACATGAAACTACCATGAGACTCAATCATAGTCATAAATAAAAACGGATCACTCACGTATATAAGTCGAGCTTAGCCCGACATGTCGGGCTAAACTCGACGTATACGTGAGTGATCCGTTTTTATTTCATTATAAGATATGGGTGTCATTTTCTAGTTTTCCGGGATGTTGATTACGAAAATGACACCCATTTTCAAATCCAAGATGGCGGACATATTTTTTTGTTGAAAATCGATATGGGTGTCATTTTCTATATTTTCAGGAGCGCGGATTCTGAAAATGACATCCATTTTCAAATCCAAGATGGCGGACATATTTTTTTGTTGAAAATCGATACGGGTGTCATTTTCTATGTTTTCAGGGATGCTGATTATGAAAATGACATCAATTTTCAAATCCAAGATGGCGGACACATTTTTTTGTTGAAAATAGATATGGGTGTCATTTTTTAGTTTTCCGGGGATGCTGATTACGAAAATGACATCCGTTTTCAAATCCAAGATGGCGGACACATTTTTTGTGCAAAACTGATATGGGTGTCATTTTCTATGTTTTCAAAGGCGCGGATTCTGAAAATGACATCCATTTTCAAATCCAAGATGGCGAACACATTTTGTTATTGAAAATCGATATGGGTGTCATTTTCTAGTTTTCCGGGGGTGCTGATTACAAAAATGAATTTTTAAGCAACAATTATGTCCGTCACCTTGGATTTGAAAATGGGTATCATTTTCGTAATCAGCATCCCCGGAAAACTAGAAAATGACACCCATATCAATTTTCAACAAAAAAATGTGTTCGCCATCTTGGATTTGAAAATGGATGCCATTTTCAGAATCCGCACTCGTGAAAACATAGACAATGACACCCATATCGATTTTGCACAAAAAAATGTGTCCGCCATCTTGGATTTGAAAACGGATGTCATTTTCGTAATCAGCATCCCCGGAAAACTAAAAAATGACACCCATATCTATTTTCAACAAAAAAATGTGTCCGCCATCTTGGATTTGAAAATGGATGTCATTTTCTTAATGAGCACCCCAGAAAACATAGAAAATGACACCCGTATCGATTTTCAACAAAAAAAATGTGTCCGTCATCTTGGATTTGAAAATGGATGTTATTTTCCTAGTTAGCTAATAACAAATACCTAGTTCGCGTCGAAAGTAACAATCCGACCACAACATTATTAAAAATTAGTTTTAAAAGGTTTGCAGTTGACTTGAGGTCTTATTTTGTTTCAATAGTCGGCGACTTACAAAGTCTTTGACAAATGCCGCCTCCTCCGTGTTAGGGTTTTTAAATAGGCGAAACAATATAAGCCTTATGCGCTGGAAGTAAGATTCAAAATAACCTGCACGCACAATCAGCGCTTCAAGCGGCTACCCAATCCTGGGGTTTCGATACGCTATGCGGTAGCCCGGGTTAACATTGCAAGTGGTTAATGTATTAACCGGTAAGCCGTTTAAAGGGCTACCGTACTATACGGGTTTTTAATACCCAGCGTTATAAGAAACCCGTTCAAAACCCTTGGGCTACCGGGTATTAAGGTAACCGGTTCCGGTCCCTGGTTGTAACTTACCACGCATGCTCCAGTGCTGCCATCTGTACTCCCGGCACACAAGTGCCCCTCATTCAGAGGCAGAGTTAGTGAGTATCGTTCCCTACATATCCTCAGTGGTAGCACAGGAACCTCTGCTTCAAGCAATACATCAGTCAAGGTCCCGTTTGTCTGCTCCCTCCCCCACCCAGTCGCATAACATTCATCTTTAAAATCTAACCCATTATTATCATCAATAAAAGGATCTATTTCATCATCAAACATTAACTTCTTATCACTTCTTTCGTTAGCTTTACTTCTGTCTTTAGCTATTTTATTTTTAATTAGCTTAACTACGCTATCTAGAGTGGCACTATCATAAACAATATCACTTTTCTTTTCATTATCAGTTTTCTGTATTTCCTCATCGGTCTTTCTGTTCGTATGTCTGTTAGAATCATTAGCTACTCTGACATTGTATCTCATGTTCTTATTCTTTTTGCTGACGAATCCTGAGAAAATAGTTTTTGTTAAGTTGTTTAGTTTTTCAAGGTATTTCGTGGCCGTATCTGGGTTGGGTTTGGGTGGTTTGTTGGATTTCTTCTTGGACGGTTCTGGGCTTGGTTGGGAGAGGTCTGGTCGCATGTAGAAGGTAGAGGTCCGTTCCGTGTTGAAGGTGGCTGGCTCGAAGGGCGGGAGGCAGATGGTGCGGATGCGACTCCTCGCGCTCACGTCTGCCGCTTTTGTGAGCTTCATCAGGGCTGGAATTGAGAGAATGTTCTTGTTAAGACTTTCCCAGGTTCATTTTTAGAGTTCCGTACCTCAAAAGGAATAAACGGAACCCATATAGAATCACTTCGTTGTCCGTCTGTCCGTCAGTCAAGAGCCTTTTTCTCTGGAACGCGTGGAGGTAGCATGCTGAAATTAATATCAAATACTCAAGCCTGCAGTCCCTTGAAGCCGTGAAAAAATCAACCTTCTACGTCAACGCAATCAAAAGATACAGTCATTAAAAAATCTATTTCCATACAAATTTCCGATTTCCAAAAACAAAGGGTACTTCCAGATATCCTAGAAACTTGAAATTTGGTATGAAGGTAGCTCTTATAGCACAAGCACTCCAAAAAATCTCAAAATCTTAAATTTTTATGTGCGTCTGTAGATTACACAGACCAATATAAGTTGACCCCACACTGCGTACATTTTGCTTAGGAGCAGGGCTCTGCTAACACTGGATTTTTTAAAACACTGGGGAAAATTGTTAAAATCTTTTTACGGAACCCTCGTGCGCGAGTCCGACTCGCACTTGGCCGGTTTTTTAGTTGCTTATTTTAAATTTACAGATTTTATTTTCTTTCATGTGAAGTAACTCCTGTCGGCTTCTTCGTCATGAACAATTAAAAATTACACTTTTTAAATACTCACTGAAACATGAATATACAAAAAGAAAACAAGAAAATGCTAACCTCGGGAATCGAAACCGACGTACCCCTACACTGTCAAATTCGAATGTTAGCTCGTTTCGTAATCTCAGGGCGTGTATCACTATGCTAATCGTAGTGTAGGGGCATAGCACGCGACACTAAATGTCGAGGATCCGGCTTCGATTGCCAAGGTTAGCATTTTCTAGTTTTGTCTGTCTTCATGTTTCAGTGAAGACTTCACCTATGTCATGCTGGTAGTTATGGAACCGGTGGTGGAGCACTATCCTCTCGATGGGCACGTAGGCCCCCTTCTGCTCCGCTCTGTCCCACTCGCCCAGTACGGCGGTCCACAGGGCGGGCACCGGCAGGTTGAAGAGCTCACTGAAATGTTGAGGCAGAGGGCTGAGAGACATAAGAGGCAAATACAAACGGGCATTTTCAAAAAACTGTGTACTTAAGTAAGAAAAAAAAGTGTCCCGCATTTTTTTTGTCAGTTTTGTGATGCGTTTTTACATACAATCTAAAGATAGGGACTGTCACAAAACTGACATAAATTTTCTATGGAAAATTTTTGGAGTTTTTTGGCAAAAAGGGTACTTGTTGAAAATGCCCAAATATTCTTTAATGGACATTGGACACGACAAAACAGTACAAGGACCTGTGACATTGAGATAAAGTTAAATTCAAAAAATTCTAAATTTTATTCAGCAAATATGCAGTTGAATGCTCTTTTACACGTAATTTTTTTGAGTCTGCCAGCGGTAAAAATCTGAAAATGTTCGTTAATTGTTCTACTGTGAAACTGTCTGTGGCCTATGAAATTCTGACGGCGTGTTTTCAAATTTCACTTTTTTTTTCTTCCTTTATTTGATATATGTATCATCATCAGCCTATTTACATCCCACTTCGCGGCACAGGCCTCCTCTCACAATGAAAGGGCTTGGGCTATAGTTCCCACGCGGGCCCAGTGCGGATTGCTTTGTCAGAGCGTGCAAGTTTCCTACAATATGACAAAAAAAAATTACAATGAATAATAAATTAATTACACCCTCGCAAGTACAATCCTGAGGACTGGGAGGGAGGGACTGGATGTGAAAAGCACGTGACCGCACAACCTGGAAGAAAATGGAAGAGACGGGATAGATATAGGTTGAGGAAGAAGAAGGAGAAGTGAAATCCACCCCTTTTTCCACTTATATAGTAGGCAGCATGCCTTTGAATTCCCCTGGTTCATGGAATTCCCATGTAAGTACTTTCACAGTGGATTAGGATTAGAGATGGGCTAAGTAAGTAAGTAGGCTGGTTCACTAATGTTTTGTCGAAACTTGTTTAACAAAAGTTCATTTCACAACCAACGTTTCATATACTATTCATTTCACAAACATGTTGTTGCAAAAAATGCTCATTTTATAAATAAAAATAATTACTCGACAACTATACATTTAGAAACTATGACACTTGACAAACATATGGAAAGACAAATTATTATTTCAAAAATGTTAATTTCACAAATAAAAAAATGGTTTTTAAAATCGGTTATTTTGCAAAACGAGAATTTTTAAACATTGTTCCGTAAAAATTACGTTCTGCGTAACGAAATGCAGGGCGGTAGGTATGAAATGTATACTCGAACTCCGTAAGTTTATTGTTCCTTGCTTATTGATTTCTGAATTGGACTTCTAAGCCGGACTTCTAAAATTTTCGAGCAAATGTGTTGAAAAATACTATACTCAACCCCAATTTCTGGACGGTGTCGACGGAGCTCCTATTCCGCGTACTTGAGGCGCTTCGCGCCTTGACGTAAGTCTAACCTAACCTAAACCTATTGTAAGCCTATTCATTCTCTCCGTCAGTAAGTCTGTCTGTCCGCCCGAATGTCCTTAAAAGGGCTGAGTGTTTTAAAAGTTAACGGCAATTTAATATATTTTATTTAAATAAAATAAAACTAGTGACAAAGTAATACGTAAACGTAAACGTTACGTAAACGTTGATAGGTGATACGTTAGTTGACTATTTGATATTGTTATAAAATAACCTATTTGACAAATTATACGATACGAAATGAAAATTTGTGAAGTTATTATTCGATAAAATAAATTATTTGCGAAATCAGTAGTTGTGTAAAGACAGTTTTAGGAATGACGCATTAGTCAATCGTTGCTTGTGAAACGAAAATTTGCTAAATGACTGGCGGCAAAGTGATAGGACACCAAGTAGGCTATTTATTAGTTACTTGTGTATGCAGTGAGCTGTGGTGAGCAGCCAGAGGGGATGCACCAACACCCCGCCGCACCAGTGGCCTATGAGTCCGTAGTTTGGATGCAGCAGCTGCAGTGACACCTATAAATTTATTAATTTTAAAGTTATATACATCATTACATAAGGTACATGGTATTTATTGACTAAAAGCAATTTACAATGACATTAAATCCAAGCTAAAGCTAATTAAACTGAAATCTAAAACTAAATGTAATCTAAATAAATCCCCTGTGGCATGGTGCCCAAAAGGCTGGCAGCGTTGCCTCGCTGAATAGCGATGCTGATTCTTTGAGAGGGAAAACTGCCAGCCCTTTGGTCACAACTTTGCAAGCGCTTTTGCAATTCTGATATAAGCTTGTAAGCGCCGGGACCCCATGGACCCAAGTTTGGTTTTGCAAGACGCTCGCGCCCATGCAAGGGCTCAGGTTGACTCAAGCTAAGGGTGTAGCCGTCTGGGAGGACATCATAGTGATCATAAAGATGCCATGTTTTCGTGTTCTTAAGAACGTAAGTTCTCTACCTGCCACGGCCAAGCTCCTCGCTTGGACTCCCTCCCCTTGATTATCCGGAGCTGCCCTGGGGTGCGCTCGCGCGGCTGCCTCGTGTGCCGACGCAGCTGAACGCCGCATTCTGAAACAAAAGACGATATTTATTTTTTTTATACAACGAGGAAGGCAAGCGAGCAAGTGGGTCACCTGATGGTAAGTGATCACCACTGCCCATAGACACCCGCAACTCCGGAGGGTTTGCAGATGCGTTGCCAAACTAGAGGGCTAAGATGAAATGCCTCTTGTGCCCGTAATTGATTATGATACTAATAACATAACGTTACGAAAAGTACCGGTATTTGCAGCACTTTTTCCGGTTTTTGCGAAGTAACGATACCACAAATACCGTAACGATATCCTAAATCAACACAACACACACACAACACTTAGCCAGCTTGCTGTACTAGCTACACCCCTGTCAGCTCAACACTATGTAAGAAAGAGACAGAAAAGACGAAACGATAACATTTCGTTACAACGGGGCTATATATTATAAGATATCCTGACTATGAAGCTTGAGGTCCCGGGTTCGATCCCCGGTCGGTGCAGATGCTTGTATAATGAATATGTAATGTAAGTATGTTTAGCCGTTGTCTAGTGCCCATAGTACAGGCTTTGCCTAGTTTGGGAGTAGGTCAGTTGGTGTCAATTGTCCTATAATATTTATTAATTTATTTTATTTATAGCCTCACTCGTTTTCACAAAATACCGTCATCTCAATTTTTTCAACCCGCGATAACTCAAGCTGTAGTCAGGTTCTCACTACTTAGGCTATCCGGTCGTCATAATTAGCAGTTGGGATGTTCGGGTGTATTGTATTGAATAACATGTTTTATTTTTCTTTCTCTTAACCTGATAATTAATTAATAATAATTAAAGAAAAACTTCAACTGCGATGTAAGCTTTTGTATCCGTTATGGATCGCGTAAAACATTTATTTACATAATAAAAGCAATTTACAATGACATTAAATCTAAACTAAAACTTAAAACTAAATTAAACCTAAATAATGCCCCCGTGGCATGGTGCCCAAGAGGCTGGCAGCGTTGTCTCGCTGAATAGCAATGCTGATTCTTTGAGAGAAAACTGCCAGCCCTTTGGTCACAAGTTGCATCGACTAAGCGCTTTTTCAACTTTCCGTTATTACCTTGATCAAGGGGCACGGCAGAGTTCCCGCCAAGATGAGTCAAAAGAAAGATGGCATTACCTACCGTGTCGAAATCGTTTCGTCGTTTTTTTTTTGGTAATTAATCATTACGACTTACTGACATAAACACGAAATAAATAACGTCAATAGATAGGTAAGTGTTTTTTATTTATTATCAAAACAATTTTACAGCATTACAGCAAAGCCAATGCGCTATAAAATGTATATAACGAACGTTATATGGCGTAATTATGCAAACACTGAATAATTTTGCGTCATTAACATGCAAATTTAAATAAACGTTGAATGAATTCAAAAGTTGCAAGTTATTGAACATAAAATATTGAATAACCTGTTGGATGTTCGTGTATGGTAATTGGTGGTAATTTATACAAAACCAAACTATCATTGCTTTAATTATTGAATGGGGACAGTTTTTTTGTCAATCAATCGACCGTCAAAATTACATGAATGACAGAGCGGTGTTTCCCAAAAACGTAAGGTACACAACAATAGTAGGTAATTATTCAAATTAGAAAAAAAAAAGTATTCGGTAATCAAAAAACATGCACCTATTTGTTAACAAAATATTCACAAAATAATAATAATGTAATGTAAGCCCTTTCACCTACTTGTACTGTTTTGTGGTGTTCAATAGAGAATATTCGTAGGTTCTTATTGTATTGTATGTTGTAACGTATAAGTAAAAGAAATGTGATCATCCATAATTGCGCTTTCATAAATTTATCACTAATAATATATGTGGTTGTCATTTATTTATTTATTCAGGATGAAATTGATAGTATTCTTATCTGTTGGGTCTTTAGGGAAAACCCATCTGGGAAGACTTCAATAGAGAGATCTCTCTCCAGGCAGATGTTACGGCTATTCGCTGAAGTCCGAAGGAAGAGAGTAGGAAGTTGTATAATATGCATGCGACTTGAGAAAATTCGTTATCGCGATGTTGAGCAGTAATGACGTCATCGGCGTGTTGCGCTGGATTCGCTACAGATATTTTTAATTCTTTAATCTAAAATTATTGTTTACTTTATGAAAAAATTAACGGCCAATAAGTACTTCCTCTGTTTTCTAATACCTAAACACCTACAAAGTTGTCAATTTCCGTGGGAAATTAACTAAACAGGCACCAACGCTACGCGACAAGGCGAAACGCGTCGCGTACGGAAACTAATTACACTTGCGCACGCGACTCGAACAAGACCATTGACAAATGACACAATCGTCTGGTATCATAACTATGCTCGCCGAGCGACGCGAAAGGCGTACTCTCCGTCCATCGCGCGGTCGATACGCTCATCCCACAGCGGGCAAGTGGCAACACGCGCAATGTATGAGAAACACCCGGTAAGAAACAAATGAGGGTGCAACTTGGTAAAGAAATGCGTTTTAAAGCTTAGTTGCATTTAATTGTCGCTGTGTTTAAAGTTAATTAGGTACATTACTTGCGTCGTTAATGCTTAAAACGGCTGTTTACACGAAGCCTCGATTTTTCAGTAAAGAATTAAAATTGTTAAATAGATAAACAGTCAAATGGACGCTTGAAATGGATGGATGGAATGAATTGCTTTAAGCAAATCTAAGCTATTAAATCAATTTGTCTAGAATGTAAAGATTAAGTACCTTTTACTAACAATTTTATTTAATTACAAGTGCTGCTATTCAGTTCTGTGTCTGTGTCTTTCTCTGTCGCCTTAAGTTCAAAACAAACGAAGCTGCAGCGAAATCATTTCTCCTCTCTTCGTGTTTGCCGAGACCGTCTGAAGTGGTGACTTAGGCAAAAATAATGGAACAAGTTATCGCTAAAGCCTTGCAGTTTCTAATTACAGTAGAAAACTTCACTAACATTGCAAATCCGATTGATAAAGTTGGCTTTTATCGTGTATCTGTTCTGGCATCACAGCTCCCAAACGATGAACCGATTTGCACGCGGCTTTTTTAATAGAAAGCTAGTTTAATCGAGATGGTTTACAGCTACGTTTTATGTAAATCAACTCATCCGTTTCTGAGATATTGAACGTTTAAAACAACTAAATTGGTTAGGTTAAGTTAATAACTTAATAGGTAAGTTTGATTAACAAGCGATGATAAAATATTCTTTCTTTTGGCCAGAAAACGTTTGCCAAACTGATTCATTTCCCAAATATTTCATTTCCCGAAATGCTTCAGGGCCATCTCGTATCCTATAGGTTAGGTTTGATTTGTTTTACAAAAATCCTGAGATATTTACAGTTTCGAAAGAAATTGCATTTTGGGAAATGCATCAGTTTGCCAAAAGTTTTTCAAAAAGATTTCTAAACTGAAACACTTACTTACACTTACGTACAGACGACCGGATAGCCTAAGTGGTTAGAGACCCTGACTATGATGCTTGAGGTCCCGGGTTCGATCCGAATGATGATTTGTATGATGAATACGAATGTTTGTTCTCGGGTCTTGGATGTTTAATATGTATTTAAATAATATATTTATCTACATAAGTATCTTTATCCGTTGTCTAGTACCTATATTACAGGCTTTGCCTAGTTTGGAACTAGGGTCAATTGGTGTCAATGTCCCATGATATCTATTTATTTATTAACTTAAACTTTGACTTATTGAACTGAAACATTGGCTTATATAAAATAACTAAAGAAATGACATCATCATCATCATCTCCAGCCTTTTTTACGTCCCACTGCTGGGCACAGGCCTCCTCTCAGAATAAGAGGGCTAAGAAATAACATAAAGATAATAAATTATAATCAAGTCAATTGCCCTCTTTTCCTTTCATCTTTAATACGGAAGCATAACCCATTACATTACTTGTTGTGTACGCTCGAATAACACCAATTTTCACACGTCGCCGCCTGCATTTAAAGCAGAGTACTTACATTACGTAATTTGTATGACAAACACGGACAATGTTTGTATGAATTTGTACCCGTTTTATGATCAAATTACGAAACGTACGTAACAAATTGCCCGCTCTTGATGTAACTTTGTTTTGTGGGTAAGTACTTAAGTGTTTTATTAATGTTTGGACAGCTTTTACTTGTAGTGGGTCAATATTAAACAAGAAAGTCTATTGATATAATTATAATGGAGTTTTACTAAAATGGGCTAGTTCCCTATCACGTGGGAATTTCGAAAAATCCCTTCTTAGTGCACCTCTAGGATACTCAAGGCTTATGTTTGCCAAATTTCAAGTCTCTAGGCCCAGTGGTTTAGGCTGTGCGTTGTCAGGCAATCAGTCAGTCAGCCACGGTACTGTTTTATAGGTATAGATTTATTTATTTATTACTGTTTAAATGGGTACAGTCAGCAGCAATAGTTGCTAAGCTCTTAGGTCTATAACAATAGAGCCGTGCTTAGATCATTGTGACCGCTTCGGTTGCTTAGCTACTTCTGCTGCTGACTATAATATTCTTGCTTGAAGTAATTTAAGCCCCGAAGAAAAAAGATGGGTGTTAAAAGTTGTAATTTTGTTGTGTCTATTTGCGTGTGTGTGTGGTGTGTGTGTCTGTGGCATCGTAGCTCCTAAACAGATAGAATGATTTATACGCTGTTTGTGTCAATCGAAAGGTAGTGAAATCTGGATGATTATGAAATAAGTTTTACGAATTTAGAATTAGAAACATAAATGTCGTAAGTTTTTCAACACTTCTAATTTTTATAGTTTTACAAGTATTATCGGTAAACGTTAAACAATTTTAAACTTCTGATTTTTTTTTTGGTGCAAATTAAAGTCACAGATTAAAAAGAAAAAAACAAATTTGATCCTCTGCTGATTTCAAATCTTAGTTTTTTTGCATTGAATAAAAAACCTACTTCAATGTGCATTTCGAAATTATAAGGGTTAAGAGCAATAAAAATGGGTCACTTTGTATGAACAGTTCCATACAAAGTGACCCGTTTTTTTTTGCTCTTGAGTGTAGGTTACAATTTTTGCTGCCCTAACAAATGCAACACAAAAAGAACATGCCTAGTCACTCTAGCAACTTTAAGAGCTAGTCGCGATTTGAAAGTTTGGAACGATGTAATTATCCATTATAAATTTCGCATACATCTTTTTTTAAACTGATAAAAAAGACAAGTTACATAAATATTTGTATCTGTAACTGAGCGGTAACATAGTCTATTGAGTGCTCTACATTATTGAGATTAAAATCCAGTTTTTAAAAGTTTTTTTTTCACAGATTCAAGGGACCGCAGGCTTGACTATTTGATATTAATTTCAGCATGCTACCTCCACGCGTTCCAGAGAAAAAGGTTCTTGACAGACAGACAGACAGACGGACAACATAGTGATCCTATAAGGGTTCCGTTTTTCCTTTTGAGGTACGGAACCCTAAAAGTAACTAGGAATTGTTCGTTCCGTGTACCCTTCAAATAGAGATGGCGCCTGAAAGAAACGATTGTATTTTAATCATTAGGCGCCATAACCACTACCCAATTAACTAAATAACTACCTACTTGAAACAGAGGGTCGAGCACGACTTAACGAATGCTGCGTAACGTAAAGTCGAATAGTAAACGTTGTCGAGTTTGTATGACGTTTGGAACAGCGCCCGCCCGTAAGCGTATTTGGAACTAAAATTTAGTATGAGATTTCTCGATCTCGATACGATAACCGTAACGTTACGCAGCATTCGTAAAGTCGTGCTCGACCCTCAGCTCCCTCCCAACCACTTCAACATCGTGTCCCGCCAATCGATACCTAATACCAGCCCACTGGTTCCCACCCGTGGGCTCCCATTATGCAAGAGTGAAAGCAGGGTCGTCGACTGCTGTTGCAACCGCATACGATTTGTCACTTTCTTGGATCATTGGCAACATTTTTTGCCACTGATGATGCATGGGAATGAGCTAGAACAGCTAGATTGCTAGATTAACTGTAATTGATCGGAGGCGGGCGAGGGGGGGTGGGGGGTGATTATCATTCGTTTCTGAATGGTTGTGGGATTGATTGATGATTTGCGTCTTATACGGAATATCGGATAATGACCCGTAAATATGGTGAACCTAGATTTTTTATGTCGGGGATTATTAAAATTTTTGACCACCCAACTCAAAAAGTGTTATAAGTCTGACCTGTGCCCTAAGCACGACTTGTCGAATCCTGCGTCACGTAAAATCGAATAGTAAACTATAACGAGTTTGTATGACGTTTGGAACAGCGCCCGCCCGTGAGCGCATTAGGAACTAAAATTCAGTATGAGATTTCTCGATCTCGATACGATAACCGTAACGTAACGCAGGATTCGACAAGTTCGCCTTTTTTAGCTTAATCGAGATGGTTCTTAGCCATGAATGGATGGAATGAATTGCTTTAAGCAATTCTAAACTCTTAAATCAATTTGTCTAGAATGTAAAGATTAAGTACCTTTTACTAACAATTTAATAACAATTTTATTTAATTACAAGTGTTGCTATTAAGTTCTGTGTGTGTCTTTCTCTGTCGCCTTAAGTTCAAAACAAACGAAGACTGGTTACGGAATCCTAAAAACTAAGGTATCTAGGTCAGGGATGACAAGATGGTTTCTGCGATACTATCGCCAACGGAAGTGCTCGATTGTCGGCTTAATTGCTCGATACTACTGATTACATTCTTTGCTATCGGTTTAGAAAGATGCGCGGGATTTTCTGGTAAGTACTTTGCAGTTCAATAACAAAAAAATTACTCAAGTTTCGCTGTGGGTGTAAGACCTTGCTTTGAATCGCCATTTTTGACCCCCGACGAAAAAGAGGGCTATAAGTTTGATCTGTATGTCTGTGAACCTGTGGCATCATCGCTCCCAAACGGATGGACCGATATCGATGCGGTTTTTTTAATCGAGATGGTTCTTAGCTAAGTTTCATTAAAATCGGTCACCCGTTTTTGAAATATTGAACTTTGAAAAGACAATGTCGGGGGTTTTTCAACTTTTCTAAGTTGGTTATAACCTTCGACGCATAACAGAGGTGTCATAAATTTAAAGTTTGTGTTTGTACTGTGTCTGTCTATCTATGGCCTCGTAGCTAGTAAGTGGATAAGCCAATTTGGACGCGACTTTTGGTAGGTAATTGTTCTAAATTAAGTTTCGATTTGGAGTTGTAGTTATTTCATCCCGATGCATCATTGTTTGTGTTGGCTCAGTAGGCCGAGCACGAAGTTTTCGAATCCTGCGTAACGTTACGGTTATCGTATCGAAAACGAGAAACCTCATACTAAATTTTAGTTCCAAATACGCTCACGGGCGGGCGCTGTTCCAAACGTCATACAAACTCGTTATAGTTTACTATTCGATTTTACGTGACGCAGGATTCGACAAGTCGTGCTTAGGGCACTGTTGGCGGTTTCGTTTTCATCGTATCGCGATGTCGTATCGTGTTTATGTGAAAGAGCCCTTAGCTCTATAAAATAAGCCGATGGCATTAAAAATAAACATTAATTTGTCGAGATAAGTATCCGAAACATCTTAATTGGCCTCCAAACAGATTCCCCAATGAAGATTGAGCGATTGCAACCTTTTGTTTTAGAGTACGATTTGTTTTTTAGAAGCCATGGTTCCGTTCAAGCTTGTTTTGCAAAATATTAGATAATAAAAATAAGTAGGCAAGACAGTTAGGCGGCCTTATCGCTTTAAGCTTGTAGTTCCAGACCTGAGGGGATGCGGGTCGGGTTACCTCCTCGTGCTCTTAAGAGTTTCGGTTCCCTTCTGAATCCTTCCGGGGGAAGAGCAGCGCACGGGCCGGTGCACCCTGGGCATCGGTCAATGATTTCCTGGCCAAGAATTTATGGAGCATCATCGGCCGATGGCTAAGAACCCGACAAGAAGAGAGCTTATTCAGTTTGGCCTATCCGATATTTTTTTTTAATGTCATTTTTTTATATTACAATCTTGCTTATTATTATTGTTATATGTGTAAGTATTATTTTACCTAAATGGGGGATCTCCAAGCGCGGTCCCGGTCTGACTCCTGGATGTATGGGAAAGTTGAGACTGGCGATGAAAATAAATATGTATAGAATTTAATTATGAATTTGCGTGAACGGGGCTTTGACTCTCGCTCCGAATCGTTCCTGAGGGTCGAGCACGACTTTACGAATGCTGCGTAACGTAAAATCGAATAGTAAACGTTGTCGAGTTTGTATGACGTTTGGAACAGCGCCCGCCCGTGAGCGTATTTGGAACTAAAATTTAGTATTAGGTTTCTCGATCTCGATACGATAACCGTAACGTTATGCAGCATTCGTAAAGTCGGGTCCAAATGCTGTCCATCGCCGTTCAGCGCGGCAACGCGGCAAGCGTGTCGGGCACCTTTTCTCCAGGAATGTTGCGGGGTGGTTTATTTATTTAAAATTGTTATTTACGTTTAGATATTTATTATTTAAATTTAGGTTATTTGTTTTTATTATGCTTAATGTTGGAATATTAAATCTAAATTTCTAATATTGAAAGATAATAGATATATCATTAAGAATCTAACACGAACGCGAGAACAATGTGAGTGTTCTGTCCATTACGTTCAACATGTCAGCCTCAAGATGTCCACTGCTGGACGGCGGCCTCCCCAAGGCTCTCCACTCAGACCGGTCTTGTGCTTTCCGCATCCACCGCGGTTCCGCGATCCTTACCTCGCCCCTATTTCACCAACTTTACCTACAATTGTCAGTTTTCAATGACAATTCGATATCAACTGCTGACTTGAAGAAATAAATTAATATCATGGGACAATTGACATTTTTTTTTTGACCTAGTCGCAAACTAGACAAAGCCTAGCCTATGTTATGGGTACTAGACAACGGATAAACTTTCGTATATAGATAAATACATACTTATATACATATTAAACATCCAAGACCCGATAACAAACATTCGTATTCATCATACAAACATCTGCCCCTACCGGGGATCGAACTCGCGACCTCGAGCTTCATAGTCAGGGTCTCTAACCACTAGGCTATCCGGTCGTCCATGTAGTTTGACTTGTCATATAAAGCCGACAATTGTAAAGATGGAGAAACAGGGGCCTGGTCGTTCATTACATTACTAAGCACTAAAACAGCTGTATAACAATGTTCACAATATTTATGAGTCGCATGCACGCTCGTTCACCCGGCTAATGACGTCCAACAGATCGGTATCTCGGGTCATCACGCGCTCCCAGTTTCTCCCGGGATAGGTACTGTTTCATTTCACTTAATTTTATTGTTAATCGCTGTTGTTTTACTTTTGTTGGGAAGAAGGGGATTGTTGTGATAGTGGGAGACGTGCAAAATCGACCCACATTACAAGGGGAGTGAGGCGAGACGTGGATTTCAACCAAGGACCATAATAATGTGATTGAACGATTTTGTATGATGAATACGAATGTTTGCTCTCGGGTCATTGATGTTTAACACGGACCAACCACCTTCTGGACGCCGCATCTTCAATAATTTACTTAGAAAGTCATTACGAAAAAAGCCGCGGTAAGCGGGCCGGGGAAATGCGTTGTGATTGGTTCATAGCTTGTCATGTCGCTTGTTATCTGGTCGAAGGTGAGCCGCGAGTGGTGGCTAATAAGATTTATAGGTGAAAATGAGCATAATTATAATATGCGTTTCGGAAACATGCGCCCTGACATTTGGTGTCCAGAGGGTGAATGGTTTTTGATGTTTAATAAGTAAGTATGTTTATCCATTGTCTCGTATCGTATTATCGTATCATAGTACAGGACAGTCAAATGATGAATTCTCTTGTGATTGGTCTTTAGTATTAGATTAAGTACTTAACGTATAAAATTGCGACGAGTTACTACTATCCAATGAAATTTAACAAATCTGCAATTTTACAGTGAAAAATCTAAGTGCATAAAAATCGCATTTTTAATAAAACACAAGTACAACACAACTAAAACACAATACGACATTATTAACCGGAACCGGATGCATATACCACTAAATCTCGTAATAAATCACATTTGATCGCATTGCGTCAGAGCACGTAACGCCGGCGCCAATAGTTAGGCTGCGCATCCATTAGAGCTGCGCGAGATAGAGTAGCTAATACACTTTTTTTACAAGAAGACAACAAGCAAGAGGAATTGCCGACGCGTTGCCAACCTTTAAATTTATCAGCGCTTTGGTTATGTGTTATGACTGCTATGCTGTGTTTTAACTAATAAATTAAAAAATAAAACCTTGACGACTGAGATCAAATGCTTCTTGTGACCTTAATTTCCCCGGCTGTCTAACTCTTAAGCACTGCTGCTTAGCGAGTAAGATTATCAGTAGCGATCCGGACGGACCTTGCGCAGCATACGGTACTGTCATTCCAGTACAATCGCAGTCCACAGAGGCCGATATCTTGGAATGCCACTGGAATAAGTACACGGGATAATATATATATTATATAGAATATTCTAGTGTATTTCAGTCCAGTGACTGGATTGACGGTCTTGTTCGTGTAGGGGAACATACATTTGTCGCATATACGAAGCTATCTTACACGTTTGCTGGCGAGTGAGCCAACTAATTGTTTTCAGTTCACCAATGGGATTACTTCTGCCAAGAACAATCTTCCAAGCCTTGCTCAGCGAAGCTTTTCTATTAGTGCATTTTTCTTCGCGCACCGCGAAGCTATCTCGCTCAGCTCTGGTGGATACGTAGCCTTATACGACTTGTGGCTGTGCTGGACATTATGCGGCTATAAATTGGTGCTTGAGGCTGTTTAATTGGGCGTACGGAGACTTTACAACTCCGACAGTGAAGGTATCTTTTTAAAAGTGCGTGTCAAGACAATGTTCTACCTGAACGCGCCAGAATAAGTGTTACATGGATTTTGACTCAGAATAAAGAACAAACCCGAAATCGCGTTCAGTCATAAGTGTCATAACCGCACGCCGCGCAGTGATACGTTTTTAGGGTTCCGAAGCCAAAATGGCAAAAAGGAACCCTTATAGTTTCGTCATGTCCGTCTGTCTGTCTGTCTGTCCGCGGCATAGCTCAGAGACTATTGGTACTAGATAGCTGTAATTTTGCATAGATATACATATTAATTAGGTCGAAAAAGTGCTGGGATAAAATTTTGAAAAATATCTTTTTCGGGGTCCCTACCCGTAAAGTGGGGACGATTTTTTTATTTCTCGCCTACCCCATAATGTGGGATATCGTTGGATAGGTATTTTAATAATATTGGGGGTGCTTGAAGATCATTTTCCTATAGAGTTATTCGTTTGCAAAATATTTAGCTTTGAAAGTGATAATTTTTGTTGGAGTCAAAAGTGTCCCCGTCCCCTCTACCAGAGAAACTGTTGTATTTGAAAATGTGAAAAAAGTTATATAATAAATGGACTGTAACACAGCAAAGTAACGTAGCAATAACTTCACCAAATCCAACATACCCATACCAGGAAGCTTCGTGAGCTACTCAAAAAGCTTTTACTTACATTACTCCACAAAGCACATAGATCTATTGTAATTATTTCAACGCATTATCCTTTTTGTCTTCATAGCATAGACCATGAGGTCAAAGCTTTTGACCATTGAAAGAGCTTTGTTTCAGAACGTTTAACGTCAATTATTGAGCCATGTTTTCACTTTCGTGGAGGACTTCTTTTGTTTTTAAATCCGGAGTCGTTGGTCTAGTTTCGTCTTTCATTTTGGTTTCGAAAGGACATCAATATTGTGAGCGTTTCTTAGAGGTATTGAGCAAACGTGGGTCATTGAAAAATTGTTGACGACGAGCAATCTCTTCAGTCAATTGATCTTTGTTGTCCGTCAGTCTGTCTGTTTCTCAAGACCCTTTTTTCTCAGAAACGCGTGTAGAATTCACGCGTGTCAAATTGAGAGGAATGTCAAATGTTAAAAGCTAGGTGTGGTCTCTTAAAGCTGCAAAAAAATGAGGTTTCTGAGTTCACGCGATCAAAAGAAACAACCTTTTGAAAGCGTATTTTCAAACAAAAACTGTGGGGATCAGGATCAGTAAAAGAAAAACCCAAAAATTACTGATTTCCATTTCTAATGAGAATAATTAAATAAATAGGTAAGTAATTTTAATTTTGCTAGGCTGGAAACGTCTGCCGCGTGCTTTTAGAGCCATATACGCATTTCTAAGTAGCCAGCGGATGCTTATAGACACGTCAAACATAATATGTAACCAAAGGTAATATATTAACATAACCAAAGATAACATTACTATAGATAGACTTAACTAGAGCTGCACTGTACTTCGGCTTCGGTTTTATTTAAACCGAACATTCGGCCGAATTCGACATTTGGCATAATCCACATTCGGTGTAACTCTGCTTGAGTAGGGTCTGGGATTTTACAAGCCTCCTAACGTAGATAGATACGTACTAAAAGCCAATATGAAAAACAAATTACGTAATGTTACTGATCGTGTTTTTGATCTTGTGTAATACATTAAAGAACAAGAGGCTTACACAAATACCTTTACGAAATACAATCAACCATTCTTTTCTGATAGGTGAGATACAATCACAGATAAGTATTAATAATACAAGCAAAGTACGTAATCTCCGAATCTCTTGCATGATGTAACGTCGGTCCGACAGTTAAGGCTGTCGGGCACAGTACACACACGGACTAACTGCCGTCATTAGGTGATGCAATGGCGGTACAATTTCGTGAACTATGCAAGACAAATACACGGCCGGGCAAAGCAGTGCATTGTTTTTTTTTAATAGCAGATGCTGTCTAGAAGTGTTTAAAAAATACGCTAAGAAGAGTCATACCTAAAGACTGGAAAGCCTTAATACAAAATGAAATGTTTTCACAGAGTCTTAAATACAATTTGGCATGTATGTATTTAATAATAGAAATATTAAATGTAACTGACCGAAAAGAACTCAATACGTGAGTTTGACATGTGTAGCTGTGTATCTGTGCATCTGTCTGTAGCATCATAGCTCCCAAACGGGTGGACCGATTTCAATGCGGTTTTTTTCAATCGAAAGCTAGTTTAATTGAGATAGTTCTTAGCCAACTTTCATTAAAATCGGTTTACCCGTTTTTGAAATATTGAACTTTGAAATGACAATGTCGGTTTTTCAACTTTTCTGAGTTGGTTAGGTTATTTAAACTTAGGCTTCAATATAAGGCGGGCAACGAACTGGTTCCCATGAGTGGCGGTGATCACTTACCATACCTTTTCAATAAAATAAATAATTTTTTTTAGTTGCCTTTCCGAGAAGATTTTAAAAATTTTGAAAAACAGGTCATGAATGTTGTAATATAAAATTCTTCCTTTACTGAGTGACTGACAGACAATGCACAGCCGAAACCCTATCGACCTACAGCTTTACAAAGGCGGGCCACACTCTCCTATCCTAATCTCCGTACCTAAAACAACGACTGCAGTGAAAATGCATTCCGCCGCGTGCGCCGGCGTCGTTTCTCGTTGCGCAAGCGCCGTAACTTGTACTTTTCATTTCCACGTGCTCTATGTGGTATGTATGGTGTTGGTAGTCTGTACTCGTTTTACTGTGACTCGGTAACGAGCGTTATGTAACAGCTGTCACTGTTGAATTGCTAAGCTTATGTAGAACCTTGTCAATATGAGATAGTTTCAAGTGACTGGTTAAAAACACGTATGCATAAGATAGATACTATGACTCTGTTAAGGGACGAGAAGACATTTATGAACTAAAAACAATTACTTTGCTCACCCGCGACCACTAGTGAAAAATAGTTAATCTGTGCGGCAAATGTATGTTTTCATGCAGCTCCTCCGCCTCCACTGCTACACGAATCAACACACGCCACACAGACCCAACTATCACCACCACCACTAAACTACACGCTGACGCGTTTCGGCACTCTCCACGAGGCCATTATCCAAGCTAAACACTACAACAACCTTTCACCAAGACACCATTACCACTACTGACACATGACAACCATGTACTCAATCTAGTTAATGACAAAACCAAAGTACCCACAAATATTTTATGAATTCCAAACTAACCTTTAATATAAATTCCAAACTACCCTTTTTAATTAAAATTTTAACCGAGTACGGTAAAAAGAGACGTTATGTTCTCATTATTACTACGAAACATTATTAAAATTAGAACCAAGTCGTAACAAAGGCGAAGAAACTAAATTTACATGTTCATTAATGTTCGTTGTTTTATTTTATTTTGTAATCAATTAACTATGGAAGCCATTTCCGGAATAAAAATATTTCATTTCATTTCATTTCAATAGTACCAGTGTTAAGAAGACATTCATCATCAACATTATCACCAGCCTATTTACGACTTACTGTTGGGCACAGGCCTCCCCTCAGTATGAGAGGGTTTGGGCTATTAGTTAACGTTTACGTAGACAAAGTATTCAAGGTTGAAACACTGAGTTTTTAATTCAAATATTGAACAAGAGCCCAGAGCCCCAAGCACGAAAATTCGAAGCCTTCGTAACGTAATCGTCATCGAGAAACTTCATATTAAATTTTAGTATCTAATACGCTCACAAGCGGCGCTGTTCCACGCGTCATACAATTTATAGTGAAATAAACGGATCACTCACGTGTGTCACGTATGTACGTGTGTGATTGAGTCTCACGGTAGTTTTATGTTAAAAGTCATACAAATTTTCTCGATAACGCTCCACTCGGTTACGTTACGTAGCATTCGAATACTCGTGCTGGAATCTTAAGAATAAAGTGCCCGAGAGTTTGCTCCTCTATAAGAATGTCAATTAAATGGACATAATCTCCTATTACGCCTAGTCGACCGGTAACCACAGAATGTGTTTCGTTTACGTAACCATGGTAACACAGCTTGTTTTCAATCCGGGACGTGATTGCTCCGAAAACGAGAGTCATTTGATTTTATTGCACAGAACAACTAGCACGGTTTACTAGCTTATCGCCCCTCCCTTTCTAACTAACCCAATATGACAGAGATGTCACCGGCAGCCGATACGTGCAAGGCGTTTTAGATCGAAAAAGTGAGTTTTAATGATTTTTAACGAAAGTTTTTGAGGAAAGCGATTTGATTTGTTAGACAACATATGTAGACCAGTGCAATTTGTGATGTTACGTCCGGGAGTGTTATGTCACATTATTGCTACAAATCTTCAACGATATGATAAATAGCGTTTATGGAATAATCGCGGAAGTCTAAGGGCCTTTTTCATCACCCTCAGATAAAATATCTAACAAATAGTTCTACGCGACTTTATGATTTTTTGTAACTAAACTTAATAAATCAAATTACTTGCTTGTCGATAAATTCAACGAGGCGTTACCAAAGTAATTATAATTACCTATATCCATTAATAAGACGATACAATTCATCTTTTACCATGTGAAAAAAGCATAAAAAATACCATTGTTATTTTTAAACCATGTTGGCAGGGCCGTGAAAGAAGACGCTGTTAAGGCATATAATTAAGAAACCTAACTTCAAATAAAGAATGTAACAATAACAGAGATGTTAATATAAAACGAAAGGATTGAGGAGTCAAAGTCACAGCTTCAGTATCGTGTCATCTCGATGCCCTAACCTCCAGTGAAAGTCGTTTAGGGTTACCCACGAGCTATCTAGGAAATGGAAACATATATTTTCCGCAGTATCGGGTAAATGTAGACGAACTGTGAAGAGCTATAATTAGTTTTGCAGTAATTATAGCTGCGTTCTGTTGTTTCGATATGTTTGTAAATGAAGGGTACCTACACGGAAAGAACATATTATGTCTGGTCTCCTTAGCAGCGTTTTGATTTCTAGCGATTTGAAAGTTTGGAACGACGTAATTATCCATAATAATTTTCGTATAAGTACATATTTTTTTAAAGTGATAAAAAGGACAAGTTACAATAATGTTTGTATCTATAACTGAGTAGTAACAGTCTATTGAGTGCTCTGCATTTTGAGATTAAAATCTCGTTTAAAAAAGTGATTAGATGTATAGTGTATAGTATGTTGTTCTTTCCGTGTACCCTTCAAATGATATCTGTTAGTTTATGTCGATGGCTTTTGTTGATATTGGGGTGACGACTGGTATCAAAATATCATTTTACACTATAACTTGAGCAAGCTATGGAAAACGCACGTGTCACTTTTTACCGCAGTTAAAACGATTTTTATTTAGCAAAAACTAATTATCTTTAATGAGCACAGTTTGATCATGATCACTGCAAATTATAGTCTATTATAGTCACTAAATATTATAGTCGAGCAATTCAATACAAACTTCATACTGGCCCCTGTTTCACCAACTTTACAATTGTCAGTTTTTAATGACAATTCGGTGTCAACTGCTGACTTGAAGAGCTTTTGTTTTAGTGCGCTTCATATTGTCAAAGAAATGTAGTTCGAATTCATGATCTCAATTGGAACATCTTTTAGTATTTTTTCCCAATTTTTTATTTTTACGGATTTCCCGTGAATATCAATTAAGTTTCTTTTAATAAACTCACTGAAACATGAATACACGGAAAAAAATCCAGAAAAATACCAACCCCGGGAATCGAACCCGGATCCTCGACACTCCGAGTTCGATTGGTTCGATTGGCGAATTGGTACAATTGGTTAGTTCGAATTGTCATATAAAACTGACAATTGTAAAGATGGTGAAATAGGGGTCTGGTGAAGCGATAGTTTTGACATTTCAAATAAAGTTGCCGTGGCAGTTTGACCGGGTTTGACCGGGTTTGACTGACTAGTCACCATCCCCGTCCACCATACAGTTAATACAATATCATTACGAATATTCTTTATCTAATGAACTCCACAAATCCTTACCCAGATATTTAAAACAAAACAGGCACGTACGAAAAAGACTATATTTTCACTAAATGCGATCTCTACCACACGACCATTAAGACAACAACAACAAGCTAATTTAGGTGACAGGTAGAATTAGTTTGATATTGTATTGTGCGCGTATTCTAGATACTTCATTGTTTTAGTGTTTGAATTTTTTGAAATTTAAGCTTATGACGATGATGAAGCTTACGAGAGTTGCGGAGATCCAGAGGAGAGGCCTTTGCCCTGCAACGGGACACTTCAGCAGTCTATTAAAAAAAAAGCTTACCATGTTTTACATGGGAAGGTATTGTAACATTTTAATGTTATAGCTCTTCGTGCGTGTCTTGCGGATGTTAATATTGATTAACAAGAATGGTACTCGTTTAAAATAATAGTTTGTAATAAAAGCAGATCACGTGTCATACTTAAATCTATTCGGGTGAAGCTTCTGAACTGGATAATTGATTTGTTACACTTTTCACCGCGATCTTCGGTTTGAGTTTCTTCTAAGACGTTTCTTTGACTTGTTTATGAATGATTAAAGGTAAGCCTTACGAATAGTGTGTACATAATATAAATAAGGATTAGTTTTATTTGCTCTTCCTAGCTTTTTTTTTGCTCGCTACTTCAATAACACCCCTTTTTGAGTCAGGGGTTTTAACAAAAAACGTTAATTAGGTTCTAGGCAATTGACAACGTTTCACACACACCAATGCATTTAATTAAAATTTAATATTACTTATTATGTGACATACAAGACAATAAAACAAAAAAGAATAATGTTACCAATACTACATACGAATAGATGAAAAAAATTATGATAATTATCTTTACCTTTATTATAAAAAAAAGGCTGCTTTCAGAATTTCGAGTTTGACAACCTTACATTCTGTTTTTGTCGAGCCAAGACAATGGTAATGGATCTATCCTAACGTAGAGCTGGAGTTAAGTCCTTTTAGAATAAGTACCGTTAAAAAAATAATAAAAAATAATTATGAATCCTAATGAAAATTTTAATCTATCAACTTATCAAATTATAGTCTTAGCCGTGTAGAAATATGAAATGTCACCAATTTCCTCATCAACATAACTGTTTTTAACCGACTTCGTAATCAATAAGTGTCGTATTCTACAAAGTGACCATTTTGGTCTGTATCATAATTATTCGGCGAAGCTCAACACTTTCATCGTCGTACGTGCGCAAAAGTAAAAGTGTTTTAATCCGTAACGCCGGCCTTGGCCGCGACTAAGCGATTCCACTATTCTTGACAATTCGACAAATGTACTGTTGTGGAGACAAGTGCAACGAAATGTTTTAAATTCGCGGTTAAGAGGCTTCCCTGAGAGGATGACCTTGAACGTTTCGCGCCTTCCTCACCCCACCTCGCTTTTACTAAACAACTTCATTTTAGTGGTGACATCTATTAAACATCGGTCTAACTTCATTTTACATAGTGTTATCACAAATAACGCGTCATTTAAAAAAAAAAATTCGTTCAGAATTCGCACCGAATGCGTAAATTAGCTACTTTTTTTTTTTAAATATTACTAATAAAGGCCTGGTGCCCAGCAGTGGGATGTCAATAGGCCGTTGATGGTGATGATTATAAAGAGGTATTATAATAATGTTGCGTTGCAACCTAGAGAGCTAAGATGAAATACCTCTTGTGCCCGTAATTACACCGGCTGTCTTACTCTCCACACCGGAACACAACAGTGCAAGCACCTGCTGCTTAGCGGTAAGATTACCGAGTGAGAATATAAAAATAAATCAAATCGGAGAAGGACAGTACCGTTGGTTACCGTACCTTGTATAATTAGGTATTATGTTTGTCTTACCTCACGGAAACATTTAACCGTAATCAGAAAATTAAAAAAAATCACAGATTACTGAATTTTAAGACTTTGGGTTGTCACTGTACTCAGCGAAACCAATAGCGTTTCCGTGGATTCGCCACTCGGCACGCATGCGCAAAACACCGGGTGATTCTGCGCACACGCGCCAAGGTCGCGGGGAGGCTGGGTGAAAACGCGTACTGGGAAAAAGCTCTTCTTAGTTTAAATCTTATCGCAGACGACCGAATAGCCTAGTGGTTAGAGACCCTGACTATGAAGCTTGAGGTCCCGGGTTCGATCCCCTGTCAGAGCAGATGTTCGTGTGATGAATACGAATCTTTTTTCTCGGGCCTTGGTTTATAAAGCCCAGTCATTGTCTAATAATAATGTAGAATAGACGGACCGGCGGACAGTGCCATCTCTTGTCGGATAGCGAACCTAATGTAGTTTTCGATGGTTCCTGAAAAATCGTTATATTTTCCTACAAACGCCTAATAACTGTGATGTATATAAGGGGACGGGACGGTATAAAAAAAAATCGAGATTATTTTTTTTGACCCTTTCCTATTTCCAAAATAGACATGGAAGTGACAATAATTGATGATAATGATTATTTGTTTCGTATACCTGTGTATGATTTTCTTTTTAATTGTTTGTGTCTGTGTCGAATCTGTATTAATATAACCTAACCATCTTAGAAAAGTTGAAAAACCCCCGACATTGTCATTTCAAAGTTCAATATTTCGAAAACGGGTGAACCGATTTTATTGAAACTTAACTAAGAACCATCTCGATTAAACTAGCTTTCGATTGAAAAAAACCGCATCGAAATCGGTAAATCTGTTTAAGAGCTATGATGCCAGAGACCAAACTTATAACATCCCTCTTTTTCGTCGGGGTTTAAAAAATATACCTACATTGTATGACTGAATCGATTAGAAGCTGATTAGAAGACATCACAGTTCTGTCACCATCATCAATCATACAGCCAGCCCAGCTCACTGTCACCATCAAACAAAAACCCGGAATAATCAATAGACAAAGGTAGACCTTTCCATTATTTTTTGCGCGAAATGAAATTAAATGAGACGAGAGTAGGGAAATGACGGATTGATATGGCGAATAGTGAAGTACCCTACATGTATCGATTACTATTAACATGAATGATAACACGATTGATAGTAAAGATCGCGGGACCGCGGTGGATGCGGAAAGCACAAGACCGGTCTGAGTGGAGAGCCTTGAGGGAGGCCGCCGGCCAGCAGTTGACGTCTTTCGGCTGACAAGATGATGATGATGATGATGACGAATGATGAAACTACCGTGAGACTCAATCATAGTGAAATAAAAGGGATCACTCACGCATATAAGTCTAGTTTAGACTGACATATTTCGGACTAATTCGTAGTCTTTCCTTTGGGAGCGCACGGCCCAGCGGGACGCACACTGCGCGCCGCGGCTCTGATCGCGCGACTACCAGAGGAAGGACTTCGAATTAGTTCGGTTCATGTCGGACTAACTCGACTTATTTCACTATGTATCGTTTAGTCGAAAATTGACTACGCTTATTTTTTTTTATTTTTTTTTAGCTTCTAGTGTTTCTAAGCTAATTAAGCTTCTGAGGGGTTGGGTGGGGGTGAGGGTTTTGTGGGGGTTTCTGGGTGTAATCGTAATCAACGCCTAAAAATACGACTCGTATGCGTTCGCGTTAACTTGTCAAATACTATGAGAATGTAAGTTGTCAATACGTGCCGCTAGAAGCGCTGCGGATTTTCCCATAGTAATTGAAATGTCAACGCGAACGCAATCGAGACGTTCACTTTGATGAAGACAAGACAAGCCGTGACAACTATCGCGAGTTAAAAAGACTACTTACTCCCTGGCCGTTATTTCACTAACTTTACATTTGTCAGTTTTCAATGACAATTCGGTGTCAACTGCTGACTTGAAGAGCTTTTGTTTTAGCGCGCTTCATATTGTCAAACAAATGTAGTTCGAATTTTGTCATATAAAACTAACAATGGTAAAGATGGTGAATTAGGACCTCACTCGACACTACCGGATTTTGGAGTCGCAGTAGCCCTCATTTTATTAATTAACCCCCGACGAAAAAGAGAGTGTTATAAGTTTGATATGCGTATCTGTGTATCTGTGTATCTTAATCGAGCTGGTTCTTAGCTAAGTTTCATTAAAATCGGATCACCCATTATTGAAACATTGAACTTTGAAATAACAATGTCGGGGGTTTTGAACTTTTCTAAGTTGGTTAGGTTACCCAAATATCCAAAGATATCGATAGTCAGTAGGTACATCACTAACTGCCACAGACAAAACATGGGAAACCGGCGGGAAAGATATTGTCACACTGTCATGTAGTGCGAAGTATTGTTATTTGTATGAAGTTAATGCTTGCGGCATAAACGGTTATGAGTTTGCTATTGTTCACTATGATTAAGTGCTAAGTTCAACAAGAGCAAATAAAACTATGCATGATTGACTGGAGAATAATGCTTGGAATCTTGAGCTGTTGTCGAAAATCGAATAGGGAATGTATGTAACTAATTCTATTGGCTCATTAGGAATAAATGGTAATTTACTATAAAATGGTTTAAGAAACCAGTAGTTGCTTTCAGTCATCTAATGATGAATAATTATTAATTCAATTAATACAATTTTTAATTGAAATTCTTTCAATTACAATAGGTATAAAACTATGATTTGAACCACAAATTTATGACGACCGGATGGCCTAGTGGTTAGCGACCCTGACTGAGCTTGAGGTCCCGGGTTCGAATCCCGGTCGGGGCAAATGTTTGTATGGTGAATACGAATGTTTGTTCTCGGGTCTTGGATGTTTTATAGGTATATAAGTATGTAGTTATCCGTATAAGTATGCTTATCCGTCGTCTAGTACCCATAGTACAGGCTTTGCCTAGTTTGGGACTAGGTCAATTGGTGTCAATTTGTCCCACGATATTTATTTATTTTTATTTTATGTTTTGCGGGTAGGTTGTAAATCTGTCTGTGGCATAATAGCTCCCAAGCAGATGAGCCGATTTTGATGCGTTTTCTTTAATCGAAAACTAATTTAATCGAGATGGTTCTTAGCTAAGTTTCATTAAAATCGGTTGACCCGTTTTTGAAATATTGAACTTCGAAATGACAATGTCGGGGGTTTTTCAACTTTTCTGAGTTGGTTATTAACCCCCGACGAAAAAGAGGGGTGTTAAAAGTTTGACCTGTGTATCTGTGTATCTGTCTGTGGCATATTAGATCCCAAACGGATGAACCGATTTCGATGCAGTTTTTTTTTAATCGAAAGCGAGTTTAATCGAGATGGTTCTTAGCTAAGTATCATTAAAGTCGGTTGACCCGTTTTTGAAATATTGAACTTCAAAATGACAATGTCGGGGGTTTCTTAACTTTTCTAATATTAGTTCTGTGATGTCTTCAGAATCGTCCCATCATTAAAGTGGAGATGTTGATTACAGCATAGTTTCAATTATTTCGGATTAAGCACGCGAAAGTGGTTACTTCCAGTCCGCGTCACAGACCACTGGGCCGGGAAGGTCACGTGCTTTGCGTTAAAATACGCATAATCTATCTATACCTATAAAACAGTACCTACCGTGACTGACTGACTGACAGACAACGCATAGCCTAAACCACTGGACCTAGAGACTTGAAATTTGGCAAACAATATACCTTGAGTATCCTAGAGGTGCACTGAGAAGGGATTTTTCGAAAATCCCACGGGCTAGGGAACTAGCCTATTTTGAAATATTTCACGGGGGCAAAGCCGCCGGGCATAAGGTAGTTATTAAATAAAAACAGTACATAAATTAGACTTGTAATTCGATTTTCTTAACAGCCGATATTTGACAGCCGTCATACCAGTACAATTAGGTCAATTATGTCAATAATGACATAAATTGTACTATTATGGTGACAGCTGTCAAATATCGGGCGTAATAGTAGTTTATGCAACTGCTACATAATGAGTGTTTAAGGCCTAATTATGTGGAGTTGCATACATTACTTTATCTACACACATATTATAAGTACTCTAAGATGGGTTCAGAAGCTGAAGGCATATATCATACCAATACCTGTCACGAATTTGATTGTTTTTTTAAATCATAGACAAACATACCGAGCTGACGTTTCGTAAACTGTTTTTGTAAAAAAAAAATCACATTATTAATTATTATACATGTCGGACTGAACTCGACTTATGTACGTGAGTGATCCGTTTTATTTCACTATGATTGTAAATTACGTTGGTTCTCAAATTCGAATTCAGTATCGAAAAGTCATTACGACATCGAATTCGATGTCATAATGACTATTACTTTATTGCTGGTCGTGGTGGTTGGCGGGGGAGGCGACGATGTACTGCAATGCTGGTCATTTTCTACGGTTTCTGAACGCATTATAAAGGACTTATGATATGTGTGTAGATAAAAAATCTTACCTACTACCTTAGTGTAAATCCTTGGTGATAATTTTTAACAGACTTCAGATAAGGAGGAGGCTGTTTTCGATCCTATGTTTTTTATAAGTTAACGTTTTTAACAGGATAATGTCCAATTTTTAACCCCCGACGAAAAAGAGGGGTGTTATAAGTTTGACATGTGTGTCTGTGTATCTGTCTGTGACATCATAGCTCTCAAACGGATGGACCGATTTAGGTGTGGTTTTCTTTAATCGAAAGCTAATGTAATCGAGATGGTTCATAACCAAGTTTCATTAAAATCGGTTCTCCCGTTATTGAAATATTGAACTTTGAAATGACAATGTCGTGGGTTTTTCAACTTTTATAAGTTGGTTAGGATATAAATATATTATGTTTCATGTGCCAAGATAGTGTATTAAATTGCGTTTTTTGGTGTGAGAAATCCTTTTCTTATCCAGGATACCTACATGCAATATTAGAATAAGAATATAATTATTTCCATTCAAGTTATTACAGTTCATGCAGAAATACATTTTAATACAAAGATAGTACTTAACATAGACTGAGAAGTAACAATGTGACATAATATCCAGTGGCTCTCGCAATATGAGTCTGTATCGCGACTGCCAGGTGAGATACTAAAATACTCCTACAAAATTAAGTAAGTAATTTAAGTTAAGAGAACATTGAATTAAATAGTACAGTGTGTAGTGTCTGCATTTTACGAAGGAGATAATTATCTTCATTTTTGCTTTTCGGCAGAAAGAAAATCATGTACTTGTTTCAAAAATACATGACAAAGAATCACTTAAAGCACACATCATCAATATTAATGTTAGTAGTGTAATAGTTGCAGTGTTTTAAACTTTTACAACCAAAACTGCACCTTACTAAAATAAAAATCAAAGAGAGGCAGCTAACTGAAGCGGCAATTTCGTCGAGTGATCTGTTATAGAACGGGAGTTGCACTAAAATAATATTATTAATCTCAATGTGCACAATTAATCAATCAACTAATCGCCCACTCTATTTGCCTGATTGTAGTGAAAACTTGCTATGTCAATCTATCGTATGCTTTGAAAATAAATTGTAAAAATATAGTAGCCGAGAAAATTAATAACGAAACGAAAAAAATACTTAGATATTTGTACAGAAAAAATACGCTTTTTCTACATGGTCACGGATTCAGTACTCAATATGCGACTCAAACATTATAAAAAAATTGTTACCTTAACAAGTAAAGTTTAATAACAGGTTGGAAAAATAAAGACACTAGTAGCAACAAATTTATCCTGTACATAGGTAAGTCTATACTTCAGGGTACGCAATAAATTGAATAAAATAAAATATCTACTTAAAAATCCAACAAAAAACGGTAAAATTATAATACATTTTTGTAATTTCATTCCGTTACTCTCATGTGTATATGGAAAAGGTAATGGAATTAAATGCTTACAATATTTTGTGACACTTTTTTCGTACTCGTGATTCTAAGTAGATGTAGAACAAACATGCAAAAATCCCAGAAAATAGTAAAACTTTTTATAAAATGGCCCAACTTTATCGTATTTTATGATTCGATCCTTCTTCAGCTCTCGTTCTAATATATTTACGTAGTTCTTTAATCACGTTACCGATTCCACCTTTTTTGGACGTTTTTGCTTTCAACCGCAGTTTCGTAATTTCCGTAACAGTTCGACATAATGTTCGGATAAACATTTTATAGTCTTCAGTATATTTATTTTAACATTACCGTTAATATAGGTATTACCGGGTATTACATAATTTTTCGTTGCGTAAATATTATGCGAATACCGATTGGGCTTAAATGTTTTTTTTTAAATTTATTTTGTTATAATGTCGTTATTGCCATGTTCGCGTGCTTATAGTGGTTGGAATATTAATCTTGTAATAACGTTAATGTTTTTTTTTCAATTGATGTAAAATAATGTCCCAAAATTTGTGTCAGTTGGATTTTTGTTTCTGGTGAAAATTAACATACTTGAGGTACCAAAACTCACTTATTTGAAGGTACTTATCTGTGTTCGGGCGACTTAATGGTAAATAAACTGTGTCTTTTTATTGCTCTGAGATATCAGTAGCACTTAACGTGTCTCGATAAAACTTTATAAATGAATGCCTATTTTTATTAAGAAGTAACATTGCAAATACAAGATTTTTTTTTGGATATGAAGGAAACAAGCTGTATTTTTTTTTTTAAATGAAGGAGAGAGGCAAACGAGCTAGCGGGTCGCTCGATGGTAAGCGATCATCGCCACCCATGAGAACCAG
The DNA here is from genome assembly GCA_963691665.1 of Clepsis dumicolana. Lineage (NCBI taxonomy): Eukaryota > Metazoa > Arthropoda > Insecta > Lepidoptera > Tortricidae > Clepsis > Clepsis dumicolana. The sequence continues at coordinate 14,797,107 of OY829515.1, read as the reverse complement.
CAACCCCAAGACTCACGTACGTTGGCGGCTCTTAAGGAGAAAAAGGGATAGAGTAAGGGGGGGGGGGATCGGGCCTCCGGCACTCTCACTGACCGAACGAAACGCAACTGGTGTGCTGTTGCTTCACGAATTATAAGAAAACTACAACCTCAAAATGGACCCACATTGTCACACAGTGAACGGGAAATATTTTATAGCAGAAGATTGAAATAGTCTAGGTTAACACTCCCATATAATTCCCATGAAGCATTTTCAGAAAAAAACTCTAACACTCTGGTTTTAAATACTAAGTAAGCATACGAGTTGGTTTTTGTTTTGGCATTAAAACTTCATAATGATGTTCATTATTCATTATAATATAATATTTCCTCAAACTTCCGGTTTATTTTGTGACACCCTGTTTAGTAAGTTCAGAGAAATAGTTTGAAGTAGTATCTCAATTTGATGAAACTGACAAGATACCTAATACTATTAACGGTGTTTGTGTAAGTGCACCTTTTGGATGGTTATGCTTATTTCTTAAGTCTCGAAACACTTGTACACGTGTAATAACCGTTGAAAATAAATAATGAAGTGTTTAAATAACCTCATTGTGTGTGTTTTAGCAGGCCTCATTACAGTTGGATACTATTTAAAATTGGATCGCTTTAAAAGCTATAAGTACCTACGTGTAGCGAAAGCATTTAATTCTCCTTCTAAACGTAACACGGAAAAATTGTGAGATTTGATTTGACATAGTTTATGTACGACGAAGAAATGCAAAAGCAAAAATTTCTGTTTAATAAGGAACTGTACAATATAATGAATTATGGTGGCATTTCAACCACTAGTCGATAAGAAGTAAGTAATTAAATAATTTATTGAATCAGGCGTTACTTTGCGGAGGTCCATATTTATGAACTAAAAAACAATTACTTTGCTCACCCGCGACCACTAATGACAAATAGTTATATCTGTGCGGCAAATGTATGTTTCCATGCAACACCTCCACCTCCACTGCTACACGAATCAACACATGCCACACAGACCCAACTATCACCACCACCACTATACTAAACGCTGACGCGTTTCGGCACTCTCCACGAGGTCATTTACGAAGCACAACAACAACCGCTCAACATGCCACCACTTCCACTACTGACATATGTAAACCATGTACTCAACTTAGTTAATGACAAAACCAACGTACCCACTAATATTTTATAAATTCCAAACTACCCTTTTATGTAAGTCCTAAACTACCCTTTTTTAAGAAATGAATTCCAAACTACCCTTTTTATTTTTAATCTACGCCAGGTACCCCGTTATTTTTAACCGAGTACGGTAAAAAGAGAAGTCATGTTCTCATTATTACTATGACACATTATTAAAATTAGAACCAAGTCGTAACAAAGGCGAAGAAACCAAATTAACTTGTTCATTAATAATAGACCCCATGTTGTTGTACCTAATTATTTCCAATTGTTCTAAAACCGAATCCGAAACCGAATTGTTCTAATTAAGTAAGAAAGTAAATAAACGCTTTATTGTACAGAAAATACAGAAATAAATACAAGTTACAAACAGTGAGATACAAGAAATTTCCTTATAGGTACTGCTAAGTTCTGATGCAGCCCATAGGTACTGTAACGAATACTTAATGCATTTCTTAGCGGGTGGTTGGTAGGTCTTTGTGCAAGTTATGTCCGGATAGCTACCACTATCTTACTTGCTAACCCTGCCGCTAAACAGCAGTGCTTGCACTGTTGATTTCCGGTGTCAACAGTAAGACAGCAAGGGAAATTACGGGCACAACAGGTAAGTATTTCATCTCAGCTCTCTAGGTTGGCAACGCATGTGCAAACCCCGTGGTGTCACAGATTTTCTTTTATACGATAAGGAAGGCAAACAAGCCTGATGGTAAGTGATCACCACTACCCATAGATACCCCGGGGGGTTTCCAGAAGCGTTATCCTTGCCGACCTAGAAGGCTAAGATGAAATGCTTCTTGTGCCTGTCATTTTTTCGGATGTGTTCTCCGCACTGGATCACAACAGTGCAGGCACTGCTGCTTAGCGGCAGGGTTAGTAAGATGGTGGTAGCAATCCGGACGGACCTCGCGCGAGGTGGTAGGACTAGCGAATCATCGCTTATTACCGTCAGGTGACCCGATTGCTCGTTTGCCTTCCTACTGCTATAAGAAAAAACTACCATCACCAATTTCATAAGTGTGCCATTTAAACCCAAAAAAAGTAACACTACTTTTGTGTGCTTCACAATTTCTTACCGTCACTCACAGATCAAAATAAAATAAATCGCACCGTTGCGAAATTGATTCAATTAGAAACTTCGAATTTCGTAATGGCGATACTGTCAATTCGCGCGATTACTTGCAAATTATGGCATTTGCAGGGTTTCTAGTTATTATGTATTGTCTTGTCTGGGGAAACCCCATATTTTGTTATGGATTACGGATATTGGAGCCAATAAATGGATGAAAGTTTGAGGTGCTGAGGGGTTGGGAGCTTTGGCTGTATTCTTAAAGGTTTCATTGTTATTACTTATTACACTTTCTTTTTGGATGAGTTTTTTTCGTACTGAATGTTTTATGGTCGAAATTGCGACTAGTGGAGGATATGGGGGAAGTCTTTGCCCATCAGTGGGATGACTTAATCAAGCTAGTAGTCAGCAGTAAATGTTATGTGAGGTGTTATGTGTTACTGTAAAATTACGATAGCTCATGGTCAATAATGCCTGCAAATTTCACGAAAACTCCGAGATTCGTAATTTTTTTTCTGATCACTATAACCATGATCCTATACTACGAGTATTTAAACAAATTAGTATTGTAAGTCTTGTTTGTATTGTTTTTTGTTTTATTCGTCATTACATTATTGTACAATGTTTTACACGCTACTATTAATTAATCACAAATATATTTATGCCTAAAATTTTGTACTGAATGTAGCATAAAAACAGCCCTATACCTAATTTTACTATTACAGTTAAGACGATGCGTAATTTTACTAAGCATGAAATAAATATAATAATGTCACCTAACTTAGACTATTATTTTATCGTCATAATTTATAATAAAAAGAAGAACTTACCTCTCGGACTATAAGCCGTACCGAAGTCCAACACACTTCCTATAATTAAAAAATACAAAACACCCCTCCCTACACAGGCACTAGAGGGCAGCACCATTTTCACAAAACACTGCACAGCACAAAATTAAATCACAAAGTTGTCATTCCAAAAAAAGACAGTTTAATTTAAAGCGGCAACATTTCATTTGACGTTTGTGTTTTTGTACCGGGAAGCGTGCTCAGGTGACGCTAGCCGAAATAGAAATGGCGTGAAAAAAGCGGCGGTGCCAAGTTGTTGTTGTTGACTAGCGATATGGTTTTGCTTTTTTCCGTAGCGCCTGGCATCCCCACTGGGAAAACGTTGCTGCTGTGGGGTCGGCAACAATTTTGTTGCGGTGTCAAAATTAAGTTGCGACGGGTAAGGACTGGAGACTATTATAATAATTGACAATAGACTTATCTAGGTAAGTTATCTTTTCGACGCATCGTCTTAACTGTAATAATAAAATAATAGCAAATTTAAAAAAAAAAAGAAAAAGAATCAAAAGAACAAAAGTGCTCAATTATTAAATTTTTTTGACTGTTGATCTATAATTTTTTTAAAAAGCCAAAATAAAAAATCAGCACTAGGCTTCGTCAATAGGATTTATGACAATAATGATTAATAATATGAAAAGTGGTATCCGCAACATGGTTCGTCAATAATTAACACTAAACTATAAATCCCCTCCCTGTATCGTGCCCGGCTCGAAGGTCCCCATTATACTGGCTGCATTGCCTCGCTGGACTGCAATGGAAATGTGAACATTAACAGTGAAAAAAAATTAAACACTTAGGTACTTAGCTTTTTTTTTTTGTATAATTCTTTTAATTTTAATCAAAAATGTTTCGAAGGCATGGAGTTCTTTTCACACCTAATTTATTTTAAGTTTTTTAGACTAGACAGTTCGACTGTGAACTATTAATGTTTGCTACAACCCAATAAAAAACTTTTCTAAAGCGCTGGTAAATTCACAAAATGACGTGTAAAAGAGCATATTTGCTGAATAAAAGTTTGGTTTAGATTTTTTTTTAGAAACGAACAGTTGTACGTTCATAAAACATTGAACAAACATCAGAGAACATGTAAATAAAAAAGAGACCCAAGTTTCCTGAAAGAACTTTGAAAATAAAAACAAAAATTCATCTTCAATGGTTGCCGACCCCAGCTCTATAGAGAGTGAAATGAAGGCTCGAGGCGCGTGCGCACCGGCTGCGCAGTCGCCGCGCGGCTCCGTCTCTACCCGTAACTGTTGTGTTATATTCGTGAATGTACGTTACTATAATTACAAGTAGGTATGACATTACTATTACTTAAATAATAATGTCAGAACTCAACACATGCACACAGACACACACACACACACACACACACACATATAGAGAGAGAGAGAGAGAGAGAGAGAGACAGAAAGAGCGAGAGAGAGAGATAAAATAAGAGAGATATTAAGCTAATCCTGCCGCTAAGTAGCAGTTGTGATTCAAGATTTTTTTGCTAGTTTAGAAAGTGTTTGGTCATGTTTTCTTCCCTTGTTTCATAAACATTTGCGGATATCATAAATCATAATCATAATCATAACATCAAAGTCTCAATAATCAAATAATGAAATGATAAAATAATATTCTTAGAAAATGGACACTTGCTTGCCTGCACTGTTGTGTTCCGGTGTAAAGAGTAAGACAGCCGGTGTAATTACGGGCACAAGAGGCATTTCATCTTAGCTCTTGTTAAGCACCGGCTGCGTCGCCACCACTCGCCTTACGATCTCCACCGACCGCGGACACCTCCCAAATTAATTTATATTTTTATTATTAATTAGCGTTTAACTTGTAATTGTAACGGCGATTAAACCAGCCCTATATTGATACAGTCCGCTTATTTTTATTTAACGTCCCGTAAGACCCTAACACTCTCTAGGTTGGCAACGCATCTGCAAACCCCCAGGGGTAGTGGGTGTCTATGGGTAGAGTGTGATCACTTATGATCATTCCTTGTCATATAAAAAAAAATCTACGCATAGGAATATTGCTTCAGACTCGGACAAAAAAAATCAGAGTCCCTACTCGGAAGTCCGAAATTCGAAGTTCGTATCCGATCGTTCCTCTCACTTTCGTTAGCGTGAGCGGGACAGATAGGTACGAACTTCGAATTTGAGACTTTGGAATAGGAATACCCCTTGGAATCACTACATTTAAAAACGATACCAACTCCATCTAGTCTAACTTGAATAGTACGACTTTGTCAACATCGATAACTATAACTTAAATGTTGCTAATTACGCCATCTATCAATGTGAATCAGTACTAACAAGGAAAGCCGATGAAAGAATGCTCAGCAACTCGCTCGTTTCAACTCCAACCAACAGATGTCGCTGACAGCACAAATTAGGTTAAATTGCAATGTACGGTATCGTTATCTATCCCTCTCGCTCTCACAGTTAACTATCAACGGTGAAAGGGACAAAAACTCCGTGTCAATGCTTCGTAACGTAAACATTTCTGTTAGTTGCGACTTGGGTTCCACGGTGGCGGGTTAGTGTCACAGAGTTAACGAGTTTAAACTAAGTTAACGCGAATATAAAACGAAATATAAGCTAGATACAAGTGGACTTAAAACGTGTTTTAAGTTGAGAAATAATGTTAAGTGTCGAGTTAAGTTGGTTAGAAGGTTGTTTTAAGTGATGCTGTAGTTTTTGCGGCTAACGGTATCGTGAATGGTGAACTTTGTCTGGATTTTGAGACACACCTAGGCTTTTCAAGTCTTTTTGTTTGGACACAAAAGGAACAGGATGCGAACAACACGTGTCAATTTGACTCGTTAGCGGACTGACTGGTGAGTTACTCTACTTTGAAATAATTTACAAGTAATTTACTTTTACAACTTTTATTTGACAGCAGGTGTCTTATTAAGTCATAAGACACGAAGTCATAAGTACGGCAGAGTTATTTGACCTTTTGCTAAATAGCTTGCGATACTCCGATAACCTAACCAACTTAGACACGTAGAAAAACCCTCAACATTATCATTTCAAAGTTCAATATTTCAAAAACGGGTTAACCGATATTAATGAAATTTAGCTAAGAACCATCTCGATTAAACTAGCTTTCGATTAAAAATAACCGCATCGAAATCGGTTCATCTGTTTGGAAGCTATGATGCCACAGACACAAGACAGACAAAGTTATAACACCCCTCTTTTTGGATCGGGAGTTAAAAATGTGTCAGTTTTAAGGTTGCATTCTTCTCGACCAAAACTAATTAATTTCGCAATATCAATCAATCATTCTTTCTTACTTACAATAAAGCTATCTTAACCCTTTTACCTAGTCAAGTAACTTTGTCAAGTCTGCTTAACACAACTGTTAGTTATTCGCTGTTTTAGCCTACAAGCGCCAGCGCATGGCTAGCCTTTTAGTGCGGCGTCGGTTAACCAACGGCCTTGCCGCAAAGGTCCGTATTGCCATTCTCCGATAGTTCGTCATGCACGTATCTGATTCTACAGATGTCAAAAGAATGCCTGAGTCTTTCGCGCCATGTTTCGGATTTAGGTCATACATCTTTATTTAAAATGGGAGTACTAAGTAACTAAAGAATTTAAAACTGTTTTTTTTTATAAAGTTAAAGGAACGATGTTCATGCAGCTAAAGTCTAACTCAGGCCTAGGTTTATGTCCTTACGATAAAACGATTGTTACAAAATGTTTGATATTAAAAAATACCTTTTTTTCCTAAAATTACACAATGGCTAAGACCAATAAAACTACCTACCGTCTGTGAAAAAATTTAATGACCCTGATGTCAAAACTCAGACATAGTGCGTGACTCATTTTTTTAAAACGGCATTTCTCATGACTAAAACGCTTGTAAATTGTTAATTTGTCTGTTAATTAAGTTAATGGTTTAAGACAAGTGGCTTCACAATTACAGGATTCTCATCATGCTTTGTAGGTATTTTTTCCCTATACCTAGGTATAACGTTTTTTTGTGATTTTAAAATCACGATTACACTGTCATCAATCTCTGTCTGCAATGTCTGTCTGTCTGTGTGTTGTTGTTGTGCTTCATAAATGGCCTCGTGGAGAGTGCTGAAACGCGTCAGCGTTTAGTATAGTGGTGGTGGTGATAGTTGGGTCTGTGTGGCATGTGTTGATTCTTGTAGCAGTGGAGGCGGAGGTGTTGCATGGAAACATACATTTGCCGCACAGATATAACTATTTGTCATTAGTGGTCGCGGGTGAGCAAAGCAATTGTTTTTTAGTTCATATGTATTATACAATTTATGGAACCCAATTGTTCTTCCAAAACTAGCTCAAGCTATACATATTACATATATTATTTTATACCTACTTATTTTACTTATAGTGAAAAGTATGTGAAACCAGTTTGTACGATTGTAAGAAAACAATAGTATTGATAAAGTTATGATACTTAAACATCTAGATGGTATCCGGTTGGGCTTGGAAAGTGGTTAAGCCATAGGTCAACGATAATTTATGATTCAGGATCTAGGATCATCTAGGTACCTAGGTATAATGACCTATTTACGGCATTACGGCACGATATCAACATGGGAAGAACTATAATACCAATACACATCCACATTTAGGTACCTATTAACGTCGTAATCTGTTACGCCCCTGTATCTTTTCAGTAACAGTTTTAAAGAAAATCCGGTTTGAAGGACTATTTTAACTAGGTACTTACGAATATTCAAACACAACTAATTTTTTATTTCAATTAAAATGAGGTCTTTATTCAAAAAATAGGTCGCTGTCAATTCTGAAAATAACCATTTCGTAATGTTAAAACGTAATACTAACAATCATAGGTAGTGAAGTCCAAGCAAAGAAACGTTAGATTCCTACTACAAAGTTCAGTGACATCTATTAGACAATAATGCACATACGAGCGTAAGAATTTATCTTAAGTCATGAATGAATTTCTGATCGTGTGTGTGATTTTGCTTGCGTTAAAATTATCAAATGTTTTATTGAGTATCATTTACTATAATTTATCTTCCTGGCTAATTTACCATTTTATTTCGCATTCACGTATGATTTTAATTCTACTTTAATGATAAATACGGGAATCGGCATCGGAAAATCTACCTGGAAATAATTATCTGGTATGGATAGGTAAGTAAATATTTGATCATGTATTGTGATAGGCAACCCTTGCCACACCATGAAAAAAGAATTTGCCCGATTTCACAGCCTGCAAAGTAACACAGTTAATTTGGAAACAAAAGTGTGTTAAGGTCCATTATCACTTAATTGGTGTGTAATTCGTAATAGCTTAGAAAATTTGCATTTATTTCAAATTAAACAATTGCATATTGCATAAAACATTAAGTTGGTATTTAAGTCACGAAACCACAACCTCTCCTTAACATTTGGATAGGGTTGTGGGTTTACAATAAGAAAAAATTGTTAATGTGATGATATAAACTTTCATTCAAATAATAAGCCTGATAAACGTTACACATAATTCAAAACTAGCCAACAACTTATTAGCTAAATTGTTTAGAAAATAATTCTACAATACTTCGCTTCACGGTAGCTCTTTAGTATACGCACTTTACGTGAAAAACTTTGAAAAAGTAGATCAAAGAGCAATTCTGCCCGAAACAAATTCCTGTGTACGTTGAAATTCTCTAATTGAGAGCCCATATCATTGTCATGTCCGTAAAATCGTCAAATCTCATTCATAAATAAAGTTGCTACCAGATGCACTCTCAAAACACACTTAAGTCGCTTGTCGTTGCATAAGCCAAATGAGCCAGCGCTGCCGGTCCGACAGCTCAAACTGGTTATAAATGTAGGTAGGTACTAGGTGCTATGGAAATATCAATCGCCAATTATGCTAAGGCCGTGAAGAATGCTGCGCTAGAAATTCTACATCCCTCCAAGCTTTTAGGCTGCAATTTGCATATTAATAAAGAAGAAATACTAGATATATGACAAAGGAAAATAATGAGAAATGGCGAGATTACTAATAAAATTGTGGTAAATTTTATAAAAAAAAGTTTGATATCTCAAAAACGGCCCAACCGATTTTTATGAAACTTAGCTAAGAACCACCTCGATTAAACTAGCTTTCGGTTAAAAAAAGCCGCGTCCAAATCCGTCCATCCATTTACGAGCTACGATGCCACAGACAGATACACAGGTCAAACTTATAACACCCCTATTTTTCGTCGGGGGTTAATGAGTCACAAACACTTGAATGACGATATTACTACGATCACTTGGCTCGTCGTGGATAAAGATAATATAGATAGACGATCTGTCGCCAAGTGAAGCCATAACATGTTCCTGGTGCTTACTGATCTTATGTACCGTTCCTAGCATCTTCATAATGATTGCCAAGAAGAATGCGCCTCAAGAGACGCGGCACAAAGTATCTTGTTTTCTAAAAAATAGTTACAAAAGCTATTAGATAAAAAAACAAAAATATTGCAATACCATAGGAACAATATAGAACTTGATAACAGTGTACCTAACTTGATCTGGAGAGATTTCTTTTTAATTTTTTTTTTCTTCATCCAATAATATGCTGTCAGAGGCAACAGGTAGAGTTACCTAGGAGGTGCACCAAAAAGTGAGGCGTTGTAATGCACAAATGCATTTCTACAAAGTGGCTATCAATGTTCTTTTAAACGTGACTGCGATTTTTGGGTATCCGAGAATATAGTAGGCTTGCTGGTTCTACGGAGTTATGGATTCTAGGTACCTTGTCACTCCTACCACTGTGGCACATTTCACACTTCATTAGTATAGTTGGTTACTGCGAAAAAGTACTAAAGTGTTCGGCTATTCATGATCTCAGTAGGAGTATCTTTTTGTGTTTTTTCTCCCAATTTTTTATTTTTACGGTTTTCCCGTGAATATCAATTATATTTTTTATAAACTCACTGAAACATGAATACACAGAAAAAAACCAGAAAAATGCCAACCCCGGGAATCGAACCCGGATCCTCGGAGTGTCGAGGATCCGGGTTCGATTCCCGGGGTTGGCATTTTTCTGGTTTTTTTCTGTGTATTCATGTTTCAGTGAGTTTATAAAAAATATAATTGTTCGGCTATTTCTGAGGATTTCGTAAGTACACTTAGTAGCTGTATTATTACGTTAAAAGCGAGACCAAATCACGTTAAAATAATTGTTTATTGAAATACCTCGACGTTTCGGACTCGACGATACGTCCATGGTCTCGAAAGGACCATACTTAGTATAGTAATACAAATTACTTGCAAGCAGTGTAGGTACAGATGTATACCTCCTTGTGAAGTAATCAAGAAACTAGTTTCCTGAGACGGAACGCTGTTTATCAAGGAAGGACTGGATGCCTGAGTTATAGGTATAAGGCGTAAACTTTTTCTTAGATAGCTATTTAGCGTCAGTTGCTAACGAGGAAACAAAATCAAGAAGACTTCACGCGATAAGGATGGCAAACGAGCAAGCGGGTCACCAGATGGCAAGTGATCACCACGCCCATAGACAGCCGCAAGGGGGTTTGCAGATGCGTAGCCAACCTAGAGAGCTAAGATGAAATGCCTCCTATGCCCGCAGTTACACCGGCTGTCTTACTCTCCACGCCGGAACACAACAGTGCAAGCACTGCTGCTTAGCGGCAGGATTAGCGAGTAAGATGGTGGTAGCGATCCGGACGGACCTCGCACGAGGTTCTACCACCCGCAAGTATTTATTAAATTCGTCATTAGATCAAAAAGCAAGAGACAGATTGAATATTAGTTAAGTTTGTCAGAAACAGGAACAGGTTTAGTGTATACGCCAATGTATAATTAAAATTACGAGGAATCAAGAGTCAAGTAAGTGCGGATATGCACTGACGCATTTTTAACTCCCGACGAAAGAGAGGGGTGTTATAAGTTTGACATGTGTATCTGTGTATCTGTCTGTGGCATCATAGCTCCCAAACGGGGGGACCGATTTCAATGCGGTTTTTTTTCAATCGAAAGCTAGTTTAATCGAGATGGTTCTTACCTAAGTTTCATTAAAATCGGTTCACCCGTTTTTGAAATATTGAACTTTTTATAGGTACGTGATTAAAATGAATGAGGAGCAGTCAGCCAGTCGGTTATCTGTTTCACGTAACGCATGCACTGAACTCAAGGTTAACCGCAACAAAACTGCATTCTTAAACGTATATAAATACTAAGCAAAGCGTTTAAAAACGAGGAAACGAAAATTTTTAGGGTTCCGTACCTCAAAAGGAAAAAACGGAACCCTTGTTGGATCACTATGTTGTCCGTTTGTCTGTCTGCCTGGAGGTAGCATGCTGAAATTAACATCAAATACCCTTCTGCGGTCCTTTGAAGCTGTGAAAAAATCAACCTTCTAAGTCAACGCAATCAAAAGATACAGTCATTAAAAAGGCTGTTTCCATACAAATTGCCGGACCCCGAAAACCTAAAGGGCACTTCCAGTTGTCCTAGAAACTTGAAATTTGGTATGAAGGTAGCTCGTATAGCACAACCACTCGGAAAATTTTCAAAATCTTAAATTTTTATGTGTGTCTGTAGATAGATTTCACAGACCAATACAAGATGACCCCACACTGCGTACATTTTGCTTAGGAGCAGCAGGGCTCTGCTAACACTGGACATCTTAAAACACTGGGGAAAAGCATTGAAATCTTTCTACGGAACCCTCGCGCGCGAGTCCGACTCGCACTTGTCCAGTTTTTATGTAAGTATAGAAATATTTGGGTTTCCCCATCCACCTTCAGCAGTAAGTATCTTTGACTCACTCACTTCACCCACTCTTCACTGTTTTTAACCCCAGACGCAATAAGAGGGGTGTTATGAGTTTGACCTGTGTATCTGTCCGTGACATCGTAGCTCCTAAACAGTTGAACGGATTTGGACGCGGCTTTTTTTAATCGAAAGCTAGTTTAATCGAGATGGTTTCTGATTAAGTTTTGTAAGAATCGGTTAAGTCGTTTTTGAGATATTGAACTTTGAAATGAAAATATCGCGGGTTTTTCAACTTTTCTAAGTTAGTGAAATAAAACGGATCACTCAACTCTCATATATAAGTCGAGTTGATGAAAACGAGGGTAGTTGTGCGCCGCTGTCAGCTGCGCCTAGTAGTCGCGCGAGCAGCGCCGCGGCGCGCAGTGTGCGTCTCGCTGCCGCTGGGTCGTGCGCTTCCAGAGGAAGGACGACAAATTAGATCGAAACAATACATGTCGGGCTAAACTCGACTTACCTTTATACGTAGGTGATCCGTTTTATTTCACTATGATTGAGTCTCACAGTAGTTTCATATTAAAAGCGGCAAATGTTTTCTACGTTGCTTAGTTATTAAGTATCATTTAATTGTTTCTTTGGGTATGAACTGTACCATAAGCCATAAGGCAGCCGGAAAAATTACTGGCGCGAGAGGCATTCCAGATCTTGATTTGACCTCTGAGTTTTCCAAATTTACATTGCAGTTCCTCTGGTAATCAGATACTACTTACCTCTTTTCTCAACCCAGCTGTAAGGTTGAAACCGGCTTTACTTTAAAACATAGTGTGTAAGCGAGACAGAAACAATTCATGTCATAGGTTAGAGCGAGAAAAAAGAAATAAATGAGTCTTAAGATGGCTTCCTTGTGTTTTTGATTTATCTCACATGGCGCTGAGGTAAAAAAATCTAATTTAAAATAGATTTAGGCGTGAAGTTATAAAAATAAAGTTATTCGCGAATGTAGCGAAGTGTTTGCTAACGTTGTAGCGTTGTAACGTTGTACAGGTACCTAATTAAAAAATACATGCGTGCCAAATAAAGTGTGTTACTGAATGACTTGACGTCGACTTGTCTATGTATGACCCGCCGGCTCTTAGCTACTAACTTAATGTATTTGGCTCTTTAGATGTATGCGAGGAAACAATTCTCATTTAGAGCCATAGCGGTGCAAATACAGGACAACATTGCCTAGCCCACTTTTCAGACTTGGTCATCAGTTAAAGAAAGAGTAAACGGAAATCACAAACAAACAAATAAAACACCAGTTACTTTAGTAGGTACTGCTGGCATCGTAATACGAAAACATGTTTCTTAAACTATTGCTATTGGTGTGAAGGCTAATTGAGGGCACAAAAAATGCACAACATTAAAAAATGCCTGAACAGTAAGTAACTTAAGTAATCTGTGCCTGAACATTGATTATAGATTGACAATAAAATAATTTTACATTTGAACTGAGCCAGGCTTCCGAAAATACGGATAAAAACTCACTCACTCACTTATTACTGCAGTTAAGACGACTTTTACTTTAACAATAACCTAACCAACTTAGAAAAGTTGAAAAACCCCCGACATTGTCATTTCAAAGTTCAATATTTCAAAAACGGGTTAACCGATTTTAATGAAACTTAGCCAAGAACCATCTCGATTATAACAAAAAAGTAAAACCGCCTTAAAAAAAAACCTTCGAAAAAAAACGTAAAATAATCCTCTAAAATAATGATAAATAAATAAAATAAAATGCGTTTATTTCAGACAACAGAAACTAAAGCCTAAAATTTTATGGCCTAGCACTAAGCGGCAGAAATATGAAATCGGTGCGGTTCGAGCGGAATATTCTTTGAATGAAGCACCGACTTCATATTTCTGCTGCTTAGTGCTAGGCCATAAAACTTTAGGCTTTAGTTTCTGTTGTCCGAAATAAACGCATGTTATTTTATTTTATTTATTTATCATTATTTTAGAGGATTATTTTACGTTTTTTTTCTAAGGTTTTTTTTTTTGAAGGCGGTTTTACTTTTTTGTTAAAAGGTTTTTATTTCACAATTTTACCTTGATTTAACATTTTCAGAATTATCCTCCAACTCCTAACCGTTAAGGAGTTGTACCTTCTATCATCAGCTCATCAACATGAGATGATGACTACCGGACGCAAATACTTGAATAGCCTTAAAAAATATATGAAACACATGATACTTGTCTATAAAATTTGAGGGTTGCCCTCGATTTCCTTAGGATCCCATCATCAGATCATGACTTGTTGACAACGGGGCTACCTCAGGAGTATACCCTTTCGAATAAAAAAAGAATTTTGAAAATCGGTCTACAATTGACGGAGTAATCGATGAACATACATAAAAAAAAAATACATACAGTGGAACGTAGAACCTCCTTTTTTGAAGTCGGTTAAAAATAGCTTTCGACTGAAAAAAACCGCATCGAAATCGGTCCACCCGTTTGGGAGCTATGAAGCCACAGAGAGATACACAGAAACACAAGTACACAGACACAGATACACACATACACAGACACACAGATACACATGTCAAACTTATAACACCTCTCTTTTTTATCGGGGGTTAAAAACACAGTCGTTTTGTAGTGCCTGTTTCCGGGTTTCCTGTAATCTCGTTGTACTGTTTTGTGTCAATAAATAATATTTGTATTGTGCTATATTGTTTAGTAGTGCCCCACCGCTATGAAGTCAATCCTGACACATTGCACAGCTATGAAGTTTCCGATTATTGACAATGTTATAGATAGGAGAAAAATGCTAGACTTACATGTTTGCCACACGACACGCAACAAGAAAGTCTAGCATTTTTCTGCTATGGTTAACATTGTCAATAATCAGAAACTCATGGCTGTCCAATATGTCAGGAATGACTTCACAGCGGCGAGGCTCTATAATAGTCATCACACCTTCGCATCATCCCCGTTATCTGAATCTCTAGGGTTATTTATTGGCTGTTCAGCATCGAAGTGACAAATTATTTCTCATTTATTGGTCCACTTTCGACGCTGACTGTACCAAACCAGAGTTATTGTTTTATTTTTAGGGTTCCGTACCTCAAAAGGAAAAAAGGAACCCTTATATTATCACTTTGTTGTCTGTCTGTCTGTTTGTTTGTCTGTCTTTTAAGACCCTTTATCTCTGGAACGCGTGGAGGTAGCATGCTGAAATTAATATCAAATACTCAAGCCTGCGGTCCCTTGAAGCTGTGCAAAAATCAACCTTCTAAGTCAACGCAATCAAAAGATACAGTTATTAAAAAGGCTCCATACAAATTGCCGAAATCCGAAAACCTAAAGGGTACTTCCAGTTATCCTAAAAACTTGAAATTTGGTATGAAGGTATAAAGCTCTTAAGTCACTCAACCACTCAAAAAAGTCTCAAAATCATAAATTTTTATGCCTGTCTGTAGATTTCGCAGATCAATATAAGATGACCCCACACTGCGTACATTTTGCTTAGGAGCAGGGCAGCAGGGCTCTGCTAACACTGGACATCTTAAAACACCGGGGAAAAGCGTTAAAATCTTTCTATGGAACCCTCGTGCGCGAGTCCGACTCGCACTTGTCCGGGTTTCATTTAGGCCCACTTTCGACACTTGTTTATTTTTTTCAATCGGCCAGATGTTAGGCATTGTTCCGAACAACGCGCTTTCGTTTTTCTTTCTTTCGCGTTTTGGACAATGTCGGTCTATGCGCCTGCCCAATGGCGTAACCAGAAGCATTGAAATTTTGTCGTATTCAGTATTCATCATGTTTTATGTAACCCCGTCGACAAAACCAGACAAATGCATAATGGAAGTGCATTGTACTTGGTAGGGTTCCGTACCCCAAAAAGGAAAAACGGAACCCTTATAGGATGACTCGCGTGTCTGTCTGGTCCGTCTGTCACAGTAAATTTACTTCAAAATTACTGGAGCGATTGTGTTGAAATTTGGTACACATAATGTAAGTCGGTGACCCGACGGACGTGTAACGTAAATTAATGAATTTTAAACATGGGGGCCACTTTTGGGGGTAAATTAGAAAATGAAAAAAAAAAAAAAGTTTTGCAAACTATGTCGCGTTACACAATCGTATGAAGGGGTTCATTGTGAGCATCTCAAATATATATTTTCTGTAATTTTTAGATAAACAGTTTTGAAGTTATTTACGAAACTAGGAGAAATTTTGACCCTTTCACTCCAAAACTACATTGCCGGTTTTTTTTTAATAAATAAGGAAATTTAATTGTTTTTTGCTTATAATTTACCCACTGGAAAACCTATAAGAAATCTATGGCATTAAAATTAAAAGTAACATAGGAAATTGGAATTTAAATAGAACCCTCTCCACGCGAGTCTAACTCGCACTTGTCCGGAGTTTCTTTACTGGGCTCCGTGAACATAGCAAGTTATTGATTATTTTCCAATGAGAATTAGTACATTTTGTATTAAGGGCGGTAAGTAAGGAATTACGAACGATGTTCTAGCTATTTAAGCTTTTAATATAATGTACCTATTGAAAAAAGTAAAAAAAAAAGACAAAAGTATTTATTTGCCAGAATACAGTACAGGAAGGTCTTACATGATGTTTTACTAGTGCATTCAGCCTGCATGCAGGCGTGCAAATATTTCCTTGAGAGGTGAATAATTTAATAAATACACAAATTACATAAATATGTCAATTACAAAATTAAGATACGTTTACATTAAAATCACAATAATAAACAAATTCACAAGATCATGAAGTCCATTTATAATATTTATTCTAAAACACCTAAATAAATGTTTTATTTCTTTCTTTAAACGACAGCTACACTTTACTGGGCAATGGTACTCACGTGAGACATTATTAAAGTACCTACGTATTCAAACATTGGTTTAGTGATTTTCGGCAGCCACGATACAGCCTAGTGTGGAGTCATTGGTATGTCTTTTTAAATGTAATTGTACTTTTATGGTTAATAAATTTATTT
The DNA here is from genome assembly GCA_963691665.1 of Clepsis dumicolana. Lineage (NCBI taxonomy): Eukaryota > Metazoa > Arthropoda > Insecta > Lepidoptera > Tortricidae > Clepsis > Clepsis dumicolana. The sequence goes on along the minus strand of OY829515.1, from coordinate 14,780,278 downwards.
TATTTATTTAACTTTTTTATTTATTATATTTATTTTACTTTTTATTTATTTTATTTTCTGCTGTTCAAAATTTATTCATAATCCAAAATAACTTAGGATGTCGGTTTGCGGTCGTGTTTCTTTAAAAAAATGATGGTTTGTTTTCAGTTCTGCCAAATAGAAGGATAATAATAACCTAAAATAAACAAATTAGACGTACATTTTGTTATTTGGTACAATTTTTCTGGTCTTAAAATATTCATTGTTTGTCCTTATTCATTTAGTTCAACTGCATTGATGCCAATTGATATAAAAATTTAACTCACAAAAAATATTCTCTTGAAGCTCCCGTTACCTTTGGTAGGTAAGTAATTTCTATATTTTAAGAACATTATTATTTCCACGTACATACACATTTAATTAACAAACTAAGGAAATTAAGCACTGATTATTTCTTATTCTGCATTATGTACATAAATTGTTGTTTTTCGTCGACAAAACGTATCCAAGGTAATATTTTAAACTAGAGAGCGCCCACGGCTCCGCCCGCGTGGAATATTACAGTAATCTCTATAACAATAAGAATGTGTCCTCTGGGTAAAAAAGTAATATTTGTCCGTCAGATAGATTATTGAAAAAAAAAATATTGGACACGTGTTTTTGGCTTTATGATATCAATAAAAATTTGCATATATAAAATTAAAAAAATCCGTAGACTGTAATGTAGGATAATGAATGGATTTCTTTTTTCCTGAACGACAACACTGGCATAGATAATACTTCGCTTGCTTTTGGCTCGAAATTCGAACCCGCGATTTTATTTTGGTTAATACACAAAACTTACACACCCAATATCATATTTTCTCAAGTTTTTCGCGTGTCCCAAGGTCAAAGAATAGAATTGCTTTAAAATTCCAGAGAAATAATGCGTTGTTTGGGAGAAACGTGTCAAAATGGTGTCGTGGCGCGCCATCCTGCTGTCTCGTTTTTTTCCCGTTCTGGCGGTTCACTTTTAAGATTATTAAATTAAAGCATAGCAGGCGCCGCGTCGAAACGCAAATCCCAATAAAACAACGGAATAGAACAAAAAACAAAAGAAACAAAGTACTAAGTAAATATTTCATCGTACCTCGTAAAATCTCGTTTCAAATCTACATAATGCCGCGTTCACACCACACGACACGAAGGTTACCGATGTTTACAAATAGGTAACCCGCTTCTCACCGTTATGTCTGACGATTGTTATCGGCTTTACTGGTAAGATAGTTACTTAGTTAACAGAATATGTCGCGAGAGAGGTATGACGTATGTTTTTGCGAAGGGGGTTTTAGGTTATAAGAAAGTTTTTAAAGCCGGAGAGGGTTTGAAATCGGGGGCGGTTGCAATGGATATATATGTATAGGTAGGTACAGTCGGTGCCCTAACACTAATATACACTTTTATGTACAGTTAGAATGGAAAAGTGGACAGTTATGTTAGGGAACCGACCCTACAGTCAGTAGCAGAAGTAGCTAAGCAACCGAAATGGTCACAATGATCTGCACAAGCTCTTATGTCTATAACAATAGAGCCTAGCTTGGATCATTGTGACCGCTTCGGTTGCTTAGCTAATTCTGCAGCTGACTTAGGTATAGTCAAGAAACTGAATCGCGTACGCATGAAACTTTTTCGCAATCGATTTTACACCGATCTCTTTAGAAGACGTATCGTACTTCATTATGACATTTGCAGAGAAAACGTTCCACAGTGGTAAGCGATTCAGAGTGCGTTTGATTATGACGATGTCATATTAAAGACATTTTGACTATTGCTATTTTAAATATCGTACTTTTTAAATACTCACTAAAACATGAATACACTGAAAAAAAAACAGAAAAATACAGATAACCCCGGGAATCGAACCAGGATCCTTTACATTCCGTGTCATGTGCTTTTCCGCTATTCCGCTACACCACAGTTAGCTTAGCCAAGCTTAACTTAGCCTCTGGCTTCTGGCTGGCTATTATTTATCGCAATTTTTTTTTAACAATAATAATTTAATTTCGAGCAACTACATGCATGACTCCCACGGGGTCAGAAGGTTCCCGAATGGCGTCCGCGGAACGGGATACGAGCTGTGGGTAGGCCTCCAACAAGATGGAGCGACGACCTGGTGAGGATCGCGGGACCGCGGTGGATGCGGGAAGCACATGACTGGTCTGAGTGGAGAGCCTTCGGGGAGGCCGCCTCCAGGCTGACATGATGATCATGATGATGAATTACATTGACTCGTACAATTTTTGTGTTAGTAAGTAGGTAGCTTATTTTATAAACGGTAGTCTTAAATAGTTTGTTCACATGTAGCGCACACAATATTTTGGCGCTGCGCTGACAACGGTGGTGGTGAATGGTATTTTTTTATGTGAGTGTTCCACATAGCATCGTTGAAAGAAAATACGTAACAGTTCCAAAAATTGCGTTGAGGTTTGAATAAACAACAATAAAATTATAAGATTTTTAAATAAGAATTTTATGGCCCCTATTTTCACAATGAAAAAAGCGTCGGTTTTTCTTTTTCCTGCTCCGACGCAACTTTTCCGCGCGCGCGCAGGCTTGCGTCACTGCTTATACAAGATGGTTAGCTGTTGAGACAGACAGACGGGCTCAACAGGCGTTAAGTGGCATATAATGTTTATTTAGTTCCTTAGATAAATTTAGATGCATTGGCACGCCGTAGCAATAAACCCTGGCTCCTACTTCATTAACTACAAATGTCATTTTTTTAAATGACAATTCGATCTACATTTCCTACATACATAAGTATAAGTTGTGGCGCCTACCGTTTCAATAGTTAGTAGAATTTTTGCTGTCAAAATAATGTTATTGTAAGTACACTAATTTAAGCTGTATTGTATGTATGCCTACAAAATATTAAATGAATGTCTTTTATTTATTTATTTATTATATACAAACATACATACGCTTGAAATACATAACCCTCCTTGAGCAGTAAGGAGTCGGGTGATAAACTAATTAAATTTAAGTAAGTACTTAAATAAAATCTAATCGGTATCAAGTTACCTCACATTGTGTGTCTTACAGTTACAGCTACAATGTAATCTCCTATTGTTTACCTCATCGGTATTACACCTACACCTATTGTCCACAGTGCGACTTTCTCTTAGTTACAGTAAACTAATTTTAGTTAGTCCAACACACCCACACACAAATGTGCTGAATAAAATAGTAACATAGTTTTTTAAAACCTACAAATTTGATACAAACCAACCTTTCTTTATATCAACTTCATAAGGCTAAGTCATTACTATGTTCACAATACAATTGAAAAAAAAAAACCGCCTTCAAAAAAAAAAAACCTTATAAAAAATTCGTAAAATAATCTTCTAAAATAATGATAAATAAATAAAATCAAATATAATGCGTTTATTTCGGACAACAGAAACTAAAGCCTAAAGTCTTATGGCCTAGCACTAAGCAGCAGAAATATGAAGTTGGTGCGGTGCGAGCGGAATATTCTTTGAATAAATAAAATAAAATATAATGCGTTTATTTCGGACAACAGAAACTAAAGCCTAAAGTTTTATGGCCTAGCACTAAGCAGCAGAAATATGAAGTCGGTGCGGTGCGAGCGGAATATTCTTTGAATGAAGCACTGACTTCATATTTCTGCTGCTTAGTGCTAGGCCATAAAACTTAGGCTTTAGTTTCTGTTGTCCGAAATAAACGCATTTTATTTTATTTTATATATTTATCATTATTTTAGAGGATTATTTTACGTTTTTTTTCCAAGGTTTTTTTTTGAAGGCGGTTTTACTTTTTTGTTAAAAGATTTTTATTTCACAATTTTACGTTGATTTAACATTTTCAGAATTATCCTCCAACTCCTAACCGTTAAGGAGTTGTACCTTTCATCATCAGCTCATCAATATGGGATGATGACTACCAGACACAAATACTTGAATAGCCTTAGAAAAAATATATGACTCACGTAATACGTGTCTATAAAGTTTGAGGGTTGCCCTCGATTTCCCTGGGATCCCATCATCAGATCATGACTTGGTGACAATGGGACCACCTCAGGAGTATACCCTTTCGAATAATGATTTAACATTTTCAAAATTATCCTCCAACTCTTAACCGTTAAGGAGTTGTACCTTCCATCATCAGCTCATCAACATGAGATGATGACTACCAGACGCAAATACTTGAATAGCCTTAGAAAATATACGAAACACATAATACGTGCCTATAAAATTTTAGGGTTGCACTCGATTTCCCTGGGATCCCATCATCAGATCATGACTTGGTGACAATGGGACCACCTCAGGAGTATACACTTTCGAATAAAAAAAAATTTAAAATCGGTCTACAATTGACGGAGTAATCGATGAACATACAAAAAAAAAACATACAGTGGAACGTAGAACCTCCTCCTTTTTTTGAAGTCGGTTAAAAACATGTTTCGAACATTTTGACTTTTGCGCGCAAGTTTGGACCTTATTCGAGGGTGACTGAGGCCAAAGAGGCTACAATTGTAACCTTTTCTGCGCTTAAAAGGAGCTCAAAATTTGTGCTGATTACTCAGTCTCAAAATCTAAAATTTTTATGTCTGTCTGTATGTCATAGACCAATATAAAATGACCACTTACATTTTGCTTAGGACCAGGGCTCTGCTAACACTGGACAACTTAAAACACTGGGGAAAAGCGGGAAAACATTTATAGGGAAGACTTTGCCGGTTTTTATAGAATATCATTGGTTCACAACCAATCATTACAAATAATTTAAAATCAATCATCCTTATGTAGACCATTCTCACGAAAACAATTAAACATAAGTGTGTGTTATGCAACGTGTGAAACTATGCAACGCCATTGTGATGGCGGTCTGATTCTGAATTTTGCAACTAGATGAGCCTCGCCAAGCCCAGGCGTGAGCGGTGGAGCTGTTAAAACTACATTAGCAAATGACGGATATGGTATTGTAGATATAAATATAGCAGAAAACCTTTCCCACGAGCCAGACAAAAATCAGTCTTATGACAATATCATATACATTTTGACAGGGGAAAGCTTTTCTCACTTTAACTATAGGTAAAGTATACTTACCTGTTTGTAAGTTGTCCGTCATGCCAACCATTTTTATCTCCCGATGAAAAAGATGGGTGTTATAAGTTTGACTTGTGTATCTGTGTATCTGCGTATCGGGCTGTGGCATCATAGCTCCCAAACGGATGGACCAATTTCGATGCGGTTTTTTTTTAATCGAAAGCCAGTTTAACCGCGATGGTTCTTAGCTAAGTTTTATTAAAATCGATTCAACCGTTTTTTAAATATTAAACTTTGAAATGACAATGTCGGGGGTTTTTCAACTTTTCTAAGTTGATTAGGTTATTCGACCATTTTGTTGGTTGAGCTGAAATTTTGCAAACAACGTTTGGTCTGGTGACAATACAATACAGTGGATTTCTGGTGGCTCGGCCAGAATCGTCTTCGCAGGAGGGAACTCTTCCACGGTTCATGGCATCGACTTGAAATTTGGTATGATGATTTTGTAAGTTGGATGGTAAAAACTGTACTTGACAGTCAACAAAAAGTTCAGTCATCAAAAAATGTTTTTTTTTTTTCTAACAGAAAACTTTTCTATAAAACATTGATTAAGTGATCTACGTTATCCATAATATGTCAACGTGAAACTCAACTCAAACGTTAGAATTCTCACAGTCGAATAAAAGTCATTCCCGTAACTTAATAATTAGTCACAAGAAAACATTCGATAAGTAGCGGGTTCAAACTTAATTCCTTTGATATCCTGATCAAACCGACAACAAAGTAGGTTACTCAACTCATTGACAACTCCGAAACAAGTAAATGTATGTACCCACGGATCAACCACCCTTTGGACACCAAATGTCAGGGCGAAGGTTTCCGAAACACATATGCTCATTTGCACCTATAAATCTCTCTAGCCTCCAATCGCAGCTCACTTTCGACCAGATGACAAGCGAGATGTCAAGCTATGAACCAATCACGACGCATTCCCCCGGCCCACTCACCGCGGATTTTTTCGTAATGCCTTTCCAAGTAAATTAGTAAATTATAAAATATGCGGTGTCCAGAGGTTGGTTGGTCCGTGTCAGTACCTAATGAACTTGAACAAAATCCGCATGTGATAGCAAAACAGCAAAAACCCGATAAACCGAATCGCATAACTGTACTGTGAAGTGCAATCGGCAGTGGGTAACGGTGGCAAATTGCTGGGGTCACCCGCATAATGCTCGCTGCTGACGGTACTTTACTGAACGGAAGTACTTAGGTAAAAAGTTAAGAGGTACGTAGACCAGGCCCCTGTTTCACCATCTTTACAATCGTCAGTTTTATATGACAATTCAAACCACATTTCTTAGGAAGCGCGCTAAAACAAAAGCTCTTCAAGTCAGCGTTGGCACCGAATTGTCATTGAACATTTCGTATACATCTTTTTTTAAAGCGATAAAAGAGACAAGTTACATAAATACTTTGTGTTGTAACTGAGTGGTAACTTATAGTGTATTGAGTACTCAACATTTTGAGATTAAAGTGACTAGACGTGTTCTTTCCGTGTACCCTTCATATAGCCTGGAGTATCAACTTATCAACTTAGGAGTCTTTAAAACACGAGCTTACCTATTCCTTAAAGGGCTGGCAACGCACCCGTGATTCCCCCCGTGTTACAGGTGTCCATGGGCGGCGTTGATTGCTTTACATCAGGTGACCCACCTGCTCGTTTGCCCCCTCTTATATAAAATAAAATAAAATACGTAAACGCGAACGATATCGAGACGTTCTTATGTCAAAAATTACACTAAAGTCTCAGAGCCGACATTACCGAATCACACCAACATGTCCCAGTTATCTGGTACTGTACCATGAAGAATTGTCAGTGAACAAAGTGTGCCGCGAACGATTTCACAACTAAGTTTTTATTCGGTCGATTTGCGCTAATTTTTCTACGTTTGGAAATTGTGGTACACCGTCCCAGATATGGGCTTTATGGGTGATAGAGTAATTTGCTTGTTATGATTGCGTAACCCTGTGTTTTATGGGCGTTGAATTGATATAAGAACATTGAGCATTGATTACATAACAAACGCTTTTCATTTATCATATTGGCGTATCGAACCATCTTACTCGCTAATCCTGCCGCTAAGCAGCTGAGCTTGCATTGTTGCGTTCCGGTGTGGAGAGTAGACTGCCGGTGTAATTACGGACACACGAGGCATTTCATCTTAGCTCTCTAGGTTGGCAACGCATCTGTAAACCCCCGGGGTTGCTGATTTCTATGGGCAGTGGTGATCACTTACCATCAGGTGACCCACTTGCTCGTTTGCCTTCTTTCTCGGATATAAAAAAACGTGCCTAGTGCAATCGACGACAGCCGAAAAACACGTCAAATAGTATGAGAATTGTTTGTTGTTGATACGTGCCACTAGTGGCACTGCTAATGTACCCATAGTAATTCAGACGTAAACGCGAAAACGCGTTATAGCCGCTTTATTGGTCGTTGATCGCGCGGTGACGCGGTGGGCCCCGTTCCATAAACGTGACAGGTGACAAATGACATTGACAATTCGATCTACACTTCCAAGTTAATATGAAGTCTGGTAATACAAAAACTTTTCAAGCCAGTAACCTACACCAAACTGTCGTTGTCATTTGTCACCTGTCGCGTTTATGAAACGGGGGCCTGAGCCTCAAGCGTAATCAACGACCAAAAATTCGACGAGAATAGAGGTAAATTTAAAAATTTTACGGACAAGTTTTTTTCACTGCATACATTTTATTTTTCAGTATAATATTGATCGAGTAGGTGATGTAACAGCCATGACGAAATTACCAAAAAGTGCAGCAGCACAGAGAGGAAAATACAAAAATAACTCTTAAAAATTAAACCTATACACACAGCTGTGACAATTAATCGAGTCACTCAGGTTCAGTGAACTCCTAATTTATGCTGAACATTAACGACACACATTATTTTAACTTGGAAAAAGACAACCACATTTCCTAAACTACGAATTCATCATTAGCGAAATAAATTGCCATCATTAACTTCTGCTACCTACTTGAGTAGATACTGGTTTTAATACTCATAGAGGAATGTGTTAGGATTCATGTATTTTCTTAATAAAAAACTCATGATGTCATGAGACTTTTAAACATATACGAGAACATAATTAGGTATTCATTCAATCATTCATTCGTTCATGTATTTCAGACCTAATAATTATTGTCCAAAATATTGTCACTAACACACAAAAATCTTAAATACTTAACTCGTAATAATGTCATGCAGATAAAACAAATATTTCGACGAATTGAGAACCTCCTCCATTTCTGTCACGTCTGCATGTCACATACTACGTCTGTTTTTAACCCCTGACGAAAAAGAGGGGTGTTATAAGTTTGACCTGTGTATTTTTGTGTCTGTGTATCTGTCTGTGGCATCCTAGCTCCCACACGGATGGACCGATTTCAATGCAGTTTTTTTAATCAAAAGCTAGGTAGTTTAATCGAGATGATTCTTAGCTAAGCTTCATTAAAATCGGTTCACCCGTTTTTGAAATATTGAACTGTAGAATGACAGACAATGTTGGAGGTTATCCAACTTTTCTAAGTTGGTTAGATTATTGTCTTCTTTCTCAAAAGCAGCTAACATTAAAATTCAAGACTACGCGTTACACTCGGCCAAATCTTAAGACAAATCTCTTCGCTACCCACAGCCTTGTCAATGTCCCAAACAATGGTCAGTTACAAAATAACTAATTACAACCGACCACTGCCGAGTTAATGATTAAACATGATAACGAATGGGGGTCAATTGGACCACTCAGCCACTTAACCCGATGCAGAACTGATTATTTAATCATTTTATTGTGAACTAGGTAAATGTAATTGATTTTGTCTATTCGGTGTAGGTCAAGACTGTAGGCCGACAACAACACAAATCTTACGTAACTTAGAAATATCCATATTTTCCCATATTATGTGTATACCTCTCCAAGTCTTATTAATATTACTAGTGTAAAATACCACAAGTAAATCGTTATACCAACATCGCCAACTGGCATATCCGATTAATACCGATTAGTAGTTATGTTGTGTAGTCTATTGTTTAAGCTCAGTGACGTTTAATCTGTGTCGCACGGTGGTAACTTTTAAGTTTGTTTTGTGTACGGCTCTCTGCTAAAGTCTGACGAAGAGAGTAAATTATTTACTGTGATCTTTTGTATATTCGAAGTTTCCTTGAATACACCAGTGAAAACAGTCTTTGTATTTTTACTTCACTGCAAATCCAAGCGAGTTTATATCACGTTACGTTATCGTATCCAAATCGAGAAACCTCATACTAAATTTTTGTTCCAAATACGCTCACGGGCGGGCGCTGGTCCAAACGTCATACGAATTTCTCGATTACGTTACGCAGGTTTCGAATATTCGTACCCGGGCCTTTGGTTCCTTGTTTTTGGAACATCTTTGTGGTCACGAAAACAGCAGAGGTATTTTATTAGTTTTAAACAGTCAAAAGTATGATTTTTCAAACAAGATAGGTGACCTAATCATTTTAACACACTTTTTTTCCCAGATCTCAGCGGTCTCAAGCATAAATTCATCAAAAATCAAGTAGTAACGTCATAAATCGTATGGCTGTCGAGAAAATACGTTAACGGGGGAAAATACTACTTTTCTTGTTGGCGTTACAATAACGTTACTACTCAGTGTGATGGCGTCAGCATCACGATAATGTTACTATGTGCTAGAGCTACAGATATCGTGAATCGGTACAAAAATCATCAATTGTTCTCCCACGTGATAATGCTGACAATGACCCTGATCGCAAATGCCTAACTGGGGGACCTTAATTGAGAGCTAGTGCAGCTATTTGCTAAACGAGAGATGAAAGGCGATTAGATTGCATAGTATGTAACTACCTAACTGAATAGTGATCCATTGTGGACCCTTTTCATAGAAAATGGCATGGTGATATCGCATCAGGAAAATCATTATGACACTTACTGTGAGAACGTTCTACGGTAGGTCAGAGCGCCTAGTGCAATCGCCGACCAACCAAGAAACACGTTTCGATCGCGTTCGCGTTTAACAATAAAATTTTCATACTATTTAACACTTTAACGCAAACGTGATCGAGACGTATTTTGTGCTTTTTGATTACACTAAGGGCATAGTATGAGAATTGTTTGTTGTCGATACGTGCCACTATCGACAACAAACTTAAATACGTCTCGATCGCGTTCGTGTTTACGTCTTAATTAATATGGGCAAATTGGCAGTGCCACCAGTGGCACGTACCTATAGACAACCAACAATTCTCATGCTATTTTTGACACCTTAACGCAAATTCTTTCGAGACGTATTTTATGGCCGTCGTCAAATGGTTCGACTGTACAGTACATGATAGTTTACTTTGAGTAAAGTTCCTTGCCACTGGATTTTCCGTTGGACTCCAGAGTGCCTAACTGAGGAAGAAGACCTTAATTTCCTTTAATCCACTGATTAGTTAGTTCTTCTGAACTCATATAGGGGTGGTTCTCAATTTTCGTAGTATTAACGCGTCCGCGTGTAACGTATCAAATTATTACCGCAGAGTTTTGAAAATATTTTATGTTAAAGTACTCGCCTTAAACTTATTGATGCACTTAAAATATTTATAGTAACGAATTAGGAACTAATTGAAAAAAAAAAACGAAAGTCGGAAAACTACTCCGAATCGCAGTGTCCGCCACCTGCTTGTCAACCTAAAAGTATACATAAACCAAGAACCATCGCATTGATCAGCAAATTGTTATATTTTATGGACTAGACAAACATTGAGTAAGATATCGTTAGAATTTCATCAATAAGTATTCACAATTTGCAAGTTATTAAAGGAAACGTAAGCGCCACATGAACCTAATTTACTCGAATGCACCCTAAACACGCACTTCGTGAGCGCGTGTTTCTTCATCATGAGGCTGCCCGTCGCCGCGTAGTATCAGGACCAGATACACGTGGGAAAGCTGCATGGGGTTTCCGTCACACAGATTCTCCGGTCGATTATAAAACTGTGTTAATGAAGTATCTAATCTATTTGCAGGGATTTACTATTAGTACGTTACAAATTAACCACGTACTTATTCTTCAAAATATGCGTATACACCAGATATGGATCTAGTTTCAATGTGATAGAACTAAATTATTTTGTTTATTTCAGTTTTGGTATTAATTTTATTCAAATCTAGGTAAAAGCTATGAGGGTACTCTTTAAAGAGGCAATATTTACCCTTAATTCATAATAATTTATTAGTTTTCACTACTAAGTAAACTGCTCAGAAGCAGTTTTGCTATAAATATTTTTTTAATATTTTTTATACTAAGTTTGGATAAAGTTTTTTTTCAATCCGAGTAGAAAATAAAAAATACTGAAATGGCGGATCTAAAACATTATGTCGTTTTTCTTACTTTTATAACTATAATTGTTACATGTTTTTTGTGACGGACGGAGGCCTGATGTTCAATAATTAAGTTTTTAATGTGTATGTTTTGATAAAAAAAAAGTTTATAATTGCATGTTTTTGGTTTTTTTTTAATAACAGAAAATCAAATCAAAACACTTACAAAATATGGACAAAAAAAATAAAAATGTGTCTTACTTGGACAGCAAATAATATTACTTGGACACTTTTCTTAGCCCACCTGGCGTTTTCATAATTTACCTGGACCGATTTTTTATTCAAGCTTAATAACTCATTTATTTGTTATTTGATAATGTCCAAAATAGATCATTAAAGAGCATTAGGAAGCCACTACTATATTTAATGGCTCAATTACTTTAATTATGAAAAAAAAGTGAGTCAAGTAAATTAGATAAATCTACTCGTCTTTTGAGAATGACCGATATAGGCAAGGTACAAGGTATTTTTTTATTTTTTGGTTATTTTTGGTCGTGAATAAACCGTTGCATCTGTTTGTTTCAGCTGTCACAAGATGGAGCTGCGGTGGTCTCTCATCGTACTATGGGCTGCTTTTGCGTGGACCTCAGGTAAATTTTTAACTATGGGACTATGGGAAATAAAATCGTCAATGTACCTACTCAAATCGAATCAAACATTAATGCCATTATTCATAAACATCACTCAAGCCTCCATTAGTTAAATAAAATAGGTTTTATTTTCATCTTACTGACGGAAATGTCAAACATAAAAAAGGCTTATGAATAATATTATAATAGGGTAAGAGTTTTCCAATCAGATCTCAAAGTCCGAGCAAGGACGTTAAAACCAAGAGGACTGCCAAGGTCTATTCAATGCCGCGTTGCTTTACAATAATAAGGCTGTTGTACATTCATTTCGTATGACATTTAGACTTCTGAGGCCCGAGTAAAATATTCGAAACCTGCGTCACGTAAAATCGAATAGTAAACGTTATCGAGTTTGTATGACGTTTGGAACAGCGCCCGCTCGTGAGCGTATTTGGCTAACTAAAAACAGTTACTTTGCTCACTCGCGACCTTAAGTGAAAAATAGTCATATCTTTGCGGCAAATGTATGTTTCCATGCAACACCTCTGCCTCCACTGCTACACGAAGCGCTGACTGGTTTCGGCACTCTCTACGAGGCCGTTATCAAAGCAAATTCGATAAATTAACACAACAGCGCCATATATGAACTCAAAGATAAAGCTATCATAGACGGTGTTTTCAATTTCAAATAAACTTATTATCGATATTATTAAATACTGGAGGTCCTTAGTTTAGGTATTATAATAGTTAGTATAAACAGCTTTTCAAAGTGTGAATGTTGAATCAATATTAACCGTTGTCACTATGTTAGACAGATGTTATGCTAGTTAGTATCAACAATCGAAGGTTTGATAATTATATTGCAAGTATTGCAACTGTCAAGAGAAGTATAATAAGATGTCTCGTGGGAATTCTCAAAATCCCTCTATCCGATAAACGTGTTCTCGTATTATAAACTTCCACTCCCCCTTTTCACCAACTTAGGGTTGAAATTTAAGAAAACGGTGAAACAAAGTGTTCATAAACTTAAAAAATAACCCAAACAAATCACAATAAAAAGCCTGCTTTGACTAAACTATCAAAAAAATATCAAACGCCGGCATGTGTTGTTTACTTTCTTAATCGCGAGTTTATCTGTTCGAATCTTAAATATTTTATGCTTAGTGAAAAGGAGAACGCACGCGAAATTATAGCAGTAGTCTACTGTCCGCAGTCTTGAAGTTAAAATGATACGCTTAATAAATTACCCAAACAACTGAGTTTATTTAGCTTGCCCGTGTTAATTGGGCTGACCACACGAGAACAACGCATGCGTTATACTGCGGTACTTTCTCCGAAGATGCGGCTGACCACAGGAGTTTAATGACGACTAAAATAACTTTTTTTAGGGTTCCGTTTTTCCTTTTGAGGTACGGTTTTATAGGATCACTTTGTTGTCTGTCTGCCTGTCGAGACCCTCTTTCTCTGGAACGCGTGGAGGTAGCATGCTGATATTAATATCAAATACTCAAGCCTGCAGTCCCTTGAAGCTGTGAAAAAAAAACTTCTAAGTCAAAGCGATCAAAAGATACAGCAATTAAAAAGGTCGTTTCCATACAAATTGCCGTACCCTGAAAACCAAAAGGGTACTTCCAGTTGTCCTAGAAACTTGAAATTTGGTATGAAGGTAGCTCTTATAGCACAACCACTCAGAAAAATCTCAAAATCTGAAATTTTCATGTCTGTCTGTAGATTTCTCAGACCAATATAAGATGACCCCACACTGCGTACATTTTGCTTAGGAGCAGGGCTCTGCTAACACTGGACAACTTAAAACACTGGGGAAAAGCGTTAAAATCTTTCTACGGAACCCTCTTGCGCGAGTCCAACTCGTACTTGTCCGGTTTTTTTTGTTGCTTAGAATTAGAGACGTAGAATATCTAAGCCGAGGTAGCCTAGTGAAGCCGTATGGAATAGCCTAGTCACTTGGCTAGGTCAAACCTATGGTCTCTCAAGCAGAGGGTCGTTGGGTTCAAGCCCCAGCTCGCACCTCTGAGTTTTTCGGAATTTAAGTGCGGAATTGCATTTGTATTTCTCATGAGCTTTGAGGCATGAGGTAGGTAGGCATGAGGTGAAGGAAAACAGCTTGGGGAAACCTGCACATTCCTGCGAAGAAATGCAACGGTGTGTGTGTGAAATTCCCGATCCGCAATGGGCCCGCGTGGGAGCTATAGCCCTCTCATTGTAAGATGAGGCCTGTGCCCAGCAGTGGGACGTAAAAAAGCTTGATGATGATGAGATGAAAAGAATATCTAATGGTGGACCGACGGCTAAAAATGTCTGTCTGTATATGTTACAATTTCGTAATAAGTAACATAACAGACTGCGAACCTCTCATTTTCCGCTCAATAAGTTTAGACATCAAATGAAAAAGTGAAGCGAAATCGGTAGTTACGAACTTTCAAAGATCGTTAAATTGAAACATCTTCTGCAGTACCTATTTGAGCAGTTTTCAAGCAATTTGGCAGCTTTCCTTTCTGCCATGTTATCCAATATCATGATTACTAATGTGACTTAGGGTCAAAGGTTTGGCCAATTTGAGGACCAGGCGCTTTTATTATCTCGCAAAAAATAGGGTAAATCTACAGCAAACCAAAAAAAAAAGTCACGAACTTTAAAGTGTTAATTATAGTGTGCTATTGCGTGCCAGTAGTGGTGCTGCCAATTTGCTTATAGTAATTCAGAGGCTCGAGTTCGAATATCCGAAAACTGCGTCACGTAAAATTGAATAGTAAACGTTGTCGAATTTGTATGACGTGTGGAACAGCGCCCGCCCGTGAGCGTATTTGGAACTAAAATTTTATATGAGGTTTCTCGATCTCGATACGATAACCGTAACGTTACGCAGGATTCGAAAAGTCGTGTTCGGCGTGACGTTAACGCGAACACGATCGAAATGTTTTCTTGTGTCAGAAATTACACTAGAGGCTTCGGATCTTGACACAACTTTTAAGTGAAGTCTATATGTCATTCTCCACCAAGTCACCAAGAGACAAGTTACTGGCAAGATTGGTGGAAATTGACAGATAGACCTCACTCGACACTAGCGATCCTAGCTGATTTTTAATCGACTTCAAAAAACGGAGGAGGTTCTCAATTCGTGGGAAAGGTTTTTTTATGTATGTTCCCCGATTACTAGAAGACGGCTTTACCGATTGCAAAAAATATTTTTTGTTTGAAAGGGTATTACTTTCTAGTTGTTCCCATTGTCACCAAGTCAGGATCTGATGATGGAATCCCAGGGAAATCGAGGGCAACCCTCAAATTTTTTAGGCACGTATCATGTGTTTTACTTTTTTTTGACTCACGATATCCAAGGTATCCCTCATTACAAGGTTTTTTTACACGACTGCCCAAAGAAAAAAAGTGTATTGTTTTCAAAGTTAATGTAAGTATATATGTAAGTATGTAATTCCTTTTCCAGGTTCAGCCAACACGCTGCCTGCCTTCACGCAGGACATGAACAATCACCCCTTATCAGAGAGCACGCCTGTTGGAGAAGTTGTCTACACATTAAAGGGAGCAGATCCTAGTGGGAAACCGGTAATATTTTTAGTCTACACGTTGAAGCAGCAGATCCGAGTGGAAAACCGGTGATATTTTTAAGCCAAGATTTAAATGGAGACTTCGTACAGTTTTTAAATACGAGCCTTTCAGCATCTGGCACATTAACAGTTTTTTTTAATGATTTGCGGTTAATTACACAGACATATTATTAACTACGGGATGTTGACCGCGGTTACCTTACTAAGCTTATATGAGCTCTCGATAATTCGACGCAGTTACATGCATCATACCTACTTATGGCCTCTCAAGCAGAGGGTCGTGGGTTCGAGCCCCAGCTGGCACCTTTTTCGGAATTAGTGAGAGAGAGAGATACATTTATTCACACAAGTTCGACACAAGCACAAAAAACCAGTACATTTGAAAAAAATTAAATAAAACATAAGCATAAACTTAACTAAAACTTAACTTAACTAAACTTAACTAAACTTAAACTACTACTACTACTAGTTACGTAATACATTTATGACGTGTCACGAGTTTTTCAGTGAAGGAAAACATCGAGAGTTCCCAATCTGCACTGGGCCCTCGTGGGATCTATAGCTATTGTGGCCCTCTCATTGTGGGAGGAGGCCTGTGCCCAGCCACGTAAAAAGGCTGGTGATGATGATGATTGTTTTTTTTGCAGGTAAAATACGGCTTAGTCGGCACTGACAAGTTTTCAGTGGATCCTGTCAGCGGCGCAGTCACTCTAGTCCAACCTTTAGATAGAGAGGTAAATAAACTCTTGCTGTCTCTTACTTATGCAATGATTTTATTGAGGAGTAGAGCCGGGGCCGTGTTTTATAAGTTACAATTTACAAGCGGAAGTAAATTGTAACTTGTAGCTTTATAAAACACGGCCCTGGTGGTAGAGCATTTGTTAAGGGAAGATAGGCCTTGGTTCAATTTGGTAAGCTCCTATTCCGATAAGTAGTTTTGCGGGTGGTAGGACCTTGTGCAAGGTCCGTCCGGATCGCTACCACCTACTTACTCGCTAATCCTGCCGCGAAGCAGCGGTGCTTGCACTGTGGGTGGAGAGTAAGACAGCCGGTGTAATTACGGGCACAAGAGGCATTTCATCTTAGCTCTCTAGGTTGGCAACGCATCTGCAAACCCTCCGGGGTTGCGGGTGTCTATGGGCAGTGGTGATCACTTACCATCAGGTGACCCACTTGCTCGTTTGCCTTCCTCGTCGTATAAAAAAAAGTCTGTTTTTTTCGTGCATGCCCGACTCATCAAAATACATAGCATATAGCATATAGGCCCGAATACGTAGCTAACGTTATTGTATAGAAATCGAGAAACTTCATAGTAAATTTTAGTTCCAAATACGCTCACGGGCTGGCGCTGTTCCAAACGTAATACGTTTTTGTCGATAACGTTACTACTCGATTACGTTACGCAGGATTCGAATATTCGTATTCGGGCCTCAGTTCTTATGAAATGTTCAGCGTTCTTTCCTTACATCGATGAAACAAATTAGTAAGTACTTGCCTAAATCACTTTTTTAATTAAATGGAAATAAAGCGATAAACAAACAAAATAAAAACCAATAAATAATAAACAAAACGAAAACTTTTTAAAATCTATGCTGAGCGCAAAAATACTGGCCACCATCGCAGCCAACAATGAGTTTGAAGGAAGAACGCTTCCATCATTGTTCATTTGTTTTTTTTGTCGCTTGGCACAAAGTTTGTTGTAAAGTTCTCCCGCTAAATAAGTTTTTAAGTTCAAATGTGATTTTAATTTTCAGGTAAACGATACCATTAAATTCCTGGTGTCCATTAAAAATGAGGATAATGAAGGCCAAAATGAACCCGTGACTGTCATAGTGTGGGACGAAAACGACAATCCGCCTACATTCAAAAATGTAAGTAAAAACTTTTGGTCAATACATTAACGCTGACAGTTGACATGAGAGACATAATTAGTTATTCATGTTTTTATAACTCAGGAGTTATGTTATATTTGTGCATCTAAGAGTCGATCTCGTATCTTACCGATATAATTTAGTTCCAAAGACAACTCTATGTTAATCCTAACAGTTTGGAACTAAACATATCGGTAAGATACGAGGCTGAGAAAGTATAGCGACGATTTTTCCAACGTTTTTACTCCGGTATAGTATAACATACAATAAATAACTTACTCTGAGAAACTAATGTCAAATCGCCATAGTACTTTAGTCACTTTTTGTCTGACGTAATGTTAACCACGGCTTAGTGTTTAACTCAGGTTAGCGTAAATCATTCTTAAAGGAATTTGCTACGAGCTACAAGTACTCATATGTTATCCGAATGTTTTATAATAAATAAAATGTTATCAGTAGTACTTAGGTACGTGTTGATGTTGAAGTGAATAATTATTATTTGTCACTCATCCATGCGTACGCACTTGAGATAGGTACAATCAGGGAATTTAATTTACTACCCATTTCGTTGAAATGTTGTTTGTGATTCGCAATACATTAAGGTCGAAAATTCTATTACTTCGTGCTCTAACTAGCTCTTATGGTGAAAGTTTGCTGTACGATATTGAACCTTAGGTGGGTTGTAAATTAAATACCTACCTTGACTGTATTTAACAACTAATACTACATATATCATAGTGAAATACAAGGATCATTCGATTAGTGCCCGATATGTGTCGGACTAATGTGTAGTCCTTCTGAGAGCACACGCTTCGGCGGTAGCGAAACTGCGCGCCAATGCTCTGCTCGCGCGCTTACTCGTTGCAGCTGGCAGCGTCGCACTATTACCGTCTTTTTCATCGTGAGTAAATATTTAATAAAAATTACGTTGAAAAATGAGGGTAGTTGCAGTGCATTGGCGCAGAGCATTACTGTCGGAGCGCATACTCCCAGAGGAAGGACTACGGATTAGTCCGAAACATGTCGGGCTTTACTCGACTGACGCACGTGAGTTAACAGTACAGTCAGCAGCAAAAGTAGATAAGCAACCGACGACGCTTTCACAATGATCTAAGCACGGCTCTATTCTTATAGACATAAGAGCTTCTGCAGATCGTCGTGACCGCTTCGGTTGTTTAGCCACTTCTGATGCTAAATGTACTGCTATATCCTTTGGCCTAATCAATCAATTCGCCTAAGCGAGTTTTTTACTTGTTGATTTTTTTTAATCAATCGATTGATCGATCTTTGACTGCAATACAGTGTCATAAAAAGAAATATGTCTATGAATTATTACAACAAAACGATATTTATTACTGTGCAACTACGCGTATAGGTACGTATTTTAATAGAGTTTTAATGTTACAGAGCCCTTACGAAGTCGACGTACCTGAGGACGAGGCGATTGGCAAAACCATTTTGGAAAAAATTGTCGTGGAAGATAAAGATTCTGTTGGAGATAATTTGGAAGTCGAATGTGTGCCGCTTGAACAAGTAAGTGTTTGTATCAAGCTATGAAATATTTATTAAAACGAAACAAACATAAACGGAATTAATAATGATAATAGTCAACATGTGTATTTTCGTATTATTAAATAATTTATTTGCATAATAAAAGCAATGTACAATGACATTAAATCTAAGCTAAAAGTTAATAAACTAAAACTTAAAACTAAATTAAAGCTAAATAAGGCCCCCGTGGCATGGTGCCCAAAAGGCTGGCAGCGTTGCCTCGCTGAATAGCGATGCTGATTCTTTGAGAGAGGAAACTGCCAGCCCTTTGATCACAAGTTGCATCAACTAAGCGCTTTTGCAACTCTTAATAGTTAAATCTAGAACTTAGAATGGAAAACGTACCTGAGGGCGCTACCTCGGGGCAAGGTGCCCAAAAGGCTGGTGGCGTTGCCTCTTCGTATAGCAATGCCTATACGTTGGCCGAGGAACGCGACAGCCCTTTGGTCACCTTGTAATTTTTAACCCCCGACGAAAAAGAGGGGTGTTATAAGTTTGACCTGTGTATCTATGTATATGTCTCTGCCATCATAGCTCCCAAACGGATGGACCGATTTCGATGTGGTTTTTTTTAGCCGGGATGGTTCTTAGCTAAGTTTCATTAAAATCGTTTTTGAAATATCGAACCAACCAACTAATAAGGTAACTCCTAATATCTCACCAGTGGCCAGAAGCCTGCGAACTCTTCGAAGTGGTGACTCTCCAGTCTTCAGCCAACTCCTACACTGGCGCCCTGGTTCTGAAGAAGCGTCTCAACTACAACGAGAAGCAGTTCTATCAGCTGCAGCTTTCGGCTTCCGTGAGTTCTATTTTATTGAATATTTACTGTGACCAGCTCTGGTGTATTGTGGTTTTCTCTTAGAGGGTAGTTATAAATTTCATTTGAAATTGTACATTGTAAACATTTTGGAAAAACATCTTTATTGTTGACTGTTAAATCTCATTGCCTTTACCTCTGGTTTACTTTTAATTCTTCCTGTGTTGTCGATGCTCTCTACTCTAGTGATACGTAATTATGATCTAGCCCTTTCCAACCGACTTGCATTAATCGTGCAACTTACTTCACAAAAAACTGAATGATGCGTGAATTCGTTTTTCGACACGCAACCGATACCGATCACGCGTGCAGGATCTCTTGCAACGCAGTAAAAATAGCCCGTGACGCCGCGACCCTTTAGTGGCTCGCGACTCACCTGTGATGATGGCTGCGTTTTTTGGCGAGAGAGGGGCGTCACGTAAGTACTTGTTTTGACACATTTAAGTTCTAAATTAAACAAATTATGGTATTTTTATCTATGTATAAGAGTTACTCTATCGTATGCAGTAATATAAACATTAAAAATATTAGCTCTTTTTTTGTAATCTTGTTCAAAAATTAATGTTGCACGATCGTGTGCGTTCGGTGTTTAGCCGTGAGTGATTTTGTACCTAAAGTTACCGACTTATATATATTTGCAACATTTTTTTTTGTTTTTAGGCCGTCTTTTTGGTGATGATGCCATAGCGGCTGTCCTAGAAACCATGGGAGATGGAAACGACTCCGATATTGAAGAATTTCGAGATGTTGAAGACGATTTCGAACCGTTTTATCCGATAGGCTGCTGTCAGAAGGTACGACAGAGGATATAGATAATGAGGAGAAAGATACGCCAGATGAGCAGAGGCAGATGCTGGACGTTCCTGGTACTCTTCAATCTTGCTTTGCTTCATGCTTGAGCAAGAAGAACGCCCTCCATCTACACCACCTGCACGACCTGTGCTGGCACCTCTTCATCATTCTCAGGCGAGCCCAGCGTTTGCAGTCACCCGTGCCAAATGTTTCACCGTTACCGTCTGCAGCTGAAAGAGTACGATCGTCAACTCGTAAACGAATTAGGCGCCCTCCTGCTAATACACCCGAGACTGTCCCTCAACGACAAACCACTAGGCCCAGATATTCCTCACCAACGACGATACATCTGATACCTACGCACCCTCATTTCTGAAAGGAAACATCTAACGAAGACACGTAACACAATTATACTTCATGCCCTGTTAGACTTGTTCGAGCACCTATCAAATACTATGATGAGTACCTACTTTGATGATGAATTTTTTGGTACTTACGTGAGTGTATACACTAAAAATTATTACAAAAACATGGCGCGGAATTCAAAACAAGTAGAGTTGAAGTTATGAAGCTTATTGGTATTCATAATATTAATGGGATGCTTTCAATACCCGAGAGTTTCAATGTACTGGTGCAGTTGGAAACGATATCTAATAAATGAAGGCTTATTCGTAATCAAAACGACTGAATTATTTACAAGTAATAGCATAAATGTTGATTAATGTTAATAAATGTAGATTTTTCCAGAAACTGGTGTATTAATTGTATTTTATTGTTAAGTTGCACGATCGTGCATTTTACAAGTTATTCCTGAGACTCACGATCGTGCACACGATTTTCCTGAAAATGAAGCTTTTCCGATTTTTCTCACTATTTTTCTCAGAACCCTTTGACCATTAGTGTTCGCTTAAATAAAGTTATCTCTCAAAATTCTTGACTTTATCTTCTCGGTTGTAAAGGGACAGGTATAAGCTTATCTTGTGTGTGAAGTTCAACTCTTTTGAAGAGTACCACGTTCAGAATGATTTAATTTTGTCCTGCCAATTACCGATATGAATGAGATTGAGATTTTAATATTATTGTTTTAAATATGACATCTTGCTATCGTCTTGTACTCCGAACTCAACAGCCCATTTATACGGTCTGCTGAAAGACCGTTTTATTTTATAAACACCCGTAAGCAGTCATAATAATTTTCGTTCACACAATCAGTTAAGATAAACATTCGATCCTGATGACGCTTATAAGCCTTTAGTGATATTTCCAAAACATTCGGGGGTTAGCAAAATTTGAATATTTTTTGAGACACTTGGCTATCGGATTTGATATAAAATTTCACTCCATTATTATTACATTTCGGGGTTTCTCTGCGGGACAGAATCAGAAATGGTGATATCCGCAGTAGAACTAAAGTTACCGACATAGCCCGAAGAATTGCGAAACTTAAGTGGCAGTGGGCCGATGGGGTCAGAAGGTTCTCGAAAGGCGTCCACGGACCGGGAGACGAGCTGTCGGTAGGCCTCCAACAAGATGGAGTGACGACCTGGTAAAGATCGCGGGATCGCGGTGGATGCGGAACGCACAAGACTGGTCTGAGTGGAGAGCCGCGGGGGAGGCCGCCGGCCAGCAGTGGACGTCTTATATAAAAATAAAATATCATGGGACAATTGACACCATTTGACCTAGTCCTAAACTAGGCAAAGCTATAGGTTCTAGACAATGGATACACATGCTTATATGTATACATTTATTTTAAATATCCAAGACCCGAGTGTACGGTCAGCGTACATTTTAGATACTAGGCGCTCTGCGCGTGTAACCCCAATTGCCGACACTGCTGTCGCGGCATAGTTAGTTTACTTTAAATGTTAATTAAGATAACTATATTAGTCACGTAGTGTCACGCTAACGGCGAACACTAGCAATTATTAGCAGTTAACAATAGTGATTCAATAACATAACCATTGTAACATTAATTTAACATTATTTATTAAACAGTTTAAAATTTAAAACACTTTCTTTTCACATACAACAACCAAGAAGGGCGCTCGTAGTATATCGGTTCGTCGCGTGCTACGAGTATAATATAAGGGTCGCCACCCTTACATTTGGTCCTTCGAACTAAACAAACAAACCAGTGCCGTGAGTGTTCAGTGCTGCTGATCTGAGCGGGCATCGCAGCGTGCAGCGTGGGATCTGGCAGCAGCTCCGTGGGCTTCGGCAGGAACAACGACATCGTCGACGGCGGGTCGACACCAACATCAACATCAACATACGCAACACGTCGTCAGGTGGTAGCAGAGTCAACAAGTAAGATCGTTTTATTTTACTGCTTTGCAACTTACCGCCTTCGACAACCCAACATTTTACATACATTAACAACATGAGTTCTTGGATGGTGAGACAATCCGAGATAGCGGACCAGATAGTGCAGTTGGAAAGCAACTTTAAGAAGGATGGGCCATCGCGCATTACTCTGAGTTATCTGATGAAGAGGCTATCTAGCCTGGAAGTCTTGTGGCAGGAGTTTACGAACAATCATGCTAAGATAATGGAGGTTGGAGATTGTAAGGGCGAGTACTTTGATAAGAACATTTACAACAAGATAAGCGATGTTTACATTAGAGTCAAGAACGCTTTGTTAGCCAGCGGTCAGGGGTCAAGTGACAGGGCTGATCAGCCACAGGGAGCTGAGCGAATGCAGGCTGAGTCAGGGGACAGGGAACATTATCAGGAGCAGGGTGGTTCATTGATGGAGGAGAAGCTTAATGAACAGAGGTCGAATATTATGGCTTTCGAGAGGCAGGTGAGGAAGTTGAACATATCAAAACTTACAGAAAAATGGCAGTTAGAGGATGAGTTGAAAGTTTTGGCAGCTCGGTGGGAAAGTATTGACAAGCAATACTGGAAGTTGCATAGTATAACGGACATGAGTATTTATGAAAGAGAGTACGATCGGTTGGAAACAGTGTACAAAGAAGTAAGAGAAGAGATTAATAGGAAGGTGATGAGTAGCGTTCATCAGGAGAAGTCGCCGCCGAAGGTCGAGCTTCCTATTTTCAGCGGTCATTATGAGAGCTGGATAACATTCAAGGATTTGTTTTCGGAGACGGTACATTTGAACCCCTACATTTCAGCAACTCAGAAGATGCAGCATTTGAAGTCAAAATTGAGAGGTGAAGCCGAGAGACTGGTACAACATTTGAACATTAGCGCGGACAATTATGAGACATGCTGGGAAATCTTGACACACAGGTACGATAACACCAGACTCTTATTTACTCATTATGCTAGCACTTTGCTGAACCAACCCTCGATTCAACGCCCGAGCGCCGCCGTAATTAGAAAACTACATGATACTACGCTAGAATGTTTAAATGGCATCACTAACTTGGATATTGACGTTAGCACCTGGGACCCGTTGATCGTACACATTCTGGTGCAAAAATTGGATCAGGAAACAACAGAACAGTACATTGAGAGTTTAAAAGCGCCAAGGTCCCTGCCAGCGTTAAGTGAATTTCTGGGATACTTAGAGGTCAAATTTATGGCGATGGAGACCAGCAACAAAGGATCGAGAGCAGCTCCCGGTCCCTCAACAATTGTTAACAGACCGCAACAATACTTTTACAACCCTTACAATAAAAAGCCAACGGGCTTTAACAACCGAAAAGCAGTCACCGCTGAAAAGACCCATACATTCCCGAAAGCCTACCATACCGCCAGCTGGAGTTGTCCGAAATGTAACAAGGATCACGGTCTTTACACGTGCCGTGAATTTCTAGAATTGTCACCCGAAATGAGGTTAAAAACAGTACAAAGATTAAAAGTATGTCACAATTGCTTATACAGTCACAATGGCAAAGAATGCAATTCGACAAATAAATGCAAGACATGCAATAGGGGGCATAGTACACTATTGCATGATGCGATGCAAACAATATCGAAACCAGCGGCTGGGCGCGCATGTATCTAGTAATGACCTAGACGAAGTGCTGTTGGCAACAGTACAGCTGAAGGTGCAGTCTTCAGATGGTACCTTCATAACATTGAGGGCTTTGCTTGATCAGGGGTCACAATTAACGTTAATAACAGAGAACGCCGCTCAACAATTGCAATTGAAACGAAACAAATACGATGCCGTCATATCAGGAATAGGAGCGGAGCAGTCAAACAAATGTAAAGGGGAAGTAACATTATTATGCCAATCCATACATAACAATTATACATTTAACGCCAAGGCATTAATAATGAACAAATTAACAAGCAAATTGCCTGCTAGGCAAGTAAACACAGACAGCTGGAGTCAGATAACAACCTTGAAGTTAGCTGACCCGCGATTTAACATACCAGGGGAAATTGATATCCTTTTAGGCGCTGACATTTACTCGGAAATAATAATGGAAGGTCTAATTAAAGGAAACAGCAACAACATTACAGCTCAACAAACCCATCTTGGTTGGGTGATATGTGGAAAGATTAACGCATTTACCTGTCACGTGGTTCTCAATAACACTGATGACCTGTCTAGATTCTGGGAACAAGAGGAAATAAGTGACAACACATTAACAAGTCATGAAGACGCCTGTGAAAAACTTTACAAAGAAACAACAACAAGAGTGGCCGACGGCAGATACCAGGTCAGGTTGCCAATGAAACCGGGATTTGAAACCAAACTGGGAGCATCAAAACAAAGAGCAGTAGCTATATTTAAACATTTGGAGAAAAAGATGGACAAGAACAAAAGTTTCGCAGGTGACTACAAGCAGTTTATACAGGAATATAAAGATCTCGGCCATATGAAACCAGCAAGTAGTGAGCAAGAAGTGCAGTATTATCTACCTCACCATGACGTCATTCGATTGGAAGCTGTAACAACAAGATTGAGGGTGGTATTTAATGCTTCCGCAAAGAGTACATCAGGACAAAGCCTCAATGATTTAATGGAGGGGGGGCCGAACCTACAGGCGGACCTGCAAGCACTGTTATTGCAGTGGCGACAATATAGATATGCATTCACTGCTGATCTAGAGAAGATGTTCCGGTTCATTGCAGTTCATCCTGATGATCAACCGTTGCAGAAAATCGTGTGGCGTGAGTCGTCACGACAACCTCTAACATCGTATCAACTGTGCACCGTGACGTATGGCACGAAAGCAGCTCCGTATTTAGCTCAGAGAACATTGAAGCAGCTCGCCGCAGACGAAGGAGACAAACATCCAGTAGCTAAATCCATTTTAAACGAGAAGTTCTACATGGATGATGTATTATTTGGAACGGATACAATTGCAGAGGCAAGGTCGGCACGAGATGATTTAACCTGTCTACTTAAACGGGGTGGTTTTAATCTCAGAAAATGGTCCAGCAATGAAGAACAACTTGTCGAAGACCTCCCGGAAAACATGAGAAATCCACGCAACTTCAGCTTCAGTAACGCCGAGAACCTGAAAACGTTGGGGTTAGGATGGAACCCTAAAAACGATTTATTTACATTTACATCGCCACTCCAAAACAAAACAAACACACGCGAACATTATACTAAGAGACAGTTGCTTAGTGAAATTGCCATGATATTTGATCCTTTAGGCTGGCTTTCACCCATAACGATAAAGGCAAAAGTACTGTTTCAACAAGTGTGGACGTTGAACGTAACATGGGATGAGCAGCTTCCAGCAGGTATAAACAAGGAATGGAAGGCCGTCAAGGACGATCTTGGAAACATCGAAAAATGCAAAGTGCCAAGATGGCTGGGTTTTGACAGCTCGGACATAGAAGTAGAACTACATGCCTTTAGTGATGCTTCAGAAAAAGCATACAGCGCGGTAGTTTATAGCGTAGTTCGGAAGACTGGGGAACCACAAATAAACATCGTGGCCGCAAAAACCAAGGTAGCGCCGATTAACAAGAAAATGAGCCTGCCGCGACTGGAGTTAAGTGGAGCCTTACTTGCATCGAAACTGATTAACAAGATACTACAAACATACAATAACAAGACATTTAAAGTTTATGCGTGGACAGACTCAATGGTAGTGCTAGGATGGCTTAATGGCGACGAGCAACGATGGAAGGCGTTTGTTGCTCATAGAGTACAGGAAATTAAAACGGTCATCAAGCCGGAACAATGGAGTTATGTAGAATCGCAACAGAACCCAGCGGACTGCGCTACAAGGGGACTGCTACCATCGCAGTTAGCGCAGTTCACCTTGTGGTGGAAGGGGCCACCATGGCTCACTAATAAACAAGAGCAAAAATTAACAATCAATACCGCGGAGTTAAATACGAAGGAAGAGGTCAAAAACCACATATTAACCGTGCTAGCAAACATTCCGGAACCAGCTGTTGTCATTGACCTACTGAACAGGTGCGATTCGATAGATAAAGCCGTGCGAACATTGGCATGGGTATCGCGTTTCATAACAAACGCGCGTGGTAGCGGGTTACGTAACGAACATTTGACGACTGCAGAATTGCAACGCGCGCATACGCTAATCATAAAACATATACAAATGGAATGCTTTGGGAAGGAAATAAAACAAATAAATACAAAGGGGACGGTAGACAAAACCAGCAGCTTATATAAGCTAAACCCGCAGTTGGACAAACATGGACAGCTTCGGGTCGGAGGTAGACTTGGATACTCTGACCTGCCGAACGAGACAAAATACCCCTTGATTATCCCAGCAAAGCATAGGTTAACATACCTACTTATTCAAAAAGCGCATGTAGCTACCTTGCACGGAGGTCCCAGGCTAGCACAAGTACACTTGAGACAACGGTACTGGATCCCCGGCGGAAATAACATCGTTAAAAGACAATTAAGACATTGCGTGAAATGCATAAGATTCACGGCGAAGCAACAACATCAACAAATGGCCGATTTACCAAAGGTAAGGGTCATCCCCGCACCGCCGTTTTACAACTGTGGAGTGGACTATGCCGGACCCGTAGAAATAAAGGCAACCAAAGGCAGAGGTATCAAAGGGTGCAAGGGATATATAGCATTGTTTATCTGTATGGTAACAAAGGCAGTCCACCTGGAGCTAGTGAGCGACTTAAGCTCTCAAACATTTATCGCGGCCTTGAAACGAATGACTGCAAGGCGAGGGGTGCCAAAGAACATGTATAGCGACTGTGGAAGTAACTTCGTTGGAGCAAACAGAGAATTAAAGCGACAGTTTAAGGAGCACGCTACATTTAACAGTGAATTTTTTTGTAAGGCAACAACTGACTTGGAAATTCAGTGGCATTTCAATAGCCCCAGCTGGCCCACAGCTGGAGGATTGTGGGAATCAGCGGTAAAATCCATGAAATACCACCTCAAAAGAGTACTCGGCGAACAAAAACTTACATTTGAAGAGTTCGCCACGTTGTTAACTCAGATAGAGGCCTGCTTAAATTCCAGACCACTGTTCGCTCTTACTGAAGAAATGGACGATTTAGAGTACGTTTTAACGCCAGGACATTTCCTTGTCGGACACCCACTAACAACATTGCCCCAGGAAGACTTGACCGGGGAGAAAATATTAACCAAACGATGGCAACTAACAACTAAACTTTATCAAGATTTTTGGAAAACGTGGTCGACTGAATACCTACACCAACTACAAACAAGATGCAAGTGGAACAAAAAGACCGAAAACTTGCAGAAGGGAGACGTTGTTATCGTAAAAGAAGACATTACAGCGCCAAGTCAGTGGCCACTCGCGCGCGTTATAGAAGTACACCCCGGTAAAGATCAATTGGTTCGAGTTGTCTCATTAAAAACGCAACGAGGAACGATGAGACGGCCAGTAACAAAGCTGATTCGATTGCCTCTGGAAGACCAGACAACACCAGTCCCACCAGATACAAGTCCTGAGCCTAAACCCCAGAGAAAGCAGCGTGGCGCGCTATGGCAGTATTTATGCCTCTTCTTAACATTCATGAGCCTCATAACAGGATCTCATCAGCAACGCACAACAAACATATCCCCATTCGAGAGAGAGAGACAGATATATTACGATGAGATCGGCAACTTGCAAAACATACATGACAGCTGGAAAATACTAACATACTTTAATATGACAACGTACTGGCAAGGCATCGCTAATATGGATAGCTACATAACACATATTGATGGCATATGCAGCCGATTTACTTATCGTCGGATCTGCGAAAGCATTTTAACAGAATTACAACAGGAAGTGGATGACATAAAACATAACAACTACTTATTACATGCCCCGCATGGTTTACTGCCAAGGAAAAAACGAGGCCTGATCAACGCGGTAGGAAACATTGCTAACAGCTTATTCGGGGTCCTTGATGAACGCTTCGCAGAGCAGTACAAACAGGACATTGAAAACGTCAAAATAAACGAAAAGCATCTGCTAAACTTGTTAAAAAATCAAACCTCAGTCATCGAATCACAAAACAGCATGTTGCAACGCAATGAGAACTCTATGAACAAACAATTCAACCTTATTGAACAACACATTCAGCAAGCAGACAATATTATCGCCGAAATGCAAAACAGATCAAAACAAGACGTTCTAATGACCTATTTTAATTCAATGACACTAGCGGCTAACATTATCATAACAAAATTACGACGCACTCAGCAAAGCCTTGTTCATACATTTAACAATATACATAGAGGGAACATAGATGCATCGATATTATCACAGGAACAAATTTTACAACAGCTGAGAGTTATTGCGGCTCGCCTGCCTAATCACCTGTCTCTTCCCGTGGAAGATATCCATAACGAATTATCGGATATTTACAAACTACTACATGTCAAAGCACGAGTAACGGACAACTATTTTATAATGGAAATCAACTTACCACTTACGAGAGATGTACAATTTCAACTTTACAAAGTAATCCCGCTTCCAATACTAGCAAACGGCAGATCCATAACAATACAACCGTCAGCGGAGTACATAGCCGTGAACGTCTTAAAGGATCTCTACATCAAGCTAGATCAATCAGATTTACAGTCGTGTGTTATCCTTCAAGAAAATAAATACATTTGTACCTTTAACAAACCAGTGCATAGCATGCGTCAAAGTAACGTGCCTTGCGAATTAAGTTTCTTAGTAGACAGCTCCCACCATAGTAATAACAATAACACGTGCGACTACATTACTGCAACCTGCGCGAATGAATGGATCGGGTTACATCAACGTCACACATGGATCTACATATGCTGTGACGTGTGTCAGCTGCAAATCATATGTAATGATTTAATGACATCGAAAGAGATGCATAAGACGGGCATTATAACCGTTGGAAAAGGATGCACCATAAAAAGAGATGAAACGATAATACAAGCCGACACTATATATCAAAGCAGATTGTTCGTTAATCCTACGCCATACGCCACACTTCCGAATGATCTAAACAACCTGACGAAACTTCAATCACCCAAACACTTGGATATAAGAGCAGAAGATCACTCACAAACATTCAAGGACCTAAGAGGACAGATCAAGGAACTGAACAAAAACAGCGAGCTGCCGAAAGATATAACCAATCACGACGTGCACCAGTACATCGTATCTTACCTGAGCCTTATCATCATCATTGGCACAATAGCTGTGGCCGGTTACATATACCGCATCAAGTTAAAACACTTTCAACGAGAGCCCAGCACCGTACAACAAGACAGTAGAAGGAAAAGAACAATAGAACATCCAATGGAACCGGCTCAAGGAACGCCGGTGGACAACCCAGCCCACATCGAGCTGGGGCCCTTACCACCGTTACCAAGAGGAAAGAAACCGGTTTACGCGGTGCCCCGTAAACCACTATTTAATTTATAAAATCTTATTCTAATAATTTTTACATTACCAACGTTTCTATAACTTTTACATGATATACATTTTACATTATAACCGTTTCTAACAACTTTACATTATATACATTTTATTAACATAACTTAACCTTTAACCATTTAAGGACTTCTTGTTGTCCTGGCAGCATGTACGGTCAGCGTACATTTTAGATACTAGGCGCTCTGCGCGTGTAACCCCAATTGCCGACACTGCTGTCGCGGCATAGTTAGTTTACTTTAAATGTTAATTAAGATAACTATATTAGTCACGTAGTGTCACGCTAACGGCGAACACTAGCAATTATTAGCAGTTAACAATAGTGATTCAATAACATAACCATTGTAACATTAATTTAACATTATTTATTAAACAGTTTAAAATTTAAAACACTTTCTTTTCACATACAACAACCAAGAAGGGCGCTCGTAGTATATCGGTTCGTCGCGTGCTACGAGTATAATATAAGGGTCGCCACCCTTACACCGAGAACAAACATTCGTATTCATCATACAAATATCTGCCCCGACCGGGGATCAAACCCGGGACCTCAAGCTTCATAGTCAGGGTATCTAACCACTAGGCTATCCGGTCGTCAAAACGTCTTTCGGCTGATATGATGATGATGATTATTATTAATCTTAGGTGTATTTTTCAATAATCACTTCAATAAACAGAAACAGTATACAATCTCATGTTTAACAACTGTTTTCAGGACGGCGCCCTAAGTTCGTCAGCTCACGTAGAGGTGAAGGTAGTGGACGTTCAGAACTCGCCCCCAGTGTTCAGCGGAGCCCTGAGCGGGGCCCTGGCTGAGGATGCTCCGGTGGGGACCCTGGCGCTGGTCGTGAAGGCTCGGGACGCTGACCGGGCGCAGCCCAGAGAGGTGTACTTGGAACTGCTTACCAGTAAGCTGATTACAGTTTTACACTGTCCTCAAAAATGCCCAGCAAATGCGAACGAGATGTACTTGTAGTTGTTCGGTTTTGTTGTGTCAAATCCCGTTAGTAACAACAATGTCAATGATTTACACGTTTTGTGAATTGTTCATGAACAAATGTATGACTGATTGTGTTCCAATAAATGAAAAAAAAAACAGTGCTACCTAAGAACCTCCTGCTTGCCTACCTGAGAAGGGTATTTTAGAAAGACCTGTCTATTAGTTAAATGCCATTTTTCTATTAGTGCATTTGTATTTCAAGGTGAAATTTCGAGGTGGTTATAACGACTTTACAACGCCTAAACGGCTTATCTTTTTTTGTCGTGGACCATAGGTACGATAGCTTTGTTGTCATCAATGGGATTTGATAAGGAAAACCGAACAACTTGCACCCAAATTAGAGGGGTGTTATAAGTTAATAAGTTTGACGTGTGTGTCTGTATATCTGTGTGACTGTCAGTTTGCATCGACGGAACTAATAAAAAGAGGATAGTGTCGCTTGGGTTGTGACGCGTAAGCCACAAGTTTGTGGTGAATTGTGACTCATTATTTGCTCGAAAGGTCGGCGTGATACATGAGTTTGAAAATAGTGTTTTTCATTTGAAAACTCATTCACAGTGTGTAATTTACACTAGAAATTGTGTGCGTGATTGCGCAGTGTTTTTAGAATAAGAATATTTATTTCCTTTCAATATATTACAGTTCACAATAATAACATATTTTAATTCAAAGATAGTAACTCACATAGAGGACAACATACGAGTATTATGTGAATGTGATATAACAAAATTCTCGTACAAAATTAAGTAATTAAAGTTAAATAAAATAATACTGTGGGTGTGTGTGTGTTCAATAAATAAATAAATAAATATCATGGGACAATTTGACACCAATTGACCTAGTCCCAAACTAGGCAAAGCCTGTACTATGGGTACTAGACAACGGATAAACATACTTATATAGATAAATACATGCTTATATACATATTAAACATCCAAGACCCGAGAACAAACATTCATATTCATCATACAAACATCTGCCCCGACCGGGATTTGAACCCGGGACCTCAAGCTTCATAGTTAGCTAATAACAGCTAGGCTTTAAGGAGATTCTCAGTATCTTGATAATTCATTTTCCGTGTCTACATTTGTTCGGAAAGAAAATACGAACAAGCATTCCTATCCTCTTTATTAGTTCTGTGGTTATGAATTAGGTAATCACTCTGCTATATGCTTTCAGATCCCTTAGATTACTTCCTTCTGGACAGTGCTACGGGTGAGCTCAGAACAGCTAAGCCATTAGACAGAGAAGCTTTGGCTGATCCATCATCACCTCTAAATCTTACGATCAGGGTGAGTTTAAATAATAAGCGTTAGTTACAACAACTGCCCGTCCGTTGCGACTTTTCGAGTTAACAGTGTTTTTGCTAGCCAAATATTCCAAAATCACAATCACACTTGCACGTAACATGAGTCATAACATGCAAGCTAAGTAACTTGTTTGTTATGCCTTAAATAAACCCTCGGGCCTTTTCTTTTTTCATAACGCCCAAGAGCTGTAATGGCGTGCGCGGGCGGCCCCATCAGCACGGTACACTACATTTCCTCGCAAGTGTGATCGCATTGTAATTCCTTACTTAAAGCTCTTAATACACAATGTACTATGTTTGATGGACTACCAAACATTCGGTATCACTGTAAATAAAATGCTGGCACTGAGAACATTTTGTAATCAAGCCGTTCTGAGCCACATCGGCTCTTAACTTTTACCACTTTTAATCCACAGGCCAGCGAGATAGTAAATGGCTCGCCGTTAGTGTCGCCTCTAACATCTTCGGTCGCCATGGCAACAGTGACGATACGCGACGTGAACGACGAGCCGCCTCGCTTCAGCCGCGCCGAGTACAGAGTAGAGGTCCCAGAGAGTTTGCCGGTGGGCACTCCTCTGCCTAATTTGGACATGGTTGTTACTGACACTGACGTGGTGAGTACTGAGTACTGTAGAATCAACTGAACAGTAACATCTTAAACGTATATAACCTAACAAACATAGAAAAGTTGAAAAACCCCCGACATTTTCATTTCAAAGTTCAATATTTCAAAAACGGGTGAACCGATTTTAATGCAACTTAGCTAAGAACCATCTCGGTTAAACTAGCTTTCGATGAAAAAATACAGCATTGAAATCAGTCCATCCGTTCGAGAGCTATGATGCCACAGACAGATATACAGATACAGAGGTCAAACTTATAACACCCCTCTTTTTCGTCTCGGGTTAAGAACAGAAACGTGACTGACTGACTAACCTATCAATGCACAGCCTGAACT
The DNA here is from genome assembly GCA_963691665.1 of Clepsis dumicolana. Classification (NCBI taxonomy): domain Eukaryota; kingdom Metazoa; phylum Arthropoda; class Insecta; order Lepidoptera; family Tortricidae; genus Clepsis; species Clepsis dumicolana. The sequence continues at coordinate 14,746,545 of OY829515.1, read as the reverse complement.
ACTAAAGCTAGAGACTTGAAATAGTACACGTACTAAACCGAAATAATAATGATAAGGCCAATGGAAAGAACCAAGAAACCACGCAACATGCCAAGGCTAGAGAAGAGTGAAGTTGTTGATTAAACGTGGATCACAATATAGCACAAGTAGCTAAGCAACCGAAGCGGTCACAACGATCTGCACAAGCTCTTATGTCTATAACAATAGAGCCGTGCTTAGATCATTGTGAAGGCGTCGGTTGCTTAACTACATTTGCTGCTGACTGTATACTAATCCCACCATCTTGTTCCCAGGGTCTAAACTCGGTCTTTTCTCTCCGTCTGTCCGACGAAATGGGTGCCTTCGTCGTAGAACCAGCCACTGCCACAGGCAGCGCCTCCGTTACTCTGCGCTTGAACTCCAGCTTGGATTATGAGGATCCTAACCAGAGGAAGTTTATCATAGAGGTGAAAATGTCTTTATAATCATCACCAGCCTATATTAGTCCACTGCGGGACATAGGGCTTCCCTAATTAGCGCCATAGCGCCCTGTCTCCAGCTTGCCGCATCCAGCATCTGCCTGCGGTCTTTTGCAGATCGTCATCCCACCTGGTCGGAGGGCGTATTACGCTACGTTTGCCGAGTCTTAATGATAGGACATAACAATTCCTTGACTGTCCTCCAGATGAAAAGGATTTAGATATTTATCTAGTCTTATTTTCAATCCAAAGGCGAAATGAGAAATTAAAGTGGCTGTTAAAGTTACCGAGACATAATTTTGTCGTAATTGGATTTTATCAGCTTGACTTGATCTAAGCACATTTGCTTGACAGTCGAATGTCGACCGCTGAGCCGCAAAGATGCCATGATGTGCTCGAAAAATTACAGAAATAGTACCCTCACGGCATAAGAAAAATATCGTGTGACCTACCTCCTACATCACAAATTATTATAACATGCGATAACGTTATTTTAAGCACAAAAAAAAATGTTAATGACAGAAATCAGCGAGCGTGCTGTCAGTCAATCCTAATCCTAACTATTATTATAAATGCGAAAGTAACTCTGTCTCTCTGTCTGTCTGTTTGTTACCTCTTCACGGGAAAACCGCTGCACCAATTTAGATGAAATTTGGTAAGAAGATAGTTTGAATATTGAGGAATAACATAGGCTACTTTTTATTCGGCAAAATTATATAGTTCCCGCGGGATAGCGATAACCGAAATCTACGCGGACGAAGTCGCGGGCAACAGCTAGTATCAAATAATAAATTAACTTGCGTAGCTTCGATTGTAACATTCTTCTACATTTCTGCTTCGTTGCCAAGCACACTTTAGTGAACAAAGCCATTAGCGGCAATGTATACAATTTTGACAGTTCTTATCAGTCGAAGCATATGTAATAGGGTGAAAATGCAAGAGCGTGCCACGGCGCGTTTTGTCTTTGATTTTGTATGAGATGAGAGGTCCTTGTGTTTATGTCATTGAGGTCTCCTTTCAGGTGATAGCCGAAGAGCTCCACACCTCCCCCCATCTGTCATCCAAAGCCAGTGTCATCGTGACAGTGACAGACGTCAACGACAACGCTCCAGTGTTTGCAGATGAAGGCTACTCCACTAGTGTGCCAGAGAATGCTCCAGGAGGCACCAGGGTTGCTCTTGTTAAGGCTACTGACAGAGACACTGGCAGGTAATGAGGAAATAATGAAAATAATCGTTTTATTGATTATTTTTGTTTTTATTTTTATGAAACATTCATAGAATGAAATTCAATATACTGCTGGAGCGTCCAGCTGCTTAACGGATTTTTCTTTGCATTGTCATTGTATATTTAGGTAATGAGGAGTTATCGCTATCCCCCGGGAACTATGCAATTTTCGGGGATAAAATGTAGCTTATGTGTTAGTCTGGTGTATGTAATGTAATGTATGTAATGTCTGTAATGTCTTTAAAAGTTTTTGTGTCTAAGAGCAATAAACATCTTTATATCCACAGCACATGTAGCACGGCGCGCCATTTTGGCGCTTGTCCCTGTCATAGTGATGGAATCAGTGAAAGACGCACTGAGCGACAAGCGACAAAATGGCGCGCGTGCTAGCTCCCCTGCACATGTAGCACGCGCACCATTTTGTCGCTTCTCGCGCAGTGCGTCCCTTTCATAGTGACGGAATCAGTGAAGGACGCACTGAGCGACAAAAGACAAAATGGTGCGCGTGCTAGCTCCCTTGAACTATATAGGGGTAGAAAGAAAACCAACACCCCACCGTTTTCCGCCTGCAACGTTAGGTTTTTAAAACAACACCTTATTCAACAATTAACTGTCCAAACATCACAAAAGCTGGAGCTGTTAATCGAGCTATTTCCTCACTAAATTGCACTCGTGACGTCAAAATACCTATGCAAAACGTTACATACTCAGTTCTCATGAAAATGAATGAACTCTTTTTCCTTCTACTCCGATGTCCTTATCTATTGTGCTTTAATTGTAATTTTCATCATCATCATCATCATCATGTCAGCCGAAAGACGTCCACTGCTGGACATAGGCCTCCCCCAAGGCCCTCCACTCTGACCGGTCTTGCGCTTTCCGCATCCACCGCGGTCCCGCAATCTTTACTAGGTCGTCGCTCCATCTTGTTGGAAGCCTACCGACAGCTCGTCTCCCGGTCCGTGGACGCCATTCGAGAACCTTCTGACCCCATCGGCCATCAGTTCTGCGAGCAATGTGCCCCGCCCACTGCCACTTAAAGTTTCGCAATTCTTCGGGCTATGTCGGTAACTTTAGTTCTACTGCGGAATTGTAATTTTAATTTATTGTATTTGCCTAGTCCCTAGTTTAAAGTCCTGATGTAACTTCGGTCTCTATCTATTTCTCTAAAATGCTGCGCCCTTCCGGGTTTCATTTGTGTTGTACCTTGACATGTGAATTGCATAGAATAAATAAATGAATGACTTAGGTAGGTAGTTCTGTGCTTACTTATATGCATCTTCACAAACTTGATAGGTATAGACAATATTCCTTTCATTCATTTCTACAAAGTATTTGATCGTTTTAACAGATTGAGGAACGTTTAACGATTGTGATTAAGTAGAAAGGATATTTTGTCCAGCTACCTCTCCCTACAGTATGAAATAATTGCTTATTTCTGGCTTCGACTTTTAGGTTCGGTACAGAAGGCATAGTGTACCAGCTATCTGGTAACGGTGCGGAGCTGTTCAGGGTTGACAACCGCAGCGGAGCGCTCACCGTCGCCCCTTGTGACACCCCTGGATTGGCGCCCTGTTTAGACTATGAAACTAGGAAGGATTATTTCTTGCAGTACAAGGTTAGTGTTACAAAGATATTCAAGAAAATAGTAAGTAGACGGTTAAGTAAACGCTTTTAACTACACACATATCATAAGTCCTCTCAAAGAATCAGCATCGCTATTCAGCGTGGCAATGCTGCCAGCCTTTTGGGCACCATGCCACGGGGGCCTTATTTAGATTTAATTTAGTTGTAAGTTTTAGTTTATTCAGTTTTAGCTTAGATTTAATGTCATTGTAAATTGCTTTTATTATGTAAATAAAGTCCTCTATAGTGCGTTCAGAAACCTTAGAAAATGACCAGCATTGCAGCACGTCGCCGACTGCTCGCCGCCAGCCCCTCCCACCCAACCACCACCAGCAGTAAAGTAAAAGTCATTACGACATCGAATTCGATGACTTATGATGTGTGTGTAGATAAAAGTAATGTATGCAACTCCACATAATTAGGCCTTAAAACACTCGTGTTTTAAGGACCCTCAATATGTACCTAGCAGTTGCATAAACTAACTAAACGACTAAACTAAACTATTTGCTAGTTATGTCATTTTAGAACGAAGTTGAGTCTAACCTAACCTAAGGTTATGTGTAATTGAGTGACAAACATCGTATAACATACATACATACATATACATATTTATTTATTTGATAAGGTACAAACAAACTAAGCTACAACAATTTAAATAAATACTTATACCAATTAAAACTCTCGTACAGTATTTCATGGAGTTTTTTATTATTATTATTGAAAGAGGGAGGCAAACGAGCAAGCGAGTCACCTGATGGTAACCGATCACCGCCACCCATGAGAACCAGCAACCCCAAGAGTCCTATAGTCCGTATAGGGATCTTAGGGGGATTATTTCTATTCCACCTATTGTTTCTCAATTAATATATCTAACCTTTTTTCACAGGCAATTGATAATGATGGCTTCGGGAAGATGACAGTGGTCTCTCTCCAGATATCTCTCCTGGATTCCAACGACAACCCACCGGTTTTCACCACCAGCGTCTATAAAGCCTCGATTGATGAAGATGCCGTCAAATTTGAACCTGAACTCCAGGTACGAATAACACAATTCTTAAGGTCAAATCTTTCTTGTGAATAATGCCAAACTTCTGTCAAACTAGCCGATCAAGCGAACTTCATAGCGCCATAGGCTGTTCCATAATATTCTTCATACCCAATTTTATTTACTAAAATTTTAGTAATTCTGCTATTAGAAGCGAAGACAAATAAACCAACATAAAAATCGGTCCAGCTGTTCATGACCTATAATAAATCGACTTCAAACTTGGTACAGATAATTTAAGTCTTATGAAATACAAGTACAGTCAGCAAAATAGCTTATATTAAAAATTATTGATAAAGAAGAAGGCGCGTCTGATTTTGATGAGTTAGTCAACTATGTCGCGAGTTGCTCCGGCGCGTAGTTCCACTGCCGCGTACTTAGTGCGTTATTACCTTATGCAAATAATTGTAAACAAGACACTTTCAAAAAACTGTGTACCCTTTTTGCCAAAAAAAGTCAGAAATTTTTCCATAGAAAATTTATTTGTCAGTTTTGTGAAGGTCCATATAGAATGCATGTAAAAAAAACGCGACACAAAACTGACAAAAAAATGCGGGACACTTTTTTTTTATTATTTAAATAGATAGTCCTCGTGATTCTGAGCAGAAATAATCCAAAATTTGTTAGGTTACTCAAAAAAAGTTAAAGTAAAAATGCCCACCTACTTAATTTAATTACGTTTAGCAAGTGCGGTTATTTATTCTTACTTAATCCGCCTTTGTACTCGAATTAGATTGCTTGTAACTTGTGTTTTATCCTGTTTTTTTGTCCAATAACTGTTTCTGTAACTGCGTTTACTTACTTGTACCCAGGTCCAAGCGCGGGACGTGGACTCATCATCCGAGATCCGTTACTCAATCATAGAGCCGCCTGCGCATCCGTTCTGGATGGACCCCATTAGCGGGAAGATCTCTGTCCGGCCGGACTCCGGCGGCGTCGCGACGAACGACAGCCGGATCGTGCTTACTGTTCTGGTGAGTACTATACTTAACTACCTCATGACCCGCGGCTTTGCCCCCGTGAAATATTACAAAAGTGAAATAATCGGGATGAAATATCTATCCCGTGGGAATTTCGAAAAATCCCTTCTTAGTGTACACTATGTCCGAAGTACACTATGTACACTATGACTCTAGGATACTCAATGTATATGTCTGCCAAATTTCAAGTCTCCAGCACCAGTAGTTTAGGCTGTGCGTTGTTTGTCATTCAGTCAGTCAGTCACGGTACTGTTTTATAGGTAAGTACAGAAGATAGAAGATTGACCGAGCGAGCGCTAAGCGCGAGCGAAGCGTCTTCGCTTCGGCTTGGACAAAAATGCTTTCGTTTGTCTGGATTTCTGTCGGGATTTTCTCCTCTACTGGTCTCTTACTGGCATTTTTTAACCGATTCTTGAGAAATTTTGTAGAATTGATAAATAATATACCTACGGTACGTATTATAAACATCCAAGACTCGAGAACAAGCATATTCGTATTCATCGTACAAATGTCATAGGGATTGAACCTGGGGCCTTAAGCTTCATAGTCAGATTCTCTAACCTCTAATAGACTAGTGGTTCCAAACCATTTTTCCACGTTTATGTCTGGAAACTGCAAGAATTTTCCCCTCCATAAAGCAAGAACAAAGGCCCAAGTACAAACATTCGAAACCTGCGTAACGTAATCGAGTAGGTAAACGTTATTGAGAAATTTGTATGACGTTTGGAACAGCGTCCGCCCGTGAGCGCATTTGGAACTTAAATTTAGTATGAGGTTTCTCGATTTCGATACGATAACGTAACGTTACGCAGGATTCGTAAACTTCGTGCTCTGCCTACAGTATGACCTCCTTATACACGCACTGTATGTTCCCATGTTTGATATCTTGTTCATTACCCCTCATAAACACAGTTTCACCCTTTGGGGGTACCTTATTACCCCCAGGTTCGGAAACGAACCACTGCACTAAGTTGTACGGTCGTCTATTGGAGGTTTCCTTAATTTCTATGTCTTATAATATTTTCTGTTTTGTCTCTCCACAGGCTACTGACGGCGTACACAACGCCACTTGCAAGGTTGAGATCAACGTCCGAGACGTCAACAACCACGCCCCGAGTTTCGACACTGAAAAATATGATGCCGACATATCGGAAGACGCTCCCATTGGTTTGTATATTTTTTAACAATAGGTACCTTCAAGGAGGACTATTGCGAGTCAAAAATCTTAGGTCTATCTTACATTCTCCACCAACGAGAGACAAGCTATTGGTCTATCTATCCATCGATTCATAGCAGCCCTTAGTTCGTCCGTCTTCGGACATAGGCTTCCTCTCCATTTCTCCACGCCTGACGATCCATTGCCATCTGCATCCATCCTCCACCCGCTTGTCGGCAGATGTCTTCCTTCCACCTCATTGGTGGTCTCCCCCTACAGCCTATATTGGGCTATGATTGGTGGAAATTGACAGATACACCTCAGTCGAAACTATAGCGATTTTAGCGGATTTATTGATTCGCTATGGCCCTCACCGAAGCACGAAAATTTTTAGTGTGTAAAAAAGAATTCGTAGATAATATGAGTGATCGACGTGACGGTCTTCTTGTTAGGTAACGTTTCTCTTTAGTGACTCCAACCTTTTCCATTTTATATCATTAACAAAACACAATTATAAAAACGTGCTTTCCTTTAAAAAAATATCTTCACAGTCTACCTCACAATGAAAGCTATCCCGAGTCGAAATTCCGCTAGGATGGCTCAGTAACTAGTGATATCTATCTGTCAATTTCCATCAATCATAGGCCAGTAGCTAGTCTCTTCTTGATGGAGAATGACAGTCAGATCATTGAACCTCTTGGAAAATACCCGAAATCCTTCTTTCACAGGTACCGAGGTAGCTGCAGTGCGTGCCACAGATTTGGACAGCGGCGTCAATTCAGAGATCAAATACGCCATACAGAAGGGCGCGCTGGATGCCTTTGCCATAGACAATGTGACCGGCGTGGTCACCGTGTCCTCAAAGCTGGATTACGATAAGCGGAACACTTATCGGATACAGATAGTCGCTGCTGATCTTGGTGAGTCTGATATAGATATCATGGGACAATTGACACCAATTCACATAGTCCCAAACTAGGCTTAGCCTGTACTATGGGTACTAGACAACGGATTAGCATACTAATGTAAACAGGGTACAACTGTGGTTGAAGTGAGCGCAGTATTCGCCAATAAACGTAATAGTTTGGCGAAATTAGTGATGTAACATAAAGTATGTACCTTTTGGGAATAAATAAATTAAAAAATAACTTATATGTATAGATAAATACATACTTATATAAGTAAGTACATACTTAACATCCATGACCCGAGAACATACATTCGCCCCATCTTATACCTACTCGATTCGGATAAAGTTTTGAATGTGAAATTGTTTAGGATTATCCGTTAGTTCCGGAAACGGATATTAAAAATGAAATAGTAACAAAATTATATCGGCTAGGCAGGGCAGAAAAGTCTGTCATAGCGTGTCTCATTTAGTCTGCCACTATCCGAAATTATTCGATTTTTTTTCTCATTCGGTTTGGTTAGGGTTAACCCATCATATGCGAGAAGTAAAAAAAACTGCGTTGAAGTCTCTGTTATTTCAATACCTACTAATCTTGGAGATTGCAAAAAAAAAGAAAAAGATAGCCTTAAATTTGGTACGGATCCGTGATTTACGCATACGAGGGGTTAAGGATAGATTTTCATTTCGAATATCCGATACCTAACACTCCTGCTAATAAAAGGCTTCTCGAATCTCCAGGCATGCCAAGTTTGACTGGTACAACGGAGCTCACCGTTCATGTCATCAACGTAAACGACAAGAAGCCATACTTCACCCCGGCCATACAACGGGGCGAAGTGTCCGCAGACGCCGAGTTAGGCACCGTGGTCCATACGCTGGCGGCCGTTGACCCCGATATCACTGATGGGCAGTTGTGGTACGAGCTGTCACGAGATAAATTGATCAAGGCTGTCGACAAGAATGGACAAGAGGTTAGTCAATTTTTAACATGAGACTACCGTGAGACTCAGTCTATCTCGACTCACGTAGGTATTTAATTTAAGTCGAGTTTATCCCGACTTGTTTCCGACTCATTCGTAGTTCTTTCTCTGGGAGCGCACGACCCAGCGGCAGCAAGATACACATTGCGCGCCGCGGCTCTGCTCGCGCGACTACTAGGCGCAGTTAACAGCGGCGTACAACTACCCTCGTTTTCATCGTCATTTTTATTATAGTAAAATGTAGGGTAGCACACTACACTGATCGCATGATCGATGTAATAGCTCGTGTACCTTAACTGTTAATGCAGTATTTAACATAGTCTACCAACTTGGGGTCACGGACCATCCATTTCACTATGCAGTATAAGACTTGCCCAGTCACCAAATGCACCCTTTGTGCCCTCTGATTAACCCACTTAACAATATTACAGGTGTCAGATGAAGGTATATTTGGGTCGTGGTTCTCAATCCAATCAAACGGCAGCGTGACAGTGTCTCAGCGGCTTGACAGGACTCGGGCGGCCGTTCTGACACTCCCTGTCACCGTTATTGACGCTTCTGCTCCTACGTTACAACAAGCTGACGGTAAGAAATTCCTAAAAAATGTAAATCGTGTACCACTGTAGCACCTTTTCGCTGCAAAAGACTTAAGTACCATACAGCTGGCAAAGAAAACATTATGAAGTGATTTGTGAAGAGGTTCCACAGAGTTAAACGATTTAGCTTCTTCGACTATGTGTCTCAGTGGACACACTGTATTGTACGAGGGCTGTTTGATAAGTACCCGTTTATGGAAAAAAAAACATTTTTTTTTGTATATATGCATTTATTTTTCTACGTAGTCATCTTTTAACTCTATACATTTGTTCCACCTATACTCCAGCTTCAATAAACCATCCAAAAAGGATGATTTTGGAAAGTCATTAAAATAGGCCTCTGTGGCGGCAATGACTTCGTCATTTGATCCAAATCGCTTGCCACCGAGCCATTTTTTTAGGTTGGGAAACAAAAAGAAATCGCATGGGGCCAAATCTGGAGAATACGGGGGGTGAGACAATAGTTCGTAGCGTAACTGTGCTAATTTAGCCGTCACAACTCTGGACGAATGAGCCGGGGAGTTGTCGTGATGAAACAGTACTTTTTTCTTTTTTAAATGGGGTCGTTTGTCCTTCAACACGGCGTGAAATTCATCCAATAAATTGGCATAGTACTGCCCTGTTATTGTTTTTCCCTTTTCTAAATAGTCAATATGTATAATACCCTGCGAATCCCAAAAAACGGTCGCCATGACCTTTCCATCCGATGGGACGGTTTTTGCTTTCTTTGGAGCAGGTTCACCCGGTAAAATCCACTGCTTCGACTGCTCTTTCATTTCCGGGGTGTAGTGGTGGACCCACGTTTCGTCCACGGTCACGAAACGACGCAGAAACTCCTTCGGGTTACGTTTGAACACGGCCAAATACTGCTCCGAAGTAGTCAGTCGGTTCCGTTTTTGCTCCTTCGTGAGTAAACGCGGCATCCACCTCGCCGATACTTTCTTCATAATCAATTTTTCTTCTAATATGTGTTGTACCCTCTCGATTGAAACGTTTACAGCATCAACGATTTCTCGAAGTTTAATTCGGCGGTCGGCTAAAACGATATTTTCAATTTTCTTAACCATATCGTCTGTAGTCACCTCAACTGGCCGGCCTGGGCGATCCTCATCAAAAACGGTTGTTCTCCCCCGCTTAAACTCGTTATACCAATATCTGACGGTTGTCATAGAAGGAGCACATTCACGGTAAACCGCTTGCATTCTTACTTTTATTTCATCACATGTTTTTCCTTCCAAAAATAAGAATCTAATTACAGACCGATACTGTTCTTTCTCCATTTTAACAATTTTAAGTTCACGCCTTCTCTGAATCGTTGTCAAATGAGAAAAAAAAACAAAAGAATGCCATTTTTTTTTTAATTTTCCCGCCTCTGAAAAATGGCTTAAAAAGACGGGTACTTATCAAACAGCCCTCGTACTGAGGGTGTCATAGAATCCTTGTAACAGTGGTGTGGCGAAAGGTCTTCATTGAACGTTTAGATTAGAAAATTTATATCACTTTGTCATCAGCCATCCATTCATTAATTCATGCAACTCCTCCATTCCAATCCGATCCAACAGCAACTCCAATTCCAGTCGTCCATGGAACTAAATAAAGAAAGAATAGGTATCGGAGCAGCTTTTAAAAAAAATACTAATTTGCACTATCTTGTGTTCTGAAATTGACAAAATATTGACTCCAGAATTAGTTTTTATATCACTAGCTTAGTCAACTTAGTACATGATCTGACTTACACTAAACTTCCTTACAGGTGAACTGATAATAACGATAGTGGACGTCAACCACCACCCCCCAATGTTCTCCCAACCCTCGTACGAGGAACAATTCGTGGAAGAGCAGCCTGTCGGATCTGTCCTCAACACTTACACTGCTACTGACACGGAAACTGCCATTGCTGCGCTGCTTATATCACCGCCGAGTCCTTATTTCCAAATCGATAATGTTACAGGTGAGTGAACGCTGTGATTTGTAATAATAGGTCCATGGTGAAAAATCTTGATTTCGCAATGAACTAGATATATTTTGTTTGCGATGTCTTAGAAAATCACGATTGGAGAAATGTTCATATATATCGCTTTTAAGTCTTCCAAGTAGGTACTTAAATCACCTAATACAGTGGGAGTATTTGCTGGGTTGAAACATTTTTTTCATCACACTTGCTCGTAAAGCGTCGTATTGTACGCAAGCATACTGATGGACAACGACCTAAATTATTCCTACGGGACTAATAGGTAATTTGTAATTTTCCCAAGGGAGTAATGAGTTTAGTTATAAAAAATATGGCGTTCACTCGTAGGTAGGTATAATATGTCATTCCACACTAAGGAGGTTTTAAATCAAACATGGTTTTTTACGTTTTCTACAAATAAGTATTACTTAATTTAAACGTTATTACTGTGTTTTATAATTATTTGAGTTTACTTTGCAATTATTTTAGTGAATTTTATTTTGAAAACGATAAAAACTGGCTGTATGGATGGGCTTTCGTCTTTCCAGTTTCCAAACGCGTTTTTATCATTATCTGTGGAAGTACTGGAAGTCTGCCCCCCGACTACGAAGTGCAAAATTCGAACTTCGTATCGTGCCGTCCCTCTCAAGCTAAATATTATTTAACACGAGAGTGAGAGGGACGACACGATACGAGCTTCGATTTTCGAATTTCGTAGTTTAGGGGCTGAAGTCTCCATTGAAAAAAGTTGACAATCTCAAAACTATTATTTGTTGCCGACTGCTGAGTTTATATTTATAATCGTTATACTTAATCTAATATTTACGAAGGTACTGCCTGTACTTAGTAAAATATGTATTCTGTATGTGAAGACCAAACAATTTTAACACCGCCGGATATAGTAAATGCGGCTCAGTTACTTAACGAAGATTTGTTACCAGCAAAGTCGAAAAGAAAAGTATATCACCGCCTACGACAACTTCATTAAGTGGAGAAACGAAAAGAACACTAGTTCGCTTTCTGAAAACGTTTTACTGGCGTACTTTGGAGAGATCACCGTAAAATACAAAGCCGCTTCACTATGGGCCATTTATTCCATGTTAAAATCTACTCTGAAGGCAAAGAATTGCGTAAATATTGAACAATATCCTAAGTTGAAGTATTTTTTAAATTTATTAGTGAAGCTCCTGATAATACATATTTAGTGACAAAGGTAAGTAGGCACTACGTACTTCCATAGTGCAGTTATTATTTATTGAACATTATTATTTTCCTAATTTACAATAATGTTTGCTAAAAATAGGTTCTCATTGGGTATCTACATTATATTTCAAACATGTTTAAATTTGTTACAGGTCGCACTTATTCTTGGTGTAACTGGTGCACTAAGAGGTCAGGAATTAAGTAATGTCACAGTTGATGACATAGAAAATCATGGGGAAATGCTCCTAGTAAAAGTTCCTAACACCAAAAACAAGATACCAAGATCATTTGTAATATCAGGAAACTACTATAAAATTGTAAAAAAATATCAAGCCATGCGTTCTACAAAGTCAACTAACAACCGTTTTTTTCAGCAGATCAGAAATGGTAAATGCACAGCACAAGTAATTGGCAAAAATAAACTTGGTAGCATGCCTAAAGAAATAGCCCAGTATTTAAATCTACCCGATGCCTCATCTTACACCGGCCACTCTTTTCGTCGCACTTCTGCAACATTATTAGCAGACTCCGGGGCAGATATTTTAACCCTGAAAAGACATGGAGGTAGGAAATCCTCAAGCGTAGCGGAAGGCTATATAGGCGATTCTATTGCCAGTAAGATATGTATAAGTAACAAAATAACAGAATCTATACAGTCATACCAAAAAGTTACAGAATCTCAGGGGCCTATTGCATCATCTTCATCTACCTTCATTGAGCAGAGGCCAGAATTTTTTAAGCAAGAAAAAATTACGGAATCTATACAGCCATGCCAGAATACTATGACCGAGTCTCGGGGGTCCATTACATCTTCATCTGCAATCATAGAACAAATATCGGAATTAACCAAGGAAGACCATTTAACCCCAGACCAACATGAACAAGCTACTAACAGCATAACAAACTCTGTGCAGTCGCAGTCCATTAAATTCCCCGATAAAAATATGGTTCTCAATATTACTAGCAACAGCAATTGTACCATAACATTCAATTTTAATAAATAGATTTTTTGCCTTTTGTCGTATGTATTTATTTCCTCGCAAATATGATGAAAAACATTGTGTGTATCACGGGCAGTAAGGGTATTACAAACTCAAGTCATTAAAAGCCCTCCGCCTTCGGCGTCTGGCTTCTAATAGACTTACGTTAGTAATACCCTTCTTACCGCCCTTCATGCACAATGTACTATAAAGAACCCTGGGGCATCGTTGTCATTGAATAGGCAACTCAAGCATATAATAGAAGGAAATAATTGAGAGAGATATATATTATAGAGATTTATTCATACACATTCGACTCGTACAGAAAAAGGACGCAGTACGTTATGAAATGAATGATTGTGTGATTTGTATCATGAATGCAATAAATTGCTGACAAAACAGTTGTTTTCTTGCATAGATTTGGACGTTATCGATTTGAAGTAGGTATTTTTTCCTTTTTGCAAATGACATACTTTTGCCCTACAGGCGTAGTAAAATCCACCCAGCGCATAGACTACGAGAAAGTCCACACGATCAACTTCACCTTGGTGGCTCTGGACTCGGGAGTTCCTCAGCTGTCGTCCGCGGCGGCGGTCACGGTGCACGTCGTCAACGCCAACGACGAGGAGCCGGTGTTCGCGGCGCGGGAGTGCGGCGCGAGCGTGCTCGAGCACGCGCCGGCGCGCGCACCCGTGGTCACCGTCAGCGCTGTGGATAAGGATGAAGGTAATCTATACCTATAAACAGTACCGTGATGGACTGACTGACAACGCACAGCCTAAACCACTGGACCTAGAGACTTGAAATTTAGCAGACATACCTTGAGTATCCTAGAGATGCACTAAGAAAAATTCGAAATTCCCACGGGATAGAGATTCATGGGATTTTTATTTTCGAATCAAAATGCTCTGTCTCCGTAACTATAACTGCTAACGTAAACAGAAACGACACTGACGCACGACTGTGTGCTGTAAACGGCCTCGAGGCTATTGTGTGCGATGCAGGGGGAGCGCGGGGCGTGCGGGGTGTGCGGGGTGTGTGGAAAGACATACAGGGTCTCAGCGAATCAATTCGTCGCATCGTTCGCTCACGCTGCGGCGCATGAGCTGTAGTACAGCTCTCGATGTCGTGGCCATAATACCTAAAGCCTAAATGCAAAAAAAAATGGTTTGACCAACTAATCATCATAACCATAACCATACCTATATTGAAAGAGGTTACATCGGGACAGCAGAAATCGGTAAGATTGTCAAAAATGATTCTGTTTCAGGTCCCTACGGAGAGGTCTACTACAGCTTGACCGGCAAACTATCAAACCTGTTCAGCATCGATCCCCAGACAGGCGTCGTGACAGTAGCAGAGGGCGCTGACATCGACCGCGAAGCAACTAGCGACATCTGGTTGCGCGCCGCGGCGACTGACGGCGCGCCGCCACACGTTCGCAAGACTACCAGCATCCCGGTATGTGGCTAATATACTAGCGTCATCTTGTAGCGGTGTTACAAAGTTTTTTGTAGCATTGTCTTCGGCAGGTGAAATTGACTATGGTTAAAATAGAACCACGTTTAACTATTTATTTTTGCTTTTTGAATTTTGTGTTCTTTTACTTCTGAACAATTCCATTTAAAACCGTTATTCTCCACAGCTACACATAAAAGTGATTGACATCAACGACCACGCCCCAGCCTTCACGCAAAGCGTCTACAAAAGCACAATATCCGAGAACCTGCAGCTGAGCCCGCCGGCCGCCATACTGCAGGTCCTCGCCGAAGACAAGGACGAGGGGGTCAACGGGAAGGTGGAATATCAGATCACGGAGCAGAGTGTACCAGGTGAGGGCTAGTTCAGAAGTTGTTATTTAGAAGTGGTTTGGTGTAACAGAATAGATTAAGAATATTCACTTGAAAAAAGTACTCTTAGACTGTGTCCACAGTCTATAAACCGATGCAGTTATGTGACTAAGCTGTCTAGACAGGGCAATCGTGCGGGGCGTGAGGGGTGAGACGCGGGAGGGCGAGCCCGAGCTGTATACGCCGCCGCTGCCCGTATTAGTTAATAGCTCGGGACATGACTTTCAGGGCTAACGCGTGTTTGTCTTAATTGCTTTTATTTGTACACAATAATAATTGAAATCATGATCTCAGTAGGAGTATCTTTTTTTGTATTTTTTCCCAATTTTTTATTTTTACGGTTTTCCCGTGAATATCAATTATAAACTCTAAAAAAGAGTTTATAAATATAATTAATAATTGAAATGTCGACAGGTTTATTTAAATTGTCAAAAATATGACATGTGCCAACCCCAGGTGCTGCGGCCTTGCGGTTGCGGTGTCGGCATTAAGCAAACATCAAAGGCGTCGGTCCACTGTTATTTTTTACACTGTGACTGTGTATACTTCTCCTTCCCCAGTTTGGATTTTACCCTGACATAGACACGTTATGGTAAATAAGCTATTTCGTCGCCTTATTATTAGTAAGATTGAGAAAATTTTACTATACCTACCAATACATAATACAGGAATACATAAAAAACCAGAATAATATGACTAACCCTGGGGATTCGAACCGGATTCGTAAGATCCTTGTCATTCCGTGTCACGTGCTATACCCTTGCACCAAAGTTAGTACCGTCGACATTTTCCCAATTTTAGTTTAGTTTTGTTTTACAAATAGCGAAACGGAATGTAAAGGATCCGGGCTCGATCAACTTTGTGCTTAAGTTTAATCAAAATTCCTACCCAAAGAATAACGGCTTATGAGTTTCCACTGCAAAATACTCAATAACCAGTCTTCCTGCTTTCAGGTACTTTCACCGTCGACCCAACAACCGGCATCATCTATCCGGCAGCCCCAGTCGTGGGCAATACGACGTACCACCTGACAGTAACCGGAACGGACGGGGCCGGGGAAGGACTGACGGACACCGCCCGTGTCGACATCACAGTGCTCAGTGTCAACAAGCACAGTCCGGCGTTCGTGCTGCCCCCACCGGATCAAAGACAGCTGGAGATACCTGAGGTAAGTGGTCACCATCATACGATACAATACAGGGACTCTTTATTACCATAACAAAACAGAAAAAAGATACAAAGAAAATACAAGCTAGCCTGAGCTTCCTTATCATGTATATCGAGGGTTGCGTGGTCAACTTAACGTTTTACAGTAATTTTGAAAAAATAAATCTGAGATTCGAAATTCGTATTATGTTTGGAACAGCTCTGCTCGTGAGCGTATTTGGAACTAAAATTTAGTATGACGTTTCTCGATTTCGATACGTAGCCTACCCATCCATATTAGTCATCCATATTAGAGTCGCCATCTATATTAGTTTTTGCATTGAGTTCATAGATGGCGCTATAGTGTTGAGCAGAGGATTAAGTGCAATACAAAATGTATGGTACATAATATTATAACTCTCCATAGTGAAACTAACTACAGCAGGGTTTATTATTTTCAAGGTACGCGACATTGTATAGATATATTGTATAGGCAATCCTCTTGGTTTTATCCGTCCTTGTACTAATCAAAAATGTGTCATGTGGTAGATAAACTAGCGCCATCTTGTATCAGAGTTTGGAAACTTATTGAGTTTTTGTTTACGTCATATTAAAAACTCTTTTCCCCAGAACGCAGCCCAGGCCGACTACCTGATAACAACAATCAAGGCGACAGACGAGGACAGCGGCGAGAACGGTCGTGTATCCTACTTCCTCAAGGTGGACAACCAGAGAGTGAGCGAGACGCAAGAGTTCAGCCTCGACCGGGATTCCGGGGAGCTGAGGACCAAGACGTTCTTGGATAGGGAGCACAGGTCTGAGTATCAGGTGAGATGAGCATTATTTTACAATTTCCATCCATTGAAAATACTTATTTTACTTTGTATATGTAAGACCATTGATATACAAAAATAGATACGCCATCGCTTCAGGAATGTTTCCTCTTGGTCAAGTCAGCAACTTTTTGTGAAACGTCAAAACGATTTGATCGGATCCGTTAGTACGAAGTTTGTATTGAATTGCAGAACTATGACGTCATCATTTTCAGTTATCAAACTGCCTCCTTTTATTAGTTTTTGTTAAATTAAAATCATTTTCATTGCAGTAAAAGCCGTGATAGCCTAGTGGTTTGGCCTATGGCCTCTCAAACCTCGCACCTCGGAGTTTTTCGGAATTTATGTGTGGAATTACATTTGTAATTTACCATGAGCTTTTCGTTGAAGGAAAACATCGTGAGAAAACCTGCATACTCCTGCGATACAATTCAATGCTGAGTGTCAAGTTCCTAATCCGCACTGGGCCCGAGTGGGAACTGTAGGACAAGCCTTCTCATTCTGACAGGCTGGTGATGATGATGATGATGAACTGCAGTAATAATTGAGGCATCGGTTTTGTACGAGTATTTTCGGAAGCTTGCTAAGTGAAAATGTAAAATAATTGTATCTTCACATCAATCAGCTACCCTATTGTTCGGCAGCTGGTGATAGCCGCGGTGGACAACGGGACGCCGGCGCAGTTCGAGAGCCTCCGCATCCTGACCTTAGTGCTGGCTGATGATGACGACAACGCGCCGCGCTTCCCGCAGCACCGGCACTCCTTCAGCGTCATGGAGAACCTGCCGGCTGGCGTTATTGTTGGTAAGGGGCCGTCCATTAATCACGTGAGGCTTGAAAGGGGGGGGGGGGGGGTTGACAAAAATCACGAAATGTCACAAGGGGGGATGGGGGGGGGGGGAGTGTAGTAAGATATCACGTGTATTTATTTTTTCATTATTTTTATCCCAATCAAAAACAACCTGCAACCTTTCTGTCTAGACATTTTTATCATGATCCTTAATTTCAGAATAAAATATGATTATACTTTATACCTGCATTTAAGATATTCTAAAATATTATAGATACTAAAAATACACGTGATGTTGGGTGGGGGGTGGGGGGTGGGGGGGTAGTCTTAAACCTCACCATGTATCACCAAGGAGGAGGGAGGGGGTTAAAAGTGCTTAAAAAAAGATCACGTGATTAATGGACGGCCCCTAAGGAGCGGTTTGCTCACATACATACATTATTATTCAACACGGGATATTGACCGCGGATGCCTTTCTAGGTTTGAAAGAGCTCCCGATATTTCGTTACACAGTTACCCACGACCCTCCGCTTGAGAGGCCATAGGTCAAGCCACTAAACCAGTGTTTTTCAAAGTGGTCGCCCAAGGGCCCAAGGGGGTCGCGGCACTTATGCAGGGGGGGGGGGGGGGGGTCGCAAGAATCAGCTTCAAAATTCTCATGCTTGTGACTACATGGAATGAAGATTTTTTTTCTAGGACAGTTAAATAAAACAGTAATACTTATTTCCTTTCAATATTAAGAAAAAAGGGACCTTCTGATAAATATAGTTTGCGTTACAAAACGCATGATTGATTGAATGACAGAAGGGTCGCGTTCTAAATATGAATTGTTAAATAATAGTTGGGTTCCAAGGTTAATCGCACAAACGGGGTTTTGGGGGGTCGCGAAGTAATTCTGATGATCATTGAAGGGCTGTGACACAAAAAAGTTTGAAAAACACTGCACTAAACAATCACGACTTTTCGCTTGCTTATCTTGTATCATAAAAAATCCTATTTCAGCTTCATGATTATCATAATCATCATCATGTCACATGGCCTCCCTCAAGGCTCTCCACTCAGACCGGTCTTGTGCTTTCCGCATACCCCGCCTTCCCGCGGTCTTTACTAGGTCGTCGCTCCATCTTGTTGGAAGCCTACCGACAGCTCGTCTCCCGGTCCTCGGACGCCATTCGAGAACCTTCTGACCCCATCGGCCATCAGTCCTGCGAGCAATGTGCCCGGCCCACTGCCACTGAAGATTCGCAATTATTCGGGCTATATACAATGACAATGCAAAGAAAAATCCGTTAAGCAGCTGGACCAGCTGGAGCTGGGCGTCCAGCTGCTTAACGGATTTTTCTTTGCATTGTCATTGTATATTGAATTTCATTCTATGAATGTTTCATAAAAATAAACACAAAAATAATCAATAAATCGATTATTTTCATTTATTCGGGCTATGTCAGTGACCTTCTACAGTGTTAGTTCTACTGCGGATATCATCAGTTCTGATTCTATACCGTAGAGAAGCCCCGAGCATAGATAGCCCTCTCCATCGCCCTCTGAGTGACTTTGAGCTTCCTTATTTCAGCTTGTCGGAATCTTATCCGTTCATTTTACATTTTACTAATAATAATAATCACTAAAGCATCACAAAATGTGCATTGAAGAAAACCGTGATCCCACACTTGGAGCTTTTCCCCAGGCACGGTGAAAGCAGTGGACAATGACTCCGGTGACAATGGGAAGGTTTACTACCACGTACTGGAGGGTAACCAGGAAGGCGCCTTCCTGCTCGACAGGACCCAGGGCATCATCAGGTCCAACATCACTTTTGATAGGTGAGTTTTATATTTCATCATGAAGTCATATGACGGAACTAAAAACAATTACTTTGCTCACCCGCGACCATACGTGAAAAATAGTTGTCTGTGCGGCAAATGTATTGTTTCCATACAACACCTCCGCTTCCACTGCTACACGAATCAACACATGCCACACAGACCCAACTATCACCAACGCCACTACACTAAACGCTGACGCGTTTCGGCACTCTCTACGAGACCATTATCGAGGCACCAAAAGAACCGTTCAACATGCTATCAGTACCACTACTCATAATAATTAGTTATTAGTTAGTAATTGTTTTTAGTTCATAAATATTATGGACCTACGCAAAGTAACGTCTAATTCAATAAATTAATTATGACATACTGTTTTCTTCTTTCTATTGTCTTTTGCGGGGCTGGCGTGTTCATAAGTGCGCGTAGCCCCGAAATATATAAAGATTTAAAAAATATGACAGTTTGAGTATGGTCTAATTTGCCAACCAGTCTAAACCAGCTTAGCTGCTTAACAAATTTTTATTTGCATTGTCATTGTATTTAATCTTCGAATACCCCCAATATCTTTAAAAGACCTATCCAATGATACCCCACACTGTGGGGTAGAGTGAAAAAAATCATCCCCACTTTACGTGTACCCCAAAACAATTGTTTTTCAAGATTTTATTCTAGCTACCACTTTGTTGGCCTAATTATTAATATCCATGCAAAATTACAGCTTTCAAGTACCAAAAGTCTCAAATCTAAGCCGTGGACAGACGGATATATTATAATGAAACTATTAGGGATCCGTTTTTGCAATTTTGGGTATGGAACCCTAAAAATGACACATACACTTATGAATGAAAACTTATAATAGAATGTAAGTTTCTTTAAACGTACGTATACTTCCAGAGAGAAGCAAGCAGAATACTCGCTTACCGTGTATGCTAGCAACAATCCGATCTTGGAGCGAGCGGCTGCTGACTTCAACTCCGTGGACAACAGCACCGAGAGTCAGGAGACGAGCGTCACCAACGTGAGGATCAAGATCCTCGATGAGAATGACAACGAGCCCAAGTTTCCGGAGAAAGTCTACTATGCTGGTACGTGATCACACCTTGCAGGAGAGCAGAGATGCCAGTAGTTCCACGCATTTATTTTGAAAATATTTAAAATTCACTCCTCTCATGCTCTTAAAGTTCGTATTTGGGTCAATCTTAAAAGACGGTGCCGCTCGTTGCCATGGAGATCTCCGCTGGACAACTCGTCAGAGGCCTCCCCTGCGGCTCTCCACTCAGACCGGTCTTGTGCTTTTCGCAACCACCGCCATCTATATCAGGTCATCGCTCCACCTTGTTGGAGGCCTACCGACAGCTCGTCTCCGGGTCCTCGGACGCCATTCGAGAACCTTCTGACCCCATCGGCCATCAGTTCAGCGAGCAATATGCCCCGCCCACTGTCACTTAAGTTTCGCAATTCTTCAGGCTATATCGGTAACCTTAGTTCTACTGCGGATACCATCATTTCTGATTCTGTCCCGCAGAGAAACCCCGAGCAATAGCCCTCTCCATCGCCCTGAGTGACTTTGAGCTTCCTTATAAGGCCCATCGTTACCGTTTGTTAGTAAGTACACAAAAAACCTATAATGCTATTGTATCAGGTATTAAGCAGACGGCGAGGATCAACGAAGCCATTCTATCCGTGGCGGCCGAGGACCCTGACTTGGACGAGAACGGGACGCTGGTGTACATGGTGGCCGCCTCCAACCTGTACAAGTTCGGGGCTTCGCAGTCCAGCGGGAGCGTGGTGCCGTCGCCCTTCAACATTACACAGGAAGGTGAGAGTACTAAATGCATCCATGGCACAAAACCATATCGGTATAATTGAAAAGAGTGTATTTACTTCGCGTGCCGAAAATAATGGTTGAGACCCTGCTCCCGACTGCTTTCCGACTGCGATGTCAGGCTTAGAAACCGGAAAAGTGCGAGTCGGACTCGCACACGAAGGATTCCGCACTATTGTCTATATAAAACGGCAAAAAAATCATGTCCGTTGTATGGGAGCCCCGCTTAAATATTTATTTTATTCTGTTTTAGAAAGTATTTGTTATAGCGGCAACAGAAATGCATCATTACAAACGATATTATGGTTCTGCGGTTACCTATGACAGTTTTGCGTGACAACTATGTAAAGCGAGCGATACTATGAGACGGTCCCTTCTTGGCCACCTTAGTACTATCACACATACGAGAAGTTGACAGGAAGTTAACAGGACATGACTAATCATCATGATTAGTCATGTCTCGTCTGTGTGTATCACAGTCACAGTAGTCAGTCTGTCCTAGGAGAGACTGACTACTCTGACTGTGACAGAACCTTAATACTAAAGACGTAAAAATAAATGACGAGGCGGTACGCGGTCTCTGGACCTTAGCCTGTCCTAATATACAAAAAAAACCTAACCTAATAAATAAATAAATGTCATGCGACAATTGACACCAATTGACCTAGTCCCAAACTAGGCCAAGCCTGTACTATGAGTACTACAACGGATAAACATATTTATACAGATAAATACATACTTTTATACATATTAAACATCCAAGACCCGAGAACAAACATTCGTATTCATCATACAAACATCTGCCCCGACCGGGAATCGAACCCGGGACCTCAAGCTTCATAGCCAGGTTCCACCACTAGGCTATCCGGTCTTCAATGATAATAACGCTTCTGTTTGCAGGCGTGCTGATGACGGCGCATTACACGGCGGAGTACAACCAGGACCGTTTCGTGCTCGACATCGCGGCGCGCGAGCTCGCGCCGCCCCACAGGGAAGCCAAGGCACAAGTTTACGTGAGCATCAATAGTATAGAACATTTCATTCTATTTAAAATTTCCCTGCTAATGAGCCATTCATACAAGTCACAGACATTTTGGAATTTTACGGTCTCCTCACAAAAAAAGTCTCCGTAACGTGACTTATTAATTACAATACCTACATCGTAAAAAAAAAATAAGAAAAAAGGAATACCGCTTTCAAAAAAAAAACCTAAAATAATCCTCTAAAGCCATGAGTTTTATGACCTAGCACAAATATGAAGTCGGTGCGGTGCGAGCGGAATATTCTTTGAATTCTATGAAGTCGGTGCTTCAATTAAAGAATATTCCGCTCGCACCGCACCGACTTCATATTTCTGCTAGGCCATAGAACTCATGGCTTTAGAGGATTAAGGTACTTTATGGTTTTTTAAAAGGCAGTTTTACTTTTTGTTAACGCATTCACTGCCGGCAACGCATATGTGCGTTTTGGTGACTTTCGCCCTGTGCCGCCGTCATACATTTGCAGGCATTTGCATTTCTACGTTTGTGGCACCTGAAGAAGTTTCGTGCCTGACAGCCGGCAGCGAATGTGTTAAAAGATTTTTTAAGATCCTCCAACTGTTAAGGAGGATGACTACTAGCCGCCAATACTTTGAATAGGTTTAGAAAATTTATAAGTAATAAGTGAGGCATCGGTTTTTCACTAGCGATGCTAGAGTATTTAATTGTTGACTCGCGATACTTTCCGCCGGGCCTCGTCTTAATAAAAAAACTACTTTAAAATTTTCTCCCTTTCCTTCTTCAATTGTAATATCCTGGCGCCTCAACCAGATATGGGTGACCGACCGCGCAGCCCTAATCCGCATGGTGGTGTCCCGGGGCTGCGCGCGGCCGGCAGGCGTGCCGCGCCGCCTCGCCGCCGCCAGCGGAGCCCTGCTCGTGCCCGCGCGGAGGCTGCATCTCGTGCACGCCGACAGGCTGTACGATGACTGGTAAGTGCTACTCAATACCTCCACTCATCGTCATAAATATCCATCATTTCAGTCTGAAGATGTTCACTATGGCATAAAGTGGCGGGTTTTTAATAGAGATGCAACGGATAGTGGTTTGGCCGGATACCGGATATCCTGCCGTCGCGACCGCCGGTTATCCGGTATCCGGCCGCCGAATAACTTTTTTACCTAAATTAACTAAATGGAGTAAATTCGACGGCGCGCGGGCGCGATGGGCGGTGCAGGTTGCAACGTGTTTCTACTTGTTGGCATGTTGTAGCCATTGTAGAGGCATGTTGTAGCCATTGTAGGCAATTTTTTGATTACTTTGTAGTTTAATATTTATGTTACTCATATTTCCTCCTTATAATTAGCTACTAAATTACTATCCGGTATCCGGCCGGACACTACGCAACTATCCGGTATTCGACCGGATAGTAAAATGTGGCCGAATACCGGATAGTGACCATATCCGTTGCATCTCTAGTTTTAAGGTTTCAGAGAAAAAAAAAGAGTTAAGGCTAGTGTAGAATATGATTCATGACTTGACAAACGTTACAAGACATAACAACATTTTTTTTGGTGCGTGTTTCACCTTTTACTGTTCTCAATCCAGGTGTGAGATCCACCTGCTGCCCGTGGACCCGGTGTCCTACCAAGTGCTACCCGTGGAGAAGGTTCTGGAAACCGTGGACTCCAAGTACGACGAGCTCAAGGACGTTTACCAGGAGTATGGGGTGGAGACGCTCATGGCTGCCAGCGCTGCCGCTAAAGGTGACGTCTCGACACTGTTTAAAAAAGCCTCCGAAGTTTAGATAATAGTAAATACTTTGCCGTTTCAATATAATAAAAAAAAAAAAAAAAAAAAAAAAATTAAATCATCCAAATTTATTTAAATTTGAAACACTCGTGATTTTTTTTTTTCCAGCTCCTGACAGTTTCGATCCGGCATTGGCGGCGTTGATCGCTCTACTAATAGTGCTTTTTACTGGAATAGTCACGTTTATCGTCGTCTGCGCATGCCTCAAGCATTGGTAAGTTGGTAAATAATACTTGTGTTCTTTCAGATATAAAATTCTCGAAATTGACGTATTTAAATTACGAATACCCAATACCTATGATGTGTGCTCTAATTATTTTCGCAAATTAACCTCAAGTCTCCTTTATCACGGATTACCAGACAGCTATTCATCTCAAGTGTTGCTCGGCGTCAGTTCTTAGTTCATAAAACTAAACTAATAAAAAAAAATCCGATAAATTGAGAACCTCCTCCTTGTTTTTAAATCGGTTAAAAAGTAGTATGCCTATTATTAACCTCGATACCACATCACAAGACCGCGTCGATTGGGACTCCCTTCCCTACTGAGAATTCTGTCAATGCTGAGGGACCACAGGATAATCGTCATCAAAAATACGAGTAGGTACTGTAGGGCGCTATACACTTATACAGCCTCCATGCTACAAGTTGTGCATTGTGCCGTCCTGGCAAGCTGTACTGATCTGTTCCATTTAAGTTTAGAATTATATTAAAACTAGCTGTTGCCCGCAACTTCGTCCGTGTAGATTTCGGTTATCGCTATCCCGCGAGAACTTTGTAATTTTCCAGAATAAAAAGTAGCAAGTTATTCCTCAATATTCAAACTATCTTCTCACCAAATTTCATCTAGATCGGTGCAGCGGTTTTCCCGTGAAGAGGTAACAAACAGACAAACAGACAGACAGACAGACAGAGAGACAGAGTTACTTTCGCATTTATAATGTTAGTTAGGATAAAGTAAGACTCTGTTTTCCGGAAAGCAGATCAGTCGGGTCCTTGGATGAAGACACTAGGAATAGAAACTTGTATTAAAAGTAACGGATTAAATTAATTTGCTCCCCCGCGAAAAGTAGTGCAGTATAGTCATGCAAAATAGCCTCGTCTGCGCTGAGTATTTATTGTCATGCACTGATTTTCCCGCCCGCCCTCCGCAAATTAAAAATAAAATAATCAACGCAAACGCTACTAAGCCCACAACCAACACTACCACCACCAGTACAATAGTACCGGACACGTGTTTCGCCTCTCTCCGAGGCATCCTCAGCGGACGTCGTCGGTGTTGACACCCCGACCGTCAGTCGAAGAATGAGCTTGTTCAGGACGGCTGGCCGTATTTATACCCTCACTACCCCCATTATTATTACTTAATGACATCCGCAACAACGGTGATGACGCAACGTTCAACTGTTCATTGACAATTAAACCCTTCCTGTTGTACCTAATTATCTCCATCTGTTCCAAAACACCCAAACGCAATCCTTTTTTGCAAACATGCAGAATATCGTAAGAATGTGAGTCGGATAACTCATGATTAAATTCTAATAAGTTTTTGGCAAAATTGTATCTTTCTGGATGTTTATGCCTAAATGATGAGACATGCTCCTTGTATCGTGTTGCACTTTCCCGCAAATGTCACACGTGAGCCTATAGACACCCGACTTCTTCCCATCCTCCACCCTTTCCTTGCCAATGCAAAGACGAGAGCGTAATGTGTTATTAGTCTTAAAAGCTACATTTACGCTATTGGACTTTAAAATTCTGTAAACCTTTTCTGATAACGGGCCCACATAACTAAAACACATAAACTTGTATTAGCCTGAAACCCCTGCCTATTCAGTATAAATCCAGCCCAGACTAAAAATGCTACCTTTTATTTAAATAGTTCAGGGCGATAGATTTCCCGTTAGAGCGCGACTCCGCACCCTCTCCAGTGCCCACTTCCTGGGCTACGCTCCACAGTCCCTATACTAACTTTCTTGCCATCCTGCTCCCTCCAGGGTGATACCTCCGCCCTCGCTCCAATCCAGCAAGGGCGACAGCCTGGCGCGGCGCCGCATCCTCGAGGAGCTCAGCACCACCGAGAACCCGCTGTGGCTCGAGACCAAGCTGCGGCCCTACGAGGAGCAGGAGCTCACCATGAACGTGTTCGGGGACCCGCCCGAGCAGCCCGCCGTCGAGGCTGCGCCGGTGAGTGATGATAATGGCTCTAGCTCAAAATTCAAAACTTCATTCAATAGTGACAACCTTGAAAAACTTTTTTAATACAGTTGCTCAAAGAGTGGTATTTTTATAGCTACGTTTCATGCGGAAAGTTGGATTTTTCGTACTAGTGCTTTTTATTTTTCCAAGGCGCTGGCGGAGGAAGACGGAGCCGGGCTCCTGCGGGTGGAGGCGAGGCCTCGCGCCGTCCCGCCCCCTCTTTGTCATGTTTTCGCAAATGTATTAAAAAACGTCGTTTGGTATACGTGCGGAAGGGTCATTTTCGCTCGGCCCGAGTCTCGACCCTCGCCTATCGGCTCGGGCCTAGACACCTCGGGACTCGTGCAAAATGACATACAATATATCAAGCAAAATAGTAGTAGCAGGAGCTCGATACGCTGGTCAGACCAAATCCGCTCCATTTCCTCACCAACTTTTCGATGAAGCGTCAAGTTTTTTCTAATTGTCATTGCTTTGCACTCGTATGACAGTTGTAGGTGAAATCAGTTATAGACATAGTAGAAAAACGTTCCCAACGGGTCAGGCAAAAATTAATCATATGACCTTCATATGACAATGTCATAAACATTTTGAAAAGGGAAGGTTTTTCTCACTTTAACTGTAACTGATGTTGAGTAAACTTTTGTTACAGACGGACAACACGTATGCCACGATACAAGGCAGCCGCACGGCGGAGCGGTTCGGCGACTACGCCACGCTGGGCGGCGACTCGCCCACGCCGCTGGAGGCCGCCCTAGGGTTCCAGGTATTTGGAAACGGGTTATTACAAGTGACTCTGTGAACTGTAGATATCGCGAGCTCATTTTTGTTTTTTAAATTTCCAAAAACTGAATCGGCGAAAAATCTATGTGATTATCCACCCTGCTTACAAATTTTCATGAGAATCGGTTGAGAAATGCGATCTGGGGATCGAGTACGAATATTCGATTCCTGCATAACGTAATCGAGTAGCAAGGAGGATAGTATACGGAGTGTCAAAGCCCATACTTCGAATCGTTCCCCGCAGTTATCTTAAAATTTAGGCAATTTCTAGATGGCACCAAGGTCGTAGCCAAATAATAACAAAACAGCGGTTCTAATGTGTCACTCAAGCAAGGTAGATGGCGCTGAATGTAAATAAGTTGAATGTAAGTATGGGCTTTGTCAATCCGTTTACTTTCCATGATCCTTGTCGAGTAGGAACGCTATCGAGAAACTTGTATGGAACAGCGCCCTCCCGTGAGCATGATTAGAACTAAAACTTAATAGTTTTAGTAGTTTCTCTATTTCGATTCACTAACGTTACGTTACGCAAGATTCGAATATTCGTAGTCGGGCTCTGTCCCTCGACATGGCGAACTCATTTTAGGTTACGAATACGTGATACTTAGCAGTTGAATTATTTTCTTTTCAGTTCGACTTAATCGATGCAGCCGTGTTTATAATTTTTTAATGTTTTTTTTAATACAGTTGCTCAAAAAGCGGTACATTTTGTAGCAACGTTTCATGCGGAAGCATTGCATTGTATTATTCGTACTAGTGTTTTGTTATTTTCCATGGCGCCGGCGGCTCTCCCCCGCCGCCCTCCCCCTGGGCGCGGCGGGTGGTGAGCGGCCCCCTCGTTGTAATTTTTTCGCAAATGTATTAAAAAACGTCGTTTGGTACACGTGCGGAAGTGTCATTTTCACTCGTCCCGAGTCTCGACCCTCGCCTTCCGGCTCGGGCCTAGACACCTCGGGACTCGTGCATAATGACATACTTTCCGCGCTTATATCAAAAAGTACTATTTTATTACAGGGCAGCACATTCAAGCCGCCGTCGCCGGACACGCCCGAGCCGCCGCCCCGGCCCACTGCTGGGCTGGGTCCGCTATGATGGTAACTATAACCTACCCCATTAAACTCCAAACGGACTCATATTTTGTAAAGCCCCCAAACAAAGAGGTGATAAGTTTGACCGCTGTGTGTGAGTCCGTCTGTGGCACAGTAGGTGGTAGGACCTTGTGCTAGGTCCGTCCGGATCGCTACCACCATCTTACTCGCTAATCCTACCGTTAAGTAAGTGGAAAAGAGTTAGACAGCCGGTGTAATTACGGGCACAAGAGGCATTTCATATCAGCTCTCTAGGTTGACAACGCATCTGCAAACCCCCCGGGGTTGTGGGTGTCTATGGGCACTTACCTACCATCAGGTGAACCACTTGCTCGTTTGCCTTCCTTGTCGTATAAAAAAAGTAGTCTTAAATGGGTGCACCGATTTGGATGAGGTTTTTTTAGTCGAATGCTAGTTTAATCAAGATGGTTCTTAGTTGAGTTTCATAAACATCGGTTTAGGCGTTCTTGAGATATTGAACTTGGAAATGAAAATGTTCAGCGTTTTTCGTCTTTTCTAAGTTGGTTAAGGTTTTATAACGATTTAGAATGTGATACTCTTGACTCTAACCGTGTTATTTTATTAGCCGTGTTATGTGTTTAAGAAAAACGGTTTAGTTTTTTCTTGAACACATCTGCAAGTCCTCTGCGGGCAGTTGGTGATCAATCACTTAAATATCAGGTAGCCCATTCGCTCGTTTACCTTCCTTTTTCTACAAAAAAAAAGTTTTTCTTTGCCAAAGATCACTTCAATATAGTTCAGCAGACGACGTTGTAGTTACGAGTACAGTGAGCGTCAAATGTCGCTTATCACTTTTGTACATTGTCGCAATAACACACTTGTCAATCACGTATGACGGCTGTATCTGGCCGTAGTGCGAAAATGTACAAAATTAAAATGATAAGCAACTTTTGACGCTGATTGTACTAATGTTTCTTAAAATGTATGCTGTGTTTTAAATGTTCTTATCGTTTTCAGACGGACATCAAAAGCTGATTCGTAGTAACTAAATGTTAGATCTAACTTTAATGTAAATAGAATCTCAAAATACATAATGCATGTTGACGATGTGTTATATTCATCTGACTCCGCACAATGACGGCATATTTATACCCAAGACTGCTTTTATTTCGTTACCAATGTACTGATTTGAATTATAATACTTTGTCAACGTCCATTTGAAAAACATATGCTAAAATATTAAAGTATGTTAGTTTTTGTGGGATGAAATTTCGGTTTGTAATTCGGTGACTGTGGGAAGAAAATTTCAAGACGCACCAACATTTTGAGCTCGCATTGTAAACTCTTGTCATCTTTAGAGTCACTTTTAAAAGAGCATTTTAAAGACGCTGTTTCCGAAGTAGGGTAGTAATAAGATCTGGAACGTAACAAGGTGGGTACCTAGTAGAAAAAAAAACACATTCCTTATTTATTTTTTTCACTAATCTAGATTTAAATAATCTAAAAGTGATGGAATTGAAGTATTGTTTTGTATAATTTGTTTATAAAATTGAGCTACGATTTTGGTGCCCAGACCAGGATTGAGACTGCTTTTGCTGCTTCTTAGCCAATTTATTTTTATAATGATTAATCTTTAATTTTACTGCCCGTCATGAACTTTGTTTTTCAAAAAAGTCAAAGTCTTTTAAAACAAAGTAAAAGTGAATATATATTTCAAATCAATTTGAAAATTTGAACATTCTTTGTACTTACTTACTTACTTATTAATTTTAACTAATTAACTTCTATTCTGTGCTGTGTTATTTTTTTTTTTCTATCAAAGTTGCTTTTTTACCAATTTCATTGCCATAATATTTATAGTTATGTACAAAATTGTGTACAAAGTTTCAAATTAATTTAGTTATGTTTGAAATTATTTTTGAAAATTTACTGTGTTAAATGAAATTGTTTGTAATCTCATATTTACGTCATAAGTAGTTTTAATTACCTATTTTAGATATTAAAAAGTCATTTTAGATCTGTATATGTAAATACTGAACTATTTTTATACCTAAAAGTATTATTTAACAACGAAAAATAAAGGAATCTTTCAAAAAATCTTTTTTGTTTCTTTCATGAATGATAATAAAATGATTAATAAAATAAAACAGAAAATGTTTGTTACATTTTTATTACAAAAATATGTTTGCATTACGACATAAAATATGAAACAATCGTTACGTAAATATAAAATATTAATAAAACAACAAATTGTACTAGTAGGTACTTTTGAATAATTTTACCCACAAAGAGTTCTTTGATCACCATTTCAAGGAGAAACTCCCGCGAATCGCATTTCGAAATCAAATATGGATAAAATCTTTACTTCCTCTATCACAGTGCTCCTAAGTACATTTTCTAAACTAACATTAAATTAGGTAGGTAACGTTTCAACAAAGTAAACACTACAACGTCATGCCTAGTAGATGATCAAACCAGCAACTGTTTGTACCTATGAAGTTTGCATTGAATTCTCAACCACATGGCCTCAATAATTTTCAGTGATCAAATTGCTTTCTTTTATTGGTTTTTGTCATTTTAAAATCGAAGTTATGTTGCAGTAAATAATAAGTGAGGCCTCGGTTTAGGCACTAATCACACCGCCGGAGAGTAGTGAGAAGCGAAGCGAGTGTTTCTTGACATGAAAATTCTGTCGCTCTTGTCAGTGACAATACGTTTGTACCTTCCAAAAACACTCGCTTTTCGCTACTAGTGTCTTATGACGAGTATTTGCGAAAGCTTGTTTAAGTGATAATGTGAAATTATTTTATTTTGATACTCCGTTGCCCTGATTTCGGTTATCGCTATCCCGCGATAACTGTACAATTTTCCCGAATAAAAAGTAGCCTATGTAATAAAATTCCTCAATATTCAAACTATCTTCTTACCAAATTCCATCTAGATTGAGCGGTTTTTCCGTGAAGAGGTAACAAACAGACAGACAGAGAGACAGAGTTACTTTCGCATTTATAATATTAGTCAGGATTGGTCAGTGTCAAAAGTAATTTGTCACTTTTGTACCTTGCCCCTTTTACAGCGGATGTAGAATGTCATAGGTACATAAAATTGACATGATTGTGTTATTGCGACGAGGCATAAAAGTAGCAAGTTCTTTAGCTAACTAAATCAAATAGTAAATCGTATTCGAAATCGTGATCATTGGTTGCTTTATTGAAAGTCCCGAGCTTCGAGCAACGAGCATGTTATGTATGTAATGTTAACGCTACCAAACGCTGACTTCCATACATAACTATACATTTTCATATTGACAAAACGTTTATTCCACATACAATGTTTGCCAAAGCGCAAGATTACCTCAATATCCTACTATTTTTTAATTTGTAAGGCTTACAACAAGTTTCTAAAACAGTTTTAATCTATTAAGAGTAGGTACAATACACTTGGGTCTTTCCATATTTTTTGGGAACAGATAAGACAATTTTACAATTATTAATTTGAACTTTATTTTCGGTATGACTTTTATCATACTGATTAAAGTGAACAGTAGATACTTAACTTAAAGTTAAATAAAATAAATACGTACTTATTCCAAGCTTGAGACCAATTTAATATACCGATCAAAACTTGACTTTTAAATACGTTGTATCAAACGTTTATGGCACCTCGCTGACTAAAATATATTTATGAAACTAAAAGTAAATTTTGAATCACCAATTCGTCTCGGCGAGATCGGCGGCCGTAGCCCAATTACATTAATTTGGGATTACAATTATTCTCCACCATGTTTTTACTGCCAAGGAGACTTTGTACACCGCGTTTTTATAGCGTAGAAGAGCACGCTTACTGTGCGCTTTGACGGCGCGCTTTTACGGTGCGCTTTGACAGCGCTCTTAAAAACGAGCAGCACATCATAGAGTTGCGGTATAGGGGGAAAGAGATGGAGATACAGAAGCGCGGTTCGTCTAACTAAAAAACGTCGTATGCAGAGGCTCAAAGCGTGTGTGACAATTCTAGCTTTAGCCAACTATTTAGAGGCTATTTCACTTTCTCATATGAATTTTACTCGTCACAAATAGGAGATAAATCTTCAAAAATTTTCCACTAGAGGCGCCACCAGCACAAGTGACATGTTTTGAAATAGCCGTATGAAGCAAATGGCATCTATGTTCCTATGGCCATTTTCAAAACATAACAATGAAATTTAAGTTAGTTTGTTCTGGTGGCGCCCTTACCGAACAAACTTTGCAGTTTTAACTCATATTTACACGTCAAAATACTGATTCAAACTTTTACAATCACCATGAAATTTAAGATCAATATTAAAAACCCTATGGTTATTTATGTTCACGTTTTTAAAAGCATTCATCGCTCTGAGCCACGAACACGAGTATTCGAATGCTTCGAAACGTAATCGAGTAGAGCGTTATCGGCAAAATTTGTACGACGATTTGATAAGCGCCGCCCGTGAGAGTATTTGGTACTAAAATTTAATGACGCAGTTTCTCGAAGGCTATACGATAACGATTATTAAACACCTTACGCAGGACTCGAATTCATGGTGACTGTAAAACATTGGATTCAGTAAGTTTCGTTAAAACTAATCGCAGGTAGAGCTTTATTCACAGTTTTTCTCCAAAATAGTCTTCATAGTTTAATTATTTCACGGCTAAGATCAACTGTTTTTTTTTTATCTTTACACTCCAGAGCATTTCTTCAACTCCTCCACAGCTTCTGTCGTTTTGGCTTTAACTCGCTTCCGCAGATGGTTCAGCTTGCGATGCGCGTGGGCAAGCAAGTCGCGATAGGAGCGCCGCGAGTGTTGTATGTCGTCGCGCACCCGGTTGATCTCTTGCGCAGCGGACCGGCGCCAGCGCATCACTCGGGGCGTCGTCTGGAAAATTTAGAACTTTTAAAGTCAGAAAGTTCTCGAATGGCGTCCACGGACCGGGGGACGCGAGCTGTCGGTAGGCCTCCAACAAGATGGAGCGACGACAGGTAGAGAAGTTTTTTTTTACAAAGTGGAATGGTAAAAAGTAGAGTAAGCCCTCTCGTTGTGATAAGACGCTATGCCCAAAAGTGGGACGTAAAAAAACTGGTGATGATGATGAAGTGCCAGCATGGTGATCGGTTGATTCTTACACGTCTCCGCCCTGAGCTCTGCTCCGCTTCGCTTAAATAGGTAACTTATGCCCGAAAACCGGATAACCTTACCGGTACTATAGTATACTCTCGTTGTTTTCTTAGTGTACGTAAATATATTAATAGATAATCATAGATAAAATTTATGTACGCCTTGGATAGTACTGAAAATTCGTCACCTTGGTCCTATTTCCTGTTTACGCTCTAGGTACATATTTTTCTATTCATTTGCTCGAAAAATTCACTTTCCAAGGATGTATGTACCTACCTACTGTATGATAAAGAATGCTTCATTTAGAGTCATACAGTACGTACTTTTGATAGATAGATAGATAGATAGATACAAACTTTATTCTTCAAAACAATACATGACTTTATGACAAAAGACAAATAAAAACGAAAATACAACACTAAAAATAAGATAACAATTAAACAGAGTTAACACAATAATAGTCAGGAAGCCATGTGATGAAGCGAAGAAGAGGCGCTGACTCAGCATGATGCTACGGCGAGCCGCAGCGCTGGTATTCTGCCAGTACCCGTGCTGAGTAAGGACGCCGGCTAGTGCGGTAGTCACGATGTTATTACGCCATCAGAAACAAATTGGCTAAACGTGTGGTGGACAAAAACAAAGAGTGCTTAGATAAGTAGGCAGGTATGTTGCAAGAAGAACAGATGTGAACACTTATAACTTATACTTATAACAACTACATATACGATTTGTTTAGAGTTTCTTATTATTATTAGAAG
Organism: Clepsis dumicolana; assembly: GCA_963691665.1. Taxonomy (NCBI): domain Eukaryota; kingdom Metazoa; phylum Arthropoda; class Insecta; order Lepidoptera; family Tortricidae; genus Clepsis; species Clepsis dumicolana. The sequence continues at coordinate 14,712,454 of OY829515.1, read as the reverse complement.
ACTAATTTAAACGTTTATAAGCAAGGAGTTTTGAATTCTTAAAATAAAAAATGTATTATACGTAGAAAAAATATAGATAGGTACGTAAAGAAAACTGAAGAGGCTTCCCTGAGAGGATGACCTTGAACGTTTCGCGCCTTCCTCAACGTACGCCTCACTTCTACTAAACAACTGTGTTTTCGTGACGACATTTATTAAACATCGGTCTAACTTCATTTTACACATTTATATATTTAGTTTTTATCGTTTAGGTAAATAATGTACAGAATGGCTCTAAAAAGTAGCGTCAGCGTCTGGCTCAGGGAAGCCCCTTTTTGTAAAATTGATACTTAGTTACTGATTTAATCTAATACTCTCATAGTAGTAGTACGCGTTTGATCCCTAGACGTTTTTGAGCAGAGGGTCGAGCACGACTTTACGAAAGCTGCGTAACGTAAAATCGAATAGTAAACGTTCTCGAGTTTGTATGACGTTTGGAACAGCGCCCGCCCGTGAGCGTATTTGGAACTAAAATTTAGTACGAGGTTTCTCGTTTTCGATACGATAACCGTAACGTTACGCAGCTTTCTTAAAGTCGTGCTCGACCCTCAGGGTAGAGGGAGACGGCGCATGGGACCTTACCTCACACGCAACACCGCAGTCTTTGAACACCCTGTCACACTTGCTGATGTAGTCCTCACTCTGAAACAATAAATAATAATTGCATATTTTTTCTCAAACATAGAAGTTAATATTATTATTCGCATTACTTTCAAAAAAAGAAAACACCAAGTAGTACATTTATAAATAGCACAGTTCTTTGCCGGCCTAACGCCAGCAAAATATGTATAAAAATCCATTACTAGTCGCTATTATCTAGGTACACGCCGACGACGGCAGAGCTGCTGAAATTTGAGGGATTTCCCTGGGATCCCGATCACCAGATCCTGAATTGATGACAATGGGACCAACTAGAAAGTATACCCTTAAAACAAAAAAGAATCTTCGAAATCGGTGAAGCCGTCTTCGAGTCATCGGGGAACATACATAAAAAAAAAACGGGCCAAGTGCGAGTCGGACTTGCGCACGAGTAGTTCCCCAGTGTTTTAAGAAGTCCAGTGTTAGCAAAGCCCTGCTTCTAAGCAAAATGTACGCAGTGTGGGGTCAATTTATATTGGTTTTCGAAATCTGCAGACAGACATAAAAATTTAAGATTTTGAGACTTTTCTGAGTGGTTGTGCTATAGGAGCTACCTTCATACCAAATTTCATACCAAGTTTCTAGGACAACTGGAAGTACCCTTTAGTTTGGTTTCAGATTTCGTCAATTTGTATGAAAATAGCATTTTTAATGACTGTATTTTTTGATTGCGTTGACTTAGAAGGTTAATTTTTTCACTGCTTCAAGGGACCGCAGGCTTGAGTATTCGATATTAGTTTCAGCATGCTACCTCCACGCGTTCTAGAGAAAAAGGGTCTTGACAGACAGACAGACAGACAACAAAGTGATCCTATAAGGGTTCCGTTTTTTCCCTTTTGAGGTACGGAACGCTAAAAACATTAAATTGAGATTTGAGAACCTGCTCCTTTTTTTGAAGTCGGTTAAAAAGTACCACTTTTTGAGCAACTGTATTAAAAAACAAGTATCGTTACCTTGTTAAGGTGCATACGGAACACGATCATGTGCCCTAGCATAAACTTATGATGGTTCTCGGCGCTGAAGCTGGCCGCTCGGCGCGCGTTGTAGATCGCGTCTGCGACGGTATCGTTGTACTTCGAGTGACAATCTGGTGTCTGAAACAAGTGGTAAACATATCAGCCTATTATAACGTGTTTTTCTACGTATTCGTAATGAGAAGGCTCGGGCTATAGTTCCCACGCAGGCCTGCAAAAGAGGGGTTAGGTCTCTCATAAGTGACAAGAGGTCTTCTGTTTGCGTAGACTCTTAAATACTCATAAATAATTAATAGTTTTCTTGGTTTTAAGAAGGGCGTTATAATTTTGATCTGTGTATCCGTGTATGGGTGTATCCGTGTACCTATGGGAGTATCTGTGTATCGGTCTATGGCATCTGTCATAGGTCCTAAAATATGAACGAATTTGGACTCGATTTTTTTAATCTAAAGCTAGTTTAATACAAATAGTTCTAAGCTAAGTTTCATAAAAATGGGTTCAAATTTGAAACGTACCTAAAATGTTTTTTAACTTTTCTAATACTTAATCAATATGTGGTAATATTTACTACTTGTGGTAATACTTAGAAGGTTCTCGAATGGCGTCCACGGACCGGGAGACGAGCTGTCGGTAGGCCTCCAACAAGATGGAGGGACAACCTAGTTAAGATCGCGGGATCGCGGTGGATGTGGAAAGCACAAGACCGGTCAGAGTGGAGAGCCTTGGGAGAGGCCTATGTTCAGCAGTGGACGTCTGATCTGATGATGATGATGAATATTTACTCGCCATTGATTAGGGAATGTACCCACACTACGTGACCTGTTTTAAAGGAGGAGGGGGGTCTTGTCACAGTACGGAATAGTCACCGAGGGGGAGAGGGGTAAAAAACCAGGTCACTTAGTATAGGTATGTTCCCTTAGTACTGGAGATTTTTAAGTAGTATAAGCTCTTCTTAAATTAACTGCGGCTAATATTGCAGTCTTCACGACTGATCCATAAACCCGACTTAGGTTCAATAATTAAACCACCAAGGTTCACCCGAGCTAAAATAGCCAGTATTTCCGTCACGCCCGCAAACATATATGTTGTGATATTAAATAATTTAGAACGCCATTCACGAAACTCGTCAATAATTATAGAAGACGGGTGACCTCATTGCGTCCAGAGCGGCCGCTAAACCAGCGGTTTACTGATAATGATAATAATGATAATGATAATATATTTATTTGCATAGTATATGGTTACATAATATGAATGTTATACAATTTGATGTCCAGGCATATTCAGCTGCGCATGCAACGTACAAATATACAATACAGGTTTATACTTATAGCCTAATATTAGGTACATGTAATGTCAAACTTAGTAATATGAAAACAAGTAGATGATAATGTTAACAGTAAAATTATTATTATGTATCAGAATTTAGAAATTCATTCACCGAGTAAAAGAAGTGTTCCATAAGATATTTGTCAATATTTATTGCAAAAGATTCGTCTTCTTTCACTTTAACCTGATCCGGTAGTTTATTAAAAAGCTTCATAGACATATAGTACGCATTTTTCTTAAATACATTAAGATTTGGTTTTACTTTACAATACAAAGCACTTCATTGAACACCACTTAACTAATACTTACACGAAACAGAAAAATGTAGAGTCATCATCGTAAATACATGAGCATTCCCAAAGCCATAGAAGGGTTACATATAAGCTTGTACAGAGATTTTATAATCACAATAAACGAACGATTATAATCGTCATCCCGTCTCGTCCGTCTTATCGTATTAATCTGAGCAAGATTTGACCAAGCCTTCAATAATAATTATGTAAGCAACTGATAGTTCAAAAATATCTGTATTTAAGGTTATTTAAAATTATTTAACGAAGTGGATGTTCATAATCATAAATATTTGCACAAGGTTCTTTCTGATATTTGGAAGCAAAATTCGAATTCGTTATTATTCTGATGCTCCGAAATTTAGTAATTTTCGCTTTTAATATGAAACTACCGCGAGACTCAATCATAATGAAATAAAACAGATCACTCATATATATAAGTCGAGTTTAGCCTGACATGTATCAGTCACTCACTCATGTATATAAGTCGAGTTTAGCCTGCTAAACATATACTATACTGCTATACATGAGTGATATTTTGATTAAGTATAAAATCTGTAGCTGTACAAGCTTATATGTAACCCTTTTATGGCTTTGGGAATGCTCATATATACTTATTTATGATGATGAATCTACATGTTTTTGTTCTGTGTAAGTAAGTAAGTATTAGTAAATTGGTGGTTCACTATAATTTTCTCTTTATTTTAATTATTTAGGTTTTTTTAGAGCAAACTTTCTCGCCGTTTTTGTGGCTCTACGAGTGAGAAACTCCCGTCACTGTCAAGGTAACGTGTTACGGCGTGCGTGACGCGTATCGGTGTGCGTGACGCGCATCGGCGTTCGCTTGCCGCGATAATGATGGCAATATCGCATCGGTCGCAAAATCGACCGACAGACTAACGGTGCTGCTAGATATTCATAGTGCACATTACGACTAGCACAATAGCTATACGAGGTAAACGGACATAATATATTTGGATTCTGAACTGCTAGGGCAAGACAAACGTTTGAAAACACAGGGTAAATTAAGAAGACTGACGAGGGAAGACCTCACAGAAAATAGATAATGAACTAACAGACTACTGTCTACCTCACAGATTGACTGGTAGAGATCCCTTAAATGGTTAAGTCCGTGTTGGGCTAAATTGTGTTCTTTCAATGTTTTTTGTTTTTGTAGGTACAATAAAGCGTTTACTTTTACTTACGATGTTGCGTTTTGCTATTGAGAGTGACTGTTTCATCAGATCAACTTCTTCATCATGTACTACTAATAATTGAAAACTATTGTTACTAACTAATTTATTATTTAGGCCAGACTTTGACACATGAAATTGTAAGTAAGTTAACACTTTGTACAAAAAAAAACAGGAGTTACCCCTTCAAGGGAACTCTACCAGCCAACCTTTTGTAGCCTATAAACAAAAAATGCACCTAAGAGTAAAAGTAGGTGTACTACCTACAGCAGTATTATATCGTCTACATATACTAAGTTTGCTAGATTAACAGAATCGCTGCCAAATACCAAAGCTATCTTCCAGTCCGTATGGGATTACAAAGCCGTAAATACCAGGTCAGCAAACATACATACAGCTGCCATACATTTACTATGCATGGGATAGCACAGTGCATTTGTACATGCCATGATGCACCCATGATGCAACCAAATGCATTGCTGCTTGCACCGTTTGATGTGGCTGTAGATTGGGTTACTGGATCCGGAATTAGCGTGTCAAAATAATTGTTTTTATCGGATTTTTGATATTATTTGGGTTGATGTTTTTACTTTCTTCGTTGGTGCGGTGTCAGATTACTTTTGCCTTTCAGGCTCAGGCTGTCAGGCTCTGTAATTTCTTCTAGATTAAAAGATTTCTCATCAGTCTGTCTAAAGACTCGAATAGCCGCATTCACATTAATTGTCTTACGTGTTAATAGTATCGGTTTCATACGTCGCACGCTTAGAATTAAAGTGACTCAATTCTTAATATGACATATTGAAAAACTGAATTTAAAATTTATTTGTCAAACAGCTTAACATAATTGTAGCAGTGCCCTAAGCACGACTTGTCGAATCCTGCGTTACGTTACGGTTATCGTATCGAGATCGAGAAATCTCATACTAAATTTTTGTTCCAAATACGCTCACGGGCGGGCGCTGTTCCAAACGTCATACAAACTCGTTATAGTTTACTATTCGGTTTTACGTGACGCAGGATTCGTCAAGTCGTGCTTAGGGCACTGGTATCCTATGTCCACCACACTAGGCTGAGCCTCTCTCGTGAGGTATTCGTTACACTTGCTAAATATTAAACCTTGTTCAAAGTCAGTTCCAAACATTTTGACTCAACTAATCCGCACTTTAAACTAAAACTAGATGTTAATGTATGGTTTGACAAGTTTGTGAATTCTAATGGATATACTGTAAATAATAAATAAATAAATATAATGAGACAATAAAATTTACACCAATTGACCTAGTTCCAAACTAGGCAAAGTTTGTACTATGGGTACTAAGACAACGGATAAACAAACTTATGTAGATAAATACATACTGAAATCTATACATATATAGTTAATATTAAACACCCACGACCCTAGAACAAATATTCGTATTCATCATGCAAACATTTGCCCCGACCGGGGACCTGGAACCTCAAGCTTCATAGTCAGGGTCTCTAACCATTATAACCACTATATAGTATACATAAATAAACTGTTTGTTATCTTCTATCGAGCCATTGTTGTAAATAAACTTCATGAGAAATGCATTTGATACTCGTACGGTGCATTTATGCCCTCTGACCTCGATTCAAGGTCAATTAGTGCATAATAATCGCCGTTTATCTGCCATTAAAGTTTTATACGTTACGCTAAATGTTAACTATTGCGTACATTCAGGTCATGTTGTTTATGAAAATGAGAAAATGCCTGCGACGAGCCGAATGCGTAACGTTAAGTTTTAAGTTTGACGCAAATGTTCCTGCAAGTTTTATTCTAAGTTGGTTATAATGGTTACCTTTATGATGAAAAACTGCAATTTTTTTATGAATGTAAGCATGCTTTTTCATGTTAATGATGAATATAATTAATAATGATGTTTCAAAATTGTCTTAAAACTAGGCATTTACTTACCGTAGGGTTTTAAACTGAATAACTGTACGTGTTTAATGAAGCATGACATTTCTTAATTGTAAAAGAATAAATAGATACGAATCGAATGACCATCTTGACACTAATCTTGCGATAAAGCATAATAAAATTTGATGAAGTTTAGCAATCAACAAAAGGTTAGCATTTTAACCAAGTTTAATTACAATAATCCAATCAATTATTTATTCATTAAAGATCTGTGAGTAACATCTTGATTTAATTTCTTGAAATGCGATAATTCACAACTGTTTCCAGCCATTTTAATCTGTACGTAAAAAAAGTACCAACAACAAAAATTAGGACAGTATGTATGTATGTATTTGTATTACCTCTCTCTAGTTGAATCTGCGCGACATTGGTAAATACTACATAATTACATCTACTTAAACAACATCCGACCGACCTTCCCCAATATCACAGCCGTGACCACCATTCTTTCGAGCAAATGGTCCAGAAAGATCAGACAACGTTTATTACGTAGCCGTAAAATATAAAGTAGTGCATAAATGCAAGGCCGCGAGTTATTGCATTCTAACGTAAGGAAACAATTTAGGCTGTGACGTCTTTTGCACTAATGCTTTCTGTAGATGCCAGTCACACATTATATTAGACAAAATTCTACTGAGTAATGTAAGTTATGATTATGAGTTATGACTTGTATAGATATAATATACCTACTTATTACTACAATCTGCCCGCTACTAATGTTGTACACATAGATTTTGGATGTATTAAGATACTTTTAAATTTACGATGTGTTTTGAGACGCCCCGTTATCGTCAGTTAGATATCAAGGCAACTACTCATTACCTACGACTCCGCTTGAATGAATATAATTTATCTGATGACTATTGCCAAATGAAGCGACGAAATTAGACGCCAAAGTCGCCAGATGAACCTATACTAATACTAGCTATTGCTCGCGACTTCCTCTGAGTAGGATTTCATTATTCGATGATAATATGTTTTTAAACCCCGGCGAAAAAGAGGGGTGTTATACGTTTGACCTGTGTACCTGTCTGTGGCATCATAGCTCCCAAACGGATAGACCGATTTCAATGCGGTTTTTTAATCGAAAGCTAGTTTAATCGAGATGATTCTTAGCTAACGACCGGACGACCTACCTGGATAGCCTAGTGGTTAGAGACCCTAACTATGAAGCTTGAGGTCCCGAGTTCAAATCCCGGTCGGGGCAGATGTTTGTATGATGAATATGAATGTTTGTTCTCGGGTCTTGGATGTTTAATATGTATATAAGTATGTATTTATCTATATAAGTATGTTTATTCGTCGTCTAATACCCATAGTACAGGCTTTGCCTAGTTTGGGACTAGGTCAATTGGTGTCAAATTGTCCCGTGATATTTATTTTATTTATTTAAGTTTCATTAAAATCTGTTTTCCCATTATTGAAATATTGAACTTTGAAATCACAATGTCGGGGGTTTTTAACTTTTCTAAGTGGTTATCATTTAGGGTATAAGCATTGCATAGCAAGCTGTCTACATTGCAAATTTAATGTTTTTGTGTGATTGAGTAACAAACATACAAACATTTTTTCGTTTGTATGATATTAAAATAGTAGGATAATAAAGGTGTTAGCTTTGTTCATATATGTGGGGATAGGGGTTACATGAAGTAATATTTATACAGACAGCCCCTATCCTGATTAAGATAGACTATGTTGGCATCACCAACAAATATAAAAATAATTTAAAATGATAAAATATTAGCTATGCCTAATTTTTATGCCTAAGGTTGGCAACATTGTTTTTTTCTTCTTCCTGTATCGTTCTTCACGTAAAGTGATTAAATATTTGTTCTCCTTTTTACCAGTGTTTTTTAATTAACAAACTACTTACAAATTACGCGACAAGATAAGATCGCGACATGGTCCTTCGAACCGGATATGAACCAGTGACCTACGGACCTACAGTGAGCTACGACTTAATAAAGAAAGTGATTAAATATTTGTTCTCCTTTTTACCAGTGTTCTTTTAATTAACAAACTACTTACAAATTACGCGACAAGATAAGATCGCGACATGGTCCTTCGAACCGGATATGAACCAGTGACCTACGGACCTACAGTGAGCTACGACTTAATAAAGAAAGTGATTAAATATTTGTTCTCCTTTTTACCAGTGTTCTTTTAATTAACAAACTACTTACAAATTACGCGACAAGATAAGATCGCGACAGACTATTCCTGTCTAAGATAGACTATCCCAGATTGAGATAGGCTAGTTTTATCCCAGGAAAGGGCCGTTCCTGCGGAACGTGGACTAAGTTGCGTACAACCACTAATGGAAAACATGGTGGTTTTTTTGAATAACGCATTTGATTCTCGATCAATCTGGCAGAGACTTTACAGCTGCAGTGAGGAGTGATTTCTGAGAACAACGCGACGAGACATTCGAAACTGAAATAAACCGTTACCTAATTGATGCTGGTGATTAATCTTTATTCTTATCAGTGATTGCAATTGGCTCGTCTCGCGGTAAGCTGCGTTTCACTTGTTTACGAATGTGCAAATACATAGTCAAATAATGCACAATGGTTTTATGTGATACGAGGTTGGTAAAGAAGGTTTAACAAATGAGTTCTGACTAGTGATAAACCCGAGCCGTGGCGAGTTTTTATTTTATTTTATTACATGTTTGAGAAAAGCAGTAGGTATATATACATACACACATTATCTCGGTGTCAAAATTATATTCACCCTCGCTACGCACGGTCGGCAATCCTCTAGTTTTCATGGCAGTACCTACTATGTACTATTATAACGTTCGAAAAGAGAAGACGAAATTGAGAACAATCAGTACTTAACACTATGTATCAAATTTCGAACCGAAACGTAGGTAATACAGAAAGACCAGAAAATTAAACTCTCGAACTGGGACTCGAACCCAGGACCTCAACCATACCGTGGTGTTGCGCTACCAACTGCGTCATTGAAGCGTCACTGCGTCACTAACACACAACCAAGGACGATAAAACCAAGAGGGGTCTCTGTACCATTAATTTTGTATGACATTTAGACCTATGGCTAACACAATAGCGGCATCTATATTCGTTTTTTTCTTTCATTTCATAGATGGCGCTATTGTGTTAGCCAGAGGTCTAAGTGTCATACAAAATTAACGGTACAGAGACCTCTCTATAGTGAAACTAGCTACAGCAGGCTTATTATTACAAAGGAACGCGACATTGTATAGAGTCTATACAATGTCACGTTCCTTTCTATACGATAGACATTAGCAGTCCTCTTGGTTTTATGGTCCTTGCACATAACACAACAGTAACATTATGTATGGCGCTGATGCATCATGGTGCTGATGTCAGGAGGCTACGGACATAATGTCAAGGAAGTTCAATCAGGCCACAATGGTGGTATCGGTGGTATTACTAAAAGCGTATAATAGAACAATCATTGCATTAGATCATTTGGATCAAAGCCGTAAAGCGCAGCCGCCAATCTGTGGCCATTACACATCGTTGAGGTGGATCCACAATGGGAAACAATAATATGTGATTGTGAAAAGTTCAGTCAATTTTTTTTTTTTACTTTATTTAATTCTAATTTTCGCTTTTAAGTCTACAAAAAATGTTGAAACGTGTGTTAAAAAAATAGAGATATTTATGTTTTTTGTCAAGTCTTGTAGAGGAGCTACTTTCGAACTATAATATCGTTTTTGATCTATTGGATCTTAAAAAAATGTTGCGGCTTTTCAACTTTTCTAAGATACTACTTATTTTTTCAAAATGCAAAACGTTGGTTTTATGTCAGTTTATTTGAAAAATTACGAAAGTTAGGCGACGTACTTAATGCAGTGTGTGAATGCAGCTTTATCGGCGCACGCGCCGGCCAGTGCAATACGATCATACGTCATACGGTCATACCGCGTTGTACGGGATATACGTTGATGACCTATTTGTTTACAACCCAGTCTTTGCTAAATTGAGGTGGAACAATGTGTATCTTGTGCACACTATTAGATTTAAATCACTCTTTGGTATACCTGCTAAAATTTGCATTGAGTGCTTCTGTAGTAGCTAACCAGTTTTAAATATTTACTCAGTTATGTTCATCTTTCTCCTATTCAAGTATTTAGGATTAATCTTTATCAAGGAGTTAAGTTTGAAGCAGTGGCCTCACTTCCAACGTAAAATTTCCTATTTTACTACTGACCGATTTCATTTACTCATTTGTTTATTATTTGATTTTTAATTGTGACTCAATCAAAACAGTTTGTGACTAAAGACACAATGAACTATTCCTAGAAATACTCACAGCGCTGACTCCCTCAGTACTCTTGCTCGTCGTCTCCATCAACGCAGCCATCTCCTTCATGAAGACCTTCAGGTCAAGTCCAGCCTGTGCCGTGTACTCCGTGTAGAGCAGCACAGCGTCTGCTGAAGCTGAGTGCAGTTCTTTTACCAGTTCAGGAGTATACCGCTTCTCCACGTCTTCAACATCGTTGGACGATGGGTCGTCGTCCCGAACGTATACTAAGGCTGATGTTGGCTGAAAAAGAAAATAATTATTGTATCACTTACTCAGAGATCTTCCGAATAAAAACATGACACAATGCATTGAAAAATTCGTTAGGTGCACCAATGTTAAGTATGGCTTAATTGGTGGAGCGTGGTACGGATTACCGAGGTTGCTGGTTCAAGTCCAGCTGCTTAACAGATTGTTCTTTGCATTGTCATTGTATATTGTATCACTCGACCGGTGTTTTCATTTCGCCCACAAACGTTTCACAACTTTACTGATTCGTCATGTTTGATGCGTTTCGTTTTACTGCTTTGATCTGTTGTCCTTTTATTCCATTATGATTGCCTGGTAGAGATCTCTCTGTAGCGATAAGGCCGTCCATTGTTACCTTGTATTTTCTTTGTCTTTTTTTCTGTTTTGATTATCTTGCTTGCTATGTAGTATTGTATTATCAATTACGATCATTTCACAACTTTTTTTATTTCTGAAACTGTAAATACTTCAGGATTTATTTCAGGACCATCTTGTAGAGCCCTATAGGTTTAGGTTGATCCTAAAATATTCACAGTTTCACAACAAAAATGCTAACTGTGAAGTTATCATTTTGCGAAACGAATCAGTTGTGAAACTTTTGTCGGTGCAATTTTTGTCGGTGAAACTTTTGTCGTTGAAACGTTTGTCGGTAAAATGTTTGTCGGTGAAACATTAGTGAACGCACTTGACCATAGAGCTTTCCGATCTTTATGGCTGACTGGTAGAGATTGCTCTGTAGCCCGACATTGAGTCAAGTTCTTGTTTTTTACTTAAGCATGTATTTATTTTACATCAATCTATGCATAAGTACAGATAACAGTAATAATAAATTAAACTACATCAACAAACTTAATAAATAAAAACTAAAATTAAACTAAACTAAAATAAACACCTAACCTAAATTAAAATTACAATAAAACTACTTTAGAAACAAAAACTTGTTCTTGTATTCATAATACAATTACATGTCATTCCAAAATGAGTAATGGCCACATAACAACAAGAAAGTCAAAATTATGAACTAAAAAACAATTACTTTGCTCACCCGCGACCACTAATGACAAATAGTTATATCTGTGCGGCAAATGTATGTTTCCATGCAACACCTCCGCCTCCACTGCTACACGAATCAACACATGCCACACAGACCCAACTATCACCACCACTACTATACTAAACGCTGACGCGTTTCGGCACTCTCCACGAGGCCATTTACGAAGCACAACAACAACCGCTCAACATGCCACCACTTCCACTACTGACATATGTAAACCATGTACTTAACTTAGTTAATGACAAAACCAACGTACCCACTAATATTTTATAAATTCCAAACTACCCTTTTATGTAAGTCCTAAACTACCTTTTTTTAAGAAATGAATTCCAAATTACCCTTTTTATTTTTATTTTTAATTTACGCCAGGTACCCCGTTATTTTTAACCGAGTTTAAGTCAAAATTAGTCAAATAACCCGCCCCGTGTCATTCCATGCGCAAATGAGCCCAGCACGCTCGCCGCGGTACCCCTTTAAACCGCCATGGATAGCCTCTTGTATTGTATTTCATTGCAGGAAAATAAAACTTGCTGCACTTCCAAAAATCTATTTATAACAGTTAGGTATTTTAAATGCCTCAACATGACTCGTCGTTCATTAACTTTCAGTTGTTAGTTACACCTAAGAATAGTTTTGCATTGAAATTCGCATAAACAACTTTGCTAACTTTTTAAATTTAATGGCAGCTGTAAAGGTTATTTTCATGAACTCGTGACGTGGCGCGTGCCTTCGTAACAAGTTCAATAAATAATCGTAATCATGGTTCATAAAGAAAAAATTGTAGGTTGTGTCGATCGTATGTCTTGGTTGATTTAGTTTCAGCGCGAGGCTTTGAAATGTGGGCCTGTTTTTTTACAGTGAAGATGGACATGATCAGTTTGATCAGCAGAAGGAGACGCATGGAACCATGCCTCAGGGGACCGTTTTTAGATTTTTATTAGATTAGGTTTTAGCTTGTATTTTCAGTCTTAGTTTTATTTTAAGTGGTTTTATAATTAATTTTGTTTATTCATGATACTACTATAAATGAAAATAATCGATTTTTATTGATTATTTTTGTTTTTATTTTTATGAAACATTCATAGAATGAAATTCAACGTAGTGGGTGAGCCGCTTGATTAAGCTACTCATAGATGGCGCTGAGGAGAGATCTTCCAAATAAAAATATGACACAAGGCATTGAAAAATTCGTTAGGTACACCAACGTTAAGTATAGCTTAATTGGTGGAGCGTGGTACGGATTACCGAGGTTGCTGGTTCAAGTCCAGCTGCTTAACGGATTTTTCTTTGCATAGTCATTGTATGTTGGACTACTATAAATACCTACTATTATTTTAAAGATTACGAAAAACGTTTTTCCTTACTATTGAATTAACCTAACCTAACCAACATAGAAAGGTTGAACCCCCCCGGCATTTTCATTTCAAATGTCAATATCTCAAAAACGGCTCAACCGATTTTTATAAAACTTAGCTAAGAACAATATCGGTTAAACTAGCTTTCGATTGAAAAAAGCCATGTGTAAATATGTCCATCCGTTTAGGAGCTCTGATGCCACAGACAGATACACCCACACACAGGTCAAACTTGTAACACATCTCTTTTTGCATCTGGGATCGGGGATTAAACATAGTATAGAGAATTTTATTTGTTTATGTCATTTGAGCTTTTGTTACTAATTGTGAAATGATGTTTAAATCAATATTTGCACGTAATTTTCCAATATTTTCATTCACTATTATTATGAATTTATCATTTATTATTTTAATGACAGGTTTCACTTGATAATCTTGGCATAGCTATGTTAATAAATACAGTAGCTTTAATTGATTAATAACCATCATTTAGCCTCTTAGCTCATTGAATGACAGGTGGCACATGAATAAACTACCTGTTCTATTTTTGTTTTATGCAAAATTTACGTACTCTAGTTATGTTACAGTCGCAATGTACATTTTGAAAAGTTAAATAAATACCAGTATCGTAGGATGTTTTATTCGCAATTTATATATTGAAAAGCTAATATTTATCTTAATCTCTGTAGGATTTTTTTTGCAATTATGGAAACTGTTGTCTCTCTCTCAACTATTTATTATGTCATTGCGTACTAACGTATATCACATTGTACCTTGTTCGCGTAGCAACATTTTTACGACATCTTGTGTTTATTTTGCAGCAATAAAACAACAATATGAAATAAAACACGGGTTACGGATGATGAATACTTATAAAAGACTCATACAGTGTTTTATGCGTTTTGTAACAAAACGTTGCATCTCGCGCCGATTTTCAAGTAGCCTTGCAATAGTGAAGGTCGGCTGTAAACTGGCCTGAAAATAAGTATTTTGGTGACGTCACAAAGGAAACATAAAAAACGTATTTGCTTCCTTTATGTATTTACAAGGGGAAGCGGCTGGTTACACGCGGAGATTGGAAAGTGCGCAGTCTGTTGAAAGAGTTTTCAGTAAGTAGATATAGTCAGTTTAGGAAACTGATGAAAGTATTGTCAACATTTTGTTTTACGGACTAAAAACAATTGCTCACCCGCGACCACTCAAAGCAATTGTTTTTAGTTCATAAATATGGACCTCCGTAAAGTAACGCCTGATTCAATAGATTATTTTGTTTTACGATAAAAAAAAGATAGCGTTGAGGTTAGTCAAACGTTTCATATAACTTTTAGTTAATTTGAACCGCTGTAGCAAAAAATCCTAACATTTGGAAAAGTTTTTAAGAAGTTGTAGCTTTTTGGATCTAGACCAAAAGTAATCTAATCTAACCGATTAACCGTAGAGACATCTTAGTAACTGACAGGTGAATGAAATTCTTTTAAACCTAATATGTAACACTTTCCTAACTACTTAATTCTTTCTTTCACAAATTGTCTCTTTTTACAATACTTAATTTTTAACTCGCGGCGCAAAAAGAAGCGCGTCTAAGATGTGCGTCTGTATGTCTGTGAGTCTGTCTGTGGAATCGTATAGCTTCAAAACGCATGGACCAATTTGGACACTTTTTTTAATCGATGTTAGGTTATAAATATCAGGAATGAATATTCGTAATTTCACATTTATTTAACCTAACTATAAAGGCCCTAAGCTACCATAATTTATCAAGCAAGACCGCTCTGAGGGTCGAGCACGACTTTACAAAAGCTGCGTAACCGTTACGGTTATCGTTTCGAGATCGAGAAACCTCATACTAAATTTTAGTTCCAAATACGCTCACGAGTGGGCGCTGTTCCAAACGTCATACAAACTCGACAACGTTTACTATTCGACTTTACGTTACGCAGCATTCGTAAAGTCGTGCTCGACCCTCAGTTAACTAGAAGTTTGACTTAACTATACCACACAATACAAAGCATTAACGGACGGAAATAGTTCGGATTGCAAACGTGTGTTTTGATAGTTATATTATAGTTGCTCTATTGTTCTTCGAGAAGAAGGATTGTGCTAGAAACATCATGGTGTTATTCTAGTATTACTAATTCGTTGTACAAATTACAAGTCGGTAGGTAACAATAAAGGGAAAATGAGTAGATTGCATGGAGTGCACATTTTAAAACTACTACAACGATTCATTACGCAATAGTAAGTTATGCAACTGTTACATTATAGTTGCATTCAAATACTTTATCTACACACATTATATCGAGCTTTCGGTAGGCCTCCAACAAGATGGAGCGACGACCTAGTAAAGATTGCGGGACCACGTTGGAGTGGATGCGGAAAGCACAAGACCGGTCTGGGTGGAGAGCCTTGGGGGAGGCCTATGTCCAGCAGTGGACGTCTTTCGGCTGACATGATGATGATGACACATTATCTCTATGATAAGTTCAAAAGCCGAAGGCATAAAAAAACCTGTGAAGAAATTGACAGGTTTTTTTAAATCACAGACGACGAACTGACGTTACGTATCGTAGGTAAGCCTATTTAAATTGTATTGGTTATTGAAGATGTTCCAAATCTAAAATTTATAGCGATATCGAATTCGATGCCGTACTGACATTACGCTACTAACATTTTCATAGTAAACTGATTGTCGTAATGTTGGTCATTACCTACGGTTTCTGAACGCATTATAGAGGTCTTATGATATGTGTGTAGATAACTTAGAAAAGTTGAAAAGCCCCCGACATCATCATTTCAAAGTTCAATGTTTCAAAAACGGGCGAACTGATTTTAATGAACCTTAGCTAAGAACCGTCTCGATTAAATTAGCTTTCGATAAAAAGAAACTGAATCGAAATTGGTCCATCCGTTTGGGAGCTATGATGCCACAGACAGATACACAGATACACAGACACACAGATACACAGGTCAAACTTATAACACCCCTCTTTTTCGTCGGGGGATAATAAAACAGCATGACCCTACGTAGTTTACATTACAAAACAAATGTCTCTGCAAGGTTGAGTCACCACGCGGCGGTAAGATAAAAAGAACCTCGCTTCCTTTCTCACGACGGCATCAGGTAGCCTAGATTATTCCAGCTATGTCACTACCACACTTATCTATTTGTATAAACAAACAGCTCAGCTACCAAAGTATTTAGATTAATAAACATTTTCCTAACTAAGTAACGAACAATTAGATGAATAAAGATTCACGAAATAATTTCCATAACTATTAACCTTAGACGCAGAAAAGAGGTGTCACAAGTTTGACCGCTATGTGTGTCTGTGTGTCTGTCTGTAGCAGCCATGTCAATGGGGTTTTTTTTATTCGAAAGCCGGTTTGCTAGCGATGGTTTTTAGACATGTTTTATCAAAATCTGTTCAGCCGTGAAAATGTCGGAGGGGGTTTTGTCAAGTTCAAATCAAAAACGTGCGAGCCCGTTGATGTCTTCATTATAAGTCCGGGAACCAGAATCCGGGAGCCCTTGGACACATGTAAAAAGCGCCAAAAAAAAAAAAAATTTAATAACCTGACCAACTTAGAAAAGTTGAAAAACCCCCGACATTGTCACTTCAATGTTCAATATTTCAAAAACGGGTGAACCGATTTTAATGAAACTTAGCTCAGAACCATCTTTATCATTAAACTAGCTTTCGATTAAAAAAAAACCGCGTCGAAATCAGTCCATCTGTTTGGGAGCTATGATGCCACAGACAGATACACAGATACACAGGTCAAACTTATAACACCCCTCTTTTTCGTCGAGGGTTAAAAAACTTGAAAAAACCTGTACATTTGCGCAGTTTGGTGCCGTTTTTTTGTATTTACAGGCCCTAAAGGTCTTTTTGTGTTTGTAGGTACGGCACCAGACTGCACAAATGTTAAAACAGTTCCTAATTAAAAGATCAGGCCCAGAATTTTTATGTTTTTACTTTTTATAGGTTTTTTTTTGTCGGGGGTTTTCGGTCGTGAATAACGCTAGGCGCTCTCGTTTCTGGGTCTTATAACAACCGTTCGTTAATCAAAAACATTACTCACATAAGGTCGTCCATAGAATTTCTTACAATTTTCAAGAAAGCCATGAGTAAAGCCTTTGTTTTGACTATGATACAGCCTTAGACCGTGACAAATTGCCGAAGAATGTCTTCGTCCAACAGATGCATCTTTACCACACGTTTGCTCCTAATTAAACACACCAGACACCTTATTTGAAAGACCTAAGATCTAATTTACTGTGAATACAAGTTGTGGAACGGTACTGTGCGTGGTTTTCAGTGGTATGACGTCATATTATGCAATATGATGTTCTGTTTGAGTGACCTTGAGCCGTCAGTGTCAGATGCAATAAAATGCAGTGAGATAGCTGTATTACGCTGTGATAAGGCGAGGAATGCGTTATCAACTTATCAAGATAGTGTTGATAAGCTTATGAAAGAATTTAGTTGTTGTTTAAAAATAACAAGTTTTGAACTAAGAGTTTTACAGTTACGAACTGATTTTCTTACATTTATGAAGGCTTTTCCTTCCGGACGTTTTTATTAATGAAAATGATTACTAAGTACCTACATAATTATTATTTTGACCTTTTACAAGTCAAACATAAGCAGACAGAATAGATGATCCAATTATTATCAATATCGAGCATGTTGTCGATATTTGCCGTTGATAACCTAATAAGAAAATTAATAATTATATGACCTAATGACGTTAATGTTGGCCTAGGAACATCAAACTAGCCGACAGAATTAAACTAGGAAATCAATGTCACATAGTTCGAAAGATAGACCTTATGTTGGAATAATACAATATCCAAGTATCTTCTTACTTAATACAATGGTTCATTCACCCTTAACTTATTACGATGCTATTCTAACAGGATGAAAAATATTCATCGCCACTTTGATCTCGGTTATGTAATTATTGGGTCCGGGTTTGTTAAATAGTTACTGAAATTAGATGAATAAAGATTCACTGAATAATTTAAATAACTATTAACCTCGCGGGTAAGCATAGTAATCGTTTTTAATTCATAGTCACCGAAATAACATACGTGTTTTTGGTGTCTAAAGTATTTGAATAATAATTAAAATGACGTGACGTGACTAATCTGTAGTCCTTCCTCTGGGAGCACACGCCACGCCGGTGGCGAGACGTAAACTGCGCGCCGCGGCTCTGCTCGCGCGGCTGCTCGGCGCAGCTGACGGCGGCTCACAACTACCCTCGTTTTCATCGGCAGTTTACGTCTCGCCACCGGCGTGGCGTGTGCTCCCAGAGGAAGGACTACAGATTAGTCCGAAACATGTCGAGCTATACTCGACTGACATACGTGAGTGATCCGTTTATTTCACTAAGATTGAGTCTCACGGTAGTTTTATGTTAATAATTAATATGTCGCCGCTAATTTAAACTTAGCAATTTTTTTAAAAGTTTGTACATTAGTCCAATAACGCCTGTGATTTGAAAAGAATAAACTTGGAGCGTTGATAATTGCCACTAACAATAACGTAATAAGAAAACGTTGAAATAGGCTAATGCCAATGGGTGTCAAATGTAAACATTTGTTTTGCGCACACAATCATGCGCAGATGGTAATGATAACGGAATGATAAGGGACTCGATGCGACGGCTGAATAATAAAATGCACTGTGATTCAATGAACTTTATCATTGTCAATTACTGAATTACAGACTGAGGTTCCTCCCAAGTCAACAGTGAAGAAAATATAAAACTGCATCAGAAAGAAAGCAAAAGTCACCTTACTTCAGATAATATTTGTAAAAAACGTAGCGTTGTATTGAAAAAAAAAAAAAAAAAATCCTTCTAAGAACCTGTTAAATTTTTGCAGGCTTTCAAAATAAGTGTAATAAATCTCAGCACACTTAACTCGCCTTAGTATTATAAAATTAACACGAAAATTATTTTAAATATTATCAAGTTAGGGCAGTATCACTGTTATCTAATCATTGCCAATAAAAAAACAAGGAAAAAAAAATCAGCCCCTGAAAAAACAAACATGGGGTTTGTTTTTTGTTTTTTCAAAAACCACCCCTTAAACTAACTTGTAAAAAAAATTCACCCCTTAAACTAACTTCTATATTCACCAACCTGCGCGCTTGCGCGGAGCAGCGCGGCGAGCGCGGCGAGCGCGAGAGCGGCGCGCGCGACCATACTGCACTGACTGCATGCGCGAGAGTCGATGCGCGGGCGCTGGCAGGTGACGAGCTGAGGTGTGATTACATTCTTCGGATGATGTTTAGATGTGCAGAGTTTGGGTTCGAGCCGTAGCTCGGACTTCTGAGTTTATAGGAATTTATTTGCAAAAAAAATACATACAGTGGAACGTAGAACCTCCTTCATTTTTGTAGTCGGTTAATTACATTTGTTATTTATCATGACATGACCGTGTCGGTGAAGGAAGCCTGCACACTCCTGCAAAGCAATTCAATTGTGTGTGTGAAGTTTCTAATCGGCACTAGGCCCACCTGGGAGCTACAGCGTTAGCCTGCTCATTCTAAGTGGTACGTAAACAGGCTAGAAATGGAGATAAGAGTTCAGGTTGGGTGGTGGAAGATGGAACTATTTT
Source organism: Clepsis dumicolana (assembly GCA_963691665.1). Taxonomy (NCBI): domain Eukaryota; kingdom Metazoa; phylum Arthropoda; class Insecta; order Lepidoptera; family Tortricidae; genus Clepsis; species Clepsis dumicolana. Next base: position 14,692,466 of record OY829515.1, on the reverse strand, counting down.
GATATTTCCCGATTAAGTTGAATATCGAAGGAATGCAATTTTTTTTTTCAACTTCAGCCGGACTCAAGGCGGACTGACGAGATTTTGCCTAAGCCAGAGACAAAAGGAAGGAAGAAGGGAAGGCCTTTGCCCAACAGTGGGACACCATAGGCTATTAAAAAATACTTGAACGATGATATAATCATCCTACGATAACTCTGCATAAGATATTAATTGGCAACCCAGAAAAATCACGCTGTGGTAATAATTTTTTCATGTCACTCAGACATTTCTTTAATTAAATATAATAATGATAGTAGTAATCAAAGGTTGCTGTTTTCTTTTTAAATATGGCTCTGCCCATTGGAGGACAATTTTGCCAGTGTTTAGTAGGCTTTGCCGTTGCGTTGTACGGTAAAAAAATCTAGAAAACGAAATATGAGAGGTATTTTAATGGTGGATGGTGAATGAACGATGATCTTTTTAATGTTTAATCTAATCAAAAGTTCAAAAAGTGTTGTTTGACTATAAATCAGTGTTACCATAAACAAACTTGAGATTTCTACTGTTGTCAGACTCTACGGTTCAGGAACTCCCTAGCTAGAGTAAAGTATAGCCGCTGACGCATTTCCGAACTAGATGACGCGCGCGCGCAGTGATGTATGGCCAAACGATTTCTATGGTTACAAAATACCGTGGTACCTATATATTCGACGCCCGGATAGCCTAGTGGTTAGAGACCCTGAGTGTGACGCTTGAGGTCCCGGGTTCGATCCCCGGTCGGGGCAATTATTTGTATAATGAATACGAATGTTTGTTCTCGGGTCTTGGATGTTTAATATAATTATGTACTTATATAAGTATGTATTTATCTAAATGAGTATGTTTATCCGTTGTCTAGTACCCATAGTACAGGCTTTACCTACTGTGGGAGTAGATCAATTCGTGTCAACTATTGTTCCATGATATTTATTTATATTTTCTATGACATTGTAAGTAGAGATTAAGTATTTGATTAAATATCGAATTAGAAAACTAAGTATGTTAGTTAATCCTTATTTCAATTTTACTCTAATTAATATTTACAACATTACTTGCTTTAGGATGGCTTTGAATGTACAACGCGACGCACGATACAATTCCTTGTGTTGATAAAGATATTTGATGCTTCATTATTGCAAAATCATGTCATGTATTTAACTCTAATGTTACTGCTTCCCAGCATTCGTTTTTAAAATGTTTCTACTTAAATGCTAGCTTTTACATTTACCCGATCGTCTAGACTTCAAAGTGGCATTTTCAAAGGTATGATAATAATCCTGTAAAATTGATACCCAAGACAGCTAGTCATTTGTGTAGGCTGCCCATGAAACCATTTGAGCAAACGAACTACAACACATTACCTAATCAATAAAATATTTGGTACATTGTACAGTTGTTTGTTGAAACGCATCAGACGTGTCGGAACGTGGTATTCCGATCGAGTTTGTCAAATAACTTGGCAAGGAATAGATGTGAAAGTCACGGATTCGATCTACGTTGAGGAATGACTAAACAAAACATAATTAGTTATTTGCACATTGATTTCTCACCGTTCAACTTTGTAAACTAAAAACCGTGTGAGAACTGAAAAGGCTCAAGAGACACCTAGATATTGAAAATAGTCGGGGATAGTGCAATACCACGTAACTAGCACTGGCAAATACTGCGTATCTACACACAAGGACGATAAAAAACAATGTCGGGTTCCTGTAAAATAATGAGCCTGCTGTAGCTAGTTGCACTATAGAGAGGTCTCTGTACCATTAATTTTGTATGACACTTACGGCCGTTCCCAATATTCAATCCACCGAGGGTTTTCCTTACCAATAGTTACATTTTCACACATTTTCTATGGGTAATCTGTCAAAATGTAACTGTCGGTAAGGGAAACTATCCGTGGATTGAATATTGGGAACGGCCGTTAGACCTCAGGCTAACACAATAGCGCCATCTATGAACTGAAAGAAGAAACGAATTTAGATGGCGCTATTGTGTTAGCCAGAGGTCTAAATGTCATACCAAATGAATGGTACAGAGACCCCTCCGTAGTAAAACTAGCTACAGCAGGCTTATTATTTCAAAGGAACGCGGCATCGTATAGACACTGGCAGTCCTCTTGGTTTTTAACCCCCGACGAAAAAGAGGGGTGTCATAAGTTTAACATGTGTATCTGTGTAGGTATCTGTGTATCTGTCTGTGGCATCATAGCTCCCAAACGGATGGACCGATTTCGATGCGGTTTTTTTCAATCGAAAGCTAGTTTAATCGAGATGGTTCTTAGCTAAGTTTCATTAACATCGGTTCACCCGTTTTTGAAATATTGAACATTGAAATGACAATGTCGGGGGATTTTCAACTTTTCTAAGTTGGTTAGATTATACGGTCCTCGCTACACAAAACCCAACTTTACAGGAGAAGCTTAAAACGTGGCATCTTTATTATTTGACGTTCGTTGGCGGGAAATCTTAATTTGGCTATATATAGCTAAAGTGAGAAAAGTTTTCCCCTGTCAAAAGTTTATGACATTGTCACAAGATTGAGATTTTTCTGCTATGTCTAGTCGTCCCACGATAACTCCACAACGAACTGACAACAGCAGAAATCTAAAGTGTGTATATGGCAACACTGATTTATAGTCAAACAACACGTTATGAACTTTTGATTAGTTTAAACATTAAAGAGGTCATCGTTCATTCACCATCCACCATTAAAATACCTCTCATATTTCGTTTTCTAGATTTTTTTACCGTACAACGCAACGGCAAAGCCTACTAAACACTGGCAAAATTGTCCTCCAATGGGCAGAGCCATATTTAAAAAGAAAACAGCAACCTTTGATTACTACTATCATAATTATATTTAATTAAAGAAATGTCTGAGTGACATGAAAAAAGTATTACCACAGCGTGATTTTTCAGGGTTGCCAATTAATAAATGTCTTATGCAGAGTTATCGTGGGACGATTATATGTAGACCTCTATAGGTAAGGTTAAGTTACTACTCCTTAAGTTAATGTTCCTGAACAATTAATAGTTTCAGGAGTTATGACTAGTGATAGGTTATGATTATGACAAGCATTACGATAAGACTTTTAACTGTATGGGAGGAATATGCACCCGTTATTATAGTCATTAGGCTTGTAACCCTGATAAAAGTGTCACTAGAAACATCTGCCATTTAACTATTTTATGCAAAGTTGTTGTAAAAATGTTTACCTAAGTATCTTTATTCAACAATCATCATCATCATCATCAGTCTATTCTAGTCCACTGCTGGACATAGGCCTCCCCTAATGAGCGCCATAGCGCCCTGTCTCCAGCTTGCCGCATCCCGCACCTGCCTGCAGTTTTTCGCAGATCGTCATCCCACTATACCCACTTGGCCGGAGGCCGTGCTACGCTACGTTTGCCGACTCGCGGTCTCCACTCAAGTACACGTTTACCCCAACGGTTGTCGGTTCTTCGTGCGATATGGCCGGCCCACTGCCACTTTAGCTTGCTAATTCTTTGAGCTATGTCGATAACTTTGGTTCAAAAATATTCAACAATATCACAGAAATAAACCTGACAGTAATTGAACTCGCTAAACGCCGTGTAAACATCTAAATATCTAAATGCACCGATGACTGGCTGGCATTATTTATCTAAGCCATCATCTTAACGAGACCTAGCCCATTGTCTGCTGTGTAATTTATCTGTTCTGATCAGATTTATGTAGTTTTATTGATTCACCAGTTTTGCGTCGTTGGTAAGTTCTATTAACATTTAGTTTTCATCCCTTATCATTGTTCAAGTATTTTTTTAATAGCCTTTAGTGTCCCACTGTTGGGCACTGGCCTTCCCTTCTTCCTTCCATTTGTCTCTGGCTTCGGCAAAATCTCGTCAGGTCGGCTGAAGATGAAAAAAAAATTGTATTCCTTCGATATTCAACTTAATCGGGAAATCAAAATAATTCTATCTTCCACCACCCAACCTGAACTCTTATCTCCATTTCTAGCCTATTTACGTACCACTTAGAATGAGCAGGCTGACGCTGTAGCTCCCACGCGGCCCCAGTGCGGATTGGGAATTTCACAAACATCATTGAATGGCTTCGCAGGAGTGTGCAGGTTTCCTCACGATGTTTTCCTTCAACGAAAAGCTCATGATAAATTACAAATGTAACTCGGCACATAAATTTCGAAAAACTCAGAACTTATGACCCTACGAGGCCGAAGATCTCCCTTACTGCATTTTTAACCCCCGACGAAAAAGAGGGGTGTTATGGATTTGACCTGTGTATCTGTGTGTCTGTGTATCTGTCTGTGGCATCGTAGCTCGCAAGCGGATGGACCAATTTCGATGCGGTTTTTTTTTGTTCGAAAGCTAGTTTAATCAAGATGGTTCTTAGCTAAGTTTCATAAAAATCGGTTCACCCGTTTTTGAAATATTGAACTTTGAAATGACAATGTCGGGGGTTTTCTAACTTTTCTAAGTTGGTTAGGTTATTCATCTTCTCGTGATTAAAATAATGAAATCATTGCTAAATATTCAAACCTAACTGGTCCACTTCAGACTCAATTTGATATTATCTCAAGCTTAACAATTCCGTTTTGAACAATGCAAGCAATTTCAATTAAAGTTCCACTTATAAATTATCTCTTCTTATTATTATTACACTTAAAGATAAACGCTGCAGCGAGGAAGTGATGTCATTTTTCCACGTATTATTTATCACATTTTAAACTACAATTTTACATTACTATTCATTCGTCATTTGAGTTTGTTTAATGATTAAATGCACGTCCAGTGAACAGTGTGCAGTTGTCAAAGTAGGTAGGTACCGATTGAACTAGATCGCTAGTGTCACTTTTCGGCAGTAAATAATAAGCAATTATAACAGCCACAAATAACCTTAGTCAGTAACACCCCCGCAGGTCGAGCACGAGTTTACGAATACTGCGTAACGTTACGTTATCGTATCTAAATCGAGAAACCTCATACAAAATTTTAGTTCCAAATGCGGTCACGGGCGGGCGCTGTTCCAAACGTCATACGAATTTCTCGTTAACGTTACTACCCCATTACGTTACGCAGGATTCGAAAACTTGGGCTCGACCCTCTGTTCTTGATTGATAACTAATGAAAAAGCTGCTTGTTTGCTAATTAGTTAGGTACAATTTTATTATTTAGAAATAAACAGGGTACACCTGTACACTACCCTAATGTTGGTACTTCCCAATGCTTGGCTCTACACTCTCAAATATTGTAAAAATCTGTCAATGTCTGAATGCTAAGATCGTTGAAATTAAAGCGCCGATAATAGGGTAGTTTACCCCCTACGAGGTTATATATTTTTTTATAAACTCACTGAAACATGAATACACAGAAAAAAACCAGAAAAATGCCAACCCCGGGAATCGAACCCGGATCCTCGACACTCCGGGTCGTGTGCTTTTCCCCTACACCACGGCTGGACATAGAGGAAAGGCTGAATTTTTTCCATGTATTCAAATCTTAGCTTGTTTTTATCACTTTTTGCAGTGACTAGCGCCATCTATGCGATTACTTCGTAAACCGAAAACAACGCACCCTTTCGAAACTTATCAGTTTACCCAGGCTCAACGAGATGGCGCACTAAAGCAATCAATTCATGATCTCAGTAGGAGTATCTTTTTTTTGTATTTTTTCTCCCAATTTTTATTTTTACGGTTTTCCCGTGAATCCCTATGAGGTTTCTAATTCTAAAACACCAAGCAGTTTTGACTAAACTATTTTGATAGACAGCAGAGACGGTACAGTCAGCAGCAGATACTTCTAAGCAACCGAAGCGGTTACAAAAATCTGCACAAGCTCTTATGTACATAACAATAGAGCCGTGCTTAGATCATTGTGAACGCATCGGTTGCTTAGCTATACTGTGTAGAAACAGCGCATTTGTGTATGGACCATTTTATTCACTAATGACATTTCAGATACAATAATTTAGGACTAATTATGTTGAGAGGAACCATGTTCAGTCTTGGCTTAAACGTAAGTGTTCAGCCAATGATGGCAGCCTGGTACATGGAGAGGATCAGGAAACCGAAGGCGTAGACCACCAGGATCAGGTCCATGGCCGTCGCGAAGCAGTCCCGGGCCACCTGGAATTAGGATTACCAGATGGAAAATTTAAAAGTCCCGAGAAAAAGCCTGAGAATTTTGCAAATTTCTCATAAATTTTGTGGATAAAATGTCATAATATTGGTTTATTGTACCTGGGCTGGGAATTTAGATTTTTATATTATTATATAGGTATCTACTTAGAATCACGAGTACTATTGATTAAAAAAACCGGACAAGTGCGAGTCGGAATCGCGCACGAGGGTTCCGTGCAACGATTTGAACGCTTTTCCCCAGTGTTTTAAGAAGTCCAGTGTTAGCAGAGCCCTGCTCCCAAGCAAAATGTACGCAGTTTGGGGTTATCTTATATTGGCCTGTGAAATCTACAGACAGACATACAAATTTAAGATTTTGAGAATTTTCTGATTGGTTGTGCTATAAGAGCTACCTTCATACCAAATTTCAAGTTTCTAGGACAACTGGAAGTACCCTTTAGGTTTTATGGGTACGGCAATTTGTATGGAAACGACCTTTTTAATGACTGCAGATCTTTTGATTGCGTTGACTTAGAAGTTTGATTTTTTCACAGCGTCAAGGGACTGTAGGCTTGAAAATTTTATGTTAATTTCAGCCTACTACCTTCACGAGTTCCAGAGAAAAAGGGTCTTGACAGACAGACAGACAGATAGACAGACGGACAAAAAGGTGACCCTAAAAATGCCGTTAAAGTTCGTTTGTCCTTTTTTGTCATATTGACATTTCCATTAGTAAGAAGAAGACAACCTATTTAAAGTAATAGAGGCTTGAGTGACGTTTATTAATAAGGCCATTAGTCTCTAGTTCTGTTTCTGCGGACGTTTAGGCTGAAAGTACCTACCTGTTGGCGAGCTAGCCGCCCGATGTGCACGCGAACACGATTCGCAAGGTTTGAGACCTGGGTCAGGAAATATTCCGCCGAGTTGAATACCATGCTGCGAAACAAATTGATACACTGTTTATAAATCTCGACTCGAGAAGCATAAGGTCTGATGTGTGAGTTCTTAATTTTTCAGGAGAGCAGAAATGAAATTGATAAATGTTTTTGCTTATAATTCTTAAACTATTATTGTTAGGATCACGAACCTTTTTTGTATCTTTAGCAGATTATTAATACCTTTATTTTCATGTCGCATAATTTTTTTTGCGGTTTTTTTATGTCGATGATACGTTTTTTTTTTATGAAAACAGTGACGTTGTTATGATAGAATTTTTTGTTTTTATATTCAGATCCGACCTTATGCCTGCAATAATCGTAGTAAATTTTGAATTGTATATTGATATTGGCATTATGACTTGACACACTTATTTAGCATAATGAATCTCACGTAGGTCTGATCTGCACATAAGTCCTTAAACTGCTAAATAACTACTATTAAAAATTTGGAGTAAAGTTCGGAAACACTGTTAATAAACAAGAAAATGAAGCAAATAAAAAAGAATGACATACCAGGCGGTCTCATAATGACCTGGTCTGATACACTTTCATCCAACTTATAGCAACGTGTTATATTTTAGGTACATCTTAAAGTACGTGTTTTTAGAGATATTAGAGATATCAACCTAGAAGCATTTTGATTTTATTTTAGACCACATCGACTGAATAATGGCAGGGGGTTTTTCATAATGTCGAAAACTGAGTATCCAAGTTGCGTAAAGTTTTAAAAAACAAAAGGTTTATCTCCCGACAGAATTGAAAAATGTTTGGAGGGTGTGTACGGGGACTCTTCGCCTTCCCTTAACACCATGAAAAACTGGCTAGACGAGTTTCGTTTGGGACAGGAGGCGTTTGAAGACTTGGGCCGTGATGGGCTACCGGTGGACATGCTGGGTTCAAAAAATATGGCCCTCATGGAGGAATAAGTTTTAAGTGATCACCGATTGTAGGTTAGGGAAGTAGCAGGAAGGCATAGACCTTCTAAAACCGCAAATGAGGATAATTTTCATAAGAGCAAATTGAGCGCAATTTGGGTGCCTAAACATCTGTCAGCAATGCAAAAAGAAGAAAAGTGAGATTATCTTGTGTTTCTATGCTGTAAACCCTGCAAACGTGATTGGCCAACTAATGACGAGAGAGATGAAACAATAGCCCACTATTATTACTGTCCTGCGAGCAAAAGTGAGAAAAAGGAGTAGCATTTTATTTATGTATCTATTTATTTATTTATTTACTGCACAGTACATAAAATTAACTTAAGTTAACCTGGGTACTACCCTGTAAGGGCGTAGCAATATAATTATACATAAGTATTATACCTTAAGATATACCAGGTAACAATTAAGATCTAAACAAACTAGCTAACACTGCCGAACTAGTAACACATCAGCTATTATAAACGAGACGTCGCACAGAAAAGCGAAGGTGCAGCAGTCCACGAGCTCATGCAGCTCATGTGCACAGTATTAGAGGATTGTCAAGGGATCTTGATGGATGATTTCAAAGCATGCAACATTTTATAAATGATGAATATAATGCTTTACTCTTTCGTAACGTGCGGGCTATCATCAAAGAAAATTGTTGGGGTAAGGTGACAGAAGATTTGTTGCTCCTCCACGATAACGCGCCCGTCCACACTGCCGCTGTAGCGAAGGCCACAGTCCATGCCTGTGGGCTCATAGAGGTCTACCAACTGCCACATAATACAAATGAAACCCTTACAGTCAATTGACTGTAAGTAATTACTTATTTTCTAATTTGAAGCGGGACTTGCGAGATTTTTTTTCTTATGTTCAAAATTTTCATTTGGCCAACCTGCTATTATAAAGGTATTAAAATATCAATTCGCAGATGTCAAAAATGTATCGATATTCAAGGAGACTATTAAAAAAATAATTAATTTGAATTTCATTTTGTTATCACTGCAAATTCTTAGTTAGAGGCCAGATCATTATGGGACCTACCATTTTTAAATTATACCTTTCTTCAGTTATGTACTTCGTTTCCTTTTTCTTCTTTTTCGGTTTCTGTTATACAATTCTGCAATGATACCTACATAATATTTACATAATAATCTGCATTTGACTAAAATTGTACCTTCCAACATTTTTTTTGTCATCCATTGCTGTGCCTGCACACAACACTAAAATACCGACATCACACCCGAGGAAATCACAGGCACAAGAGGCATTTCATCTTAGCCCTCTAGGTTGATAACGCATCTGCAAACCCCCCGGGGTTGCGGGTGTCTATGAGCAGTGGTGATCACCTGCCATCAGGTGATCCACTAGCTTCAAACACTATGGCAGCATCGGCGGAAAGGGCCGATCGCGCGACTCTTAGTACCACGAACTTTGAATTGGTTGCAGTCATAAAGTTCTATTTGCACTGACCTACTCCTATTACTCTCAAAAGTTAATGTTATTACAGACATAAGGTCTCAAACTAACATAGGAACTACTGTATAAAATTTAACAGCTTAAAATATTTGAAGCATTAATTCGAATCTAGTGATACGTCCCATGATGTATCAACATTTGCGAAGCAGAAGGTCTTTAGTGACTTACGCTAGTCGAAGGAATACAAAGTTTGAAGCATACACCTTGAAGTTCAAATACGCTAACCGAAAAACTTTGAGAAGCATGCATAAAGGTGTATGTTAAAATTAGTCCTAATGCGTCTCTGTAATTTGTAAAAGTCGTCAGATCCGACTTTATGCATTTAAATATCTCCTCAACGGAAAGAGATAGAAATATAAGTACCAGTGTGGTAGATAGAGAATTATTTTTTTTCAATTCAGTTTCGTCGGATCTTCACATCAGACCTTATGCAATTCGAGTCGAGAAATGTACTATAGAACTCATTAAAATAACAGCACTTTATACCCGAAAAGAGAAAGTAAGACAAAAATTACAACATAATGAAAACATGCGTCCCTAATTATTCCCGCCATCTTATCATTGCTCTGCAAATCCTGTTAAAAAAGTTTACTAGCGACATCTATTTTCACGAAAGTAAATTTGTTCAGAAGTGTAAAACAGCGCCATCTCTAAATTTGATAGCGAAACATCTCCACGCAAACTCGGCGCGCTGAAGGTAACACGCTAGCTGGGATTTCAAAACTTGTCGGCTTGTTGTTACCAATATTTGAAAATAGATGGCGACAGCAGTTTGTTTTCAGAGAACATTTATTATACATGCAATTATTTTAGTTGCCACGAGATAGTAATATAGTATTTGCATAATATAACTTATATTTAATCCTATTTAAAATGCACGATTTCTATTACCGACTGACGCTAGCAAAATGAGGGCTATCGCGGCTCAAAGATCCGCTAGAATCACTAGTGTCGAAGTGAGGTCTCTAACTGTCATTCTCCACCAATGAAAGACAAGCAATTGGCCTATGATTGGTGGGAAATGACAAATAGATCTCACCTGAGAAGCAATCCTAGCTGATTTTTGACTCACGACACTGGCTTGGGCGTACAATAGAACACCTAGAATCTGAATAGGCGTGTACTTTCATTGCTTACAATAGAATAAGCGTCTGATCTAAGTCACAGTAGCTGTAGTAGTCCCCAAGAACCAATGATGTGGAAAGCGTTGACAAAGATGCTGGTGAAAATGTTTGAGAAATTGACGAACCTTGGAGTGCACCGCCAAGCCCTACCCGCGTTGCTGTTGAAGATTGGCAGCAGCAACGCCAGGAGATACCACACCTGAGCCATGTTGAAGGAAGACGTCGCGACCATGGCCGAACGCTGCCCCAGCGTCACCCTGGAAAAACAGTGACGTTGAAAGGATAAATAGCACATTCAACATTTTCAACTTTTGCACTCACCGCTAGGACATCTCGACGGCCACTCTCGGTTTGTCATGTATCAGTAGAACTGACAAGGATTGCTAGCAACCAAATTGTAATTATTTTTGGGTATTTTTGAAGTTTGTCTGCGACTGATCATCTCGTCAGCGGTAAGATGCAACATTAAAACTACAGATTCGCTGTAGGACAAATGTCCCGTGACACGTATCGACGGCGACATCGGATGAAATGCCGCAACGTACATTTCGCTCGACAAACAAACTGTATACGAAACATTCCGCGCGATTTCGCCAGATAATGTCAAGCAAAATCACTTGACTTCGTTTGAAACTCTGACACGTGTGGCGGGACACTTGTTCACCAGTGAATCCCTGGATTGCCAATTATGTATGACCTATCAATAGGGAAGTATACCTTGTCCCAAGAATTTTTATATCAGCTTAAAATTGGTTTATTTAATTGCTGTTTTCAGAATACCTTTAAATGTTGTAACCTTATTTTGTTACGTTTTACTTCAAACAAAGAAATCGTGATTCCGTGTATTTTTCAATTTACGCACTTGAAATTCCCAAGAACGTCCACCTGTTCAACATTGAAAAGAAGTTGATGGACAGCTGTCTATTGTGTCGCCTCTTGTCTGTCCTGCCTTATAGTTGTAATCTCACTGCACTGTACTGTGTTCAATACATAATCTCTCTCTTCTCGGTCGGTTGCTCTTAACAGAGCAGTCGTGTCACGTGAGACGCTCGGTAACGCTTTACCACCGTACCGTTACCAACGTCTCCATCTTGAAGGAACTTCACATCGATGAGAGGCTATCAACAACGGTGCAGTCCCGAATACTCCAGTTTTTTGGGCATAATTATGACGCGACGCGGGGACGACTCTGTGGAGCGACTGGTTGCGCAGGGCCGGGTAAATGGCAGCAGATCACGGGGACGTTCGCCTTTGTGATGGACGGACCAGATCAGGTCATTGACTGACAAATCCCTCAACGACTGCGCAAGACAGGCTTCAGCAAGAGACATATGGCAATAAACAATATTCCTATTGTATTATTGCAGGTACCGTTCTGACCTGCGGTCACGAATGTTGCTGCTTTGAACCGCTGCCTCAGTAGAAGTGGCACCCATGATCCACTGGTCTACGTTGTCATCCATGTGGCTGTCGGTTGCTAGGACGTATGAAGAGCCTTCGTCTTGCAGATCCTGCAGAAATTTTTGTAAAGCATAAACTAATATTTTATTGATAATAATAATCTCCCTGGCCAATTCCGGCTTCGGCGATGGGTTCACCTCCAATAGTGTGCCCTGGCGTGGCTCGCGTGGCCAATCTTCCTCAAGAAGGCCCATGCGCATGCGCACAGCATGTTCGTGAGGACACCATGCATAATGGGAAACTGCATAATTCACTACTGTTTTAATCTTAGGACATACACCGCTGAAATTTTCACTCTTAAAAGAAGAAAGGTAATAGTAATACCACAGTGTATATATAAGCTAAAGCAGTACAGAAACTAGGCCTTTTTGTTGAGATGATGACGTAAGCGCCATTTGAGCGTTAGGGCTGTCTTCTTATTTTTTGTAAAATTGAAAAGTTTTTGTGTTCTATATCTCAGCTATTTAAGCCTTTTTTGAAATAACTAGCTAGTTTTCATTAGAACATTAGGGTTGTCACTCTTAATTATTATAAAATTAATGGGTTTTATTTATTATTTACTAAACCGTTTATTTGGGTTTTATAATGATCAAATAATCGAATGAATTGACTGACTAGTTTACAAACAAAATTGTGTAATTAAATAGTCATCAACGTTTTAAGAAAACTTTGTTTTCGTTAGTTATTAAAAATGCCAAACTGTCATCCGCCATCTTGGATCCAAAAATAATGTCTAATTCGAGCTCACCGCTGCCAAATGATCATTTTATTAACAAAAATTGCAAACCCAATCCCAATCCGCAATCTTAGACTGTTTTTTTTTTATTCCACTGATTACAATTCGAATTAAATGAATAAAAAGTTAATAAGTTGTGTCACAATGCTATTACCATTATTCACCATTAAATTATACCACCTATCTAACCACTCACTTGCTTTGAATTTTGAGTTGAACTCTATTTATAACAAAATATGAGCGTTGACAGGTAGCTCTAGTTACCAAAAGCAATTGAGTGGCTAATAACTATTAGGTTTTAAACACAAATAGTCGCCACTCGTCTCGACGCGGCACCCGCGACTGACAGCACCGCTATTCCCCCTTATTAGCCTTGTAAAGACTCTGTCTGTGTGCGTGTGTCATTTCGAACGTTTGTACGTAGTTTCTGCACTGCTTTAGCTTATATATATACTGTGGTAATACTCCCTAAAGCAATGGGCATACTCCTGCAAGTTTTTTTTAAACTAAAACCATCAACAAAAATACTTTCAGAATACCAATAATCAACATCAGATTTTATAGATGAAGCTTTGAAAAAACATTGGCGTTTTTTGAACGAGCTAGGAGCCCGTGTGGAGCTCGCTGCCAAACAACTTTATGTTTAACTACGGCTTTGCCCCGTGAAATGTTTCAAAATGGGCTAGTTCCCTATCATGTGGGAATCTCGAAAAATCCCTTCTTTGTGCACCTCTAGGATACTAAAGTTATACGTGTGCCAAATTTCAAGTCTCTAGGTCCAGTGGTTTAAGCTGTGCGTTGTCTGTCAATCAGAAAGTCAGTCACGGTACTGTTTTATAGGTATAGATAGCACCTACATTACTATCTGCTTTAATGTTGAATATGACGATGATGACATACGCCTGAATAGCCAAGTGGTTAGAGAACCTGTCTATGAAGCTTGAGGGTTCAATCCCAAGTCGAGACAGATATCTGTATGATGAATACGAATGTTTGCTCTCGAATCTTAGATGTTCAATATGTATTTATCTAAATAAGTCTCTTTATCCGTTGTCTACTAACCCAAACACAAGCTCTGCTTGATTTGGGACTAGGTCAATTGGTGTCAATGTCAATTTTACTTACTTGCGAGTCTTCATGCGTGTCTGCCTTCATTGACGTCGCGGACGAATTCCCTTCACTCAAATTGAGACCCCCAAAAGACCGCCCTAGCCCAGCCAAGGGGTTCCTCTCACTTTTTCGGGGTCTCAACGACGTGCCTTTGATTTCCAGTGCCATATCCTTGAGGGCAGGGTTTAATAGACTCCTTGGCTCACACAAGCATGATCGGAAGGGATAATTATAAAATCTATTCCATGGTTTTCATGGTTTAGATTAAAGTTCTAAATTAACGAAAATTTAAAGTGTCGCATCGACTGTTTTGACAGTGTCAGATGCGTCAAATTGGTGTCAAAAGAAGAAATGTTTGGATGTAATTTTCGAGGTCATTGTCTATAGTCAAGCAACTCTTTGGTTTTTCTTAAAGAAATTTTTGAGGCAAAGATAACAACTAATAATTTAGGTTTATACAATAAAATCGCCAAACAGTGACTAGGAAATTTAATGTTTCTTGAAATACTTAGGTCCAGTTTTAATCAACTTATCGCGCATTTCGTACACGCTTCATTCTGGCTCTAGCAACATACAATGCTTACATCCCGATAGAATTTTCTTGAGTATTTTTTTGTGATCTCATTTATCTCGTGACCCAAATTCCCCTCACAAATTAAGCTCGCATTTTAATTTAATTAAAAAACCACCATCAACATAATTAACCTGTTTGATTCAGTAGCCCGTGGCCGAACGCTGAACATGCGTAAGTACAAAAGTATTTTTTTCTCAATTTCCTTAATTCGTTAGGTGTCATTCGCGGCGACGTGAAAAGGCGCGAACGGCTGGGTGCCATTGTTCGAATTCGATTTGGATTTCGAACACGACGTCCCGCCGTCACATTATTCGCGGTTGCCAGTGTGAAAAAGTTTTTTCTACAATTGATTCAGTGTTTTTTGACGATTGACTTATTAAATCGTATTTATGTTTTGTTTGGTATCATCAATTTTATAGTGAGAACGTGAAAGCTTTTTAAGAAATACTAATGTTTTAGTATTAGTATTTTAACCTACTACTAATTACTCTGGTAGCTGAAGCCACAGACGATATAATAAGCTACACAAGTAAAATTAATTTCTTCTTAGGCCCATAATGCAGAGGACTCTGGTTAAAATCAGTCAAATGGCGGATAACTTTATTTTGTCAAATTTATCCTGTTTTCCATAGTTGTTAAATTTCAACTTGCCAAGGAAAAAAAAGAACAAAGCAAAAAATATACCGTTAATCCACTCGCGCGCTGATTATGTCATTTGAAACGCCGAGTCATCGCGGAATCGCTGCAAATGACTATGCAATTCAGGCAAGTGTCGATTGTCAAGCATCAAGGAGATGACTTAATCAAGAATCATGCGCATGAAGCTGCCGTTAAGCTCGGTTTGTTTATTTTAGTGTGGGTGTTTGGACTTTGGAGGATAATTCGTGTTGTTTTATTGGCATTGTGAATTATAACTGTAACATTATCCAAGTGACTTGCCACTTGATTGGGCTCATTAAAGCTTTAAGAAAAAATCTTAAGCGCATTTAAAATATTGTAAATAATTAAACTTGTTGTTCATTATAGTCAAACATTCTATTCGACTGAACCATTTTCAGTTTTAGTTAAAAGTAGAGTTGTACCCCGAGCACAAATATTCGAAACCTACGTAACGTTATCGTATTGCCATCGAGAAAATGCGTATAAAATCTGCTCACGGGGAGCGCTGTTCCAAACGTCACACAGTTTTTCTCGATAACGTTGCTACTCGATTCCGTTACGTGGGATTCGAATATTCGTGCTTGGGGCACTGAACAATTTCTACGTACCTTTAATAGTAGTAAAAATAATTATAAACAACAGCAATTATAGCCAATGGCCACCGACGCTACCTGACCGACCACTCGACATTTTTAATTAAATCAATGGACCATTTCGCACATTTTTTTCACCTGTCACGCGTATGAATGTTCTTTCAACAAGCTTGGCCACTGAGTGGGCGTGCAAAATTGAAGTCAGAAAGTGAAACCCGCCATTTTTTTTTCGAATCAATCAATTTTTTGCGCTGGCAACGCCGCGGTGGCAGCGGGACGTCGCTACCGGAGGAATTTGGCAGGTTCTGGGCACACACTGTTTTGTCTTGATGTAGGTCAGTGACATATTGAAGATATGGGACAGTTAGATATTGTACAGTCGAGTTCTCCAATATCTAGATAGTCAACAGTTCAAAAATATCTATACACAGACCTTATTGCCAGTTACATAAGGTCCGTGTTTAGATATTTATGAACCGTTGGCTGTACAGATATTGGAGAACTCAACTGTATAATACTGCTCAAAAACGTTTAGGAACCAAAATAAGAGTCCGCTACATAAAATAAAATAATAAATAATAAGTATCATGGGACAATTGACACCAATTGACCTAGTCCCTATCTAGGCAGAGCCTGTACTGTGAGTACTACAACGGATAAACATACTTTATATAGATAAATACATACTTAAATACATAAGCATCCAAGACTCGAGAACAAAAATTCGTATTTATCATACAAACATCTACACAAGACCGGTCTTAGTGGAGAGCCTTGGGGGAGGCCTATGTCCAGCAGTGGACGTATTTCGGCTGACATGGTGATACAAGTATCTGACCCGACCGGGGATCGAATCCGGGACATTAAGCTTCATAATCAGGGTCTCTAACCACTAGGCTAATCAGGCGTTATAATAATAATAGTATACATAATTGGTCCCTAGATATTTCTGAGCAGTGTATACATATAAGAGATGTAAAATGAAAATTCAATTCAACTTGAATATTGAAAAGCAACGAATCTTTTAAGTTTTTGCTAGGGTTTTTAAGTGTTTTACCATAAAGTAAATTTCATATTTTTTTATAATGCGAGCTTATATCAAATCTATATGCAATTTATGTGACGCGTATTTTTTTTTTCAATTAAGTAAATACATTCTGACACTATCTTAGATAAGTAAATAACATGCAACCAATTCAAAAAGAAGCTATACTGGCTAAATGAGTCCACTTGGGACACAGTATCAGCAATTAATAAGGGATGTTTTCATCAGCATTAACAACTTTCCTGTTTATCATCATATCATCAACATAAAAAAAACTTTGATCCCTTAAATTTTTCACATCCCATCGTTTACCTAAACCAACAACGATTTAGAATTTAGGCAAATAAAAAACGACCGTATGTTAGCTTAATAAATCGGTCCAACCCTTTATTTACAGAATCTTTTAGGCCATTATAATATTTAATGCTACACAAACAAGGGACTTGACCAAATGACTTCATCCAGTTTACGATTTTATAATCAAGGGAATGAGTTGACGAGGTATTTCGGGTTTGCGTTTCGGTTTCAAAATCTTTGAAGTCTCATCTGTTGAAAAAACTGTTGTGCCGAGTTTGAGAAGCGCGTTTTCGAAAAAGCTGCAATAATTATTGAGTAACAGCTTATGTAAATCTATGCAAAAGTCTCTTACACGAGTTTACATATTGTAAATTAAAACAATGTAGTAATGCTATCACTTTTGGGGGGAAAATGCCTTAGTCGCCATGCTTGGAAGGCGGGTTGGCGACCGCAGTTATACCAGATAGTTCGCGGAGGACGCTGCTGACCGTCCTCCGGTTTATCCCTAAGTCGCCTCTTACGACACCCACGGGAAGAGATGGTGATGAATGCTACCACTACATAAAAAAATAACTTGATTACCTTAGGTACTTATGACTGCAATTTAAACGATTTTTAGTTAAGTAAAAATAATAATTCAAGGACACGGTTTCATCACTGAAAATGATACGTATAGTGTGGTGGTAGTTGGATCTCTATGACATGTATGGATTCGTGTAGCAGTAGGTGGTGCTTCATGAATTTTGACGCAAACCGTGGTAGCCTTCTCAACCAGATTTTAAGCACTCTTCCTGATGGACCAGGCAGACCAAAAATCAGCAAAAAGTTGACTGAAAAGTTCGTTAGACGTACATACAATGTTATCACTTTATAGGACATAGCGTTAACGCCAATGCAAACCTTTCTCCCTTACAAAATTGGTCACAAAAACGCTAAACGCTCGTTTAGTGATATCCTCCGTATACCTATAATAACTTCGCGCTCCGATCTATGATAATATATATGTTTGGGTCAGCGGGAACTTTGATCCCATCTGATGAAGTCTGATCACTTTTTTTTGGTTCATTTCTTTTTTGCTGCTGTCGCGTTGATGCTTTTGATAGTTTCTAGTATGGCATTTGAATATTCGTTATTTGATGAAGTGAATGAAGCTGAAGTGTATTTTTGCTTCAATATTTCTGGCATTTATTTTTACTGGTTATTTTCTTAATTTAAATTTCTAGCAATTAATTAGCGACTTCAAATTAAGATCAGTTTTGTTAACGTCATTCTTTAATTTCCAACCAGAATAATATAAATTCCTAATTTAACTGCGCCGTACGTCAAAATAGCGTAACCGTTAAAAATTTAAAACACGGGATCAAGCTCAGTAGCCGGCCATTAAAGCTATAGAAGCAAACAAAAATCATCAATAATTACAGTAATTTGTTTCCGAATGGTTTTTTAGACACGAGCGAAGTTAGAAGTCTAATATTTGGGCAAAATCGATCGGGCCCAATGGACAGTGACGTTCTTCGATTGTTATTGTTTTATACAAATGGGTATAATTAGTCAATTACACTTAGATCACAAACATAAAAGTAAATAAAACCGGACGGCTGTTACAGTAGAATTCAATTTACAATTAAAATTACTTAAGACAAAAATACCGATTTACACTGTAAAGGGGACATCACGATTGCCAAAATTGAAATTACTGTCATTAAATGCATGTACGTTGTTTGTACATTATCTACATTGGAAGAAATCACAGGAACAAGATGCATTTCACCTTAGCCCTCTAGGTTGGCAACTCATCCCCCTAGGTTGTGGGTGTCTATGGACAGTGGTGATCATGATCACTTACCATCAGGTGAGCCACTTGCTCGGTTGCCTTCCGTGTCGTATAAAAAAATGGTTCTGCTTTTTTTTTGTCATAAATAGTTGAGCATTCATTTTTTTTCTCTTTCAACCGAATCTATAATGTTTTTAGAGCATCATGCAAAATATACCACTTCGTATGATTTCAGTTATTGTTTAAGTAAAAAAAGCTTTTGGGTACGATCAAGTACTTACGTCCTCGTGTCCTAAACTGTCATACGCATTAATAATCATCGTGTCTGTAATGAATAGATGAAACAGTCAAACGTGAAATGGCCATTTTGTATCGGGGGGTAATTTCCAAAACCTCAAACGGCATATGGCGGCGGCAGACGCTACGCCAACTGTCACTCTCCCATCCCTCTCTCACTTACCCAAATAACTTTATAACAGACGGGGATGGAGATAGGATTCATTAGTCAGTAGTAGTATGTGGAGTCGCAAAAAATGTATTGTCTGTATCGCAAGCGCACGTGCGTAGGCTTTGGCGCGAATTTTGAAATTTGAATTCGAACAGGATATTGGAATAATCGACTGGGTTCCGGGAAACGACAGATGGATTAGGGTTATAGGGTACAGGGTGTCCCAGACCAATAATAAAACTTAGAAGACTGGGAGCAGGTCTAGGTGAACCACTTGTGAAGTTTTATTGGAAAAAAAGCTCTACTAATACTGTCAACCAGTGCCCTAAGCACGACTTGTCGAATCCTGCGGCACGTAAAATCGAATAGTAAACTATAACGAGTTTGTATGACGTTTGGAACAGCGCCCGCCCGTGAGCGTATTTGGAATTAAAATTTAGTATGAGATTTCTCGATCTCGATACGATAACCGTAACGTAACGCAGGATTCGACAAGTCGTACTTAGGGCACAACAGAGCAGAGGATACAAGTAATGTTAGGAGTTTTTTTATTTAAAAAAAATTGCTAGACTTGAATCTATAGGGCACCGGTTTTATTTTTATTTTCGGACTTTGGTCACTGTGGGACGCCCTGTAGATTAAGTATTATCTTCAATGGTAGGTAACACAATTTCTTCGAATTGCTCCATTTTCGAGTTATAGCTAATATTAGAGCAGGAAGTACCAAAGTTATTTGAGAAATGAATTACTTGTTTAGATTCGGAAATCTATACAAAAAGAAAAGTTCTGACTGACTGACTCATCGACGCTTAGCTAAACTATTGAAACCAGAAATCAAAAACGTTGCGTAGAGGTTAATTTATAACGTAGACAAGGGATTTTGCGAAATTCCCATGGGATATAAAGTTCTGCCATGGGAACAAAGACACGGTAAAACGAGAAAACATGCAAAAACCTCACAAATGTGGCTTTTTTCCCTCAAACGAATTGCGAAGCTCGGGTCTTGAATAATGCTCACTTCAAATCATTTGAAGTTTAATTGGAATTTTGACCATCAGATCCCTATTGCTAAAAAACTGAGAAAATTCAATTGGATTGTTCACTTGACTTTTTTTAATAGGTATTATAACGGTATTAATAATAGGTATTCAACGGAATATTTATATTAACTAACTACTCTTAGTCTTAGATAGGTACCTTTAGCGTACCGCAAGGGCACAATCATGATTTTTAAATACTTAAAACTACCTTTGTTTATTTTTTTAGGACGCCAAGTGCGGACGAGACTTGAATCATGTTTTTTTAATGTTGCTAAATTAAGGGTAAGAAAATGCCTCACAGTACTTGCTTACTTTCACTCTTCCCTGCAGAGGGCGCCATATGCGGGACGCGTGCGCCGGCGCACGCACCTGATGCGATGCCTGTTTGTTTGTGTTTGCCGCCTGTTGTAAGTAGGTAGGTAACTACTTGATGTTTTTTAGGGTTCCGTACCCATAGGGTCAAACGGGACCCTATTACTAAGACTCCGCTGTCCGTCTGTATGTCTGTTGGTCTGTCACCAGGCTGTATCTCATGAACCGTGATAGTTAGACAGTTGACGTTTTCACATATGATGTATTTCTGTTGCCGCTATATCAACAAATACTAAAACAGAATAAATTAAATATTTGTTGGGGCACCCAGACAACTGACATGATTTTATTTCCGTTTTATAGATAATGGTACGGAAACTTTCGTGCGAATCGACTTGATATTTGGTACTTGTATTGAGCCCCGTTGACAATACAAGTATAGTCAGCAAAAGTTTGTCATTATCATCATCATGTCAGTCGTAAGACGTTCACTACTAGACATAGGCCTCCCCCAGGGCTCTCCCCTCAGACCGGTCTTGTGCTTTCCGCATCCACCGCGGTCCCGCGATCTTTACCAGGTCGTCGCTCCATCTTGTGAAGGCCTACCGACAGCTCATTCAAGAATCTTTTGGCCCCATCGGCCATCAGTCCTGCGAGCAATGTGCTCTGCGCACTGCCATTTAAGTTAGCTTGTACTAATTAAAATAAATTACAACATATAAATACGTTTTCACACAAGGAGTAGTTCTGGTTCTGTTCACTCTTCACTGACATGTAACTCGCACTAAACTAAAAATCTTTATTGATACTGTCCCAAACGCCGTATGTTATTGAAATAAACCATTTCGCGGCAAGCCAGTATATCATTTTAAACGGCGCCTCGCAGGGCAGAGCTCTAGGGCTCCGCCCCCGAATGTTTTATAACTTCACTTGTGTGGCCTTTACAATGATATTGGGGAGTGAAATACAATATTGAGTTGAAAAAAAAACCTTGTAAACTTTAAACATGAAACTTACTGTGACATTCAATCACAGTACAATATACGGGTCACTCACGTGTCGTCAGTAATCATCATCATCTTCCCTGTCATTTGTCTTCTGACATTTAAACTTTGATCGATTGAGCCTTAGGGTGCCTTTCTACCAGAGATGTGCTATGCTACGTTGCTATGGATGCGTTTGATATCCACCTGTTTCAACCACTGCTATACTATGTAAAGTAATGAATATGATTGGTAGAATCAAACGCATCCATAGCAACGTAGCATAGCACATCTCTGGTGGAAAGGCACCCTTAAGTACTTGTGTAGGTAATTTAGTCGTCATCCATAGCGGATGGTCAATGCCCCAGAGTGGAAATCTTACAAAGTGATGTGATTAGTGTAGTGTGGTATAATTACCCTACTTTTGACACTAATAAAAATGAAGATGAAAATGAAGGTAGGTAGTTGTGCGCCGCTGAGAGCTGCGCGGAGTTGAAATTTGCGCGCAGGTTTCACAAGAATACCTACATTTCTGCTCGCGTTTGCAAGTCCCACTCAAAAATATCTAAACTGCTCATCAGAAGGTGTATCAGTAACTCGCAGAAGTCGTTTAGATACGGGGATAGTTACAAATTTTATTGTTTAGGAAACTAATAAATTTCACCGCTTTTTTAAGGGCTCTAATTTGCTTTAATAACCCATAAAGTTTGCAAAAAAGGGCTCCTAGTTCCGCTTGTTAAAATGTCGCTAAAAAGGTTTAAGGCGGTTTTAGCCGCGGGCGGTAACTTTATACTGTACCTAATGATTTTTTTTTTTATAAATGGTGATGTGATGTGAATGTTTTGTTTCGAAGAGTCATTAAATCTTTAATAATGACTAAATTATTTGGTGTGATGAAAATTATTCACATTTTAGGAAATGTTACTAAAATGAATGAATGAATGAATGAATGAATGAATGAATGAATGTTGGAAAAAAAATAACACAGTCGAAAGCACTTGCTTTGCTTGCTTGACCGTAAAAAAAAACTCATAAATAATATTATTTTAAGCCACAACTTCAAAATAATGAGTCGAAGTTTGTACTATTTAAAAACTTTTTCTATCAAGTAATTACGACGTCTTTAACGCCAAATTGCCTGGCTTTTTTTAACTTAAACGCGTGACTACTAAAATCAATTAAGAGGTCCGTCTCACACTTTTTGGAAAACAATCGGCTTTGACAAAGACATTGTTAAAGTTACGTCTTTGGGTTAACAATAATTTAACACTTTGGGTGTTAATTTCTCTTAGATACCACATCACTTATCACCAAAACAGAATAAGTGCCATTGCTTTAGCACACGACAAAGAAGCCTTCACTTATTATAGTAAAGTTTAAATTACCTTGGAATCTAACAGAATACACCCCTAATACTGTCCCCAACTCTAGAGTCAAATATTCAATTCTACTGCATCAGAAGAAGATTCAAAATAGTCCATCAGAATATTCCAATCAGGAGGGATACTTCCCATAAAGGTTACACAAGTGGAAACCATTTTGTCGCGTGAGCACAATAAATTCGATTTTTATGGCCGTCCGCTACTTGAATGGCAAAAAGTGAATGGTCACTGATAGTTCTGACCATAGATGTTGTTGACAGTTTAATTTACTTTGTCTAGACTAAACGGTGGATGTGAGAAGATAGTGGTACTCACGTTTTTCACTTTGCGTAAAAGAAACAATCGTTCTGTAGAGAAACAGTCGTCAATTTTAATTTCCGGTTCAACTACTGATTTCGGCTTTAAGAGGTCGGATTATTTGTACCATGGTTAAAGCAAATAAATATTATTCTTATTCTAAGAACGCCCTTTAGAAATGATATCTAATAGAATGTAAACGGGCTGCTCAATAGTTCAAGCACGAGTTATTACCAAGAATTGACGTTAAGAACTAACGTTAAGCCTGATTGAGAAGAATCGACAAGAAACTCAGTCAGTTGAGGTCCTATACATCCATTAGCAAATAAATAGTTACAAGTAGGTACTTATCAATTCAATCTCCATCAATCTGTCAAAATATCGCATTTAAACATAAATTCTCACGTTCTTTCCAAACCTCTCAAAATAGTTCGACATCGATTATCGAAATCGTTGGTGGCAAAATACCACAAAGATACTTATTCATAATGGTTCGAGTTCCTCTTGAGCCGATGCTTAAAGAATCTTCAAAAACCATTTTAGTTTCTAAGGTGGGAAAGGTTCTGAAGGTGGCACATGATTGAGGTGAAATACAATGGAATCGATTTATCGCTCTATCGAGCTTTACTTCTAAATATGCTTTTAATTATAGTTCTAGTAGCAACCCCCAATTAAGTGGTTGCAAAACATCAAAATATGCGAGTTTTTATTAACGTTTTAGGCAAGGCGTTCCTAGACCCACCCTGGGCTGTATGGGTTTATATTAAAGTGGGTTGAATTTTTGTATAATTAAAGGAGAAAATTAAGTAGTAGATGAACTTTTGATACGCCGTGGAATATCGCGTAATTGTTTGACGGTGAATCAAAGAAGGAAGATAATAAAATTGAATTTCGTAACCATAATTGGTAGGTACGATTAAGTCCTACAGACTTTTAGGAAAACCTCCTATTTCATGTCTCATGTAATTTTGGCCCGATGTTATTGCACTACATACATACATAACATCACGCCTCTTTCCCACGGGGGTAGGCAGAAACTATGGATTGACACTTACTACGATCCTTATACACCTCTTATTGTACAGTCAAGGAATTTGATTTCCAACCCACCTAAGTTTTAATATCGTATAGCAAACTGTCACCATAAGAGCTAGATAGAACACGACGCTGCTTTGACATGTCGCGATCACGTTGACATTTTCGACCTTAATGCATTGATTGCGAGTGTCTAACAACATTTCAACGAAATGGGTACGGAATTAAATTCCTTGACTGTACTAGAATTTAAATTTATTTAAAACTAGCTGTTGCCGGCGACTTCGTCCAAGTAGATTTCGGTTACTGCTACCCCGCGGGAACTGTATAATTTTCCCGAATAAAAAGTAGCCTATGTTATTCCTCAATATTCAAACTATCTTCTTACCTAATTTCATCTAGATTGGTGCAGCGGTTTGCCCGTGAAGAGGTAACAAACAGACAGACAGAGAGACAGAGAGACAGCGAGTTACTTTCACATTTAAAGTAATAGGTAGGATTCTAGCCTCAGCCTAGATCCAACGTAATTTAATCAACTAGTTCTTCTCATCTTTACTAAGGATATCAAATATCTCGCCAACTCGTCAACAGCCACCCTCGAACTTGACCCAATCGATTAACTTTTTGCCACGCGCTCCCACCTCAAATAAAATCATAAATTTGACCGTCAGGCAAAAACTACTGGCCAAAGGATTTATGACTAAATCGCATTGTGCTTCGGGCGTTTTTGGCCACGGTCCTACAATGTCACGGTTTGGGCGGAGAGTGGAATATGGCTTGGTGGACATTTGATGATGTAATTTAGATTACAAGCGTTTCATATTTGCCCTTTAGCGGTTAGAAATAGCGGTAAGATTCACATTTTTTTATAGAACTAAACCAAGAAGGCAAAGGAACAAGATGGCTGCCCGTGATGATCTCTAGCCGTACCAGCAACACCAGAGAGATTGTAAATGTTGTTTGTTGCAATGCCAACCTAGAGGGCAAGTCGGAATGAATGATATTACAGGGTAAGATATGTTACGATCATAGTAGGTAAATTGCGATTGAAAAAGAACCGGTTGCATAGTTGGTCGTCACGTCTGAACTGTCAGAAAGAACTGGTCAGGCCCCTATTCCAACAACTTCACAATTTTTAACATAACAATTTTTATTTCACTATAACTTCACAATTGTCAGTTTTCAATGTCAATTCGGTGTCAACTGCTGACTTGAAGAGCTTTTGTTTTAGCGCGCTTCATATTGTCAAAGCTGCTGCTGAATGCTGTTCGAATTGTCATATAAAACTGACAATTGTTAAGTTTGTCAAATAGGGGCCAGTTGGGCTTTTATGAAGTCTTAACTCTGACGTGGTGGTAACAAAATTAAATCTACTTTTTGTTTATTTAAATTTGGTAGATTCTTTCTAGAGTAAGTATTTTTCAATTGTCTTACCAACCAAGCGGGAATCCAAAGGTGAAGGCACACGGTGGTGGTAAAGATACTGATAAGAGACAGCGGAGGAGCATAGTTTCATTTTGGTTCATCAAAATATACAAGGCTTCTCCAGCAAAGCAATTGAAATCGGATTATTCCTCGATGCTTTTAATATAGACGTAATGTGTATTACTGAACACTGGCTGAGACAGCATGAGCTGATATCGAACATTCGTAATTATAGGATTGGCAGCTCCTACACTAGAAACTCAGCAATACATGGAGGAACTATGATTATTGTAAAAGATGATTATAAGTGTAAAGAACGGAAAAATGTAGTTCAACTTTCATTAGAACGAGTTATTGAGATTTCGTGTGTTGAATTGGATAATCACATCGTATTATGTGTATACAGGCCACCGTCCTCAGACTTTAGTCTATTCGAGTCCGTGATGGAGGATGCTTTGAAACAAGTTTTTAATAATAGTAAATATATCATAGCATGTGGAGATTTCAATGTCAATTTACTGGACTCCGAAAATAGAAATTCCGTGAGACTTCTGAACCTTTTTAAATCATTTAACTTGCATCATCTTTTTGAGGAACCGACTAGAGTGACGGCCAACACGGCCACATGCTTAGATAATATTTTTTGCAAGTGTGAAGCTACGAACAAATAAATTATTAACTGCTTCAGTTCCGATCATAGCGGCCAAAAAGCTGTTTTTAAAATGCCTAAGCCGACGAAGGAGCAATTTATTACTTATAGGCCGGTAACTGAAGACCGTATAGGAAGATTTAAGGAAAATATTATCAGTGAGGTTCCTCAACCAAACATGGAGAAGAATGATCCTCACATCTTATATAAGGACCTGACTACTGTAATAAAACGAGAGTTTGGGAACATTTTCAAACTTAAGACTGTCAAGAAAAATGGTAAAAAGGTAAGGTTCAGTGACTGGGCCACGGTCGGGATTCACAGGAGTAGGACTAAACTTTATGAACTATATGAAATGAAAAGCTACAATAACGACCCCACATTTAGAGACTATTTTAAAAGATATTCGAAACTATTTAAAAAAGTTTGTGTGGCCGCCAAAGCGGAATATCTTAGTAATAAAGTTAAATCCGCTGATAATAAAGTAAAAGCAGTATGGAACGTAATAAATTCAGAGACAGGTAAATCAAAGCCCCATAATAGCCAATATAAGTTAAAGATAGATGAAAGAATAGTAACTTCAGATTTAGAAGTGGCGAGTGCTTTTGAGGATTTTTTCTCTAATATAGCTATAGATACAACTCGTGACTTAAAGTCATCCACTGCGCTGGCTGGCTCATACTTAAATGTGGTTCAAAAGGATAGTAACTTGAAATTTGATTTTAAACACACAAACTCGGAAGAGATTATAAAAACATTTAAATCTTTGAAAATTAAGAACACAGAGGATCTTTGGGGTATTTCAGTTAAAGTAATGCAATCTGTCATCCATATTGTGGCACCATATCTGGCCGTCGTGTTTAACAACTGCATCGATGAGTGTGTGTTCCCTGACTTAATGAAGTACAGTAAAGTTATTCCTTTATTCAAAGCTGGCAGCTCATCTGAGCCTGGTAACTTTCGACCGGTTTCCGTGCTTCCTGTACTAAGTAAAGTGTTTGAGAAAATTATGCTAAATCAATTGCTTTATCACTTCAATATTAATGAACTATTTCACAGTCAGCAATTTGGGTTTACGAAGGGCCGCTCGACAACGGATGCGGCTGCAAATCTCATGAAGCACATTTATGACGCATGGGAACAATCGCAAGATGCAATAGGAATATTTTGCGACCTCTCCAAGGCATTTGATGGCGTGGAACACGAGACGCTTATCCGCAAACTTGAACACTACGGACTCACAACTAATGCACTGAACCTTGTTATGTCCTATCTCAGTCAGAGAATCCAGAAAGTAGACATACATAGAGTGCAGTCATGTGGATCACCGGTGAAGCTTGGAGTACCACAGGGCTCTATTTTGGGTCCGTTTCTCTTCTTGGTGTACATAAATGACTTGCCCCAGCTGCTAGAACACAAATGTGACATAGTACTGTTCGCTGATGATACCTCTCTCATTTTTAAAGTCAACAGGCAACAGGAAGATCAAAGTCACATCAATGAGACTCTAAGAGATGTGCTGAAATGGTTTACTGCAAACAATTTACTATTGAATGCAGCTAAAACGAAATGTATAAAATTTTCGTTGCCTAATGTAAGACAGGTTGACACTACTATCAGATTAAATGGAGAGAAGCTGAACCTCGTGGATGAGACTGTTTTTCTCGGGCTTACCTTAGATCGCAATTTGCAATGGAGCCCACACCTATCTGGTCTTGCTGGTAGATTGAGCTCTGCCGCTTATGCTGTACGAAGAATCCGGCAATTCACCA
Source organism: Clepsis dumicolana (assembly GCA_963691665.1). NCBI lineage: Eukaryota > Metazoa > Arthropoda > Insecta > Lepidoptera > Tortricidae > Clepsis > Clepsis dumicolana. The sequence continues at coordinate 14,664,276 of OY829515.1, read as the reverse complement.
ATGTAGAAACGGCGCGGTTAGTTTACTTCAGTTATTTTCACAGCATTATGTCTTATGGCATCCTAATTTGGGGCAAGGCGGCCGACATAGAGACAATCTTTATCCTGCAGAAGAGGGCGGTCCGGTCTATTTACAATCTTGGCTCCCGAGATTCACTTAGAGAACGCTTTAAAGAAATCGACATCCTTACAGTAGCTTCTCAGTTTAAATATGATGTAATATTGTATACACACAAGAACATCAAATCTTTCAAGAAAGTGTCGGATGTGCATGGTTTCAACACTCGGAATAAGCATAAACTTGCCGTCCCTAAATTTCGTCTACGAAAAGTCAGTAAGTCTTTTTTGGGAAATTGCGTGAGGTTCTACAATAAAGTGCCTGTAGATGCATGGGAATTGCCTCACAATTCATTTAAAAGATACATAAAGACCGCTCTCTTGAAAAAAGCATACTACAAAGTGGATGAATATTTATGTGATGGCACCACCTGGCCAAGGCTGAAAACAGAAGATAATTAGGACATCAATGTGACTTGGCTGCGTCCCGAAGATATTCGTGTATGGTGTCCGGCTCTGTTGCCGTTGTCCGCTGCGTACTAATTGTAATACAATTGACAAAAATAATGTTTTATTTATTTGACATGATGACATGAAATGTATATTTCATCAATTTTTGTTATTTGACATTTGGAGAGCATATACATCTCCAGTTTATGTATATGTATTATTATACTTATTATTTGACACCTCTGCTGATTTTAAATTTAGTTTAAATTTAGTTTAAATTGACCCTAGAGACTATACATCTCTATGCCATTTAGATTAAGTATTATATTATAGTATTAATTCTGGGACCCTATACATCCCTTTGTAATTTAAATTTTCACAGATATTTGACCTGGAGACCCTATACATCTCCTGCGCAATTAAAACGTGCCAGTAAAGTAAAGTGTTCTGGTTTTGCTGTTTTAATAATTACTTTTTACACTTGTTTCTAAAATGCGGTATATTTTTTTTCTCTCTTAATCTTTTAATGACAGAGTGAGGTTTATTTGTGTGGTTTGTCTGTGGTTGCGTATTGTAAGAGCTAATGTAACTTGTTTTTAGAAAAAATGACTTTGTGCCACGTTTCTTGCGGCGCATTCTTCTTGGCAATCATGGTCTTTCCGAAAGCGCTGGTAGACTCAAAAAAAATGACGTGTAAAAGAGCATTCAACTGCCTATTTGCTGAATAAAATTTTGAATTTTGAATTTTGAATTTTGATAAACTTTTCACGGCCAAAGTTTCAAAATAAACTAACTGTGAAAACCAGGATATTTGTCCGGAGGCCGATGAAATTGTAAATTACTTGAGCGTGGACCGGACTAATTTACTTTTAATGTGCGAACTACGAGGCTATAATGTGGTATTAGGAGGTGTCAAAGATTTATTTACCTCCCCGGGCGAGAAAGCTTTATAGGAGTGTAATGATGCTACAAAAAGTTATGATTTCACACTTGTTAAATAAAAATAGCTAGAGCTGATAAGATAGGACCATGTGGGCTAGCACGGTCGTCATACTGTAGTTTATCGCTTAGTGCGTCCTTCATTGATTCAATTACTAAGAAGGGGACGCACTGTGCGACAAACGAGAAAATGGCGCGCGTGCTAGACGTTCTGGTCTACCAAAACCCTGAACGAATTAATCACTGGATACGCTGCGCCAGAATAAATGAATGGAATCTATTTCAACCAGTGCCAACCACTTCAATCAAAACCCACTTCATTTGTTTTATATTTTATTCATTCTCAACATCATTATTTTATTGTAATTTTCGCCAAATGGTATTGTTTTTTGGCGAATACGTCACTCACTTATCGGTTCCTTTTGCCACATCTACGCAATAACCTACAGTATTATGATTTGGACCTAATCTTCATCATCGTTTAGACTATAGTTTTTTTATTATTCGACATCAAAGACGCGGCCATTTTCGTCACTTTTTGTCACATTAGCGTCTAGTCGCGGGTTGCGCCTAACGAGGTATAATTTTCGAGTTTGCGGTCAGAAATTGCGAATCACTCTAATTGAATTAGACGATGGGCCTAACCGGAGAAGTATTTGACTGTCGAAAATGTCGAGAGGTGATTTCGATTCGCTAAGTAACATTATATGGTTCGCACAAGTTCAAGAGAAGACTAAAATTTTAGTAGGCAGGTCTAAATTACATTTTATGGAAGTTTTTGGAACTTTTTTGTTGAGTTGAGTTACTTACCAATTTTGTTTTCGTTGAAAATTCAGCTTTAGACAAAATGGGACTAGTCTCAAATTTTAAAAAACATTCTTTCCTTTAAATCATCATCATCATGTCAGCCGAAAGACGTCCACTGCTGGACATAGGCCTCCCCCAAGGCATAGGCCTTTATAAAAGAGCAAATTGTTATAAAAGCGCACTACAATATATTTTTGTTTTCGACAGTTTATTCGAAAAGATAATGGGCCAGCCGGGAACCTGCTTAGGGATAACTACCCCCTGATGACAACTTCTAACCCAAATCCCAATTTCACTAATAGAATTTGATTTGCTGTAATTTTACGTTAGCGAAAAATTATATGCAATTTCAAGTTTCACTTCGTTCATTAGAACTTCCTGTTTAAGATTTTTTTAAGTCTTCAGAAGCGATATCGCAGAGTTGATAGTTAGATAAGTTGGATTTATTAAATAAGATAAATTGGCCTAGTGTTATTATAATATGCAAAAAAAAGTGGAAGCTGATGTTTAATCATTATTACCCAATAGTGTTGCGGAGGTCCATATCCATGAACTAAAAATTCGTTTGATTCCGCAGCGTCAATGATATAATTATATACAGCGTTACGTTCATGCTTATTTCAGCGTCGAACTGTCAAATTAGCTGAAAAATTTACAGTTGTACTCTGAAACAGCTGTGAACACAACGGCACTGCGGCAGGGTAATTGCGTAACTGTTTTGACACTCGTCATCGGATTGGAATGTCAGTTTTTGTACGACTTTGACAGCTAGCTGTAGACAACAATAAGCGTGCTGGTGGCCAAGAATTTATGGAACATCATTGGCCGATGGCTAAGAACTCAACAAGGGCAGGGGGGTATTTCAGTTTGGTCTAACAGACATCTTTTTAAATGTCATTTTTTTTATATTACATTACTCTTGCAATTGATTGTTATATGTGTTTATTATATTTACTGACATTAGCACAAGGCCAAGAGGCCGCCATTACGGAAGAAGAATATTGCGGGTGGTAGAACCTTGTCCAATGTCCGTCCGGATTGCTACCACCATCTTTCTCGCTAATCCTGCCGCGAAGCAGCAGTGCTTGCACTGTTGTGTTCCGGTGTGGAGAGTAAGACAGCCGGTATAATTACGGGCACAAGAGGCATTTCATCTTAGCTCTCTAGGTTGGCAACGCATTTTCAAACCCTCTGGGGTAGCGGGTGTCTATGGGCAGTGGTGATCACTTACCATCAGGTGACCCACTTGCTCGTTTGCCTTCCTCGTCGTATAAAAAAAAGAAGAAGAAGAAGCGTGCTGGTGATTTTTGAACGTGTCCAAGTATGATACAGTCACTGTCATTATTAAACACAGTACTGTCTTATCTCGTGCTGGCCCCGTGTCCCCGGTGCCGTCTCCGGTTTTTGTCCCATTAGTTCCGGGAACGCGGTGCGCCGGCGCGTGCAAAACGTAGCATGTCCGGCAGCATCAACAACTTGTGAAACTGCTTCCCTGAGAAAAAGGTTTTGATATTAGCAGTGACATTAAAAACAATGTTACGTGTATGTACGTACGTATGTATGTGTGTTATATTGTGAGAAATATTATGTTATTAATAAATGTTGTTCAGATTTTTTTGCACTATAAACATACATACATACATTTTACATATTGGAATCTATTCTATGTCGACATTAAGAATTTATTGGTGTGGCAACCCTGTATCTCTCGCGCTCTCGGCTTCCGACTTTAAACACTGAATAGTGTCGGAACTTCCGACAGATACACGAAGTACACGCACTGTTCATTGTTTAATTTACAATAATTAAATACCGCAGATTAAGAACCATAAAACTCAGTGATATATTTACCATACTTGATTTAACTTAATCGTAACTTTTACATCGTCGTCAACATTGATTTCAGTGTGTAATAATATTATTTGTTTGTAGTTTTTTGTCGCTTTCAATTTGATGTTATTTCGTATTGAAATAAATAAATAATCTAAACTAATGTATGCTTGCTGTCGTGTCGCAAGTAAGTTAATTTTAATATTTTTTTTTGTAATTAATTGCACCTTATTTAGTCCATTTTGAGTTTCGCCTCCCTGAACATTTCACAAGTACCAAGACGACTTGCCCCGACTATATCATAACAATATCGGCTATTGCCTATTGCGGAAGTGCGATATCTTACAAATTCTGCGACTTCCGGCGAAACCCCGCGACCGTAGTGTAGGAAGTCCCAATTTTGACGCCATTGGATATACATAATACGAACATTATACTTTTTTGTTCAGGCGAGCGGACATGACTCGAGCAAGTCATGAAATTAAACTTCTATTTATGTTTTTAATTGTAATACATAGTATCTAGCACAACTGGGTTGATGACTTAGATGACTTGAATTTTTAAAAACAGAGTTTGCGCTTCAAGCGGTATATAATCAGATGTTGGTTACCTTAGAAAAACAAATGAAATCTTATTATTTTTTTACTGTTAAAGTCGGCCTCTAGGGCTTGTGCCAATGGCAGTACAACAGTATAAAAAATTACAGTAAAAAGACATGTCGGATAAGCAAACTGAATGAACCTCCCATGTCCGGTTATTAGCCATCGGCCAATGATGTTCCATACATAGGCCAGGATTTCATTGACTAATTCCAAGGGTGCACCGGCCCAAGCACTTCTCCCAAACGGATCCAGTAGGGAACCGCAGCTCTGGGGCACACGAGGTCGTAACCCTAATAAAACCTTCAGTCAACGAAGAAGACTTCAAGTTTTGAATTTTCATGACCAAATGTCTTTGCCGCGCGTCTGTACATAAGAATAGCACCTATAGAAATACCACGGGACAATTTGACACCAATTGACCTAGTCCCAAACTAGGCAAAGCCTGTACTATGGGTACTAGACAACGGATAAACATACTTATATACATATTAAACATCCAAGACCCCTCGCCTCAACGACAGTTTCAAACTTGTCTCAATATCTCCTTCACTGGTACATCTTTAAATTAATAGGCATTTTAACAAGCATCCAATTTTAATGAAACTCTTAACTCCACCTCCTAACGTAGGTATTTTTAATGCGTTGAAGTAGATATGCATAATGCGTACAATTCGGACCAATTGTGGGCATCTGTCGACGCATGCGCGATGCGCGGAAGCCCCGCGACCGCCATTGCGGTCGAATCGTCCCAACTGTCACTTTTCGCGCCTTTTTCTTATTTCCAACATGGCAACTCACCGAGCAAAGTTAGCTGCGCAGTGGACAAATCTGGAACTAATGGGATTCCGTACTAAAATAGCATCATTTGTTTGACAGCAGCGCTGTAATTGTTGATAATGTTAAGCTGGTATGTGCGATGCGATAGTATAACATTTGGGGCAGATGTCCTAGATTTTTTGCTAAAATCTCAGTTTGTGGGCTAATTTGGTTCAGTGGATAGGTAATTGGATGGGTAATTAGTGTAATGAGGAGTCTGAGGTATGTTCGTGTGAATTATGGCAGATGCAGGTCAGGTTTGTATGAAAATGCCTAGGATATTTGGAAATCTAGACGAACTTTTTTTTGGTCTAGTTGCAATTAGTTCGTTCATAATCACATCATCGTACCTACTCACGACTTGTTTATACTAAGTATAATACAGGCTCATACAGATTTTACCTATTTAGGAATCAGCATGTTTAGGTTTTCTTGTGGCTTAAAAAACATGCTTGCAATGTGAAATTTTACTGGCAATAAAATAATGGAGTCATAATATAAAACATGTCATTGTGATTGTTCAGTTTTTACTCATGGTATGTTATCTTTTTTTTTTTCAAAAACGAATAAACAATTTTCTTTTCTTCCACGTCGTCACTGGCAAAGACTATGCGGATTGCCTGTTGGCAAGCAAATACATACTAAAACCATAGCATTCATTAATTTGTTCGCGGTCAGATTTGTTGGAGATATGAGCAGAGTAGGCGCAGTTGAACTAGCGATAGATTGCACAAGAACAATAATAACACACAAGTGAGAGTTTTTATAATACAAGGAATATTCGGTACAAGCGTGAATCAATAATTGAAGTGCGTAGTTTGTAGAAGAATACGTCAATATAAGAATATAATATTATCAGACAGCAAAAACTCTGCGTTTGATACATGAAACAAACCTCAACAAGATTGTGGCTATACAAGTCAAACCACTAACCCTGCGCAAGCGTAGTACAAAACACGCAGAAGTGATTGGAGCTAATGAGGCGCGTAATTGTCAGCTCGTGTGGCCGAAGCCTTATAAACTATCTTATAACCAGTGGCCTACTGCGGTGTGTACACGGGTTTTATTTTATTTTATTTACATGTTAAGTTTTGACAGCTGTCAACTTCAATCAACAATAACTTATAATTATCATGTAGGTACTTAGTTGTTTCTTAGATAGTACAAAATATTATACTTATTGTTAAGCTAGTAGTAATCAGTGTAATGTAGCATTATCTCATTAATAGAGTTAAATATAAGTAGGTACACATATTTCAAGTTGCCATATCCTTTTTTTATTTTTTCTTGATCTCTGTATTAATTTATTGGCTTATTTTGAGCACACAATGCTGATAATGATGCTGTTAACATAGTCTTCTGACAAAAAAAAACTTTGACAAAATACTTTTTCAGGCAAAAACGTTCAAGCTTTCTTTTGCAATTGAGCGTTACTAAAATTTAATTTGTGCTAGCTTAATACGAGAGATTATAATCGTTCCTTAATCTACGGATAACATGGCTAGGGTTGACTCCCACAGGGTGTGGGAACATGTTTTTTCCCCACTTTTTTCCCCGATCATTACCATACACAATGGAGAGGAAGAGTTCCGCAGCATCCGGTCTGTTGGGATGGAGGTGCAGTGGGCAAGAAAACTGGGATTAAATTTAGGTGTGTAATAAATATTTTAACCCTATAATTGACAGCGTAGGTACCTATCTAATAAGATACATAGGCAGTTCATAGCACAAACGTCATCTATGAATTTTTCTGCTGTTCAAAATTATGTCATAAATCAAACTAACTGAATGTCAAAAATTTGCAACAGATGTTTACATAACATTTTTGTTAATATGTATAATATCTATAGCAGTATTTTTTTTTTTTTTTTGTAGGTATAAGATCAAATGAGACCAGAATTCAGGTTCTGTAAATAGCATTACAATATATCACTTTGGGGTAACACGGGAACTTATAGTTGGACATGGCAGTGTTACAGAGGTGTTGACAGCGCAGCCAAAGCTAATATAACTCTTAAATTATTCAGCTTTTAGTTTTAATTTGGTTCAAGTCTTTATTTTAATTACTAGGGAGGCAAACGAGCAAGCGGGTCACCTGATGGTAAGCGATCACCGCCACCCTTGGTAACCAGCAACCCCAAGAGAGTCACTCGTCCGTTGCCGGCCTATAAGGAGGAAAACGGATAGAGCAAAGGAAGAAGGAGAGGGGTCTCTGTTTAGAATGGCCAAGGTCGAAAACAGATGATAATTAGGACACCAATGGGACTTGGCTGCGTCCCGAAGATATTCGTGTATTCGTGTGTCGGTGTCTGGCTCTGTTGCCGTTGTCCGCTGCGTACTAATTATATATAATTGACAAATAATGTTTTATTTATTTGACATGATGACATGAAATGTATATTTCATCAATTTTGTTATTTGACATTTGGAGACCATATGCATCTCCAGTTTATGTATATGTATTATTATACTTATTATTTGACCGTGGAGGCGTTTTACACCTCTGCTGATTTAAAATTTAGTTTAAATTGACCCTAGAGACTATACATCTCTAAGCCATTTAGATTAAGTATTATATTATACTATTAATTCTGGGACCCTATACATCCCCTTGTAATTCTAAAGATATTTGACCTGGAGACCCTATACATCTCCTGCTCAATTAAAACGTGCCAATAAATTAAAGTAACCTGGTTTTGCTGTTCTAATAATTTTTTTTTACACTTTTTTCTAAAATACGGTTTTTTTTTCTCTTTATTTTTTTTAATGATAGAGTGAGCTTTCTTTGTGTAATTTATCTGTGGTTACGTATTGTAAGATCTGATGTAACTTATTTTTAGAAAAAATGACTTTGTGCCAAGTTTCTTCTTCTTCTTCTTCATTCTTCTTGGCAATCATGGTCTTTCCGAAAGCGCTGGTAGACTCGAAAAAATGACGTGTAAAAGAGCATTCAACTGCCTATTTGCTGAGTAAAATTTTGAATTTTGAATTTTGAAGCACTATGTTGGTAATAATATGGGTTACAAATCTGTTTATCGGCTGTTCAACGGAATACGAGTGAATATTTAGCATGCAATTTTAATTTTGTGAATAAAATAAATACTAGTGATTTAACTTATGGCCTCTCAAGCAGAAGGTCGTGGGTTTTCAATTGTGTGTGTAAAGTTCCCGATCGGCACTGGGCTCGTATAGGAACTAGCCCAAGCCCTCTTTTTGTGAGTGGAGGCCTATTCCTAGCCGCAGGACGTAAAACAAGGCTGGTAAGTAATAGTATCAAAAGAATGGCAGTTTTGTCTTGCCGTGTTATACGTAACTTAATTAAGTATATAATAATTAAAAATGCATATTTTTTCCTCTATGTTTGAAAAAAATATCATACCCTGCCAGGGAAGGAATAGCAATTGCTGGACTCGTACTTAATAAAAAAACTCACTCAGTTGATGTTCGTGTTTTTTAACCCCCGACGCAAAGAGAGGGGTGCTATACGTTTTAAATTAAGTTAATCGATCCAGCTGCTGGATATGCAGCTGCAGCTGTAGCAATTGCTGCAACTGCTCGCTTCCTATGTCTAGGCATTAATCTGCTATTTTGACTGCACCCGGTGTGCCCCAGTATCCTACCTGCCTGTAATGACGTCCTGACACTCGAGTTGTTCGTGACGTATCAACCGTGTCCATATTTCTAAGTGTTTCTAAGAAAAAGGAGAAATTTATTGCCTTCCTGTAACATAAACTGCTGGTAGTAAAACATTTTTTGGATTTTTTTCATAACGTATTGACTTTTTTTAGAGATATTTTTCGAGCGGCGTGTTGATCGTGTCGAGTTCCCATCTGTGCACTTTCTCAATGACAAATAATTTTGCTAAATCTATATTGCTGAAATCATAAAGATGGAAAAAAAAACATGATCAGGGAACTAAAACTGTTATGATTAGGGAATCTAAGCACGCTAAAATAAAAAAATACTAGTGAAATTTACTTCTCTTTCTAATATAAAGAGAAGCTATCTTAAAAACTTAATTGCTTAACACCCGACCACCGCTAACTTTGACAATAAAAGTCCCATTTTATTAACCTAAATCAAAATAAAAGGTTATGGGCTGCCAAAATGGCGGCTAAAAAGTTAAAAGTGTCCAATTTAAGGCGCCAAAATGCCCACCCTTTCGCTATGGTCAATCCAAATTAAAAAAAAAACTCCATCATAAAAATATTAACGAAAATTAAGTTACAACGTCAAAGGTTTATGGACTAGGAAACGCCTCGGTACTATCTCCTTCCTCTTCCGAACAGAAGGGAAGGAAAGAGCCAGTTGATATTCGCAGTCCTAATTTGATAGCGCGTAAAAAGTTACTGGCCACCCAAAATTTAAAAAAAGCTAAAAAATGGAGCCGTAGGAAGGAAGCTGTCTTTTGGTGCCGACAATGACGTGGCAGTAGTGTCTAGTGTGAAATACAGCAAAGCACAACTGTTTTCATAAACTAAAAGGTTCCGTTGGAACATAAAAACATTTAGAAGATTGTAAATTTGATGCTTTGAATCAGGCGTTACTTTGCGGAGGTCCATATTTATGAACTAAAAATAATTACTTTGATAATTACTTATAAGTATAGTTGTAAAGCCGTGATAGCCTAGTGGTTTGACCTATGGCCTCTCAAGCAGAGTGTCGTGGGTTCAAACCCCGGCTCGCACCTCTGGGTTTTTCGGAATTTATGTGCGAAATTACATCTGTAATTTATCATGAGCATTTCGGTGAAGGAAAACATCGTGAGGAAACCTGCACACACTCCTGCGAAGCAATTCAATGGTGTGTTTGAAGTTCCCAATCCGCACTGGGCCCGCGTGGGAACTATAGCCCAAGCCCTCTCATCCTGAGAGGAGGCCTGTGCCCAGCAGTGGGACGTAAATAGGCTGCTGCTGATGATGATGATGATAGTTGAATTGACAAATATTTTTACACGTCAAGGTGTTTATGACCTATAACATAAGATTGATTTTTAACTGATCCGTGTAAAAACTTTTTTCACTTTACCCCCGAGGCATGGTGCTCAAAAGGCTGGCAGCGTTGCCTCGCTGAATAGCGATGCTGATTCTTTGAGAGAGAAAACTGCCAGCCCTTTGGTCACAAGTTGCATCGACCAAGCGCTTTTGCAACTCAAATATTAAGTTCAGCCTTTCCTCCAAGCTATTTTTACGAAACATTGGACTTCAATCCGCATTGCAGTGTCAAGAAAAAAAACTTGTTTTAGATTCATTTTAACATGCAAACACATATAACATGCTCATTAACTTTCGTAATTTTTTTTAAAGTTTTTCTTTTAAGATTCATAATTCATTCAGTATGTAAAATAGGCTTAATGAAGTTTCTAGATGTGGAACAGGGGTGGGAAGATCCCTAATAAAACCCCTCGATGAATAGATGGGAAAAAATCCAAAACGCCTTGTAACGATGACATGCCCTGCGAAGCGGGTGCTGGTAACGAGCCTACCTGACAGATTAATTCTCAGCTGACAGATATATTTTTATAAGTACTGAGTTTCGCGCAACTGCATATAGCGTTATAGCGCAACTGGGATAGTGCACAGAGCAATGATATTATAATTACCTACCTAAGTAAAGATGCGTCATCATCATCATCATCACCAGCCTTTTTTTTACGTCCCACTGCTGGGTACAGGCCTCCCCTCAGAATGAGAGGGCTTGGGCTATAATAGTTCCCACGCGGGCCCAGTGCGGATTGTGAACTTCACACACATCATTCGCAGGAGTGTGCAGGTTTCCTCACGATGATTTCCTTCATCAAAAAGCTCATGATAAATTACAAAATGTAATTTCAGCACATAAATTCCAAAAAACTCAGAGGTGCAAGCCAGGGTTTGAACCCACGACCCTCTGCTTAAGAAGCCATAGGTCAAACCACTAGGCTATCACGGCTTCCATGATACTCATAATGCTCACAAAAAATTTAAAAACATGTTCCGAACACGTTGACATTTGCGCGCAAATTTGGACCTTATTCGAGAGCGACTGAGGCCGAAAAGTCTACAATCGGCGTGCTGATCAGCGCTAAGCAGCAGTGCTTGCACTGTTGTGTTCCGGGGTGGAGGGTAAGACAGCCGGTGTAATTACGGGCACAAGAGGCATTTCATCTAAGCCCTCTAGGTTGGCAACGCATCTGCAAACCCTCCGGGGTTGCAGGTGTCTATGGGCAGTGGTGATCACTTACCATCAGGTGACCCACTTGCTCGTTTGCCTTCCTCATCGTATAAAAAAATGACATAAATCTACTTTTACCTCTATCTAAATCTACTTTTAAATCTACTTTTTAACTGAGAAAGGTTCTCAATTCGTAGGATTTTTTTGTTTATTTGTAACCAATTACTTGATATTATTATATTGCTTGTATGCCCAAGGACGTTAATGTTTTTGAGCACGTGATAACAAGTCAGTAGTAAGTAATAAGTGAGCAGAGCCGCGGCGTGTAGCGTGCATTACGGTGCCGCTGGGTCGTCCGCTTCCAGAGGAAGGACTACGTAGCCCGAAACCTTTGGGCTAAATTCGACTTACTTCACTGTGATTGACTCTCATGGTAGTTTCATGTTAAAAATAATAGGTTCTCTGTAAAAAAAGTTTTTTTTTTTGCTGTATGAACTTTTTATTGACTCTACCAGTATTGTCAATGCAACTTCCATGTACATACCAAGGACAATAAAACAAACAGGTCTGTCAACTTCTATACAATGTCGCGTTCCTTAAAAAAAAACCTGCTATATCTAGTTTCACTATAGATAGAGAGATCTCTGTACCATTAATTTCGTATGGCATTCAGACCTCTGAAAACACAATAGCGCCATCTGTTGAAACAAAAGCACCAATACATAGTACAATTAGCCTTTTCAAAATAAAGTGAGTGTTATTTAATACCTATTTTGGAAGACAAGGCACTCCTATTCGACAAGGGACTCCTATTCGAAAACGAACTCTATTCTCTGAGGCGTAAGAGCGTTTATACATGATTTAGAGGACATCTTTCATTATAATACACACTTATGGTGAGTGTGTAAATTTGATGGTCGACGAATTAATTCAGTTACGCTTGAAATGATAAAAAAAATCCCACCCCAAAGTGTTAAGGGTCGATAAAAACTAGTTCGGTAGCACAGACAGACGGACAAACACCCTCGACGCACCCTCTTGGCTAACTCGAGTGTTTGTTTAACAAAACATCAAATATTTACCTTAATATTAAGTTGAGTATTCGATTATGAAGCGATAAAAGTTGTAAATTCTTATTACGATTCTTAGATACTACTTACTTATGAACTAAAAAACAATTACTTTGCTCACCCGCGACCACTAATGACAAATAGTTATATCTGTGCGGCAAATGTATGTTTCCATGCAACACCTCCGCCTCCACTGCTACACGAATCAACACATGCCACACAGACCCAACTATCACCACCACCACTATACTAAACGCTGACGCGTTTCGGCACTCTCCACGAGGCCATTTACGAAGCACAACAACAACCGCTCAACATGCCACCACTTCCACTACACTTCTTTGTAAAAAATAACCTTTTCCTACCTGCAAAATCAGCTTCGCTTTCAGGTTCACAAATGTGTAAAATGAGTATTACGTTATTAAAAAGTAAATTCAAAACATTCATAAGCCAATGACATTTTTTTTGAAATGTGGCCAAAAAAAAGTGTTTTTGGCACCGGAAGGACCAACCACTAAAATTAGTTAATAATCCCGTAACCTAATAAATCAACAACAAATAATACAAAAGACCACCTATCAACAATATCACAAAACAGCACACATAACAAAACAAGGACACAGCGGGATTGTGAAGTGATACAATTAAACCGTCTAACCTAACTTGAGAAATAAGATTAATTTAAATTTTCCTTTTTTCGCAGCCCTGTGAACTCTTTTGTTAAACTTATGACAATTGTTATACTTCCTTTGTGATCTTAATCGTGCTATTTTAACGGTTTATATTTTGTTCAATGGCGAATTAGCTTTATTGTGATCAAATCGAACGAAAGGCGTGAAAAAGGCTTTTTACAGGATCACAGAGTTTGCCATTGTGAGTGCATTGTTTTTAACTTAACCACAAAAAAATCCTGTATCCTATAGATGGTATTATGTAACAGTCACTTTGATTATCTCCTTATAGCAAAATTCTCGACCTTGGCTATAATACACGCGACACAAAGAAAACAAACCAACACAGTTAAATACGTCACTATAATAGTTAAAATATGCATGCTGATTTCGCGCAGCAGTTTTGAAATTAACGTGTTGGTAAAGTTTTGCAAGCTAACTTAGCTTAGATATAAAGGTTATAATTTAACAACGATACTTACCTAAGTAATTTGGTTCTATGATTTCAACGGAGTACCTTTTTGTATTTTGTTCTCTATTTTAATTTTTACATTTTTCCCATTAAAATCCAGTGTTTTTTTTTTCTTACTTACAGAAAAACCGGAAAAAAGACTATTCGTAACCCGGGGAATCGATAGCAGATCCTTGACACGTGGCACGCGACATAGGTTCTTTTACACTAAAGTCAACTGACTACCTACTAACATTTGATTTGACAAAAACTATACACTAGCCCTAGCTAGTGTATAGTTTTTGTCAGATATCCTAATATATAAGTAGTAACGTAAACACATTATCGTAAAGAGTATAAATAAATAGTATAGACAAGTCACAGAAAATTAAGGGATTTCTACATGATCAAACTTTGAGTCATAGAGAGGAGTAGTTCTTTTAATTAGTATAGTCTTCTAAATAGTAACACTATAACATCGAAATCTCGGATTTCGCCTGCCCGTGGTAGAGTTCTCAAATCACATGTGGCAACGTGTGCGAGCCACCCTGCTGTGAATACTTTATTGTTACGTAACCATTTCGTCAGATTCAACGCCGAAAAGGCACCGATTTGCCCCGTTATGGGGCAACTTGCATAAATTTCTATGGCAAATTAATATAGCCATGGGATCTATATGTGAGGTCGTTTTTTGATGGAGCCATAAAACTTAATGGTGATTGAAAACAAAGGGATTTATGTTTGTCAATAGAGATATTAAAGATTTAAAAAATACAGCTATTTAGGTAGGTAGGTTCTCTACCCTACGGTAGAGAATACCTGTTAAGACGTTTACACCAAGAATAAATAAATAAATAAATTGTAAGAGTTCGTACTACTTTTTAGTGCCGACGCGTCGTCTCGTCGTTAGCTGTTAGAAAACAATGTTTAAGTACTTTATAACGTTTGACTGTACGAATTATTAGTTGAATAAACTCATTAACCCCTCCCCCCCCCCACAACACACAACACAAGCCCATAACACAGGCTCTGCTTAATTTGGGACTAGGTCAATTGGTGTCACTTGTCCCATGAAATTTATTTATTTATTTATTTTTCATTTAACCTTCACGGTTATGTAATTCTAAGTATTTACGCCCGTTTACATTGTAAAGGGTTGACCTTTTGCCCTTACATAAATATTGACTTAGTCCCAAATTAAGTAGAGCAGTGTTATTGGGTACTAGACAACGGATAAACATAACTTAATTAATAAATACATTAGCACCTTCAGATCTCCCGGGAACCACACAAAAAGCTGGTGCGGCAGCAGAAAGGGCTGAAAATAGAAAAATGTCTAAATACCAGACTCTCGGTCCGAACAGAACTACAATTTCGTTGCTGTCGGGTTTGAGACCTTGGGTCCATGGAGTCCCGACGCTTACAAGCTTATTTCAGAGTTGCAAAAGCGCTTGGTCGATGCAACTTGTGACCTAAGGGCTGGCAGTTTTCTCTCTAAAAGAATCAGCATCGCTATTCAGCGAGGCAACGCTGTCAGCCTCTTGGGCACCATGCCACGTTGGCTTTATTTAGATTTAATTTAGTTTTTTAATAAGTTTTAGCTTGGATTTAATGCAATTGTTAATTGCTTTTGTTATGTAAATAATTTGTGATTTACACTTAAACTAGCTTTTGCCCGCGGCTTCGCTCGCGGGTACCATGAGTATTTCAAAGAACCAAGATATCAAACAAGCAAGCATGCAAGCAAGATGCAAGCAAGCTAACTATATCGTGTGACATATCATAATAAAAGAGCTCGTTGTAGATCGTCACAAATCCCGATTTTTCCCGTTCCCGTGGGAATTTTGGAAAAAACTCTCTCAATGCTCCTCTACACTTTCCAAGCAACCTGCATGAAGAATTTCAGCTTTCTAAAACCACTAAAACGAAAAAATTCGTTTTTTCCCGTTCCCGTGAGAATTTCGGGAAATTATCTCTTATGGCTTCTCTACACTCTCCAAGCACCCTACACGCCGAATTTCAGCTTTCTACGGCCATTAAAACGAGAAATCCCGTTTTTTCCCGTTCCCGTAAGAATTTCAGAAAATCCTTGAAACTGTTTTTTACTTTTATAATCACCTGTTTTTATGCTAAATTTGAAGAGTCTAGCTATTATAGATACTGAGATAGGGTCACTCGGAATCGAATATATAAATCCCGTTTTCTCCCGTTCCCTTGGGAAATTAAAAAAATCCTTAAGACCATTTTTTTATTATTATAATCACCTACTTCTATGCCAAATTTGAAGAGTCTAGTAATTATAGTTCATAGGATTTCGTTGAACTGAATATATAAATCCCGTTTTTCCCGTTCCCGTGGGAATTTCCGAAAATCCTTTGAACAGCTTTTTACTATTATAATCACCTACTTCTATGCCAAATTTGAAGAGTCTAGCTATTATAGATACTGAGATAGGGTCACTCGGAATCGAATATATAAATCCCGTTTTCTCCCGTTCCCTTGGGAATTTCCTAAAATCCTTCCTTAGTGAGTGCCTACATTGTATAAGGTATCTATGTACAAAATTTCAAGTCTCTAGGTCCAGTGGTTTTGGCTGTGCTTTGATAGTTCAACAGTGAGTCAGTCAGTCAGTTTAGATTTTTATAAATACTTAAATATATATATTAATATTAAACATCCAAGACTCGATAGCAAACATTCATATTCATCATAGAAATATCTGTCCCGACTGGCATCAAAACCGGGACCTTGAGCTTCATTGTCAGATTCTTTAACCACTAATCTATCCTATAAATACCCTATAGGCTATAAATAACTTTGGAAATAATTCAAAAATGTTTTTTTCCCCTCACTACCTCGAAAAGCCGTCTTTTATCCTTTAAAACAAGCGGGTAAAATCGCATTTTATCCACCAGTGGGGAAAGTAATTTGACCTTGAAGTGGAGCGTGTTCAAGTAGCTTTTGACAGATAACAAAACGTAAAACGCTCATAATAATGGTTCGTTCGATATTAATTATCGTTAAATAAATGACAAATGGTTTAAGAATTTAATAAAAAACCGAATTTAGCTTTATTTAATGGTCCTTAAAATTATATAAGAAACATTTGTTTTTTATAATGATGTTGCATATAGTTCTGAGCGCACAAGTTGAGTCGATGCAATTTCAAAACGCATCGTCAGAAATGTCAACATTGT
The DNA here is from genome assembly GCA_963691665.1 of Clepsis dumicolana. Classification (NCBI taxonomy): domain Eukaryota; kingdom Metazoa; phylum Arthropoda; class Insecta; order Lepidoptera; family Tortricidae; genus Clepsis; species Clepsis dumicolana. The sequence continues at coordinate 14,647,234 of OY829515.1, read as the reverse complement.
CAACAGCAAAAATTCTCACCGACTTCGACTAACGTAAAAATACACAACTTCCAGAGTTTTCTGTTATAAATCGTAAAAAAAATAGTGATTCCAGTGGTGAAGATTCATTAACATGAGCTGTTTTTTTGCATGTTGCGCTTTCCTCGCTACAGTGAGGTGAAAAGTTTTGTGTTACACACGGGTGCAAATGTATTTTACTTCTTGTGTTTCAATTCCCCACTCGCGGGTAAAATACAACTTTGCACCCTTGTATAACAAATAACTATTCTATACCTATAAAACAGTACCATTTACTGAGTGACTAACAAACAAACGCGCAGCCTAAACTTCTCGAGCTAGAGACTTTAAATTTGGCATACATACCTGGAGCACCATACAGGTATGTACACTAAAAAGTTTTTTTTAAATTCCCGCGGCATAAGAAAACAACCTAAGTATTTGTTTTTCTTCAACAGGAGCGAAACCGCACTTTAAATTGTCATTTTCACTCTTTGATCTCCGTAACAAAATTAATGTCAATCTGAAGGCAATAAGTATAATTATTATTATCTTTAAATCTAAAGCGGAAGTCACACCGGATACTCTTTATAAATAACGACCGCCCAATCAAAACAAATTCGAGTTTAAACCGACAAAAGAAGTTAATCAAACCCCCGCCTAAACATATGTTTAGAAAAACCAAAGGGTTATGTTTCTGACAATTACATAAATTAATACATCCTCTTATATAAAGCGTATTGTGTCCGTAAAATCGCTTCCTTGGCTTGACAAAGGTAACTTTATAGCTGCGAGCGGCGCCGCTCCAAAATTTCACGGTACAACCAGTGTGATATCTCTGTAGTTCGCGTATTTGATCACCTGCATTGGTAATTTTGCCTTTCGGAGGTGTTTTTTCCCGCCATATGGGTGTTTTTTCAAGATGGCCACATGGCGTAGCACGTGTGTGTAAATGGCTTGGAGGCTCTCATTAGTTGCTACTTGACGAAACGACTAATTTTGCAGTTTGTTCCTTTTATTTCGAAGTGGTGATAATAATGCAATATCGAGGTTGTCATTTTAACGCCATTAATTTACAAACGGTTCGTATATTAATCCTACCGGTTATCGGTATTTAGATCAAATAAAAAAGAAGATAGACGTTGTGATAGGAGGTGAAAGAACTTGCATTGGAAAGAACGGACTGGAGACAACTGCATCGACAACATTAACGCTGGTCGTACAAAGTATTTGACTAGGTACTTAGGTAGACAGTAGCAGTGTTTGACACTTTAATTTCAATAATTGACACCCTGCCTTCACACCTTTCTTGTCAAGGGCGTAACCAGCTTTTGGTCCAGGGGGGGGGGGGGGGGGAGGGGAATCAACAATTTCTTAAGCCGCGATATTTTTTTGAAGTTTGAGAGGAACCTAGTCTTACAATCAAGAAATGATTTGAACATGACACGTGGCACTCGAAGCAGAGGTGTCATTAAAAATCACGCGGACACCAAAAATGCGACTCGAAAATTTCAAAACAATCAACAGATTCCCGAAACCCTTTCGGAGTTTTTTCTTTTTTATTTTTTTTCTTCGGCAGGTATTTTAAACTGCAACATTTGACACCTCAGAATTTAGTTGAGTGCCATTTTTCGGACTTCTTTAGTCGTCATATTTATATTTTTACAACTGTTTGCCCGTGACTTCGTTTCCGCAGAAGAAGTTTTCCACTCACAGACACAGAAGTAAATTGACGTAGTATTGAACCATTCGTTTTAATGAATCATTAAATACGATAAAGTGTCAAAGTAATCGTTATTAAGGCGCTTCCCTGACCCAGACGCTGAAATGGCTGCTTTCTGCAAATTATTTAAACGATAAACACAAAATATATAAATACATTAAGTATCTATAACATCTTAACTTGTTTTTCTATGTTTCATGTTATTTTTTTTCCTATTTAATACTTATGAAATCTGCATCACAAGTAAGTCAAGTTGCAATTAATATTCTGTTACTACATCATAAGCATAATTTACTTTGACTTGTGACATACACCAACGTATAGAGAATTTAATATGCTAGGATTTCTATGTTTAACATTATTAAAATACATTTTTATGGTCATCATCATCGACCTATTTACGTCCCACTTCTGGGCACCAGGCCTTTATTTAGAATATTTTTAAAAAATTAAATAAATGATTTACGCAATCGGTGCGAATTAAAAAAATTTTTTTTTTTTTAAAAGACGCGTTATTTGTGATAACACTGTGTAAAATGAAGTTAGACCGATATTTTAATAGATGTCGTTACTAAAACGAAGCTGTTTAGTAGAAGTTAGGTGGGGTAAGGAAGGCGCGAAGCGTTCAAGGTCATCCTCTCAGGGAAGCGTCTTAATTATTCATCGTCGGACGAATGAATTACTTCCCGCGGGAACTTTTCCGTTATTAAAAAAAAATCGACGAATTGACGACCTCCTGCTTTTTTGAAGTTGGTTAAAAATAAAGTGCCATATTACCCTATGGGACATAATATTCATCTTTCTATTACCATTATAGGTGGACGTGTTCCATCAATGTACGGCTAGCCATAGACAGGGATGATACGAATACTCGAATCCTGCGTAACCTAACGTTATCGTATTGAAATCGAGAAACTTCATACTGAATTTTAGTTCCAACGCTCACGGGCGGGCGTTGTTCCAAACGTCATACGAACTCCTCGATAACGTTACGCAGTATTTGATTATTCGGGCCTCAGGGGTTCCTCACACGTTGGAATCACAAAGAACTAACGGGTACTGTTCGGTTCAAACGGTGTTTTCCCCTAGAACACTTAGAATACTAAGATTTAAAAAGACGTCGTCCGATCTCCAGTGAGCGTCGCTCACTGAGCGATCTATTTGTATCCTAAATTATTGCAAATATTGACGCGTAAACGCGACTAACCGACAAACAGACGAACCGCCAAACTTACGTACTAGTGTTATAAGTACACTTGTAATTTATTTAACGTCAAATTAGCATTAACTAAGACAATTGTAACTCGAGGCTCGCGTGAGAGGAAACGACGCCCCTTCCTTGTTTGGAGGCGATGAGTTTAGCTGACAATTTTATTAATAACTTGCTGTAGGCTAAACTAAAAAGAAGAGCTTAGCGATTCATTTATGACAGCCGCTTTCAACTGTTTAATTTTTTTTTATTGTCAACTTGCTCCAAGCTCGACGATGGGTAATTATCAGACCCTACCAGTGGTGACGTTCAATGACGAATGAATTCAGACGACCGGATAGCCTAGTGGTTAGAGACCCTGACTATGAAGCTTGAGGTCCCGGGTTCAAATCCCGGTCGGGGCAGATGTTTGTATGATGAATATGAATGTTTGTTCTCGGGTCTTGGGTGTTTCATATGTATATAAGTATGTATTTGTCTATATAACTATGTTTATCCGTTGTCTAGTACCCATAGTACAGGCTTTGCCTAGTTTGGGACTAGGTCAATTGGTGTCCAATTGTCCCATGATATTTATTTTTTATGAAATCGGATCATAGGGTTGTCACACAATATTTATTTCGTGTTCATAGGGTCCAGCACGACTTTACGAATGCTGCGTCACGTAAAATCGAATAGTAAACGTTGTCGAGTTTGTATGACGTTTGGAACAGCGCCCGCCCGTGAGCGTATTTGGAACTAAAATTTAGTATGAGGTTTCTCGATGTCGATACGATAACCGTAACGTTACGCAGGATTCGAAAAGTCGTGCTCGACCCTCAGTGCCAAAGACCATCATTAAGCCAAATCGTCTTTAAATTAACTTAATACCCATATTTCAAGTTATGTACAGATTACAACAAAATGGTAAATACATTTTCGCGTCGCATTCGGTCTATTTCCAATTTCGCCATCAGGTCCGTTTTTAACTGAGAAAATTCAGCAAGATTATTCAGAAAATTCATACTTTTACTGAATATAAAATTAACTAATCATCTGACATCAATCATAATTGACAAATAAACGACAATTAAGTACCTAACCCGTGATAGCCCAGTGGTTTGACCTATGGCCTCTCAAGCAGAGGATCGTGGGTTAAAACCCCAGCTCGCACCTCTAAGTTTTTCGTGATTTATGTGCGGAATTACATTTGCAATTTATCATGAGCTTTTTGAAGGAAAACATCGTGAGGAAACCTGGACACTCTTGCGAAGCAATTCAATGATGCGTGTGAAGTTCCCAATCTGTACTGGTCCCGCGTGGGAACTATAGCTCAAGCCCTCTCATTCTGAGAGGAGGCCTGTGCCCAGCAGTGGGACGTAAAAAAGGCTGGTGATGAAGTACCTAAAATGCGAGCAAAATGGAGACGATCCTGGCCGGACCACCAGACCTTCACTACCAGATAACACGTATTGTATTGTCACTAAACTTACATTGTAGGTATGCAAAATTTGAGCTAAATCGAACATCGGGAAGTGTGTCAAATTCAACTTGCTACGTTTGACCCGAATATAGAGACATAAAAGTACATACATACATACAGACATTGCAAGCTAAACAAAAGTTTGAAAAAAGCATCTAAACATAATTTTAAAGTGGCGCCACCGAATTAATTGCATTGAAAGGTTGACTGGCAGAGATCCCTTAAAGGGATAAGTCCGCCTTTGTACTGAAATGTTATTGTTGTAACTTGTGTTTTATCCTATTTTTTGTACAATAAAGTGTTTACTTACTTACTTACTTAATTGTCAGGGGTCACCAACCCGTTTTAAAAGTGCTTTAAAATTAGCTGCAAATTGCATTAGCAGATCGTTGGAAGCGAGGCGAGACATTTCTCGCTTTAGCACCGCTGCCGATAACTGTCGTGGAGTGTAGTGGAGCGTAAGTCGCGTGCCGGCCGTAAGTCCGTTATGGTTCGATTATAGACCGAGATCTGGCTGTGTGAAATGATTTCTCAAATTTCGAAGTGAAACGTATTATATACAGAAAGAGACCAGAAAAAATTAATAAATGAATAAATATCATGGGACGATTGACATCAATTGACCTAGTCCTAAACTAGACAAAGCCTGTACTATGGGTACTAGACAACGGATAAACATACTTATATAGATAAATACATACTTATGTACATTATTAAACATCCAAGACCCGAGAACAAAACATTCGTATTCATCAAACAAACATCTGCCCCGGCCGGAGATCGAACCTTGGACCTCAAACTTCATAGTCAGGGTCTCTAACCACTGGGCCATCCGGTCGTCAATTAAGACCCGAACTGGGTTTCGAACCCAGGACCTCCACCAAAGACCCCTCAATCTTCTTAGTCTTAATTTTTCTGTTCTTTCTGTTTATTCACGTTTCAGTTTGAAATTTGAGAAATAATTTCAAATGGGATGACTGAAAAAATAAAAAAAAAAAAACAAAAAGTTAGTTGTATGTAATGAATGATACTGCATACGGTCACGATAATTTTATGCCTTCATTTTTTTAAACTCCTCAATAATTTACAACTCATCTGCACTTACCAGGTAAATAGGTCCCAAACGCTAGTAAAACTAACGATAATGTTTTCTGGAAATAAGCCTATCGGCTTGTTTGCTTTCTTTATTGTTATCGTAGATCTATACGGTACCAATCTATCTATCAATACTATCAAATGACGTAACACTAAACACAGCGGGATCTCAACCTACCTTCAACAGTATCGCTACCGGGACCGCCGTATGTTTAAATTAATTATGTAATACCACAAATTGTTCTCGGACCACGAACTTCAGAAATTATTAATTTTTCGCACCAGTTGAAAAATTCACACGTGCCTGGTTATTATCACCCGCGTAAATAAATAATAATCGTGGCAAGGCGCTTTCAAATTTTGACAACCGAGCCAAAATTATTGAGAAACATGTCAATATTGTGATTGTTGATTCCGGGAAAAGCAAGATGAAAAAAAACGTGACTGTTTCTGTAAAGGTTCACACTTAATTTTTGACAGTTTGTGTGAGACACCGAAAAAATCACGACGACATAAAAAAAGTTGAAATGTAATCATGCTGATATTTACAGTGTGTATCTCTAGAACAGGAGTTCCCAAGATGTCAAGGGGGGCGGAAAGCGTTTGCATTTTCTTTGTAATTTTTTTCATACCACTAAAACGGCAAACGGGCAAGAAAAAACAAAAAAAAATTACGTTTCAATGGCTGTAATGTTTAATTTACACCCATAAAATTTACTGATAAAACAAAGGGGGGGGGGGGGCGTCTTTTATTAATACTCCGGGGAGCCTCAACAAAAAAAAGGTTGGGAAACCCTGCTCTAAAAGATGTTGATACCCGCCTCTTCAATCCCTTCGAGACCATGGACGCAACGTCCGAATCATCGAGGTATTTAAATAACACAATACTTACACATTTTAACGTGATTAAGTCCCGAGTGTCATGATGTGTGAAAATCACGATAGTTTAAATCGATCCTAGAAGGATTCCGTTTTCCTTTTGTGGTAGGTTTAAAAAACAAACCGTTCCTACTTTTAAGTAGGTAAGTACGTCATATTTTGCCATCCCGCGAGCATTCATCGCAGAACAAAGCCGTGTTGGCTCAGCTGATGAGTGACGTCACAAAACGAAGCTGCCGCTACAACACTCCATTTCGTCTGTTTGTCCGAAACGTCCACGAGGTATAAGGGCAGGATACGTTTTCACGGAAGCATCGATTGAGGTTACAGAGGGTCGAGCACGACTTTACGAATGCTGCGTAACGTTACGGTTATCGTATCGAGATCGAGAAACCTCATACTAAATTTTAGCTCCAAATACGCTCACGGGCGGGCGCTGTTCCAAACGTCATACAAACTCGACAACGTTTACTATTCGATTTTACGTGACGCAGCATTCGTAAAGTCGTGCTCGACCCTCAGTAGGCTGAGCTCGAGTTTTCCAATGCTCCGTAACGTTACGGTTATCGTATCGAATTCGAGAAACCTCATACTAAATTTTAGTTTCAAAATACGTTCACGGGCTGGCGCTGTTCCAAACGTCATAATGATTTCTCGATAACTTTTTTAGAGTTCCGTAGCCAAAGTGGCAAAAACGGAACCCTTATAGCTTCATAGTGTCCGTCTTTCCGTCTGTCTGTCTGTCTTTCCGCGGCTTAGCTCAGGGACTATTGGTACTAGAAAGCTATAATATTGTATTGCTTAATTAATATGTATATATAGATATATATATTAATTAAGCCAAAAAAGAACTGGGAGAAAGTACAAAAACTGTTTTTGGGGTACCTCCCTTACACGTAAAGTGGGGATGATTTTTTATTTCTCGCCTACCCCATAGTATGGGGCATCATTGGATAGGTCTTTTAGTAATATTGGATGTGCTCGAAGATCATTTTTCGATTGAGTTATTCGTTTGCGAAATATTTAGCTTTGAAGTGCTCATTTTTGTTGGAGTCAAGTTTAGTGTCCCCCTCTCTACCGAAGGAACTGTTGTATTTGGGAATGTGAAAAAAATCAGGGCAGTAGTACTTACATACAGCAAAATTTAAAAGGAAAACTATCACAGATAAGTCATTTCCAACCATGACTTGTAGGTATGAACAACGAAAATAAATCGCTGTAATAAGTATTTATCCGATATGGTTCCCCTTAACAAGCTGTTTATATTTTCAGCGGGCGCCGGGACTATAGGGCGAGCGCTGCGGCGGCCGTACCGCGGCCTGCGGCAGTGGTCGACAACGTTTGGCTCAAATAATAAGTTTATTGTTAAAAATAATTTTTTAATACAATTTTTTATCACCAATTGTACTTATTGTTGACTGTACTTGTGTTGTCATCCAACTTTCATTATCCGTACCGAATATCAATTCAACCTAAACTGGGTCGAATTGATCAAGCAAGATTTGACCCGAAAGTACATTTATACTTAGTTACATTTAAAAATTGCAAGTTAAATAAAAGCTTGTAAACTTAAACATAGTGACGTTTCGCTTATTTTAATTAAGCGAGTGAAATGTACTTTGTATTACTTTTAAGTGCGTAAGTAATTTAAATTTTTAATTTGGTCACTTCGTAGCAAAATGTGGACTTGGCAGGTATGATAGGAGCGTCTGCACACTGTATTTTTTTACGCTTAGACGACGCACAAACGCCGTACGTTAGAATCGATACTAAATTTTGTACAATTAAATGACCAAATCATAAGACAGCCGGAGAAATTATATGGGCACAAGAGGCATATTTCATCTCAACCCAACAACAACAGAACAACAACAGAAGGATTCCAGATTACCAACCTAGAGAGGTTGGTAATCTGGAATCTTTCTGTTGTTGCAGGTGTTTTAAGTGCAGAGGTGATTACTTATTATCAAGTGACAGGTGAGGTTGTGCTCGTCTGCCTTCGTTCTGGTATATAAAAAAACATGTCTTAATTTCTGTGCCAAAGGTTGCAAACCCCCGCATTACCGAATCATTTCCTCGCGTATTGTAGAGCTAATTGGGCAGCAGTTGATGTGTTTGCCTCCATGTTGACGTAAACATTGGGATTACACAGTAGAAAGAGTTAAATATAGAGAGCTAGGCTCAACTAATTAATAATTATAAATAAATATATAAATTCTCTTAAACTTTATTGAATCAGGCGTTACTTTGCGGAGGTCCATATTTATGAACTAAAAAACAAATTCCTTTGCTCACCCGCGACCACTAATGACAAATAGTTATATCTGTGCGGCAAATGTATGTTTCCATGCAACACCTCCGCCTCCACTGCTACACGAATCAACACATGCCACACAGACCCAACTATCACCACCACCACTATACTAAACGCTGACGCGTTTCGGCACTCTCCACGAGGCCATTTACGAAGCACAACAACAACCGCTCAACATGCCACCACTTCCACTACTGACATATGTAAACCATGTACTCAACTTAGTTAATGACAATATCAACATACCCACTAATATTTTATAAATTCCAAACTACCCTTTTATGTAAGTCCTAAACTACCCTTTTTTAAAAAATGAATTCCAAACTACCCTTTTTATTTTTATTTTTAATTTACGCCAGGTACCCCGTTATTTTTAACCGAGTACGGTAAAAAGAGAAGTCATGTTCTCATTATTACTAAGACACATTATTAAAATTAGAGCCAAGTCGTAACAAAGGCGAAGAAACCAAATTAACTTGTTCATTAATAATAGACCCCATGTTGTTGTACCTAATTATTTCCAATTGTTCTAAAACCGATAGCCGCAAACCCTTATCACAATAATGTAAAATTTCGTACGTATCTAAGTCAAACAACGAATGATTCGTTTCTAATAAATGCTTGGCAAAGTTTGATTTCTCTGGATGATCATGCCTATATGACGAGACATGCTCTTTAAATCTAGTATCAAAGCTTCGACCGGTTTGTCCAATGTATACTTGACTACAGTCGCCACAAGTGAGTTTATATACGCCCGACCTGTTCCCTTTATCCACCTTTTCTTTGTTATTACAAAGTCTAGAACGTAAAGAATTAGTAGTCTTAAAGGCAACATTGATGTTATTTGATTTTAAAATATTATAAATCTTGTCAGACAACCGGCCAACATAAGTAATACTTAGAAGAAAAAAAACGTAAAATAATACTCTAAAATAATGATAAATAAATAAAATAAAATGCGTTTATTTCAGACAACAGAAACTACAGCCTAAAGTTTTATGGACTAGCACTAAGCAGCAGAAATATGAAGTCGGTGCGGTGCGAGCGGAATATTCTTTGAATGAAGCACCGACTTCATATTTCTGCTGCTTAGTGCTGGGCCATAAAACTTTAGGCTGTAGTTTCTGTTGTCCGAAATAAACGCATTTTATTTAATTTTATTTTATTTATTTATCATTATTTTAGAGGATTATTTTACGTTTTTTTTCTAAGGTTTTTTTTTTGAAGGCGGTTTTAGTTTTGTGTTAAAAGATTTTTATTTCACAATTTTACGTTAATTTAACATTTTCAGAATTATCCTCCAACTCCTAACCGTTAAGGAGTTGTACCTTCTATCATCAGCTCATCAACATAAGATGATGACTACCGGACGCAAATACTTGAATAGCCTTAGAAAATATATGAAACACATGATACGTGCCTATAAAATTTGAGGGTTCCCCTCGATTTCCCTGAGATCCCATCATCAGATCATGACTTGGTGACAGTGGGACCACCTCAGGAGTATACCCTTTCGAATAATGATTTAACATTTTCAGAATTATCCTCCAACTCCTAACCGCTAAGGAGTTCTACATTCCATCATCAGCTCATCATCATGAGATGATGACTACTAGACGCAAATACTTGAATAACCTTAGAAAATATATGAAACACATAGTACGTGCCTGAAAAATTTGAGGGTTGCCCTCGATTTCCCTGGGATCCCATTATCAGATCATGACTTGGTGACAATGGGACCACCTCAGGAGTATACCCTTTCAAATAAAAAAATATAATTGAAAATCGGTCTACAATTGACGGAGTATTCGATGTACATACATAAAAAAATAAAAAAATATATACATACAGTGGAACGTAAAACCTCCTCCTTTTTTTGAAGTCGGTTAAAAATTTTAAAAAATAATAATAATTACTTCATTTTACTATAATAATTAAAATTACTTATAAAATTTGGCACAGGGTATATGCCGGTCGCCACAACAACGCAAATAAAATGATGCTTAATTGTTAGAAAATACTGTCAAAGTTGGTCATCAATAAATAACAAGTAGTATGAATGTACAGCTCACGTCCTGTTAACAAACGTACTTCTTTTTCAATCTAAAAAAAACCGAATCGACAAAAAAAAAACTGATCCCAATTAATTTAAATACACGAAAATCGGCATTTTTCAACATTTTCCTTTTTTTTTTTCTACAAAAAAATTCTAAAAATTAATCGTCAAAAAAAACTATACACTTAATTACTATAATTAGCGAACCTACTACTGACGGCGGCTGGACAGACGACGGACATAACATAAGCTGAAACGGAGACGTTTCGCTCACTTCGTTTGATCAGTCGATAAATAACAAATTGTTTTTCCATACTTATAGAATAACAGTAATTTTTATCTACCCCTGATGACCCACTACCCAATCTAACTCAATAATGAACCCACTCCCCCTGCGCGCGCGCCGACGTTGATCGCGCGCGGCACGCGACGGGAGGACTTATTGCTAATCAGCTTCTATCAGCTGTCATTAGAATGAGGTAATCATCAGAGGGCATAGGATAACAAACTAGTTAATAACTAATAACACAAAAAACATAACACATTGATTATGACTTTATGAGTTTACAATGGGGTGGTAGATAAGGTATTTTTTACACGAGTGCCCAAAGAAAAACAGTGTAGTTGTTTTCAGGGTTCATTGTAATTACAAGTTTTTCAATGTTTGTAAGTACAGTCAAGTGCGAAAATATGGGCGCATACAACTTGCTCAAAAATATGTCCCATGGGACATCATGGCTCTGTCGGCGAATTAAGGTTGTGGTATTGTTGTAGTGATGGATTAATTCGATACATATTTTTGCACGTAACCTTACGTACCTTATGTTACATTGGGGTCAAATCCAGCAAATTGAATTCGTCCCACTACCAGTGGTCAGAACACTTGAAATTTGGAATGGTTATGTAAATTGATTGACAATACAAATACAGTAAAAACAAATAGAGGCGGCAAAAAATCTTCTATTAAAAATGTTGTTTTTTAAACAACAAACTTATTATATACCTATCTAGCACATGGTTGAAAACAGGCATGGAGTCATTTGATGGAAAGCAATTTTTAATAATTTCTTAGTATTCTTAGCCCTAGAGAATGGTAACATCTGGTCCTTCTGATACAGCGAATGTTCGACGACCGAATAGCCTAGTGGTTAGAGACCCTGACTATGAAGCTTGAGGTCCCGGGTTCAAATCCCGGTCGGGGCAGATGTTTGTATGATGAATATGAACGTTTGTTCTCGGGTCTTGGATGTTTAATATGTATATAAGCATGTATTTATCTACATAAGTATGTTTATCCGTTGTCTAGTACCCATTGTACAGGCTTTGCCTAGTTTGGGACTAGGTCAATTAGTGTCAATTATCCCGTGATATTTATTTATTTATTTATTTATTATTAGTCTATGCCATAGACTCTACGTGCTGTGCCAATTAAAAAAACTGCCACCAGACTTTCTTTATACGGATTCCATATTCCTCTTAATGTTAACCCTTGTGATATTGCACCCTTACCAAATCGCAATACGCACCCCATAAGGCTATGTAGACAATGCGCTCGATGAGCCGGCACTGATGTGGACACGCCCTATCGGTTACTATCCGTGATGACACATTGATTATGTTACTCTTGATATATTGTACGTAGTGTAAAGGGTAGCTTTTAATTGATGGCACGTTTCATAGGGAACTATTTTTTTAATCATAGGTGCAGAATTAAATGTAAAAATATCGTCACATTATTTAATGAAGGCTTCACAGACGAATAAGACTAATGTGGGTACTTAAGCTAAACTAGATGTGGCTTTCAAAATGAAAATCTCTGCACAAAAAGCCAGAAACGATCAATGTATTCTACCGGTGCTCACTTATGACTTTGAAACGTAGGTTTTCACCAAAGAAAGTATCAATAGACCAGAAGTGGCCCAGAGAGCGGTAGAAAGAAAGCTGGTAAGTGTGACACTGATGGATAGCAAACCCGACAAATTATGGCTTCGAAAGCAAAGCAAAATTGCAGATGTGACAAAACGAGTTTTGCATCCAAAACGGAAGTGGGCTGGTCATGCCCTTAATGCGAAATCCTGGTGCAAACGTCTCCTAGAGTGGAAGCCATGGGGGGAAGCGTCCACAAGACCACAGATGGTTTGGAAAGACGACGTGAAGAGGGCAGCCGGCTCGAATTGGATGCAAAGAGCTCAATGCCGCAAGGAATGGAAATTGTTTTAGGAGGTATACACCAAAAAGGTTAAAAGAGACTGATGTGACGGAACGTTTTGGATCTCTGTCGAATCTCAATGTCATTTCTCACAAGCCTCGACAGTGTAGCGACAGCTTAATGATGTTTGTTTCTGGACGAGAGTGATTTGAAATTGACGTTTGACAGTGACGTTTGTTTGAGTTTGAGATTCGTGGCCGCGTCTTGTCATTCCCATCTAAGATGGAGGCGGATGTAATGCTGTGTCGGAGCCCGAGTGAGCTGGGAGGCCTGCGTCGTTGTACCTGGGTGCATCGGCCTTTATTACAGCCGAATGGCTGAAATATTTAGTCGAAAGAACTTCAAAAGGGTAGGTTCAGTTATTCCTGAAAATATTATTATTTTTTTTTTAATTTTGACACTAATGTGTGCTAATCATTTCAGGATTAGGGACCCCAATTTTTAATAGTGCCAGGAGAAGACACTCACAAAGCATTTGTCGTTTCGTCGGTGAGTGTAGTGATGACTGTCAGTTTGGAAAGGATCTCCACCAAATTTGGTGTTAAAACTTAGTATTTTGTTACAGGAGCTGTTTTTTAAAAGTACACTAGATACTGGGTAGGGGAAGGTTTTCAGTCCTTCAAGGTAAGCATTGACTATGTTTTCTTCCTCTTAAATCTGGTGTGTGTGCTAAGACAGCTGTTATAAATATTGTTCCTTTCCAGGGCGGGAAAAACACATATATATATAAATATATATGATATAATATCATGACAGTATTACTGATATTACGTTTATATCAGAGATAATACTTCAATTCTCAAAAGCTCTTGGCTGTTCCTTCTGTCTCTCTATCAACCTATCATCAAGACAGAAAGCTTGTCCACAACACCCCGTCGGAGGCAGAGAGAGGAACAAGGAGCTTCACTACAGGACCAGGAGCGGTCTAGCCGGAGCTGGCATCCCGGATAGGTCGTGACGAGTCAGGTTTGACAGCAGCCGACTGTAAGTGTATTCATCTCTCTCAGCAATCAACGGGTTGTAGTTAATATAATGTAGTAACATAGTTTCGAACCAGAGGCAACAAGTTTACCATCCACGCGAACCGCAACGCGACTCTGAGTTAGGCTTCTTCTTGGTATGGGGTTCAGGCTTTACACTTAAGGATCCTACTATGTAAACCTGGCAACCAGCAACTTGATCCAGAAATACAGAACTCCCATATTCAAAGAGCCTTGTTTTCTTTCATCACCAATATCTATAACCAATTCTTAAATTTTATAAACACACTGGAGCAATTAAGTTTCACTGAAGAAGATGAAAAAGAAGAACTAATAAAGAGTACAACACGTTTTAATTTTTTTTTACTATGGATTGGTTATTTTAGTCATCGTCAAGTTGTGTTATCTAATTCAAATTGCCCTTCACGCACAAATAGACGACACACTCTCCAAATATCGCAAATTATTCAATGTTAATTCAAGTAACGGAATTCAACAGTGAATTAGTTCTAAATAATTAACCCCGAGCCGGCGCGTGCGCTCGCCCCTAAAAACAACCCCATATTCAAATTAACAAAGCATTACTGTGTATTCCGAAACAATTATTTCACCCACCCTTCCCTCCAACCATCATAACGACCAGAATTCTAAAACCCGAAATACACCTTAAAGTTAAACACTCTTGGTTGAATTTGGTCTGGATGTGGGTGGTGGTTACTCGGTTTTGGAGTTGGGGTGTTACGATGGAAGTAAAAAGGTGGCACGCGCCCTGTCGTACGCGATGCGAGTATCTTCCCTAACCATCGGTGATCTAGATAGTGATGTGGTTGGTAGGTGAAGTATCGATATAACTAATGCACTTTCTGAAGACGTAGATTTGTTTTTCTCACGAAAATGTTCTTAGCTAGATGATCAAGGCGATGTGAAACGACTTGCCTTTTTAGCTATTTATTAATCGTAATTTAAAATATCTTATTATGATACGAGCATAAGATTCAGGTGTGATAGATGTCATTAAGTACGAAAGATTCGTTTGTCATAGGACTGTTTCTCGAAAAATTGTCTCGTCAGTAATATTTTTGTAACTAAGGAAAAGTCGTGTTGATATCTTTTAAGTAAATCTAATCCATCTGCCTATTGCAATCGATATTAAACATAGAGAAACACACAAAAGGAAGTCAATTACATTCAATAAGTATTTGGATATATTTAATTGTAACAAACAATAATAAAAACGAATACTAAACTAAGCTAGAACAATAAACTATACATAACTAAAAATAAATAAAACTAGCTACTTAGCTTAGGTTTTGCCTAGAATTGACGTCAGAAAATATTCTAAGTGATTTTCGTAAGCGGACAAAAAAAATTGTAAAGAAGAGAATTATAAAAGAGTTTGCAAAACAGTTTTACATCGATATCGATAAAACGTCCGTGCGTCGGCGCGAGTACAGCCTTAGCAGCGGTGAGCGTCGTACGCGCAGGTGCCGGTTCCGCTCTGCGCCGTTGCTTATCGCCGATCCACACCTGGATAGATCTCCAGATAGGATTTGTCCAATATCAGGAGTCTAGACTCGTCAACGGCATCGATATAACTTCATTTGCTTGTGAATCCAAAGTTACGCTATCAAAATCTTCAGAGGGTCGAGCACGACTTTATGAATGCTGCGTAACGTTGCGGTTATCGTATCGAGATCGAGAAACCTCATACAAAATTTTAGTTACAAATACGCTCACGAGCGGGCGCTGTTCCAAACGTCACACAAACTCGACAACGTTTACTATTCGATTTTACGTTACGCAGCATTCGTAAAGTCGTGCTCGACCCTCTGCAAATTAACAAGTGACACTACGTTTGCTAAACAGACGTTGCTTCGATCTGTTAAAACTGTTAATAGTTGCTATACTAGTGTCTTTAGAGTTACGTAGACCTGCGAGCTCATTTTTGAAATTTTTTGTAAAATTTTTTTGGTTGTACGGTCAAGTGCAAAAATATGTATCGAATTAATCCACGACCTTAATTCGCCGACATACGAGGGCTGTTTGATAAGTGCCCGTTTATGGAAAAAAAAAACATTTTTTTTTTGTATACGTATATGCATTTATTTTTCTACGTAGTCACCGTTTAACTCAAAGACGGTTGTTCTCCCCCGCTTAAACTCGTTATACCAATATCTGACGGTTGTCATAGAAGGAGCACATTCACGGTAAACCGCTTGCATTCTTACTTTTATTTCATCACATGTTTTTCCTTACAAAAATAAGAATCTAATTACAGACTGATACTGTTCTTTCTCCATTTTAACAATTTTAAGTTCACGCCCTCACTGAATCGTTGTCAAAGGAGAAAAAAAAACAAAAGAATGCCATTTTTTTTTTAATTTTCCCGCCTCTGAAAAATGGCTTAAAAAGGTGGTATACTTATTTGCGGCCAGTGATATTAATATATTTAGAAAACGGGTACTTATCAAACAGCCCTCGTAAGAGCCACGACGTCATATTTCTGGGCATTTTCATTTAACTTGTGCTATTTAGGTTAAGTTTAAATCACGTCTTAATGGTCAGTTTTGTGTCTCAAACTGATCATCAGTTTTGTGACGACTGCTAACCATGGTTAACTAATTAATAATTCACTGAAAACGCTCTTTTGAGTAAGTAGTATGTAAGAGATGGCTGCAATGTAGGGAGACACAATTAGTCAGCAGTGTACTTTTTAATCATTTATTAAGTATACTCACAACTTAGGATACTATAATTATACACAACCAGTTAGCCAGTGGATGTTAATCCTTGCAGGCCAGTAATATTAAATACGTTACACGTATGAGGCGAAGTCAATCAAACAAGAAGCTAAGTTCCCAGGAACCCTGATTTATATAACATTGTCTCCCCGCTCTTCTCCCTCCAACGATTCCTTTAACTGCCAGTGCCGCCAACATGACATCGTGCCAACTTTCGTAGAGATGCCAGCTTCCACTGACGAAGGGATGTGACGTCACTTCTTCATTGGTGTGAAGGCGCGACGAAAACAGTGGCGCCAACAAGTATGCACCCACATTTTTACACTTGACTGTACGTACCATTCACCGTCTTCAAATTATTTGCTAAAAAAAATTGAGCATAAACTTTCAAAACCAATCGCATTTTTTTGTAGGTACACTTAAAGCTTATTTTACAAACACATCACTCAAAAAACCGCAAAACGCAGCCACCGATCATGATTAAAAAAATCACAAAGGGCTCGTCAGCTCAAAGACCACCGAACAATACTCATCACTTGGCAGAATCCTTAAGCTTGCGCATGCGATCTTTAGAATTGTAGCCAACCTAAGCATTAGTTCACCACAATTTTGGCTCAGCTAACCAACATACCTACCTATAGGATAAATCACACAAATTGCGTTACTTGCGTTGCATCGCGGGCTTAGAGTGTTAGCCGCTTAGAAGTTATCGATCAAGGGCCACAATGTAAAGCGATTTGCAGGATTTTTCACGCACAAAGTGGGCATTAGTTATGAGGTTGCATTGTGACGGGGTCGATAACCAGGTTAGTGGTAAAGGTAATTGATAAGGTAACGACGCCTATTACCGTGGTACTTAAGGAAGTTTTCGAATGAGACCGAAAAATTAAGGGTATCAAAGCTCCTTAACGACCGAAATTGTTTTTTTATGTAAGAGTGTTCATTGAACATTCAGCGTCGTAACGTTTTGGACTTATTTTACTTGTACTTAATTTATATATGTATATTTTTTTTTAACCAAATTACGTAAGTTTTCTATTACCGTGGTGTTGGTAATAGACAGGCTGTGATTCTATTACCGAGGGTACAAAAAGCAGCAATTTTCTACCTTTCATTGATTTCTTTATTATTTGTTGTTCATTTATAACCTCGAACACAAACGTGTATAAGGGGTGTATAGTTAAATAGCTAAATTTTTGTGTTTATAATTGATGATGAATTAAAATTATAAAGACAAAAAAAATAGTAAGGTAAGGATACAGAGGACATATCGTTACCGCACAATATATATGATATTGACTATACTCTCACGGAAGAAAGTTGTAGTCGGCACATATACCTTTAAAGTTGGGCCCCAAGGTACGAGGGTAGCTCTTTGACTCACTCACATAGCAGACAAATGGATTCACATATCATACTTAGTCGTTTTATACTCCAGGCATTTTACCAACTTTACAAATGCCAGTGTAATGTAGGGTGTTAGCATCCATGCTGCAAGTGCATGGTGCGGCCCTGGCAAGCTAGACTAATCTGCTTATTTTAAACTTAGAATTTGATCAAAATAAAGGAACACTTGGTTCCCAAACAGCAGATGAGTCGGGCTGGGACCTCGGACTAAGATAGTTGCATTTCCGAATTTGTAATATCTTTAAGCCCCTGCTACTTGAATAAAGACCCAGTCCTGACTAAGAATACCATCCTTTATTTCTAATTTTACCGTTAGGACGCGTCACCGTACCTTCTCCAGTGCCCACTTCCTTGGCTACGCCCCACAGTACAATGAAAACTAGGTGTTAATTTTGCTGACATACGAATATGGGTGAGGGTAAACGAGATCACTGAGTGACTTCTTGATCACCGGCAGTGACAGCTAACCTCAATCCACTATGTTGACTCACCTGTCTACGACAGAACAGCAAATAAGCTGCATGTTAGTAGACGGGTTCATAACATGTCATCATTCAGAAATAAGGCTTTTGGCAAATAGTGATATCAATGTCATGGATAAGAATTTAGTCACCAAGTGAGATTCAAAAATCGACCCTCTGGCCTGTGTTGTGTCTTATCCTCAACTTGACAATCTAAACATTCTACGTAATTGGAAGTAAATTTTATTTTGAAAAACCGCTGATCTCCTAGCCCCGACAGGATTCTTAAAACGCTTTTTTAAAGAAAGGACTTTCTTTTGTTAGTCCTGTAATCAAAACATTGCCGAGTATACTTACAAGAAAATTTACAAGATAGGATTCAGCCTCGAACCGATTGCAAGTAAAATGAAAGCTGTAACAGTACATACCCCGAACACGAATATTCGAATCCTACCGTACCGCTATCAATGATATTACACATGCATAAACAAGAGGTAGATCTGTCATCAGCACGCCGAAAATGAAGCGCCGAATAGGGTCCAAACTTGCGCGCAAATGTCAACATGTTCAGAACATGTCTTTCGACTGTTTCATCATCATTATCATGTCAGCCGATTGACGTCCGCTGCTGGACGGCGGCCTCCCCCGCGGCTCTCCCCTCACACCGGTCTTGTGCTTTCCGCATCCACCGCGGTCCCGCAATCTTTACTAGCTCGTCGCTCCATCTTGTTGGAGGCCTACCGACAGCTCGTCTCCTGGTCCGTGGACGCCATTCGTGAACCTTCTGACCCCATCGGCCATCAGTTCTGCGAGCAATGTGCGCCGCCCACTGCCACTTAAGTTTCGCAATTCTTCAGGCTATCTTCGGCGGGCTTCGATTGTTTTGCGAGTCAAAAATCCGCTAGGATCACTAGACTTAGTGTCGAGTGAGGTCTCTCTGTCAATTTCCACCAATCATAGGCCAGTACCTTGTCTCTCATTGGTGGGTTCACATGCCACTAGCGATTCTAGCGGATTTTACTCGCAATAACCCTCATTGCTTCCAAGCTTTTTTTTTATACGACGAGGAAGCCAAACGAGCAAGTGCGTCACCTGATGACAAGTGACACTGCCCATAGACACCCGCAACCCCGGAGGGTTTGCAGATGCGTTGCCAACCTAAAGCGCTAAGATGAAATGCCTCTTGTGACTGTGATTTCCTCTACTGTCTTACTCTCCACACCGGAATACAGCAGTGCAAGCACTGATGCTTATCGGCAGGATTAGCGAGTAAGATGGTGGTAGCGATCCGGACGGACCTCGCACAAGGTCCTACCCGTAAGCTATCTGCAGGTTCCTCTACCACGTTTAAGCCGGAATATTATTATTATTATAAAATCAGACATGATGTAACGGTTAGTCATGTTTCTGATTCGGTAGTCAGTTCCCTGTTGGAGTAAATTGGGCATTTAGCGAGTATTAGCGTGCGCAGGCGGCGCCGCGGGCGGCCTATAGCGCACGCGCGACGATGGGCCGGTTAGCAGTTAGCAGACAGAGCATGCACGACGACCGGTGGGTAATTTTGTGACTCAAAACTTAACGTTTGTTGACCCAAAGTTAACGATTTTGAAGGGTTAAGAAAATAATAATTTATGTTAAGAATTCTTATAGGTTCCTACACCATCTGCGCGTTGCAATCAGCAGAGCTAACTACGGCTATGGCCACATATAGGTTTAATATGTATATACGTAGAACTGATGGCCGATGGGGTCAGAAGGTTCTCGAATTGCCTCCACGGACCGCGAGACGAGCTGTCAGTAGGCTTCCAAACAAGATGGAGCGACGACCTAGTAAAGATTGAGGGACCGCGGTGGATGCGGAAAGTACAAGACCGGTCTGAGTGGAGAGCCTTGGGGGAGGCCTATGTCCAGCAGTGGACGTCTTTCGGCTGACATGATGATGATGATGTATATGAATAGCGTATGGACAGGCCCTTCGGTACTTTGTTTTTGCTGCCAGTTTTGTGGCACTAATCAGTGCCAGCGACATGAACGGAGCGCACGCTGCTCACCGCCGGCGGGCTCGCTCCGTCTTTCCTATGTTCAAAATGTTCCAAAGGGCATATCCTGATGTTTATTGTATCTTCACTAAAGGTTTACGAAGAGAGACTTGCGGTTTTCATAGATCTTCGTCGCTCGAGAATACCCTTCGTCGAAGGGACGAGTGCCCTCGATAAAGCATTTTTTTACCACAAGGAAGGCAAACGAGCAAATGTATCACCTTATGGTAAGTGATCATGATCACCAATGCCCATAGACCACCGCAACCCCGGGGGTTTGCAGATGCGTTGCCATCCTACAGGGCTAAGATTAAATGCCTTTTGTGCCTGTAATTTCCTCGGCTGTCTTACTCTCCGCGTCGGAACATAACAGTGCAAGCGCTGCTACTTAGCTTTAGTGCGCTATCTCGTGTCCAGGTAAGCTGATAAGTTTGGAAGGAATGCGTTGTCTTCGGTTTACGAAGTAATCGCATAGATGGCGCTAGTGATAAAAACGAGCTAAGATTTGAATATATGGGAAAAATTCGGCTATTTCCTCTATGTTAATTGTGTAGGGGAAAGGCTCACGACCCGGAGTGTCAAGGATCCGGGTTCGATTCCCGGGGTTCGTATTTTTCTGGTTTTTTTCTGTGTATCCATGTTTCAGTGAGTTTATAAAAAATATAATTTTATGTTCACGGGAAAACCGTAAAAAAAAATTGGAGAAAAAGTACAAAAAAAAAGATACTTCAACTGAGATCCAACCACCGACACCTCTGATCTACCCTACTCTGCAATCAAATCGATATCGGAGCCACGAGCGACGGCTGTCTGCCCGGTCTTTAGCGGACCAATTTATCAAATTAGTATTATGTCAGAGAATGCATGCGAATGTTGAATCATTCACATTATTATTCGTTCATTCGTGCTACCGAACGTATCTTCTATCGATGAATGAATGAACATATAGATGTGTTACCAGGACTGACTATTATAAAGCTACAAGTTACAATTTACAAGTGGTAGTCTCTTACTAATAAAAGGCGGTAGAACGAGACTTCCGCTTGTAAATTGTAACTTTGTAGCTTTATGAAACACGGCCCCAGTAGTAGGTAAGCTGGTAAGTGATCACGCTGGTAGACTCAAAAAAAATGACGTGTAAAAGAGCATTCAACTGCCTATATGCTGAATAAAATTTTGAATTTTGAATTTTGAACTACTGGCTGGTGTCTTTACATTTTCACTTATCAAGCTTCCGAAAACACTCATAAAAAAACCGATGCCTCACTTATTATACTGCAATTAAAACTATTTTTAATTTAATAAAACTAATAATAGGAGACAATTCGATCACTGAAAATGATGACGTCATAGTTCTGTAATTCAATACAAACTTCATATTATTGGGATCCGATGAAATTGACATTTCAAAAATAGTTGCTGATTTGACCAAGAGGCATCATCTCTACCTATTACAGAAGCGCTGTCAACCAAGACGAAAGTATTAACGAACTTTTGATATACCTACATACCTACTCGTATCGTAGCATCACTAAAAGCGATTATTGATTCAGTAAGATGTTTTGCATCAACAAAAAAATATATTTTTACTACTTTTACTAAAAGGAACATACAAAGATACCCTTTGCATAGCATCCCGCGGATAAAAAGTTCTTGTCTACGCTTTTAACTCATCTAAACCTAATGAAGAAGTATCAATGTTAAGATTTAACTTAATCGAATGTTATTGTAATTTTCTAACTGATCAAATTGATTTTTAGAATTCATTCAATTTAGCAGATAATCAGTTACCTTTTCATGCCATGGATTTGATCTCAAATAAAAAAAACATGTTTTTCGGAAAGCAATTTCACTGCAGACACTGCAGTGTTATAATATAATACATGACATATAATTCGTAGTCATTCTTCTGGGAGCGCAAGTTTACCTATGTTTTATTGTTATGTTTTAAATTTCGGTCGTCATTGGGTCTCTAGTCGTTTCCATTTAAGTATCATTCGAAACGACAGCGCAAATGTTTGTACAGTCGGGGAAATTAACTCCTGACCCACCATAGAACATTTTCATAGTAAACGTCATAACGATTTTCCTTGTCAAGCCATGCGATGTCACTATATGACGCTTACAATGAAAAGGTTCCATGGTGGGTCAGGAATTAATTTCCTCGACCCTACTTTCTGTGACTTTGTTCCTTTCACTAAGCATCTGTTTCACCACCCTCAGAATTTATAATATCTGACAAATAAATGTGATAAAATAAACAGAATATCAGTCAGAGATATTTATTGAAAGTTGGTGAAACAGTCGGTAACTATACCTTTTTAAGTAGGTAAGTACTTGTCTTCTTTATTTTGTTTTCGTCATCTTGTGGGCAAAAATTCGTTTCACGCACAATATTAATGCAAAAAATAAATATCGCAAACTTAAACTTAAAGTCAACACCGGAAGTGCTATTTGTCCGAAGCTTACGCCCATTTGTTACCGACTTCCGGCCGCGCAGCCTCCGTGAGGTGCGAGCTTCCGCTTTCGAGTTATTTATGAGATCTCATAATTTTGTTGTAATCTGTACATAACTTGAAATATGGGTATTAAGTTAATTTAAAGACGATTTGGCTTAATGATGGTCTTTGGCACTGAGGGTCGAGCACGACTTTTCGAATCCTGCGTAACGTTACGATTATCGTATCGAGATCGAGAAACCTCATACTAAATTTTACATACTTATATAAACTCGATAACGTTTATTATTCGATTTTACGTTAAGCAGGTTTCGAGTATTCGTACTTGGGCCTCAGAACTATATCAGGTAGAAGGATAGAGTGTATGTACAGTCAGCAGCAGAACTAACCAACCAACCAACCAGAGCAGAGCAACCGAAGCGGTCACAGCAATGATCTGCACAAGCTCTTATGTCTATAACAATAGAGCCGTGGTTAGGTAATTGTGACCGCCTAAATTGCTTAGCTACTTCTGCTGCTGACTGTGAGAACCTATTTGCCCTTAAACTTTAGTTTTAGTTCGTTACCGATCGCTTTCTGCGAGGTTCAATTTTAAAGACAATGCCTCGTTACTGTTTGAAGACCACCACAAGACCATCAGAAGAGCTAAATCTAAATAAAAGTTCTTAAAAACTACAGGAAAAAAAAGACGTCGAACGGTATAGGAAAAATCTATATAATATTTGTTAAAATTCACGTATATTAAATCATTTTAAGTATCATTAATTTGTTAAGCGTAACGAAATAGTCGAGGCGGGCTTAAATATGATAATCTTATGCATAACTAATAAATAATATCTAATTCTATCATTGGTATTCGGTATACAGTTTTTTGTACAAATTAAGAAGCTCTGTAACCAGCGGGGTACGGGGTTTAGTCAATAGCGGTATCTTTTGGCCTAAAAGCAGAAGCCTCGCTTAAAAAGTCCTCATTTTGACCCCAGGGGATAAAAGTACTCCCTTGAGAACAACCCAGACTACAGAAATTCATAAAAATATAGGACATATTTTGATATTTACAAGTTTTTTTATGAACTAGCATAGCCTCAATGTTTGCGTATTGATATACAATCTTACAAGTTAAATTCTACCGACCTCTAGTGGTCGGATTATCTTCAAAATGTGTATCACTCACTTGCTTTCGGTAACAAGTGCTACCAGCGTTATATGTCTACAAATGGCTTTTGTTAGCTGGCCCCTATTTCACAAACTTTACAATTGTCAGTTTTCAATGACAATTCGGTGTCAATTGCTTTTGCAATTGTAAAGTTTGTGAAATAGGGGCCTTGAGTACCTAACCATGCGATGTTCCTGCGATTTTTTTTCTTTTTTTTTCTGTAGGGGGATCGCGGGACCGCGTTGGATGAGGAAAGCACAAGACCGGTCTGAGTGGAGAGCCTTGGGGGAGGCCTATGTCCAGCAGTGGACGTCTTTCGGCTGATATTATGATGACGATGATGTTGTAAGTTGTAGCGAAATCAAATGTGTCGTTCGTCTCTTTCTACTTTGGTTTTACAAGTCAAAAATCATATTCCCCATATTCCCATCTAATTAAGTGGTGAAAAGTAACCGATGCTTAGCATTTTTATCAAACAGCCATAAATTACAGCACGGAGGCTGACAAAGCGCGCGATAGGGCCTATACTGTATTATTTTCGTATAAATCAAACCAACTTTTTGCCGCCATCATCCAGGACAAAATATAAAACTGTCACCGTCCACCGCAGAATAAAAGATGTCCATATTTAAAAAGCCGTTTGAATGTTCCAATAAAATATCTTTCGGTTTTCAAATTCGGAATAAATTTTGTGTCACCTGCGCCCGAGCAACCGGAAGAAGTGCGATCGCCGGCCCTTTCGCTGGTAGCGCTGCGTCCCTCTCCGATTGTCTTTTAAGCTTTTATCGTTTGTTTTCGAACGAAGATTTGTATCGAGATAATTTCATGCTTGTTTTATACGCTATAAATTACAATAGTTCTACAGATGGTGTAGATAGAATAGTGGGTAATTTGTACGGTAGCGTTGACAGGTGACAGCCAGGGTAGATAGAGAAGAAATATCTGTCATAACATCCAAGGTTTTCCTAAGAAAAAGATATGACACGTAAAAAAAAGTCGAAATTTGAACGACGAGGTTAAAAGAATTAAAAAATGCAATTTTTTTTAACAATGCGCAGTGTTTTATTATCAAAATATTTCTCAATCCAATTAGGCCAAAAAATAAGCCCTCCCCTTCCCGGCTTAAAAAATGTAAAGTCATTAAAAACAATCGGATTAATAGCAATCCGTCTTAATGAAGAGGTTTCAATCTTGCCTATTTAGCTTCCTTTGTTTTTGCTCGAATGAAAAAAAAAACAAAAATTAATTACAACTCTTCCCACACACGCGAGATTTATACACTTTAAACTCTATGACTAAGAGGCTAAGAGTGATGAGAGTCGCTTTTTAAAAAGGAAATACTAGCACTGACGAGCCAAACCACGCCTTTTCCTTTGGGAATATTAATTCTAGTAATGTTAACATATTTCATTCCGCTACTGGATTAGTATTTGATTATCATTATTTATCTGTTTTTGTTGGGTCCGTTTTTTGACAGTTGCAGACTTGTAGCATAGTTTACGAACTAATGTCCTCTTGCAGCAAAATACGTATTAAACCCAGAGTTACGTCCAGTTTAGTTATGTCAAAATGTATAAAACTGACAGGGTTTAACCTGGTTTTAAGACTTAAACTAAATTGAAATTTTCACTACAAGTGGCCCTGTAAAACAAATACCTACATATTTATTGTTATGATTTAACAGTTAATTAGGTATTAGCAGTTTTTCAAGCTGTCATTGTGCCGATGCTTAATAACGGATGACGGTCATCTTTCTGCCAAGTTTTTTGAGGTGTATTCTTCTTAGCAAAACTTCTTTCGAAATCGCTGGTAGAGTCATAAATGTACCTACATGTAAAACAACCTTTGTACGCCTGGTTGCATTTTTTTTTAAATTTATAAACTAAATTAAGTTATAATGAACAACTGAATAAAACTCTGAGAACATAGGACCAGCTCTTCCTACAAACAAAACAACTCCATTCTCTTAGGTATAAAACATTCACATGACTGCATAATACCTACCACACGATTACCCAATCGAGAAAATATAGTCGTGAACCTTTAGGTATTAAAAGCGAACAATTCTAATTTGAACTTTTACTTCAAGTAAAGTTTAGTCGACAGCGTAATTACAGCACATCCTGTTCGTCCGTCTGTCTGTCTACATGTCCGTACTCGCGATAAAGATTAACCTTAATTTCGCATTGACCTTCGAAAGGTAATTGTACCATTAAATTGGTTTGGAACGCGATTTTGTACTAATCCTTGCAATTTTGTTAAACTTGCTTTAAGTTTACGTGAGAGTTTTGTGTGTAAAACTTTACTTCTTACTATAACTACTAAACTGTTTTTTATTATGTACGAAATTAGCTGTGCAAAATAACATTTTGTATTTCACATTTTCGTATAGGAAAACATAACTGTCATCGGAAATAAATAATAACATTGTCATTGTCACGAATTCAAGTTAGCCATCTAACAAAATACAGTCTTTATCACTAAAATTGTTTTATCCATTCGTTAAACAGTCCGCCATCTTACAGGATAGAGTCCTTCGACCATTCTGCTATGAAGATGTACCTAACCTATAATAATTCAAGTCAAGCAGATAATTCAGATATCACTTCTACCCTCGTCACCTCTGACATAGTTTAATATTCATTAAGCGATCAAAAATAAATTCACACCTTTATTTTAACAGTTATAATGACATAGGACTTATGTTAATGAGAATTTCATTGTTCTCATAATTTTTAATATGTCAAAAAAAAAATATAGCGTACGTTTATAGTACCCATGCACTCAGTAAAACATTTTTATGAACCCATAAAGTCATAGATTCTTTTAACATTAGGTATTTTATATTTTTTACAACCTATCTATTTTCTAACGACATCATTGCTCTATGTTCGACAATTGAACGGGCGTGCGTTATGAGCTGCTCTGTCATTGGCCTATAGGCGACCAATGGGATCGCTCGGAGTCATAGACGATAGGCGCGTGCGCGAGTAATGTCAAGTAATAGATAAGGCTGTGTAAGTGCCCTAAGCACGACTTGTCGAATCCTGCGTCACGTAAAATCGAATAGTAAACTATAACGAGTTTGTATGACGTTTGGAACAGCGCCCGCCCGTGAGCGTATTTGGAACTTAAATTTAGTATGAGATTTCTCGATCTCGATACGATAACCGTAACGTTACGCAGCATTCGACAAGTCGTGCTTAGGGCACAGTTGGTTGGCGTTATTGTAAAAAGAACCGTAAAAATACAGAAGCGGAAAAACTTGTTTATGACTAAAGTATGTTCCTATGTACATTAAAAATACCTGTAATAATTGTAAAGTAAGCAGGTAAGCTAGATTACGTTATGCTAAGTAATGATATATCTTATCCTATATATCATATAGATTATCCTACTTATTATTAGCAGGTAGTAAATAATACTAATATTACTAATGTGAAAGTTTGCGAGTAGGTAACAGACGTCTGTATTATATTAATTCTGATGTATCTAATTGTATTTGGTAAAAAATCGTATTTAAGGTAAATGTCCTTTTGCCTGATGCTATCCCGAATAGTTGGCACTTTCAACCTTAATACGTAGCAATACAGGTGACATCAGTGTGTTATTTATAGTAAAGTGTAAAATAGAACTGAACCAACCAAGTTTTTAAGTAGAGAACCCAATATAAAACGTTCGTAATTAAAACAAAGGAGTTTTTTTTAAACGAGATTTTTTTAAGGAATCCAAATTTACCTAAAACTACTAATTTCGTCTTAAAAAACGTCCATCCCGCTCTATCATTAAAACACAAAACGTGTGAACCTAATGACAGGTGCTGTCAAAGTCCATGACAGCGGCAACGTCTTTATTCCGACGGACTGTCAAATTTGACAGTTAATCGAGTCATGCGCGAAACTCATAGTGGATTCTGATATGTGGCAATTAGTGTCAATTATTCTGTTAATTGGGATGTAGGGTATTAAATGTAAAGTGATATAAACGGAAGTTTTACATCTTCATCGGTTTGTTGAAGATTTTATCACGTCACTACTTTTGTTCCCTCCAATACCGCGGGGTACCGTTATAATCTTAGCTAAATTCAATTAAAATCGGTTCGTCTGTTTTTGAAATATTGAACTGGGAACGGAAATGGGATTTTTCAACTTTTCTAAGTTAGGTTATTAGAATAATAAAATTATTGTCTTTAGATAGGTTTTAAATTAAAGATTCTTCAGTTTTAGATAGGTTTAGGATTTAGTTTTAGTTTATCTTTTTAGTATATACTTACTTCTAAATTCGTAATTCAATTGTTTGGTGGCCTTCTCATCAGCCCCATGCACACTGTAGATGTAAGACCTTATCTTACAATACTTAGATTGGTGTCACATTGCTAATGAGGGCCACAAAATCAACTAGGATCTCTAGTGTGGATTGAACGTATTTGTCAATTTCCACCAATCGTAGGCCAGTAGCTTGTTTTTCATTAGACACTAGCGATTTGACTCGCGATAACTCTCACTCATTGTTACACGTTATTTTGTTTACTTAAAAACCGGCCAAGTGCGAGTCGGAGTTCCGTAGAAAGATTTTAACGCTTTTCCCCAGTGTTAGCAGAGCCCTGCTCCTAAGCCAAATGTACGCAGTGTGGGGTCAACTTATATTGGTCTGCGAAATCTACAGACAGAAGTTAAGTTTTTGAGACTTTTCTGAATGGTTGTGCTATAAGAGTTAAGTACCTTACCAAATTTCAAGTTTCTCGGACAACTGGAAGTACCTTTTAGGTTTTCGGATTTCGGCAATTTGTATGGAAATTGCCTTTTCAATGATTGTATCTTTTGATTGCGTTGACTTAGAAAATTGATTTTTTCACAGCTTCAAGGGACCGCAAGCTTGAGTGTTTGGTATTAATTTCAGCATGCTACCTCCACATGGTCCAGAGAAAAAGGGTCTTGACAGACAGAGGGACAACAAAGTGATCCTATAAGAGTTCCGTTTTTTCCTTTTGAGGTGCGGAACCCTATAAATTGTCCAGAACGCCATCCATAACTCTGTGAGGTCTTCATAATCATTATTGCCAGGTTTGTCCCGTCTTTACTATGAGTGGCAGAACAATCAGTCAGCCTATGCAAATGTGGCAGATGCGAAACTTCCTCACAATAAATATACTGGCCCACTGTACCCTTCGTATTACTATATGCTATCTTAATGTGAAGGGAATAGTGTTGGTTAGGGAGTCGAAGTTAAGCTTAGTAAGAGCGTCCGGTCAGTTAGGGTGGATAGGATATGGGTTTAAAAAGTTGTTTTGTACCGGACAAATATTCTTGACGAAGCTAGTGGTTATAGGCCTCTTCTCGGAATGATAAGGGTTGGGCTATATAGTACTCACGGGGGTCCAGTGCAGATTGGGAACTTCACACACACCATTGAATTGCTACGCAGGAGCCATAGTTCAAACCACAAGGCTATCGCGACTTTTTTTACTAGAGGTACTTAAGTATGGAAGAAAGAAGAAATATCATAATTATTCACAAGTGTCATACTATAAAAGCATTACTTAATGTACCTACGTAAAAACAAAGAGTATTGTTATAACAAGGTTCGGTATTTTTCTTTAGTAATGAAACTGGTGGACCACTTCACTTACAAATTTTACAATTTTATTTCTTAAGACCCTTGATTCAAGTTATTTTGTAAAGAAACCACATTGTTGAAAACGTACAAAGCGTTTGAGAATTCACATTATAACTCTTAATGTTTTATTGTATTATTTTGATTTAGAATAAGGCTTCATTTATAGTGGCTTACAAAAATCTGCATTTGTGCATTTCCTCTTTAATTGATTTATGTGTCTTAACAACATTCTACATTTACTGTCTTTATTCATCCTAACTAATATTATAAATGCGAAAGTAACTCTGTCTCTATGTCTGTCTGTTTGTTACCTCTTCACAGGAAAACCGCTACACCAATCTAGATGAAATTTGGTAAGAAGGTAGTTTGAATATTGAGGAATAACATAGGCTACTTTTTATTCGGGGAAATCATATAGTTCCCGCGGGATAGCGATAACCGAAATCTACGCGGACAAAGTCGCGGGCAACAGCTAGTGTAGAATAAAACGACATTTTTAACTTTTGTGATTATTTATTAGGTACCTATTTTTTAAATAAACTCACACAAAGGCACTAAAAGCCTAATGTTATTCAGTAAACATTGTCTAAGAAATTTTTTCCTGTAAAGTAAGAAGTACCTAGTTGAAATAATAACATACATATTTTATTTCGCAAATTAAAGGAGGCGAGATACCTATTGATTTTTCAATAACATTTTTCTCTTGTTTAACTTTTTGTCTGTTAGGATTTGTTTGGGATTAACCTTGAGAAAGTTACTACGATTTATAAGTTTAATTATAACTAAGCAAATACTAAAAGTGCTGGATAATTTTCAACTTCGAAGAGGCTGTAGGATTCAAAAGAAAATAATGCATAAAATTCAAACATATTTCGTATATTTACAAATAAAAACATTGTTTGACAATCGTCATAAACACTATTCAAGTAGCATAATAACAAATTTATCTACAATACTGATTTTCTAGTCCCTTTATTGGAATGTCTAAACTATAATACTTGACGGCAAGATGACAAAATAAACTCTTATTCAGAGTCGGAATAAACTTAAAATTAGGCTAAATCGGTAGGACGGATTACACAGGCAACTTACAACTTAAATTTAAAATAGATTAAGTAAACATAATAAGCGTCAGACAAACACGACACCTCATTAAGTAGGCAAACAAGTGGCTCAACCGAAGTAAAAAAGTGGTAACACATGAGTATTCTTGTACTTAATTTTTACAATAAATAAATCCCTGTATTTATCTAATCTAAACTGATAATTTGGCAGGTTTAAACTAGCACTACACTAAAATGTCTGCAATACACATGGCACTAGACATACCTTTCACTGGAGCAGTTCGTATAGAGCAGCGATGTAAGTTTGGGCCATCTGGAGAGTCTCGTACTTCGACAGCTGACGATCAGCTCCCAAAGAAGGCAGATGTCCTCTGAGCCTGTCGAAAGCTTTGTTCAAATTCTGCATTCTCCTCCTCTCTCTCGCATTCGCAGCTAGACGTCTTCTCCTCAGCACAGCAACATTAGTAGCTCTCCCTCTTCTCTTTCCAGAACCTTCCATCAGTTCCGAGTCTTCAGCACTGTCTTCCAAAACTTCGCGCGAAACTCCGCGATAAGCAATATGGTTCGGTGAGTCCTGGTTGATGCTGCCGTCCATCGAAGGTGTTGGTTCTAAGCTGGAGCGTCCAGAATCAGGGGACCTCGGCCATGATAAGTAGCAATCTTCAGTTGTGTATTCCATCATGACTTCGGAAGGGAACATGTCCTTCTCGGAATATAGCAAGCGGTGTCCGTAGTCAGTCGTCATCGTGGGAGAAATGGGGTGATGTAACGAAGGTGCGAGCTCGGTGGGTTTCCGCGCGGGAATGCTCCGGGCGCTTACCTGTTCCGGCTTAAATAGATTCCCGAATCGTCGGAAAGGGAAAGGTGGAGGTAAAGTTGGTTAGCGTGAGAGGGATGCCCGCGCTTTTGAGAGGGTAATTTAAGGCCAATCATTATTAATTATTTCCTCCCTCTGGGTGCATTGTTAGATGTGCGTTCGACTTTTTGATCTCGTTTTGTTTTGTCATTGGAGGTATTGTCTATCTTGGGGGTTCTTCCGTGATGTGACATTGTTAATTTGCACTGTATTTGCAGGATAATAAAGGAAATTCATTTTCATCCTGTGCTACGATTACAGAAAACAGTTTCTCGCTTATTTTTTTAGATTTCTAAACCAGCCTACCGCAAATCCATAAATGTACAAAGAAATGTTTTAAATCTTTATTGTCATAACTCTGTAACTGAAAAATTATATAACGTTCAGTAACAGGTGTAATATGATAGGTATAATAATTATTTGTAATCATGAAAATAATATAAGTCCGTCCTGAATAAAAAAAAAGTATACGTTCGGCAACATTAGCTGTACTTAGATCAATGTAAATTCAGGGCAAGGACGAGATAAAAAATAATTATTGTGATACCTGATGGTAAAAATCAATTATCTTTATTTGTCATTGTAATTACGAATGGGACATAACATGTTACTAACGCCTTGCAACTACAGGTTGATTGAGATTTTTTGGTACTCGCGATTCGCGACAAGGATCGCAAACGAGCACTGCCCATGGACAACGGCAACCCCGGGGGTTTGCAGATGCGTTACCAACCTAAAGAGCTAAGATGAGATGCCTCTTGTGTCCTTGATTACACCGGCTGTTTTACTCTCCACACCGGAACACAACAGTGCAAGCACTGCTGCCTAGCGGCGGGATTAGCGAGTAAGATGGTGGTAGCGATCCGGACGGACCTCGCACAAGGTAGGACCTAAAACCACACTAAAACTTAACCATCTTAACCACTTTCCTTTTGAATATTTTGTTTACCAATAAGTCTATGACTTTTTTCACGATAAAAAAATTAAACTCTTGCGTACATACTTTAACACTATTGCAACTGAAGAAGATAACTAATATATGTTCAAGTTTAACTGACCACAATGAACTTAAAAGATTAGCAATGTGTTTATAAGAGATATCCGTAACGTTTTGATTTCTGAAATTCGACAGTATTCTCGTGTAGCAATCGCTCCCTTGTTCGGGAAGCACGTAACAAGGAACGTTAAGGGCCTTGTGCTCCGAGC
This sequence comes from Clepsis dumicolana, assembly GCA_963691665.1. Taxonomy (NCBI): domain Eukaryota; kingdom Metazoa; phylum Arthropoda; class Insecta; order Lepidoptera; family Tortricidae; genus Clepsis; species Clepsis dumicolana. The sequence goes on along the minus strand of OY829515.1, from coordinate 14,614,304 downwards.
ACGAACACTAGAATCCCAAGTAACGTAATCGAGCGTTATCGTATCGCCATCGAGAAAATTCATATTAAATTTGAATACCAAATACGCCCAAGAGGGGACGCTGTTCCAAACGTGATAAAAAAAATTCTCGATTACGTTACGTAGGATTCGATTGTTCGTGCTCGGAGGGTTGAGCACGAAGTTTTCGAATCCTGCGTAACGCAATGGAGTAGTAACGTTATCGAGAAATTTGTATGACGTTTGGAACAGCGCTCGCCCGTGAGCGTATTTGGAACTAAAATTTTGTATGAGGTATTTCGATACGATAGCGTACGTTGCGCAGGATTCAAAAACTTCGTGCTCGGCCTACTGGGCACCGAGTTCGATTCCTAGTCCCAGCTTTATGTTCTATAGGTACGTGATTTTTTAAAATATGAAATAACTTAAAGAACCTGTCCCCATTCGACACCGCTGCAACGGAACCCGCCACGCTTTTCACCGGGTCGCGTGAAACATAAGACACGCGAATGTAGGTGGCCCGCCGGCGCCGCGGTGAGGTGAGGCGTGGATGCGGTAATTTTGAAGTTGACAATTTATTATTACGTGCTTTATTTTATTTTTTATCTACAACACAGCAATTACACAATATTTATTTATTTTTATACGAAAAGGAAGGCAAACGAGCAAATGGGTCACCTGATGGTAAGTGATCGCCACTGCCCATAAACACCGGCAACCCCGGGGGTTTGCTGATGTGATGCGTATCCTGACTAATATTATAAATGTGAAAGTAACTCTGTCTCTCTGTCCGTGTGTCCGTTGTGTTACCTCTTCACGGGAAAACCGCTGCACCAATCTAGATGAGATTTGGTAAGAAGATAGTTTGAATAATGGGGAATGGACAATTGTCATTGTATGTTGAAGTTGCTGATTTGACTAAGAGGCAACATCACTATTACCGCATCCACTGATTTTCGCGTCTGCGCCGGCGCATCTTCCCCGGCCGGTGGTCCGCATTTTCAGCGGCGACTGCTCCCCAGGCCGTTCTCACGTCTCTACCTACGTTTCTAATTAGTTCACTGATTTGCTTCCGAGATTTAGTGTTGCCAACCTTTTTTTGGGTAGAAGGTGTGATGGTATGTCCCGTTGGTTACATCTGTTTTGAAGTGTCCATCAAATTTTTGAAGTCAACGTTGAGGCTAAAAATGGGACGTGAAAATCTGTAAAAAGTAAGCTAATTCATAACATGAAATTCTTCTTTTCAGTTGCAGAAAAACTTTTTACGTCCCACTGCTGGGCACAGTTCTCCTTACAGACTAGGGCTATAGTTCCCGCGCGAGCCCCGTGCGGATTCGGAACTTCTCACACACCACTGAATTGCTTCGCAGGAGTATGCAGGTTTCCTCACGATGTCTTCTTTCACAGAAACGCTCGTGATAAATTACAAGTGTAATTTCCGCACATACCTACATATATTCCAAAAAACACAGAGCTTTGCTTGATGGGTCATGTCAAACCACTAGGCTATCACGGCTAGTAATTTTTTTAGTACTTCATTTGATTTATTAGAGTCAAATGCCTATTAAAAAACCTTTCGCTATTTATAACAGAACGTGGTCTTTCCTGTCTCAATATTGAGACGCTGGGATCGGGTCAAGAACACGTTTTTTTCTGCCATTATTTCATGGCCCATTAGTCTGGCCGGGTCGCGTTTCGCGACCCATAAAAAGCTGGGTCTAAGGAGCTCTGTATATTATGTTTTTTATTCCAAAGCCGACCAACAGGCATGCGGTTCACCTGATGGTAAGTGACCACAGTGACACCCACAGCACCATTGAGACTGCTAGTGAGTTGCCGGCTTTTCAAGAAGCGGATCACTCGCTTTTAAAGGTGTCCATGTCGTAGCAAGTTGGGAAAAGCCTAGCCACCAGTTCTTTCCACTCACGTAGGGTCTAGAAAGACCTCTTAAACCGCACAGTGGAGGAGCACCATCCATCAACGTGATACCAGATTCTTGAGGTTCTGTCATATTTAAGTATCGTCACCTTAATAAATGTTATGCTCACTTTTCAAAAGACTCTAGCTCTTCTCTATCTGTTTTTGGCAGCGAAAATCATCTGGGAAAACGCGTTATTTTTTTTTTCGAGTATAACGCTTCTTCAGAATGAAAGAGACTCAATTCTAATTCTAAATATGACATAATTTCTGAATTCAATTTTATACCCGTAAAATGTTAGGTTTAATTTTGAAATATTGTGTCATATTTTTGAAATTTTAGAATTGAGTCTCATTCATTCTGAAGGTGCGAGTATTTCACTTTTTTCCGACTCCGTTAGACTATCGTGGAGGTTTAATTATTGAATTTATTATGGGACTTTGTCACAATGAAAAAGGTACTTGCGATTGCTAGTGAGTACCTAGGCTTTCGCAGTAGGTCAGTCATCGATATTTGAAAAATTCGATATTTCGGCTCAATGTTCAAATAGGTATTACTTAATAAATAAAAAAACAAACGTATCACACATGTATTTAAAAGTCGAATACACATACATAGAAAATATTCCAACTTTTTCAGTTTTTTTTTTCGGTGAACAAATCAACGTAACCGGAGACGGAAGCAAGTCATCTGTGAAAAGTTAACAAAAAAGAGAAATAGACACAAGATACGGTTAGCAAGGGTTACCGTTAACCTGTCCGGGACTGTTCCGGGATGCACTTCCGATTAGCAGTTACTCTACCTAAATAAGGGTGGATACAGTTAGATTGGAAAGGAGTTAAAATGTATGCTACTCGCACCTTCAGAATAAAAGAGACTCAATTCTGAATACAACATATTCCAAAATAGAAGATACTTTTATTTACAATGAAAGCAATTTACAATTACATTAAATCCAAGCTAAAACTAATTAAACTAAAACTTTAAACTAAATTAAATCTAAAATAAGGCCCCCGTGGCATGGTGCCCAAAAGGCTGGCAGCGTTGCCTCGCTGAATAGCGATGCTGATTCTTTGAGAGAGAAAACTGCCAGCCCTTTGGTCACAAGTTGCATCGACCAAGCGCTTTTGCAACTCTGAAATAAGCTTGTAAGCGCCGGGAGTCCATGGACCCAAGGTTTCGAACCCGACAGCAACCAAAATTGTAGTTCGGACCGAGAGTCTGATATTTAGATTTTTTCTATTTTCAGCCGTTTCTGCCACAGCGGAGGTCTGTCTCATTCTGATGGTGCGTACTATTCCTATGTATTTCAATAATTCAAAGCTTATTAGTAGGTAAGTACTACGTTGGTACTCTGAAACTACTCGTGAGAATACTCTTGTGGTGGTACTCGTAGGGAAGCTGTCTGTCTGTGATACCATAACTCTTAAGGGTAGGTACATCTTATTTTAACGAGGCTTTAGTAGGTACACCAAATATGACTATGTCAGCCTGTACGTCGATATCGATGTGATTTTGTTTAATAGAAAGTTAGGTAGTTTAGTCGAAATGGTTCTAAGTTAGGTTTCATCAAATTGGAGTTATGGGACTTTCTTATTCATTTATTTTTAGGCAGCACAATTTTCGACCTTTAATGAAACAAAAACATTGTTCTTTTTATTTCGTTGTTTAGAAATTAATTAGCTGGCTCTACACATTATTATAAATTCTAAATAATTTCCTTCTAAAACTAATTTACTATTCTAAATTTTCTACTGTCTTCCGGTCTTTGATTATCTACTTATTCAATTTGCCAACATGTCTTGCTGATTAAGTCATGATTTAGCCTACATTGTAAGTTATTCAGTTTAGATTATCCACCTGTGTGGCCTAAACCTTCATCAAATAAATTATCATAATTCACATAATCATGTTTTATAACTTGATATAGAAATTTAGTTAATTCGGTAGCAACTTGGGATGCCTAGTTTATGTTAGCTGCGTGAATCGAAATGGATAATTTAATTGTACCTACCTACTGAAAATGAAATAAATACTCATTATTATGATATTATATCTTTAACAAGTACTTGTTTTCGTAGAAAGAAGACGTAAGAAGAAGTCAAAATAATTAAAGAATAGAAAATACCTAAGACAATTCTTTTGAACACCATATTCCGGATATTTTAATTCAGTGTTTTTAAAGTTTTGAAGGAGCGATAGTGAGAACAAATTAATAGATTTAAAAAATAACACTACAATTCAAACACAACACAGTGCAGTCTTGGTTTCTGTATTTGGTTCTCTGTAAGCGATCTCTTTTAAGCGATAAGACCGTCTATTGTCTAGATACCCTTTTTAGTAGTCTCCTTGTACTGTTTTGTGGTGATCAATAAAGAATATTAACTTTGTCTTGTATTGTTATCTAAGGGTTTTCGAATCCATAAACAAAAAAGCCAAAGTTATTAACTGCCATAAAATTTCAACATCAGTTTTTACCACACAAGATGTGGATGGGGCTCTGTGCCATATCTGAAAGGAAATGACCATAAACGGAAGTCAACATACAGATAGATAAATATAGTTATCATAGACAAGTGTTTAGCAAAATTACAGGGCGGTAGGTCAGAGGTGTAAAATTTTACGTCGTTTTTCGAAACGTCCTGGGCGGTAAACTACTGTTTTTTAGGGAAATTATAGGAACACCCGGTGTTTTGTTTAAACTTACGTATCGTGGAGGAAATTTTGCTAGAATTGTGATGTAGAGACGAATGCCATTGTTCATAAACGCCACTCAAGCCTCCATTAGTTAAAATAGATTTTGTCTTCCTCTTACTAACGGAAATGTCAATGTGACAAAAAGGACGAACGAGTTTAACGGCATTTTAGTTAAAATAGGTTTATGAATAATAGAGAAAATCACCAAAAACTAAAAACATTGTAATTTTGCAAACACCGAGTTTCCTCAACATCAGATACCTACCAAATAAGTAATTATAGCTCCAGTAAACAAGTTTTCTGCTAAGAGTTCACTTTTGATACCTAGGTACAAGTTTTTTTGCCGTATCATTACGTTTGAAGCAGAGGGTCAAGCACGACTTTACGAATGCTGCGTAACGCAAAGTCGAATAGTAAACGTTGTCGAGTTTGTATGACGTTTGAACAGCGCCCGCCCGTGAGCGTATTTAAAACTAAAATTTAGTATGAGGTTTCTCGATCTCGTTACGATAACCGTAACGTTAGGCAGCTTTCGTAAAGTCGTGCTCGACCCTCCGACCCGACCTCTGGGTGTGGATGTTTGATCACAGACAGCAGACATACAAACAGACACCGGAACAAGTGAAGGTAAATAAAGTCTTGTAAAAATTTAAGTGATGAAAATGATTTTGAAGTATTTTAGATACCGTACGTCATATAACTCTTTTAACCGTCACTGCATTCGTCATGTCATAGCAAATCATGGCGGTCCCGTTTGTTGCAATTTCTCCACTTTGATGACATTCTTACATTCCTGAGGAATTGCTGAGGCACTGGCACGGAACTAATGCCGCCAGATGATGGCTGGCCAGCGGGGCTTGACCGGGGTTGACACGTGGACTTAAAAAAATGTTATTTATGATACAAGTGCGGAAAGTAGGCAATTCCCAACGAGTACCGACGATCGTTGCAGCACGAGTTGGAGCAAATTTGAGTGTAGTTACAACGTTTTACAGTTCATTAAGCGAGGTAACAAAAATTGTACAAAAGTCACAAAGATAACTGAAGACAATAGAACTAACAGTAAGGTGAAACAAACTCATGTACGTACTTCGGAAAATTGAATGCACGGGTATTTTAGAAAGAATGATTATTTCAAATTATTCCTATAATATGACTTCAAATAAGTACTGACGAGTCATTCATCGAATCAGTCATAGAAAGCTGAAAGTTGGCATACTCGTAGAGTTTCCCTATAATAATGTACATAAGGAATAAGCAGGGATTTTGAGCAATTCCCACGGCACGGGGCTCTATCAAACCTAGTCACTTAACTATCTTCAATTCCGCAGTGTTACGTTCAATCTTTTTATCATTATCCGTTAGTATTACTTCAAACAGTATTTACCTATTAATTTACTATATTAGCAAACTACAAGTAGTACTTCTTACTTCTTGTTACTTTAGGTACTTGCCAATTATTGGGAGTTTAATAGAAATAAATAAAACAGAATGCGCCTGTTTTCGCTAGCGGTTTCGCAAAGACGCTCGTGTGGCCCGCGGCACGCGAGGTCCGGTAGCCATACAATCGTCATACACACAATGGTTGTATGAAGGTATTGTTGTGAAAAGTTACGAAAGAGTCCTTGCATATGGAAGGACGCCTGACTCTGACAAAAATGAGAACTTTAAAGCTAAATATTTTGCATAACCTCAACATGTGTTAAAGATCTATCCAACGACATGCTTCACCGTGACGAGATTGATAAGAAAAATAACATCTCTTTTCTACTTACATAGCCTGTGTTCCAAATACATATTTCAGTAAAAATAAAAGAGCAGGTACTTTTGAGGTACTTTTGAAATTCAAAAGGTTTTTTTAACACTACGAAGGTGCAAATTCACCAAAAACGCAACAGATACGTCAGAATTAGGTCTTCAACATCACGATTATCCGGCCATTGTAACTCTACACTCTCCGCAACACTACGTTTCTAAAGATAAGGCTCAAAATCTTCTGAACAGACAGCACTTGTAACATTGCAAAATCATAATTTGGCAAAGTTATTTTTTCATGTGATGAATTGCGGGTAAGCTCGTATTGTAGTCGTAATATAGACTTTTAAAGGATACATTACAGTTTGGGATTTGTAAGAATTTAGTTTGTTTTTTATATCTTTGCGTAAAGTGAATGCCGTAATGATGTGTTCTTTTCAACGAGATACAAAATTCGTCTTTTGTATGGATTTTTATGGGCTGCATGGAACAGGAGCAAACTCTATAGGGCCTTTTTAAAGGCTCTTTTGTACTTATAATAGCCGGAGGGAATGAACTTTGCAACGGTAACCCATTTAAAGGACTTTAAAAATCATGTATCCGTGACCCATTTGGTTACATAATTTTGTGTCTCAATCTTGGGTCTTTTCTTCAGTGATTTAAAAAAACTCATAAAAAATTTTGGTTCTTCACTTCGATAGTATTATCATTAAGTAAGTACTTACTTAGGAACAGGGGGTGTGATCCGCGTTCTGGATCCTATCTGGTGCAAAGGATTTCCTTAGCTGTTCAGCGGGGAAACGCGGCCAGCGTTATGGGAACCTTTGCACCGAATACGGTTCATGGCGGGGATTTTTAAAGATTCAATGTTGTTGTTTTCATAATTATTGTAGCCTATTTTGATGAAGCCTGTAGCGGATAATTAAGTAAGTATAAGACAGTTTTGAGATCTTGAAATTTATCAATTCACTAGCTTATGCCCTGCGAAATATTTCAAAATGAGTTAGTTCCCTATCCCGTAGGAATTTGGGAAAATTCCTTCTTAGGGCACCTCTAGATACTAGGATACTCTAGGTACATGTATGCCAAATATCAAGTCTCTAGCACCAGTAGTTTAGGCTGTGCGTTGTCTGTCAGTCAGTCAGTCACGATACTGTTTTACAGGTATAAAGATAGATTATCCAGCAGTGTGAAAATATGGGTTAGTACAAAGTACCTAAGTATGAAATAAAATATTGCAGTTTATTATAGCTGGAGGTGTCGGTAGGCCTCCAACAAGATGGAGCGACGACCTGGTAAAGATCGTGGGACCGCGGTGGATGCGGAAAGCACAAGACCGGTCTGAGTGGAGACCCTTGGGGGAGGCCGCCGGCCAGCAGTCAAGTGGATGTCTTTCGGCTGCCATGATGATGATGATGATGATGATGATGATGATGATGATGATGATTTTCCGCTGGTGTTTAGTTAAATAAAAAAACGTGATCGATTATTGTTTTTAAATCCAATTGGATTACAAAACAAAGGGTTTATCTGATCGATTATTATAATAGCTTGAGCTCTCGTAAACAATCATCGAATCAAGGTGTTGATTTTGCCCCGTGGGCATAATTCACACGTTTGTGGATTAAACGTAGAAAATTGCGTTACGTTTCAGTTTCTAACTCAAACAAAACCATAACAACTTTGGTCGATAACTTAAGTTGTTGTGAAGTTAGCTAAGATAAGTACTACCGAGTTTGGACAGTTGCTGAAATCTAAGACAGGGAAAGTGGTATCAATTCGATTTATTTAATTCATAATTTGTTTTGGCACGGGAGCTACCTGGAATCTTTGTTTTTAGAACATCAGGCTTCAATTAGTAAATTATCATAATGCCAGTTTTTTTCTTACACGCGCATATGATTAAAAAAAATGATAATACCAACCAATCAATCAATGGATCGTAACAAATTAAAGGCTTGAAATTTTCACCGTCACGTCACCTAAAACGAGACACAAATTTACAGCATTGCATTAAGTACATTGTACATTATAATGTCATATCATCATCATCATCACCAGCCTTTTTTACGTCCCACTGCTGGGCACAAGCCTCCTTTTAGAAAGGAGAGGGCTAGCTTGATTAAGCGATAGTGAAAAAATATTTTTATTTTGACACCAGTAAACTCAATTGCTATAGAACTAAATTTTGAAGTTTGTTTTGGAAGAAAATCCTTTCTCAAGCAAAATTTTATGGCCTCAGCCTTTGGCGAATAATTGCGTTGCTGGTCATTTTTAAGCCCCGACGAAAAAGAGGGGTGTTATAAGTTTTACCTGTGTATCTGTGTATATGTATGTGGCATCATAGCTCGCAAACGGATGGACCGATTTCGATTCAGTTTTTTTATAATCAAAAGCTAGTTTAATCGAGATGGTTCTTAACTAAGTCTCATTAAAATCGGTTCACACGTTTTTGAAATATTGAACTTTGAAATGACAATGTCGGGGGTTTTCAACTTTTCTAATTATTTAACTTGTGGTGTTACTTACTGTTAAGTTGAACTCTGCCTCGATAACGGACTACTGATAGGCCTCAATGGCTGGTTAGGGTTCGGTATGGAGCCGGTCACAAGCCCGGGCAAAAGAGGAGTGCACAGGTCGCGTTGACATATCGGACCTCTTCGGTATAGCAACGCGCCCATCCCGAAAAACCCCCAGGGTCAGTGGTGGGAGGACGTGCCGAAGACCCTCACAGCCGGCTGTGGGCAGCGGGGGGTTGGTGCAGATTGGGCTTGCGAGCGGACGAGGGGCGGGGGGGTAGGGTCTGTGTGTGCAGTCCGTGATGGGAAAGAGGAGGTGTTCGGGGAACCCAGTGGTGTCACTAGAGATACAGCTGGGTGAAGCAAATGCCCCTCGGAACCAGGAACGGAGGGGCGGGAGGGGGAAGCGGGTATGGAGAGGAGCCCTGGGGTGTCACTAGCGACGACCCAGAGGTGAATCGGAATGCCGGCGGACCCCCCAAACGGTCACATAAGCACCACAGAAGCTACTCATCCTATGCTGGCGAGCCCACTCGGCACAATCGCTGCTGCGAACGACTGTGCACAGGAGAGGTGGCGCTCACTGCGTACGTGAAACGTAGCTGGGGGATGGTAAGGGAGCACTGCCATCTTCTTAACTTTCTCTTCCCATATATAGATCAGCAATATGAGTGATTTTAAAAATTCAGCACGTGCTGCAACTGCTATGGCAGGTACTGAAGGGAACGGGAGTTCTACGGAGAGACGAGGACCCCCAGATGTCCACCTTAAGATGGGAGGCCTCAAGATAGGTGAGGAAGAACTGCTGAGGTCACCTTCGCCGGTAGGGACAACCGGGGGGGGTAAGGACACACAGGCGGAGAACCCCTTTCAGGTGTATAGGTCGAAGGAAGAGAAAAAGAGGGCGAGAAGGGCAAGAAGACTTGCAGCTAGGGCTGAGCGTGGGAGGGGAGGGGAGGGAGCCGCAGGTCCAGTGCCAAGCGGATCGATCCCCTCCGCTGCTGTGCGAAGCCTGAAGCTCAAGAGGCAAAGTACCGATGAGGGACAACCGGGGAAGCCTCCGGCGAAACGTCAGGATCTGGGTGGGGCGGTCGCGGCGGGGCCACGAGATGAGGCGAAGGCGAATCGTGACCTTGCCGTGACAGTCCGCCGAGAGGATGGCGTTTTGGTGGATGAGGCCCTGGCGAAACTCATCAGGAAGAAGCTGACGAACCTGATTGAGGTAGAAGTCTTGCGCATATGGGATGGGAGGACTGGCGAGAGAGGCCCCCAATTCGTGGCGTCGGGGCTGGTGGCAGAGGGATTTTTCCTTGTGACACCAGCAACGGCGGAATCGGGGGAGTGGCTCTTGAGTCGGGACTTCGGCGTAATTGACGGACACCGGATCGTGGTTCGGAAGTTGGAAAGGATGAGGGTACATATATGGGTACCGGGAGAGCCAGACACAGCTCGGTTTCTGGAAATGCTGGCGATTCAGAACAGCGACAGAGCCGAACTGCAGCTGGATAGATGGAGACTGGTGAACCAGGAGGGACTGGGAAGCGGCGTGAGGCTGGTATTTGCGGTACCGCTGACGGTGGGGGAGGGGTGGGGGGAGGTGAATACCATCACCCTCTTCTTCTCGGCCACCAAAGTTCGCGCCCGAATCATAAGGCCCCAGCCTTCAAATAAGCCAGAGCCGGAAGGGGGGGAACCGCCCAACATAGTACCTGCACTGGAACAGGAGGGGTCAACACACGTCGTCACTCGTGAGGATGTGGGTGAACTCTCCGAGTGAAGGTGCAGGGACAAACTACACAGATACAGCAATGACGACACAAACATTTAACACACTACACAAACACAATCACAAACACACAAAAACACAAACAGATATATGCCAAGTAAACCTCCAACACTGCAAAGATGCAATGTCCGAACTAGGGCAATTTGTTGCGAGGAATAAAGTAGAAATCGCACTGATGCAAGAACCTTATGTATGGAAGAATCAGGTGGCAGGCCTGGGACATCTGGGGGGGAGCTTCACTACGAAAGGAACGGTGAGAGACCCCCCAGGACATGTATATATGTAAGCAATAATGTGAGAAATATGGGCTGTGTTATGACCATATGTTGCAGAGACCTAGTGGTAGTGGAGACTATCTTCATCGACACGGAAGGGAGAAAACACAAGGTGGCACTGGCATCATGTTATCTACCGAGTGAGGATACAGCACCAACAAGGGAACTCGAAGAAATGATACTTAGGTACAAAGGTAAGGAAATCCCCCTAGTCGTTGTTTGCGACGCTAACGCACACCACGAGGTGTGGGGGAGCAGCGACACTAACGGCAGGGGAGAATCACTCTTAGATTTCATAATAAGCAATGACCTAGATATAATTAATGAGGGGGACACACCCACTTTTGTAACTAGGGCAAGGAGAGAGGTGCTAGACATCACGCTAGCAACGAAGGGAGTGAGCGAAAAGATCAGAAGCTGGAGGGTGGACACCGAGGACAGTATGTCTGACCACAGAAGACTACTTTTCAGCATAGAAGACACGGTAGAATCAGTTAAGACAAGAAACCCAAGGAAAACTGACTGGGCGAAGTACGAGGAAGAATTGAGCAAAAATGTGTCTGAAACAGGGAAATGCAAGAGCATAGGGGACCTGGAAAAGCGCGCATCTAGACTCAGAAGTGATATAATAGAGGCATACCATAAGGCATGTCCGGAAAGAGAGATACGTTCCGGCAGTGGGCAGCCTTGGTGGAACAAGGAGATGCAAAAGTTGAGGAAAGGTACGCGCAGGGCAATGAGGATAGCCATCAAGAAAGGCGACACTCAAAGCTGGGACGCGTACAGGAAAGTAAGGAACAAGTACTCCAGGCTAAGAGAGCAGACAAGCCGCAAAGGCTGGAGGACATATACAGAAGAAATACAAAAGTACTCGGAAGGAGCGCGTATAGTTAAGCTACTAGCTGGCGAACGTACGTGCCGATTAGGAAGCTTGAAGATGGGAGAGAACTTGATCACGGATCCGGAAGAGGTTCTGCAAATCATGCTAAGAACACACTTCCCAGAGAGTGAAGAGGCACCAACAGAGGAGGAAGAACAGGTGGGAAACCAAACACCGAATTGGGGGGCTGCCGAAGAGGTGGTGAGGGAGGAAATACTGGACTGGGCAATTGGATCCTTCGCCCCCTTCAAGGCAGCGGGCCCAGACGGGGTAATACCTGCGCTACTCCAGAAAGGTTACAGATATATAAAAGAGACCCTGATAGCAATATATCAGGGTAGTATAGCGTGGGGATATATCCCTAAGAAATGGAGGGAAGTAAGAGCGGTCTTCCTGCCGAAACCGGGAAAGAAGACATATCAGGATGCGAAAGCGTTTAGAAGCATAAGTCTATCATCGTTCGTGTTAAAGACACTGGAAAAAATGATAGACACACACTTGAGACATAAAATAGGATGCAGTGAGAAACCGCTACACAGCAATCAGCACGCATACATAGCGGGGAAATCAATAGAGACGGCTCTGCACCACCTAACTATTAGAGTGGAGAGAGCTCTAGAAGCTAAACAATACATACTAGGATGCTTCTTCGATGTAGAAGGAGCATTCGACAAAGCGACGCACACGGCGGTTGAAGAAAGTCTAGTGAGAGAGGGGATCAACCCGACCATAGGAAGGTGGATAACGAAGATGCTCAGGGAAAGGGTTATAACGGCTCAACTGGGCGGAATCACGAAGAGCATCAGACCCAGAAGGGGATTCCCGCAGGGGGGATGTTTGTCCCCTCTTATGTGGTGCCTACTACTGGATTCTCTGATAAGGAAATTAAATAAAGGAGGAATCTACATGCAAGCTTACTCTGACGATGGGGTAATATTAGTCCAGGGCACGGTCCTGAACATTGTCAGAGGGATCATGAGTAGAGGAATCGCACAGACATTAGAATGGTGCAGGGGTAGAGGACTAGACCTCAACCCGGCAAAAACGAAGGTGGTGTTATTTACCAACAAAAGGAAGATAGAGAAGATGACACCAATTAGCATTCACGGTGAGAACCTTGAAGTACTGAAAGAGATAAAATATCTGGGGGTGACATTGGACAATACCCTCAGATATAAGACACACATAAAAGAACAAGCTGCAAAAGCGATTAGGACACTATGTCAATGTAAAAGGGCAGTGGGAAGGAGATGGGGCCTCAAACCGCCAATGGTAAATTGGATATACAAAGCGGTCATACTGCCAAGAGTGCTCTATGGAGCTATAGTGTGGTGGCACAGGGCCCGAATCAAAGAGTATCAAAAAGAGCTGAACAAGGTGCAAAGACTAGCATGCCTAATGATAACTGGGGCGATGAGAACCACCCCCACGAAAGCAATGGAGGTTATGCTGGGTCTCAAGGCCTTACACTTAGAAGTAGAAAAGAGAGCCATGGAACAGTGGCATAGAATGAATGCATGCGGGGAGTGGAAAGGAAACCACACCGATAAGAGGCATGTACTTATACAGAAGGAGGTGGCAACGAAGTTAGGAATGATGACTGGACACAATGACCTCATTAAGAAACAGAAGACCTTCGACAAGAAGTATCGAGTACATATTGGAGAAAGAGAGAACTGGAAGGTAGAACACCCGACAACCATCTGTTTCACGGATGGTTCAAGAAGGAAAACGACCCAACAAGCCGGAGCGGGTGTAATTATACCCAAACTAAGATCAAGAGAGTCATCACCACTAGGGAAATACGCCAGTGTCTTCCAGGCAGAAATATATGCGGTGACAAAATGCACCCATATGATACAAAAAAGCCTAAGGGAGGGGCGGGATGTGGGATCGGTGGTGATATACTCGGACAGTCAGGCAGCATTAAAAGCGCTGAAGAAACCAACAATTAGCTCCTCACTGGTGAGGGAATGTAGAGAGGCGCTTAATGAACTGAGCGACCGCACAAAGGTTACGGTGGCCTGGGTACCGGGACATCAGGGAGTAATGGGCAACGAGAAAGCAGACGAACTCGCCAGGGAGGGAGCTGGAATGGAATTTATAGGCCCAGAACCAGTACTTCCAATCTCAGCGGACGTCACTAGAGGAGTTATGGACAAACTCAAGGAGCAGGAAGCAAACGCAGAATGGAGACAGGAGGCGGGCTGCCGCCAGTCAAAGATGATGATGGGTAGTATCAACCAAAGAAGAACCAGGTATCTACTAAACCTAGGTAAGAGTAGCTTAAGACTTATGACAGGTATAATCACTGGACATAATGTATTAAACAGACACCTAAGTATCATGGGAATTAAAAGCGACTCCTCCTGCCCACACTGTGGGAAGGAGGAGACGAGCAAGCATGTCCTAGCCGAGTGCTTCATGTATGCGGCCGCGCGACGCGAGGCATTCGGAAGTGATGAGCTGAGAGAAGACGAACTTAAGGATGTCAACCTAAAAGATGTCCTTATGTTCAGCAGGAGAACGAGGAGACTCGAGGAGAGATGCTGCGTGGGAGCGCCGCTGGGGCAGTAACCGTCGGCTCCAAACCACGGGGAACTGGGCTGAATGAACGCACAAGACGATCGACAGCCCGCCTGATCCAGCCAGGCGTCCCCACACATCATCATCATCATCATACTGTTAAGTTGTGTTTAAATCACGTGTTAATGGTCAGGTTTGTGACGAAAATGTACGGTGTCTAACATTGACCGTCAGTTTTGTGACGACTGCTAACCATAGTTAACTAATTAATCATTCACCGAAAATGCCCTGGTAATAATGTTTTTATCTTTAACCTGTACGATCCGTACTTTTTTACTGTTCGCCATCGATCCCATGCCACTTATTAAAAAAAAAATTGACCTCCAAACAAAGTATTATGTGAGCAAACGGTACAGTTGCCCTCGCCGGCTTAATGATAAATATTATATTAATGAAAAGAGCTCTCTTATTGAATTTCCTCCGTCACGCGATGGCGGGATGAAAGGGCTTTTAAAAAAAACGCCTTTTTTGTACAATTGTTGTACAGAACCTTGCATTTTTAACCAAGGACAGCGCGGAAAGGATGTTTGCGGTGTGCGTGCTCTGTATTTTTTGTTTTATTCCTATTCGTGTGTTTTATTACTTTTAAGATCAATTATAACTTTAGGATAAAGGACTTTCTAAGTATGGTCGTCTAATGCTCTTAAGGCATTCGCAATAAATCTTGATAAATTCCGATTTACATACACGTTCGGTGGCGGTAAGCGGCTACAGGGGGTCGATTTATGAATCGCACCCGGTGACTAAATTCACTGATTTATAAAAAGTTCGTATTTTTGAATCTCATCGGTGACTAAAATTCTCGTGCATATAAAATAAAGTAAAGTAAAAAAGTGAAAGTTTTATTTGTTAACAAAAAAATCTTACAACAATATTACATAGCAGTACATATAAACTAATACAAGGTTGACCCTGTACTGCTCCTACACTTTCATACGCATAATAAAATTGTTGATTTTGTACAACAACTCAATACCAAATACGACTATGATATCAAATACGAATGCCCCCGCCCAGTCGTAAACGAGATCGCTGAGTGATTTCTTGACTACTGGCAGTGACAGCTAACCTCAATCCACTATATGTTGACTCGCTTGTCTATGACAGAAACTCAATTTAGCTGCATTAGTAGACGGGTATTCGACATTTAAAATTACGGCTCTTGGAAATAGTGATATCAATATCATGGGTGAGAATTTAGTCACCAAGATTCAAAAATCGAGCCTCTATAATGATGGTTCGCTTAGGGTCGGGCATGACTTTACGAATGCTGCGTAACGTTACGGTTATCGTATCGAGATCAAGAAACCTCATACTAAATTTTAGTTCCAAATACGATCACGGGCGGGCGCTGTTCCAAACGTCATACAAACTCGACAACGTTTACTATTCGATTTTACGTGACGCAGGTTTCGAAAAGTCGTGCTCGACCCAATGGTGGAAACTGCCTGAAACTTCTTCAGGTGCGCAAACGCTATGTGCCTAAATACAAATCTTGAGAGCGGCAATCGGTGAAAATCACGAAAATAGATATGAAACTAAATTCGGTTTTAAAATTTTACTTTACCATACATTCAAACAAACCCACAATTTCCTGATTGCTTCAAAAATAAAGTTAAACAAATAATTATTAATGCCGACCTGTGCCCTAAGCACGACTTGTCGAATCCTGCGTCACGTAAAATCGAATAGTAAACTATAACGAGTTTGTATGACGTTTGGAACAGCGCCCGCCCGTGAGCGTATTTGGAACTAAAATTTAGTATGAGATTTCTCGATCTCGATACGATAACCGTAACGTAACGCAGGATTCGACAAGTCGTGCTTAGGGCACTGCTTACGGAAAAATATCACTTTTTCTTACACAAATACAGAATATAAAAAAAACAAAAGACCCCGCAACGAATTATGACAAATAGATGGTCACACAAATACGATTTGCAAGTCAGTACGCAGGCGCCGACCACCGCAATGGCCAAAAAAAAAAGAAAAAAATGTCTTTGTCACAAACCGCAAAATAGGCAAATGCAAAAAATTCTACTTGCATTCAGGGAACACTTTGCTACTGTAAATTAGATCTTATCATATTTGTATAAGCTTCGCTTACGATTGTTAAAGTTGCAAAATACAATTTTGTCGTTGCATTTTTTTACAAAAATATTTTTGGTCGTCAATTACTATTTGCGCAGTGATTTTGAATCGTATTGTATTTGTGATAAGGTAATAGTTAGTCACGCGTGGGATGTAAATATCCAACTTTGTTAACTAGGATAATTATCATACACTTCATTAAACAAATACTGTTTTGTCATGGCATAAAAACTAATAATAAGGGTCTTTATAATGCCGCTGTCATTATAACAAATATTAGTTATACATATTGGTATTAGGCGGTGACATAATTGTATTTTTTTCAACAACAAAAAATTCATTTCGATAAAATGTAGAGACAGGTAGCAAATCTCCTGTGTGCAAACAAGACTGCAAGTGTTGCCGTTTTTAAAAGAATGAATTTGAAGATTTTTGAGATTTTTCTTCTGGAATGAAACTACTTATATACTTAATTATAACATACTTACACATACCTAGTTACAACGTATCTACAGATTGATTAAAAGTTTATTACGGCGAATTCTTCTTGGCAATCATGATCTTCTCAAAAACGTTGGTAGACTCATAAAATGACGTGTGAAAAACCTGAATAAATTTTTGGCTTTTCGTTTTTTACATGAACCTTGATAAGAACTTCAAGACTTTTGCTGGTCTCGCGGTTATAGTAGGAAGGTGCCTTGTTTTACTTAATTTTCTAGTTTTTTGCGCCCAAAATATACCGCCAATATAAAGAAGCGATTTTCTTTTTTTTTTTCTAACACCGCACTATTTATCCAAACAAGGTTATTAAGGCTGATTACTGGGTGCGATCTTTGGGTTCGGTTCCCGATTATAGACATTTATGGCAGTGTTGGGCCCAATCTGTTGGCGCGCAATAATGAATTATGCTCTTGTTTGTTTTTTTTTTTATAATTTTGGTTGCTTTTTTCGGTCTGGTCCAATAATTTGTACGTGGAAAAATATGGAAATTATAAAAATATAAAAGTTTCATGTACCTATTAATTAAATACCTACTTGAAACCTTGCTATCACATTGATTTATAATGATAATAATATTAAAATACATGTCATGTCTGTACTAATATTGCTGACAATTATTAAGTTTGCCTCTAAGGCATTTCACTTGGGCAGATTTTGACGAATATTCATGTCACATCTCTTTCGTTTTTCACATCAAGTATAGAGACGGAATGACAAATATTTGTCAACTTTAGTGTCGGAAGAAACCGAACAATCAGCGTTTTTAAACATAAATGCTATTTTAAAGCACAAAATAATGCCATTAAAACATGAAGTTCTTATCAAAATTCATACAACGTAACAATCGTCAGCACAATCAAAATAAAGCATTATTGGAGCTTCAGTTTTTTAAACAGTTTCTAAGAAAGCCTATGATTATTAACCTTCATTTGCCTTCTGACTAGTAGCAATAAAATTCACCAATAAAATAGTTCAAAAGAAACGCGGCCGTAAAAAAAAACTAATTTTTGGCGCCATTTTTATTTTTTGTAAAAAACAGGAGATTAAGTAATAATGTAAAACCAACAGTGGGCGTTAAAAAATTATGTTTTTTTTTTTGTTTGGCGCCCCGTAAATGTTTTGCGTTAGGTTTTGAAGTAAGTTTATGATTAGATGTGGTAGGTATATTGAAAACTAAGAACTCTTGGTCCCGGCGCTTATTACTTAGCTTATATCAGAGTTGCAAAAGCGCTTGGTCGATGCAACTTGTGACCAAAGGGCTGGCAGTTTTCTCCCTCAAAGAATCAGCATCGCTATTCAGCGAGGCAACGCTGCCAGCCTTTTGGGCACATGCCACGGGGGCCTTATTTAGATTTAATTTAGTTTTAAGTTTTAATTTAATTAGTTTTAGCTTGGATTTATTGTCATTCTAAACAGCTTTTGTTACAGAATACTTATTAGCTTATTACCCACTTATCATTAAAAAAAATCAGTGACTAAATATATTTAAATCTGAAATGTCCTTTTATCAGGCTAAGAATTTTCAGGAATTAACTGGATGGACTGGAATTAATGGATATTTTCTTTTGAAAAGTGAATTTTTTTCTAGTTGTTCGAACTAACAAAGATAGGAGCGAAATATGGAATAGAATTAGCCAGATTTTTTTTGTTACTGATTTTAATTAAAATCCGTCCGTGTCCGCCTCATTCCGAAAATACTTTTCCTTTTACCAAATTTCAATAAGACTTTACTTGACTTAGGTACCTACCAACTAAGGTTTTTCTCATCTAACTTTTATTTCATCTTTAATCAGGTCAGCTCTTCGGTTCCTGCTGATCACAGGGTCGAAGGGTTTGGGGCCATATTGTTTTTATAACTTAATATGTTTTAGGTGCAAATTAGTTTACTTGAGAATTTTGTATGTTTATTTAGGAGCATGTTCTTGACAGGGAAGAGCGGCAAAAGAGAGGGGGGGGGGGTCTTCGCCCAGCGGTGGGACAATAGGTTACTTACTTGAAAAAAAAATGGTAATTGATCTCAATGAAATTAATAGGTGCCGAGTATCGAGAGCCTCCCAGTGGACCGTCCAGTATAATCGTTTTTTTTTCCCTCCCCCCCCACCCCTTTTTTTTGACTAGCCTAAACTTTTCGGTAAAGGAAAACATCGCGAGGAACGCCACAGACTTCTGTGAAGCAATTATATGGTGTGTGTGAAGTTCCCGCGTGTGAACTTATAGCCTCATTCTGAGAGGACACCTGTGTCCAGCAGTGGGATGTGAAACAGGCTGGTGGTGATGAAAGTTAGACCACAAATTTATTAATTACCTACCTACTGTAGGTATACAGTTTACATAATATTTCACGTTTACACAACCTTCTTGGAAGCATAGTTCACAAAAGAAGTTTTAATTTATAAAAATAAAGGAAGCCGCGACTCGAGCGGCGAAGTATAGCACCTGATCGAGCCCGTTTAATTGGCTGCGCAGGAGTGAGAGGCGCGTCTCCGGTCCACAGAGCAGCGAGACAGAGAGGACACAGAAATAACTCCAGCTGATTTTTCTTTGCATTGTCATTGTATGTTGACGGGCGGGAGGCGCCTTTGGCTTATATTTAAGCATTACAAATTTTTCTGCCACTTTTCCAGGGGGACGAGGAACGCTTTACGCTTCTGTCAAAATTTGTTACGTTCCTACAAACTCACACTAAAATAAAATTGTCACATAAATGGCAAAAACACGCACACAATCAACAGACCCTGTGCATTTTGCACAGACTTAATGTTAGATTTTTGGCAGAGGGGAAATCGCGCGTTGAATGGAGATGCATTCCATTCCTGCTTTACCTAAGTATGAATGTTTCATAAAAATAGAAACGAAAATAATCAACACTTCGATTATTTTCATTGACACAGAATAAATTAAAAAATCATAGCAATGCTATCATTCGTAAATATTTCCTTCCAGAACCAATATCACCAATTTTTGCCTGCTATTAATGCACTTACGAAGAAGCACGCAAACAATTATTAGTATAATTACACATTGTGGATGTGTTTCCAAACAATACTGAGTCACAATTTGCGCACTTGTGTTTTACGCATCACAAGCGCCGCGAGAAGTTCACGCGACCATCACATGCCACTTCTATCCTCCTTTATGCCGACTGCTCAAGAAGGGTTACTTTTTCGAGCGTATGTATGTTTATATGTTACGTCTAATTCTTTGGCACGCTCTACAGCCTAAACCGTTTGACGTATTTCAACGTACGAGGTGTTATTAGATTCGTCTCAGTTGTGGGAGTGACTAGGGTATATTGTATAACAGAATTGCAGTCGAGTTTTCAGTAGTTAATTTCAAGTTGTTAGGTACATCTGTGAGGAAAACAATGCTTCTTGTCTTACGGTTTTATTATTCCTGAAAGAACAATTTATTAAAAAATACAATTCAAATCTTAAAGATAACAGGTCACAAGTGTTTGCGACAACATCATAAATTAAAGAGAAATCAAATCCACAATACGTGCTTCGTCAAGAGGGTACAACAAACAAAATTCTTGCATAACAAGCTTCGCTTATTAACCTATAATTAAACTAATAAAAAAAAAATACAAAAGCAAGACCTCGGCAAGTTCGTGTCAGGTCTCAGGCAAGTTCGTACCCGGCTCAAAAGTACCGAAAATACCCGCAGCAGCAGCAGTTGTTAGGTTATATTATTAGTTCTACGCAGTGGACACATTCTTATAGTCCGTAAACACTTAGAATGGAATCCCGATTCGGGTGAATTCGTATTGACACCTCTTTCTCAAGGAGAGACTATCGGAAACCGCGAGCTAACCCCTATTTCACTAACTTTACAATTGTCAGTTTTCAATGACAGTTCGGTGTCAACTGCTGACAACTGAGGGCTTTTGTTTTAGCGCGCTTCATATTGTCAAAGAAACGTAGGTCGAGTTGTCACATAAAACTGACAATTGTAAAGATGGTGAAAGGGGCCTGAGCTAACAGCGTCCTGTCACCTCTACAAGTCTACACTATATTGATCTTTGCCCGCCCTATCCAATCAGGATCCTGATTTATGACAACCGTCCGGATGTTTGTTTAATCGATTACTTGACGGTAGCGGCGCCTGCGCATGCATCATAAGTGTCGAACTTTTTGGAAGGAAATTGAGCTGTGGCCTTAATAGTGTTATTAAAGGTGATTTTAGGAGTGTGAGCAAATTTTTATTAATGTCGATATGTACTGATTTTGACGCTTTGTAAGCATTTTAAAAACAGATAGGTACATTTGCTTTGTTTGCCGTATCTTTACAGATAATGGATGTTTTATTAGCAAAGCGAGCGTACTTAGAGGTTCAACGTACGTACGCGTTACATGCAATGACAATGCAAAGAAAAATCAGTTAAGCAGCTGGTGGGCCGTCTACATATTGATAGCAATCTGTTGGATTTTGTATTTATTTGCTGATAATAAAAGCAAATTGCAATGGCATTAAATCCAAGCTAAAACTAATTAAAATAACATGTAAAACTAAACTCAATCTAAATAAGGCCCCGTTGCATGGTGCCCAAAAGGCTGGCAGCGTTGCCTCGCTGAATAGCGATGCTGATTAAGAGAAAAAACTGCCACTGAATAGCGATGCTGATTCTTTAAGAGAAAAAACTGCCAGCCCTAATATGGTCATAAGTTGCATCGACCAGTTTGTAGATCAAAACAAGAGATAGATTGAATATTAGGAAGGGCTATAGACGCCATATAAATTATAAAAAAATGTAGAGACATTTATACTGTAAGTTATTATAATTACTTACTGTTTTTTACGTCTCAATCTATCTATAACTATAAAACAGTACCGTGACTGACTGACTGACAACGCACGGTCTAAGCCACTAGACCTAGAGATTTGAATTAGCCAAACATTATATCTTGAGTATCCTAGAAGTGCACTAAGAAAGGATTTTTAGAAACTCCCACGGGATGTAGAGAACTAGCCCATTTTGAAATATTTCACGGGGGCAAAGCCGCAGGGCATAAGCTAGTTTATTAATATAACTTTATAAGAACACGGTTAAAACAATTCAAAATCAAACTTTGCATAAAGTTAAATACTTGTATGATTTTTTTAATTCGTGACAGATGGTCAAAAAAGAAGTTTCCATAAAGTCACACAATTTCCATATTAGCATGGGGCCAAGCTCAAAGAGTGTGACGGTGCCTTATGGGAACGCAAGACAGACACACAGCAGGTGTTGGGGTTCCCACGATCTGGTCAATTACACGCCTTACCTCTAAGTACTTACCCGTCCGATGCTAGGTCAAAGGTTAGAGCAGAAAAACCCCGACATTGTCATTTTATAGTTCAATACTTCAAAAACGGGTGAACCTATTTTAATGAAACTTAGCTAAGAACCATCTCGATTAAACTAGCTTTCGAATAAAAAAAACTTATTTGAAATCGGTCCATCCGTTAGGGAGCTATGATGCCACAGACAGATACACAGACACACAGATACACAGGTCAAACTTATAACACCCCTCTTTTTCGTCGAGAGTTAAAAAACCGGGCAAGAGCGTGTCGGACACGCCCATGATAGGGTTCCTAAGCCATTACGAAAAAGCCCTGGCATAGATACCTAATTTAAAGGTATTTTCATCACACCTATTCGATACCAGTGTTAGCAGAGCCCTACTCCTAAGCAAACTATTCAATTTATATCGGTTACCGACACAGACAGACATAATAAGTTAATCAACTATTACTCCCTAACCTGTAAAGCCTATGCAATGACAGACAGGCAGGCAGGCAAGTCCTTCTGTGACATCGTAGCTCTTAAACGGATACACGGATTTGGACGCGGTTTTTTTAATTGAAATCTATTCAACCGACAAGCTCGAATTGCGAATCTTAATCAGCAGTGGTCGGGGCACATTGCTCGCAGGACTGATGGCCGCCATCGGCCAGAAGGTTCTTGAATAGCGTCCGCAGACCGGGCGACGAGCTGTCGGTAGGCCTCTAACAAGATAGAGCGACGACCTGGTGAGGATCGTGGGACCGCGGTGGATGCGGAAAGCACCAGACCGGTCTGAGTGGGGAGCCGCGGTAGGCCGCCGTCCAGCAGCGGACGTCTTTTGGCTGACATGATGATGGTGGTGATTTGTTTTTATTGTGTTTCAGTACTCTGTTGGTTCATAATAAAACTTTTAATTATATTACACAGTAGGTATTTTAAGTACCTAGTATGGAAAATTTTAAACTTCGACGTTGAAACAACCGTGTTCTATTGAATAACACCCCAGAGTGCAATACCGTTGGAATGCTAATATCCGTCATGGATTGTGAGATTAAACTGATATAATCGTCATTAACCGTTGTGGGACTTTGAAAGAAAGAAAACATGAATTCGTGACATTAATACGAGGTAACATAAGAAACCGGTTGGAAGACCTCAGATGCGCTGGACGGACGACATCGGAAAAGTGGCAGGGAAGAACTGGATGCAGACAGCCCAGGACAGAGCGAAATGGAGGAAGTTGAAGGAGACCTACACCAAATTGGTCGAGGAAGGCTTGAGATGATGATGATGATGATGAACTAGAAGAAAAGACACAGGATAAAGATTGTCACGAACTGGTCTCAACTCTGCGGGTGACACTCCCAAAATTATCGAAGTTACATACTTACTCGTCGTTAGATGTCTTGCCAAGTTTGTCGTTGCAAGTATAGTCAAAGGTGAGAGAAGCTTTTCCTTGTTAAAATCTTTATGACAAAAAAGAATCACTATACCTAACAAGGACGATAAAACCAAGAGGACTGCCAATGGCTATACAATGTCGCGTTCCTGTAAAATAATGAGCCTGCTGTAGCTAGTTTCACTATAGAGAGGTCTCTGTACCATTAACTTTGTATGACACTTAGACCTCTGGCTAACACAATAGCGCCATCTATGAAAAGAAAGAAAAAACTAATTTAGATGGCACTATTGTGTTAGCCAGAGGTCTAAATGTTATACCAAATGAATGGTACAGAGTCCCCTCCGTAGTAAAACTAGCTACAGCAGGCTTATTACTTCAAAGGAACGCGACATCGTATAGACACTGGCAGTCCTTTTGGTTTTATGGTCCTTGATACCTACCTAGTGGATTATGCTAGAGATAATTCGAAACATGTCGGACTTTACCTACTACAAAAAATGACATCCTATATATACGCTTGCTCACATTACGAAAAAAAATGTGTTGTCTCTATAATATTAGTAGGTTATGAAGACATTTGAGGAACTGATTAATTCCACCGGCGCAAGTTTCGAAGGGCAGGACCTACTTCAAGGACTTGCCTGACTTGCTAGTAAATGAAAATAATCGATTTATTGATTATTTTTGTTTTTATTTTTATGAAACATTCATAGAATGAAATTCAACATACAATGACTATGCAAAGAAAAATCCGTTAAGCAGCTGGACTTGAACCAGCAACCTCGGTAATCCGTACCACACTCCACCAATTAAGCTATACTTAACGTTGGTGTACCTAACGAATTTTTAAATGCCTTGTGTCATATTTTTATTTGCGCTGAGGAGAGATCTTCCAAATAAAAATATGACACAAGGCATTGAAAAATTACTATGCAAAGAAAAATCCGTTAAGCAGCTGGACTTGAACCAGCAACCTCGATAATCCGTACCACGCTCCACCAATTAAGCTATACTTAACGTTGGTATACCTAACGAATTTTTCAATGCCGTGTGTCATATTTTTATTTGCGCTGAGGAGAGATCTTCCAAATAAAAATATGACACAAGGCATTGAAAAATTCGTTAGGTACACCAACGTTAAGTATAGCTTAATTGGTGGAGCGTGGTACGGATTACCGAGGTTGCTGGTTCAAGTCCAGCTGCTTAACGGATTTTTCTTTGCATAGTAATTATATGTTGACTTGCTAGTAGTTAGGTACCTAATCACGTACACCCTAGCATCAAGACAAGTAAGTCTATTGCTACCTTGCATTTTCTGTGTAGCTTTTTTTCGGTTTTGATTATTATATGGTGTTCAACAAAGAGTTCTTGTATTATATTGTATTATATTGTAAGTTCAAATGTTTAGTAGCGAGTAATAGAAATTGTGATAGCATATTTGTTACTTTAATAAAGATTTTTTTTTCTTTTTCAAGATTAGCTACCCAGCGAGAATTTGTAAAAACCTTCCATGCTTTTGTTACAGAATCTTGTAAGAAAATCCTTTCTAGGAAAAACGTCTATGCTTATTTACGCCATGGTGTCAATGCCTGTCCTAGACCCAGCCGTGGACCCAAGACCCCATGTCCGTGAACCAACGACTGGGGCCTCGCTCGGCAGCGAACCCGTGCCATATGGCCGGGCCGTTACCACGTGTCACGCCACCTGAGCCACCACGTGCGACCTTTTTTGTGGCTGATGATTACACTTTTTTTTTATCTACCAGGTTTGACCAGAGACGATGAAATCAAGAGGACTGCCGTGTCTATACGATGTCGCGGTCCTTTGAAATAATAAGTATGCTGTTAGATGTAGCTGAAACCAACTTAGAAAAGTTGAAAAGATAACCTGGACCAGTTCCCCAAACTTTTTGCTTCTGCGTAGCGTAATTTTCATTCGCGTTTTTCCACATTTTATTATTTTCATAGCAGTTAATTTTATTATACACTCACCGGCATTATTAGCGGAACATAAAAAAGTCCAAAATCTTAAATAACAAATGAAGTAGATATTAAAATAAAGCCGTACGTTTTAAGCTTCGGACATTTTTTTTATGTTCGCTAAATAATATGCCGTTGAGTACAGGTATAGGTACGCTAAAATCCCGGTAGCCTTTTTTCCCAACCATTCGTCTTCAGTTGATCATAATTATCTAGACACGCGGCAGCGTGTCAAGCCAAGTTCAAAAAAAAGGAACTGGCGACGCAGCAGCCGTGTGCTATATTTATTACACGAACGATTTGGAGCCACTTTGGACCCCTTAATAACTCAAAATCTATTATAACATAAATACATGAAATTCGGTTCATTTTATTAACACTAGATCAAAAACCTAACCTACTTCCAAATGACCTAGAAAGTGGAAATTTGGCATATTAATGTAAGTCCGGTGACAATGCAATAATCGTGTAGTGAAATTCTGGTGGTCCAACCAGGATCTTCTCCGCAGGAGGGAACTAGAGGGAAAATACAGTCAACAAAAACTATAGTGAGAAAATAAATCTTTACAGAAAATAATGATATCCCATCAAAAACATAAATGTGGAAAGAGGAGCCAAGTGCAGTACTGAACAAAAGAGGTGAAATCGAAACGGGTGTCAAGTTTTTCAAGAACTTCCAAAGCAGGGTAAGACTTTTCATCTTAGTAATATGCAACTCGGCTTTAACACAAGCTCTGCTATATTTGGAAGTAGGCACGGACCAACCACCTTCTGGACACCAAATGTCGGGGCAAACGTTTCCGAAACGCATATGCTCTTTTGCACCTATAAAATCTCTCTAGCCACCAATCGCGGCTCACTTTCGACCAGTGCCCTAAGCACGACTTGTCGAATCCTGCGTCACGTAAAATCGAATAGTAAACTATAACGAGTTTGTATGACGTTTGGAACAGCGCCCGCCCGTGAGCGTATTTGGAACTAAAATTTTGTATGAGATTTCTCGATCTCGATACGATAACCGTAACGTAACGCAGGATCCGACAAGTCGTGCTTAGGGCACAGGGACCGGAACCGGTTACCTTAATACCCGGTAGCCCAAGGGTTTTGAACGGGTATCTTATGACGCTGGGTATAAAAAACCCGTATATTACGGTAGCCCTTTAAACGGCTTACCGATTAATACATTAACCACTTGCAATGGGTTAACCCGGGCTACCGCATAGCGTATCGAAACCCCAGGATTGGGTAGCCGCTTGAAGCGCTGATTGCAGGTTCAGCACCCCCGGAAAACTAGAAAATGACACCCATATCGATTTTCAATAACAAAGTGTGTTCGCCATCTTGGATTTGAAAATGGATGTCATTTTCAGAATCCACGCCCCTGAAAACATAGAAAATGACACCCAAATCCATTTTAAACAAAAAAATGTGTCCGCCATCTTGGATTTGAAAACGGGTGTTATTTTCGTAAACAGCATCCCTGAAAACATAGAAAATGACACCCATATTGATTTTCAACAAAAAAATATGTCCGCCATCTTGGATTTGAAAATGGGTGTCATTTTCGTAATCAACATCCCCGGAAAACTAGAAAATGACACCCATATCTTATAATGAATTAAAAACGAATCACTCACGTATATAAGTCGAGCTTAGCCCGACTTGTTTCGGACTAATTCGTAGTCCTTCCTCTGGGAGCGCATGACCCAGCGGCGGCGAGAC
This sequence comes from Clepsis dumicolana, assembly GCA_963691665.1. Taxonomy (NCBI): domain Eukaryota; kingdom Metazoa; phylum Arthropoda; class Insecta; order Lepidoptera; family Tortricidae; genus Clepsis; species Clepsis dumicolana. The sequence goes on along the minus strand of OY829515.1, from coordinate 14,586,927 downwards.
GCACATTGCGTGCCGCGGCTCAGCTCGCGCGACTACTAACCCCAGAGGAAGGACTACGAATTAGTCCGAAACAAGTCGGGCTAAACTCGACTTATATACGTGAGTGATCCGTTTTTATTTATGATTATGATAGTTTCATTTAAAAGACTTACTTAAAAAAACCGACGAATTGAGAACCTCCTCCTTTTTTGAAGTCGATTAATAGAAACTTTAAGTAGGTAAGTACATACTTACCTATATAAGTACGGAAAGATTAAAATATAAATTGATTGTTCTCTTCGTACATAGTTCCTTTCCGTTTTCATACTGATGTACAGTTTCGCTTCCCGAAAACACGGGCGCGCGGCGGAGCGGGGTGAAAGGGCTACCCTAAGCCGAAGGTAACCGCTTAGCATATGATTAACCCAAACCTAATAAATACGGGTAAGCGGTTACCTCTTGTTACGATTAGGGCTACCCGAATATGTACGGGTTATACTGGTATTAGGGTAGCCCGTTGAAGGGGCTACCGTATCGATGTGGTAGCCCCTTCATCGGGCTACCGTTTCGAACGGCTTAGCCGAATGATAGGGTTTTCCGGTCCCTGCTTTCGGCTAGATGACAAGCGAGATGGCAAGCTATGAACCAATCACGACGCATTCCTCCGGCCCGCTCACCGCAGCTTTTTTCGTAATGACTTTCCAAGTAAATTATAGAAGATGCGGTGTCCAGAGGCTGGTTGGCCCGTGGGAGTAGGTCAATTGATGTCAATTGTCCCACTATATTTATTTATTTGTTTATCAAACTAAAAATCGGTAAATACTTAACTTAATAAAACAGTACAAACCATCCACGAGTCAGTAAGTCACAAGGTCAACAATATTGACCCCCAATACCATCGTGCTATAGAAGGGGGTGGCCAGGGTGTATTCTTAACGTGGTCGATAACGTTAAGTAGTAGATATTTCATGTTTAAAGTTTAGAGGTTTGACATGACAAAGCATTGCCAATAGGATTGAAATTGTTACGTTGCAGTGGGAGTTAAAATACAGACGAGATATTGCTATATAGATGGTTGATTGACTTAGGCGTTATTTTGCGCATAAATATTATGATTAGTAAAAGATTATGACAACACTACGATTTATGACAAAAAAAATCTACAGAACAAAGGGTAAGTTCTGCCAGTATTAACGAAAATGGGAATGGGGGAACGGTAAGAACTCGGGCCGAATAATTTCAAAAATGAGCATGAAATGAGGTAATTTTTATGAAATTGAATAAGTAAGAAAATTAATATTGTTCATTATTTTATAAGGAAGATTACAAAATGTCATATTTTTTAGATTTCGAAGTAGCGTGGGTTAGAAGCTGAAAAAATAGGGGTAACTTTCGATCTTATTCTCTGCTTTCCTTTTGTTAAAATGGATTTCGAAGGACACTTAATTATTTGCCATGTCTAGCAGATTATGATTGTTTGGACGATTGGATGGCCTAGTAGTTAGCGACCCTGACTATGAAGCTTGAGGTCCCGGGTACGGATCCCGGTCGGGGCAGATGTTTGTATGATGCATACGAATGTTTGTTCTCCGGTCTTGGATGTTTAATATGTATATAAGTATGTATTTATTTATATAAGTATGTTTATCCGTTGTCTAGTACCCATAGTACAGGCTTTGCCTAGTTTGGGACTAGGTCAATTGGTGTCAATTTGTGCCATGATATTTATTTATTTTTCTGATACGAAAATTGTAATGTTACAATGCACAAAACTAATAACTTCACAAAGAACTACAAAGGACAAGCCTTAAGTGAGCGCTTTGCTGTAAACCGATGTGCGAAAAATGTCGTCGACTTCAGGATCCACCCCCACATCAAAAGGGGGAGGATTGATAGGTAATGTCAGTTTGATTACGACCCCACCGGGTCATTTTAATTAGCCTAACCGACTCCACAGCCGGTCTAGAGGGGTGCTATATGGTAATACTGCATTCGATGGTTATTTAAAATGTAGTTATTATTGCACGTGCATTTTTTCACAATTAAACCATAACTAGATTGTTCCTACGACATCACTTGAATTTCCTTTACTGTTTTCAATGCTACAAAATATAGTATCTTCTGGATCATGGTTTATTTTTACAAGCTTTTATTTAACTTGCAACGTATGTTTGGATCAAATTGTCCTCAACCGATTGAGACGAAATTTGGCATACGCATGCATTGACTTACCAACACCATGGATTTCGGGTTAGTGCTTGAAAACGTCCGAACTAAGAGACCACTAATTTGAAAAAAAGGCCACTAATCGAGCGACAAAGCTAGACATCGAAAAGAGCTATGCTATTACGAAAATGGTTTCTTTAGCAGAAAACTAATTAAGTACCTACATAAGCGAAGTTACATGCGTCCGTCCGACCGTGCGTTCATCTGTGATAATTGTGATTTATAAACAAACAGACATTCACGTATTAGTTTAGTTAGCCAAATTATATTACGGCTCTATTGAAGACATACTCGTAAGAGCTTGTGCAGATCATTGTGACCGCTTCGGTTGCTTAGCTACTTCTGCTGCTCACTGTATTATTTTTTTATACGACAAAGAAGGCAAACGGGCAAGTGGGTCACCTGATGTTAAGTGATCAGCACTGCCTATAGACACTCACAACTCAGGGGGTTTGCAGATACTACATTGTTTTATTCACTATAACACATTGGAATAATGGGTACTGTGCCCTAAGTACGACTTGTCGAATCCTGCGTCACGTAAACTCGAATAGTAAACTATAACGAGTTTGTATGACGTTTGGAACAGCGCCCGCCCGTGAGAGCATTTGGAATTAAAATTTTGTATGAGATTTCTCGATCTCGATACGATAACCGTAACGTAACGCAGGATTCGACAAGTCGTGCTTAGGGCACAGTTCTCTTTATTTAGTGCTTGTTTTGGCTCCCAACTTGAGCCCCTAAACCCCGAACTTGTTAAATGGCAACCCACCCCTAATCACGGCGAAATTCCCGGGGCCGTAACATTACCCGGCCCTAATACCTCTACCTGCATCCCTTATTTTTTAAATTGGCTTTTTTAAAGTGATATCAGACCGCTATTATTTTGTCGTAAAATATTTATGGCAATTGTGATCGTGGCGTTTTTAGGGGAATCCGGGTTTGAAGAGAATAGTGCGGGTTTTGAGGGTGCAGTGCAATTGGGTGGTTTGGCGAATATAGTTTAGTAATTAACAGTTAAATATTACACCCTTGAACAGTTGCAATGTTAGTCAATTAAATCGTATCAGTAAAGTAATGTTTTGGCTTCGCTCTGCTATTCATTTATTTTCACACTTTGTTCTATATAAAACTGTAATATTTTCATTCTAATGATTTTGGGAATATTCTTTAAATAATTCATTTCTGGTTATTTAAGTATTGTAAGAGCTGTTGCACCTACTTGTTAGGTTGTATGTATAACCTAGCTCACTTTAATTTAAAAGCTTAATATCTCAAAAACGGTTGAATCCATTTCGACGAAACTTGCTAAGAAGCATAGTGATTAAACTAGCTTTCGATTAAAAAACCCGCATCTAAATAGGTCCATTCGTTTGAGAGTTATGATGCCACAGATAGATACACAGATTAACCATACATCCACACAGATATACAGGTCAACCTTGTAACAGTTATAACACCCGTCTTTAAAAATAATTTGCGCCAAGTTTCTTCCATCGCATTCTTCTTGGCAACCAGATATTTCAGAAAGCTCTGGTAGATTCAAACAGCCAACTTACAGAATAATATTTTAACTATGTTTTTGTGTCCACATTCCGTTACTCCCACGCACTGGGTGTTGCCAGTTGCCATTATGGCGCTAAAGGGGTACTCGGGTGGCGAAAGGGTTGACAGAAGTGACAAATGTCAGGTCATTATTTAGCGATCAAGATAATGATTATCCGATGATCTGCGCGATAATGGCCGGGTTTAGTTGACACCTTTGGGTCTTGTTATAATTTTTAACCCCCGACGAAAAAGAGGGTGTTATAACTTTGACCTGTGTATCTGTCTGTGGCATCATAGCTCCCAAACGGATTTACCGATTTCGATGCGGTTTTTGTTAATCGAAAGCTAGTTTCATCGAGATGGGCTTAGCTAAGTTTCGTTAAAATCGGTTCACTCGTTTTTTAAATATTGGACTTTGAAATGACAATGCCGGGGGTTTTCAACTTTTTTAAGTTGATTATTTGTTATTATGTCATCATCGCTGTATCCCGGGAACTATGGCTTTTTCCGGGATAAAAAGTAGCCTGATGTGTTTTTCTGAGGAATTTTAAACTATGTTACTGTAAAGTTTCAACGAAATTATGTTCAGTAGTTTTTGAGTGAAAGTGTTACAAACATCCTTACATCCAATGAATATTCATGTATGCGTCAAAAAATAAAATACTTAACGATACTTAAGCTATCTTTAGAAGTCTTGAGAGGATAGAATGAGTCCACAGTCGCCGAGTTACTGACATCTATCGCATTTCGAATGAACTATTGAGCTTGAGGCGCCACCTACAAATCCGTATTTATTCAACTGTCGTGTACTTCAACAAGTCTGTCACGATTCCGCTAGATGGCACCAAAAACGAAACTACGTACAGTAAGTAAATTTAATTTATTGAGCTATAGAAACTTTTTTTAGTGCAAAAACACGCATAAATACAATTTATTGTAATCATTTCTAACAATCAGTCTCACGAAGGCAGATATTTTCTACTGGAACATTATTTTTAACCCTAAGGTGTAATTTCCAGAGCTAGGGCTAGTTATTCTAGTAAGTTAGACCCTTTTCTTCCATTTCGTCTCGTACTTTCTGGGGTTCCGGCCAAAACAGCATAAGCAGAGTAGATCCTGTAAAAAAATCATTTTGGTCGATTTTTTAATCTCACTTGGTGACTAAATTCTCACCCATGACATTGATGTCACTAATTTGACGACCGGATGGCCTAGTGGTTAGCGACCCTGACTATGAAGCTTGAAGTCCCGGGTTCGAATCCCGGTGGGGGCAGATGTTTGTATGATGAATACGAATGTTTGTTCTCGAGTCCTGGATGTTTAATATTTATATAAATATGTATTTATCTATATAAGTATGTTTATCCGTTGTCTAGGACCCATAGTACAGGCTTTGCCTAGTTTGGGACTAGGTCAATTGGTGTCAATTTGTCCCATGATATTTATGCTATGCTACGTTGCTATGGATGCGCTGATAATACTCTGCGTGCGATGAGAACTGCTAACCTATTCGATGAAGGCCCCCCCCTTGAAAGTCCATTTAATTTATTACATTTTCGTGACAGTGTTAATGCGATACCCAGAGTCGAGAGTCACGAAAACGCATAAATACTATAATGATGTGTGTTGATGTTAGCGAATAGATGCGACAAACGTACAGACACATGCTGATGTGTCTATACGTTTGTCGCATCTATTATGTGCTGACATCTCACAGGTACAGAACAGAAACACAGGCACACGTATAGAGATACAGATACAGAAACCGTTTTCGGTACGTAAGAGGAAACTCTTTGTTCGGAAGTAAAATGTCTAATAGGATTTATCATGAGTAAAAACACTCGTCTCATCTTTTTTTGTAGGATACTTATTGTTGGTAACAATGATAAGGTTGCGGAATTAAGTACTATCCCACGACACACACACACAGTTTTAAAACCCCGACATTATTTTGTGAAACAATTTTAACGAAACTTAGCTATTTCATTCTAAACTAGGTAAGTAATCATCCTAAATATACCACACATAAATACATATTACAACATCCAAGACTGAAGAACAAAATTAGTATTCATCATATTAAATATCGAGCCCGGGAGCCCCAGGACCTCAAGCTTCGCAGTCAGGGTCGCTAAGTTCATATTACTTCTCAAGTACGATTTTTATGATTGGTAAATGTGTAGATAAAAAATCCGATAACCGGATTTTCGACTGAAAAATCCAGATTTCCAAAACATGCCAATATCCGCCAAAAATCAGGATTTTCGGACTCCGGATTATCCGGATTGCAATCCCTAGTCTCTACCCACTAGACTAGGCTATAGTCGGTCGTTACCAAATGGTACCCACCGGCACTAAAGGCGCCGAAAACTGTAAAAGCCAGTTCACAGTGTGTGTGAAGTATGGCGCCCAGCAAATACGAGCCGGCGGCGGCGCCTCCTCGCCCCACCATGTACATGACACACATGGCCATTGCTCTGGAACACAAAAGTATTTGATTAAGACAAGTACCAGTGGCCGTCCTCCCCCCCCCCCCCCCCCCTCATACATCATCATCACATCACCAGATTTTTTTACGTCGCACTACTGGCCACAGGCCTCAGAGTGAAAGGGCTTTATAGAAACTTAGGGATAGCTATTTATTTTACACTACTCAATTTACAACTGCATGATCTTTAAACTTGCCTGAAAAGGTAATTTATTATTACAATCCAAATAAATAAATTGTAGGAACTTAACAAGCAGGGAATTTTAATTTTAATATAACATTTAAGTAGGTGTATGTACAGAGATGAAATCTCGTAATATAAAATTTGTACGCCGTTGAAGCGGCAAAAAGTGGTGAACGCTTATATGTTGGCATAACACCTGTTGACCATGTAACCTACTTTTTGAACAAATAAACTTTTGACTTTTGACTTTGACTTTGACTTTGACTTAAAATAAGAATGAAATGTCCATTACTGGCGTTTGTCAGCTTAATGTGTCTACCACTGGTGCTGTGATTTTCCTTGAAGCATTTACCACAATTCATATCAAAATCAAAACATTCCTCAACCAAGACGCAAAAGTTTCTTTGACACGTCCCTTTTATGGGTCTACCAGTTCTTTCAGAAAGGCCATCATTCTGAAGAGTGTGAGATGACTCAAGAAAATTTACTCTGTAAATTTACTCAGTAAACTCTTTACCTCAGTGACGTAGGAAAGACGTCCACAGCAATGGCAGCGAGGATAGAAGCAGCACAGCCGGCGCAGAGGGCCAGGATGAGCAGCGCAGTGGCAGCGCCCCCTTGCGGCACGAACCCTGCAGCTATGGTGGCCACTCCGCAGATAAACATGATGCCATCTGAAAAACATTAAAATACACGATGTAATTTCTAAACTCACAAATAAAAAACAGGAAAAATAGCTAACCCCAGGAATCGAACCAGGATCCTGGGAAAATGAAATAATTGATCTTAACGGTATAACTGTAAAAATACAAAAAGATGCTCCAAGTGTAATCTTAAGACACGTTGTACGTCTTGTTGTTGGAGAAATCCAGGAGTAGGTAGGTAGAACCGTTTGGACAGAGTTAATTATATAAAAAACTGGCCAAGAGCGTGTCGGACACTGCTAGGATAGAGTTCCAAACCAGCAGTCACGTAGTTGACCATCGACTGGTACGTATTCCATAAGCGGGAAACCAGCTGGTAGGTTAACAAAACTGTCTACGCGAGAGCAGAATCTGTTACGTAGTAACTAGTATTATAATCCGTGTTTGTACTCTTACTGTATAAAGCCTTCTTCCCAATCCTGTTGATGAAGACCCCTATAGCTAGATAGGTGATGGCGAAGACGGCTCCCATGGCCATGGAGATGGGGAATACGCCCACGGAGACACGCGAGCTGCAGAACGCGTCAGTGTGGGCCAGAGCCGTAGCTTGCTAGAACAAGATAGGAATTATAATCGCATTGGAGTATCTTGGAAAAACAAAATAAAAAAAATGTTTCATAGAGATCACGAATTGATTGATTTAAAGCGCCATCTCTCGGTCCGGTGAGCTGATTAGTTCCATTGGATTTTGCAGTGTAGCTGTCATTTTGTTGCGAAGTGTTTCACACAGATGGCGCTATCTACTACTTGTAGCGATAAACGAACTGTCACTTGCATTGGAATAATTTCTACATGCATTTCCACGGTACTCTAAGTCTCTAAGTCAACCTCGTATATGTTTAAAGTTTGACGTAATTGGAATAACCACTCTAGACCGCGAACCTAAGGTGGTTATTCATATTTCGTCAACATTTGTTTATACTCGTATACTAGGTTGAGTCAGAGTACCGTCGATTTGCATTATCAGTACTAACTTTGATGTAATGTGCTGTTTTTAACCGACTTCAAAAAAGGCGGGGTTCTAAATTTGTCTGAATCTTTTTTTTTTTAATACCTGTGTAACCATAATACACTTGCGGTCAAATAATACGGGTCACTACGAAAAACTAGAATATCTCCCAAAGTAATAGAGCTAGCCGCATGAATTAAACTGTATGTTGTAGATAATTTGACAGTTAATAAAACAACATTAAATGTTGAAAACGTTATTCGTTTGTTTATTAAAATTACATAAGAAACAAAATTTCATCAATTTTTGCTTAGAAAAATTAAAAGACGTTCCCTCACATACCGCACAAAAACAAACTTTAAAGCCAAATTATTACTTCGTATTGCCTCCGCGGGCCGTTCTTACAGCTGTCAGATGGTTAGGCATGCTGTTTATAAGTTTCTTATGCGATGTTGCAGAATATTGGTGCATTCTTCCACTAACGCATGTTTCAGGTCTCTAAGTGTAGCTGGGGCAGGGTTCTGTTTTCTTATGCACCTCCCAAGCTCGTCCCAAGCCTGCTCAATAGGATTTAAGTAAGGGCTTCTCGAGAGCCAGTCCATGCAATTGATGCCAACGTCTTGAAAATACTCATTTACGATTTGAGCTGTATGTGGCCTAGCATTGTCATGCATGAATATGGAATATTCACCCATAATCACTAAGTATGGGCCAACATGCTCATTAAGTATCTCTTCTACATAGCTTACACTATTTAGCGTACCATTTTCTCTCAGCACTAACTCCGTGCGACTCTCTGAAGAGTATCCAGCCCAAACTATAACAGATCCACCGTCGAACGATACTTTTTCCTCAAAACAAGCTGGAATAAAACGTTCCCATGGCCGTCGGTAGACTCTTCGCCGCCCATCATGTGCATAGAGCATAAATCTGGATTCGTCAGAAAACATTACTCTTGCCCATTCTTCGTCTCCCCATTGTGCATGTTCGCGGGCGTAACGTAATCTTGCTACTCGATGTTCCCTTTCAAGTTTTGGGTCATTTGTCGGTCTACGTGGGGTCAAATTAGCTTCTTGGAGCCGCCGCCTCACAGTCCGATTGCTTTCGTCGTCTCTTCGGGTATCTCGGTGTTGATTTGTTACTTCAAGTGCCATGAGGTGCCGATTTCGGAGCATGCTCGTAACAATAAATCGATCCTCTCGAGCCGTAGTACATCTCGGTCTGCGGTTCCCGGTCTTTTTGTGTTTAGCCCAGTTTCTCGGTAACGTTGGACGACTCTCTGCACCGTAGAAAGTGACACGCCTGTTACTCTCGCTGTACTTCTCTGACTTCTGCCTTCTTACAGCATAGTGACGATACGTGTACATTCATCTTGTGTTAGCGACATGATAGTAATTCAATAATGACCGTGAAAGACGGCAATGATTGCCTTTTATCATTTTGATTTAACAAATTGAAATCAAAAGCGAGAATAAAGCAAAAGTAAAACAAGAGTGATTTGAATTTATTACCAAATTCGAGCATTTTTTTTATTTAGATTTAGATTTATTTATTTCACAAGAACATATGGTTTACATGGATGGTCTTACAATTACAATAAATACAATCAGTCCCTTAATATGTTCAGCCATGGGTAAGAGGCGTGTGAATTTTTTGAAGTCAACATTAACTCTAATCTAATAGATAAATTCATCATACTTAATCGTCAAAATTAATACAATTTGGAATTTTACTTAACTGACAAATTTAGGCCTAAGTTTTAGTATATCGTATTTATACAGAAAAGAAAATGTAGAAAAAGTAATAATAATAAATTCACATACTTACCAATAGCATTATACCTATGTCAGTTACAATTAAAATTTATGATTAATAAATTCATCAACACTGTAAAAGCAAGCGTTACATAACAAATTATACAACTTATTTTTAAATTGGGACTTCGGGAGCATCTTTAGTGTCACCGGGATTTTATTAAATATTCTTGCACACATATGAAACGCGCTTTTTTTCCTCAACATGAGTTTATGAGGGGGGATAACTACCTGATGTCGTCTATGAGACCTGTTTGTCACTTTATCTGCAGAATGGAAAAGTTCCATATTATTCTTTACAAAAACTGCTGCTTCGTAGACATATAGACAGGGTTGTGGTAGCAGGTTGAGTTTTTTAAACAGAGGATGACATGATTCACGGCGCCCTGCTCCACAGATGGTTCTAATGCATTTTTTCTGTGTGATAAATACGCGATCTGCATCTGCAGAGTTTCCCCACATGACGATGCCATATCTTAGAACTGATTCGATGTAGCCGTGATATGTCATCAAAGCCGATTTTGATGATACCGTCTGCTTTATTCGCCACAACGCAAAGATGAATTTATTTATTTTTTTACAAGTTACATCAACATGCTCTCTCCAGTTACAGTGTGTGTCTAAATGGATACCCAAAAATAAAGTACTGTTCACTTCCTCAACGCTCTCATTATCATGTTTTATTTTTATTGTATTTTTTTCAATTTTTTATTTGACCGCGAGTGTATTACCTAATGCGAATACTTAAATGATTTTGATTTGATTTGATAAGGGTATGGCAGTGGGAATGAATCCGGGTTTGATCAACGGGGTTAGTCACATTTTTCTAGTTTTCTGTGTATTCTTGTATAATGTACAATCAGCAGCAGAAGAAGCTAAGCAACCGAAGCGGTCACAATGATCCGCACAAGCTCTTAAGTCTATAGCAATAGAGCCGTGCTTAGATCATTGTGACCGCGTCGGTTGCTTAGCTACTATTGCTGCTGGCTGAGCATGACGCACTGAACAGTTTTTTTCAAGAAACTAGCTCATTATGCACTCGTCAATAAAATTGTCGATCAGTTTCGAAGCCAAGCTTGTGCTTTCCATACTGGGATTCTTCAAAAGTTGGCCAGTGAGTGTTCGTCAGCGATACTAAACTTACAGTTTCATTTTTCGTCCTCTCCGAAATAATTTCACAAATCGAAATACTGCGTTCACTGGTGTTCTGAAGGATATTGTTGACGACCTCAGGCACCCACATGTATAAGCCGCTGGCTCTGGAAATAAAACAGTTTACTCGTATTATCATTATTACCATTTTTAGAGACTTCAAATTAAAACCTGTCCACTCTTGTGTTAGGTGCAGCCATCTTGCGGAATTTCTATGGAACTAATTTACCAGACTGGTATCATTCGTGCGGATGTCAATGTCAAATGTCATCACACGATTAACAAATTAAGAGAATATTTAATTATTCACAACACGTTTAGTGAATGAGATGGAGAGAAAAAGAGAAATACTGGGCAGACTGAACTGTACTACTGTGAATGTGAACGTATAAATTAATGAGTGTATGTATATATTGTTACCTATTTGATACACTTCGCGCAAATATGAAAATGGCAGGCTTAAATAATTTTCCTACAAAAATGTCTTAATGAGTTTAGCTTCGTTGATTTCATGTATGCCATCTCTAGTGACCTCATCTATACCTACTCATTATTAATCATTGGCTGCTAAAGAAATCGAAATCAAATGCAATAACTTCATTAACTGTAAGTGCATTTCACTACGACTTTGTAGAACACTCCCCACGATAGCTCGGTAGAGCGTCTGAACACAACACTCACAGCATAAAAACGGCGAACATGGAAACGTGTGATATGAAGACGCATCTCAATAGCGGCGGGCGGAAGATGTGTGTGAAGTTCTTCAGCGCCCCTGCAAAGCCCCCAGTTTTGAAGGCTTCAGCATCACCAATAGTCGTCACCTTCTCTACCTGAAATCACCATGACTTTGACTAACATGCGAATAATTTGACTTACTTGAACTCTAAAATTTAAAATGCCTTTGTATTAATCATTATTACTAGGAATTCACAATTCACAATTGTCAGTATTTCATAGTTATTTCTAAGACTATGATTTGATTAGTTGTCTGTATCCTGATTGGAAAGAGTAACATAACAATCGTTTTAAATAAATACTTGTCTTAGCTAAACTAAAACAATAACATAAATATTTAGTTATCCTAAATTAAAACTAAACTAATACTACTTTGCAAAAACTAAAATGTATCTAAAGTGAAGTCCCCTTGGGCATGGTACTAAAGATGTTGGCAGCGTTCCCTCTTTGGATGGTTAAGCTTAACCTTTATCAGAGAAAGCTACCAGCTATTCGGTCCCCTGTGACATCGACTAGACATTCTTTAAGTACACCACTTTGTTCCAGTTTCCATCGTATACCTACTGGATAGTTATCAGGAGACGTCCAATGGTTCCATGAGTACATCTTGGCCAGCACCGGCAAAGCTGCCTCTGGTCCTCTCGACGCTAGCAGGAATCTTGGACTCTCAGGCAGGATGAACAGGATAGCAGCAGCAGCTAACCCTGGCGCGCACCACGACCAGACAAACACGCGCCAGGTGGTGATGGTGATGCCCAGGATAGTGAACGACCATTGGCCAGGGATGATCAACCAAGCTAGACCTGAAAATAAGATTGTAGAAAGAAGAAGTTGACGACATGTGTGCAATATATGATGTATACTGTTTATAGAATGTTATCCCCTTATTTTTATTTAAGTAGGTATGTATGTCTGAAATTATATAGCACTTATTTGCTTTGTCACTGTTTTCAAAACTATCAACTTTACTTTCTCTGGGTGCATTCCCTTAACAGTCTTGCTTCACTACTCTCTTGGGGATCTTGCTGAAAGCGGAAGACTATAATTATAAATGGCAATGTGTCTTCTTCAATCGTCTTAAAACCATCATTGTACTTGATCTAGGTAATGATACTAGGTACATATAAAAAAGAGGTATTTTATGTAATCAGCACGCCGAAAATGAAGCGCAGAAAAGGCTACAAATTGTAGCCTCTTTGGCCACAATCTCTCTCAAATAAGGTCCAAACTTGAGCGCAAAGGTCGAAATGTTCGGAACACGTTTTTCGATTGTCTTGTCAGCATAAGACGTATCTTTACTTATAACGTCATTGGTTGTAGGTAAAATCTATAGTGGGATACACTTCCGTGTATATAATTGTTACTTAAGCTGTTTATTTGTTTCCTAGACATATCGTTATTTATATGTTAACCTTAACAGTAGCAGGGAAATTACAGCAAATATTGTTTTATGTATCACCTCCCTGTAATCTTATGCACACAGTGTGAAGGTGAAAACAAATAAACATCATTCATCGTTTGTCAATGTCAAGGTTTTTGCGAACGGTTTTCCCAAGATTCTCTAAGGCCATTTTGTAATACTTTTTGCCTTTGGACGCTTACACTTTCACATTTACGAGAGGCTCTATTTGAGAACTTTTATGTCTACATGACAAAGCTACTGGTGTCCAGCAAATTTTTTTCCTTGCTCCTAGACATAGCGAAGCCGAATGAGGTGGCTACATAGCTGTTTAATGTTTAATTTATGTCGCAACAAACGTCTCGATCGCGTTCGCATTAACGTGTCAAATACTATGAGAATAGTACATTGCCAATGCGTGCTGCTAGAGCAGTTCCTTATTTTTTTCAATCTTTACCCCTGGAAACTGCAAGAATATAGCCGACAACCCCTTTAAAGCAAGAACCGGGTGTCTCCCTCATACTGTCCTCAAGTTTGATGGTATTTTGTGCCCCTCATGGAACACAGTTTTACCCCTTTGGGGGTAATTACCCAGGTTCGGAACCACTGCGCTAGAGTCCAAAATTTAACTAGAATTGATATTATAGTAATTGTTCTAGCTATTGTGCAGTTTTGTATTATTTGTATTAATTTAATTTTCTGTTTTATTGATACATTTGCACTTATTGATGATGGTTTTATTAGTTATGTTTTGATCTCCCATGTACCTATTGTTAATTAGTTGTTACTGTGTTTCTTTTAAGTTTGATTTTATGATGTTTCAATTTAATGTGTTGACTTTGTCGAAACCATACTTTAGCCTATTTCATAATTCATAATTGCTATAAGGATTAACGAAATTTGAACTTCCAATTATTATAAAGCATCAGATTGTGAGTCATTTTCTAACTGCCCCATTGAAAAAGAGACACTTACCAGGCAGGATGATGAAGGAAAAGGAGATGAAAGCTGAACCCCAAGCAATAGCTGCCGCGCGGCGCGTGTTAGCGTGCATCTCCCCAAGATACGCATACACTGTCGCACTGGACGCTGATACACTGAAAACAAAACAAAATTTATTCATGAGACTTAGGGATTACAGTCATGTTACTCGCTAATCCTGCCGCTTAGCAGCAGTGCTTGCACTGTTGTGTTCCGGTGTGGAGAGTAGACAGTCGGGTCAGTCGGTGTAATTACGGGCACATGAGGCATTTCAAGGCAACGCATCTGCAAAGTGCAAACCCCCGAGTTTGCGGGTGTCTAGGGGCAGTGGTGATCACTTACCATCAGGTGACCCACTTGCGCGTTTGCCTTCCTGATCATAAAAAAAACATGAATCACGATCAATACTGAGTCACAATTAGCGCACTTGTTATGTCTTACGCATCACAAGGGCGGCCACAAGGTCACGCGACTATGCCACTTCTTATCATGTCAGCCGAAAGACGTCCACTGCTGGCCATAGGCCTCCCTCAAGGCTCTCCACTCAGACCGGTTCACCACAAGCTTTCAGCATCCACCGCAATTAGGTTTGCCAGGTCGCCAAACCTAATAGCCAGACAGACCAGCCAGCATGGCCGGACATTTGGGTCAAAATGCCGGGCACCCTACATTATTGAGGATTTTGTGTCTCAGTATTAATAGGTAGGTACGAGGGGTGCGGGTCGGGTTACCTCCTCGTGTGTCTTGGTGCTGCGGTTCCCTTCTGGATCCGTCCGGGGGAAGAGCAGTGCTCGGGCCGGTGCACCCTGGGCATCGGTCAATGGTTTCCTGGCCAAGATTTCATGGAACATCATTGGCCGATGGCTAAGAACTCGACAAGGGGAGGGGGTTTATTCAGTTTTGGCCTAACCGCAATTTTTTTTTAATGTCAATTTTTTTTATATTACATTACTCCTGCAATTCATTTGTTATACGTGATTATTATATTTTATCTACACACATATCATAAGTCCTCTATAATGAATTCAGAAACCGTAGAAAATCACCAGCATTTCAGTACGCCGTCGCCTTCTCGCCGACAGCGCGAGCCCCAGCACCACCCACCATCACCAGCAGTAAAGTAATAGTCATTACGACATCGAATTCGATATCGTAATGACTTTTCGATATCGAATTCAATGTTTCAAATTTGAAAACCAACGTAATTTACAAGTCGAGTTCAGTCCGACATGTATAAACAATAATGT
The DNA here is from genome assembly GCA_963691665.1 of Clepsis dumicolana. Lineage (NCBI taxonomy): Eukaryota > Metazoa > Arthropoda > Insecta > Lepidoptera > Tortricidae > Clepsis > Clepsis dumicolana. The sequence continues at coordinate 14,571,521 of OY829515.1, read as the reverse complement.
GATATTTATTTATTTTTTTATAATAAAAAAAAATAGTTTACGAAACGTCAGCTCGGTATGTTTGTCTATGATTAAAAAAAAACAATCAAATTCGTGACAGGTATGGGTATGATATATGCCTTCGGCTTCTGAACCCATCTTAGAGTACTTATAATATGTGTGTAGATAAAGTAATGTATGCAACTCCACATAATTAGGCCTTAAAACACTCGTGTGATCGTATTATGAAACTCAGCTTCGCCTCGTTTCATAAAAACACACTCGTGTTTTAAGGACCCTCATTATGTAGCGGTTGCATAAACTGCTATACCGACATTGGCACAAGGCCAAGAGGCCACCATTACGGAAGAAGAAGGTAAGCATGACAAAAAAATTGTATGTGGAATCAAGCTTTTTTGAGTATTACCATAAATCTTGTTAAATTCTAATGAAATATGGGCGGGACTGCGGACTGCGGGGGCGCTCACTCGTTTGCGAAATGTTAAAAGCCTAACAAAGGCTCCGGCTTTATCCGGACGCCTGGCAACCCTAACCGCGATTCCTGCCATTCTATCCTCTTTGTATCTATGTGTCTGAGTATCTGTGTATCTGTCTGTGGCATCGTAGCTCGCAAGCGAATGGACCGATTTCGATGCGCTTTTTTTTATTCGAAAGCTAGTTTAATCGAGATGGTTCTTAGCTAATTATCATTAAAATCGGGTCACCCGTCTTTGAAATATTGAACTTTGAAATGACAATGTCGGGGGTTTTTCAACTTTTCTAAGTTGGTTAGGTTAGGTTATTAATTCTGCAGCCAAAACGATGGCAGATTGTCTTCAACTAAACCAGTACTTACAAGCACCCTGTGACCATCCTCAGCACCATGAGCGTCCACACGTTGCTGGCGAAGGCCGAGGCCACCGAGAAGACAGCAGATGCCAGCATCGCAGGCAGCATCACGGCTCGCCGGCCGATGCGGTCCCCGAGGTAGCCCCAGAGGAACGAGGTTGATACTATGCCTGGAATGGGAAACAGGTCAATCATTTTCTTGGTCAAACTGAATTTTTCTTCTGTGTATGAATAATGAGGCTCAACAAGAGAACTGTTAAACAGCGGATGCGTGAGTGTGCTTCGGAACTTCACGACCTTATTCCACCAGCTCCTTTCTTTCACAAGTCGACCAGAAGTAGGCGGGGTCTCCATCATTATGTTGTCAGCATTCCCAAAATCCGCACAAAGCGTTTTCGCTCTTCCTTCATCATCCGTACGGCTAAGGAGTGGAATTCCCTGCCTGCGTCTGTGTTCCCTGAACACTATAATCTGGCCGTTTTCAAGTCTAGGGTGAATGGGCATTTGTTAGGCAAGCGTGCTCCATCGTAGACCACATCTTCGCTTACCATCAGGCGTGATTGTGGTCAAACGCAAGCCTACAGTGTATAAAAAAAAAACGTAGAAAAGTGGAATTCCCCAACATTGTCATTTCAAAGTTCAATATTTCAAAAAGGGGTGTACCGATTTTAATAAAACTTGGCTAAGAACCATCTCGATTAAACTAACTTTGGATTGAGAAAAACCGCATCGAAATCTGTCCATCCGTTTGGGAGCTATGATGCCACAGACAGATACACAGATACACAGATACATAGACACACAGATACACAGATACACACATGTCAAACTTACAGCACTACAGAATTCCAGTCTCTTTTGAAACCCCGACGAAAAAGAGGGGTGTTATAAGTTTGACCCGTGTAATCGAAAGCTAGTTTAATCGAGATGGTTCATAGCTAAGTTTTATTAAAATCGGTTCGCCTGTTTTCGAAATATTAAACTTTGAAATGATAATGTTGGGGGTTTTTCAACTTTTCAAAGTTGGTTAAGTTATGATTTTATGTAAATAAGTGGTTTTTTCTATACAAGTATGCCTATCCGTTGTCTAGTACCCATAGGCGTTGTCTAGTACCCATAGACCTAGTCCCAGGTCAATAAAATTGATGTCAATTGTCCCATGATATTTTTTTACTTATTTTATGTTTTTACGAAAAATACGTAATAAAATAATTAAACTGGCTTTCGAACAAAAAAAACCGCATCGAAATCGGTCCATCCGCTGGCGAGCTACGATGCCACAGACCTATACACAGATACACAGTTACACAGGTCAAACTAATAACACCCCCTTTTTCGTCGGGGGTTCAAAATACAAAAAGGCTGTCAGATATTCACGATTGTTTAAAACAAAAAAGTTTTATGTAAACTTCGGTTGCTAATGAAAATTGACATTAAGTTATTTCGGTTTCTAACATAATTTTGAAGAGCAGAAAAAATCACATACAATGTTTGTGCTATGTTACACATATGTTAAGTACATAACATACTATCAATGCACATTGTGTGACATTGCCAAGAAAAGGGTTATCACCCCATGTCACACCGCTTGCGACCCGCATTAAGTACTTAACTACCGTGCACGCACACATCACGCAAGCGGTGTGACATCTCTTATGAGGATTGATACTTTACAACGCAGTGGAATGCGAACGCACACGCATCCGGTGACGTCACAATGATCTAAGCGCGGCTCTTACCCTCTATTGTTATAGACATAAGAGCTTGTGCCGATTATTGTGACTGCTTCAGTTGTTTAGTTACTTCTGCTGCTGTAGCCTGGTTACTAGACAACGGTACCATACAACAAGACAAATCGACGAAGTCTTTCCTTACCACAGCATCTCCATACCTATGAAAGCCGCAGCATTGACGAGGCCTTTGTGTTCGTCAGTGAGCTGCAGCTCGCACTTGGCCGAGGTTATGACGTAGCTCATCCCCACGGACTCCATGGAGACGTTGAGCATGATCAGCCCACTCGCGAAGAGGACCAGATGGTTGAAGCGTCCGTGCCCTGGAACAATCAAAATCAAAATTTTATTCAGTAAACAATTATTTAAAACTAACTTATAAACCATCAGAAAATCCAAGACATCAACGAGCTCCCGGATTACGAATTTCCGGACTTAGCCATACTGAAGACATCAACGCGCTCTCACATCTGGGATCTGAACTTGAGACATTTAAAAGTTTATTATCTCAAAAACGGCTTAACCAATTTTTATAAAACTTAGCTAAGAACCATCTCGATTAAACTAGCTTTCGATTAAAAAAGCCGCGTCCAAATCCGTCCATCCATTTATGAGCTACAATGCCACAGACAGATACACAGATACACATGTCAAACTTATAACACCCCTCTTTTTTGTGGGGGGTTAAAAATACGCTACGGCTGAAAATAGAGAAATATATAAACATCAGACTCTCGGTCCGAACTACAATTTTGTTGGTATCGGGTTTGAAACCTTGGGTCCATGGGGTCCCGGCGCTTACAAGCTTATTTCAGAGTTGCAAAAGCGCTTGGTCGATACAACTTGTGACCAATGAAACTTGAAATTCGGTAAGAAGGTAGCTAGGCATAAATCGGCAAAACTTAAATTGTTGTTTCTGTGTACATAATAATTATGTATCAGTGACCAATATAAAAGTGCCATCCCACATCGCATACATTTTGCATAGGAGCAGAGCTCTGCCAAGCTCTGCTAATACTGAATAGTAGGTAGGTCAATGATATTATAAGTAAAGATACGTCATATGCACACAAGACAATCGAAAAACATGTTCCGAACATTTTGACATTTGCGCGCAAGTTTGAACCTTATTTGAGAGAGATTGTGGCCAAAGAGGCCACCTACAATTTGTAGCCTTTTCTGCGTTTCATTTTCGGCGTGCCAATGACATATCTACCTCTTTTTTTATATGTAATATCATTGAGCTAGGTACATTATAATTTTAAATACACATGGTATCAAAACTTACAGGGTACCTACCTCCAGTTGTATCCTAGAAACTTGACATTTTGTACGAAAGTAGCTCTTATAGCACAAAACACAATCAATCGTATGAATAAATAAGAGTAAGAGGATAAATAAGTCTCAAAATCATCAATAATAATGGTCATTCCGTACTCAGTACTATCATCATAAATTCAGTGATTGTCTGCTATATGATTGTCATACTGCGCATGAGTTCAAAGTCACAACGTCTAAGTAATTCGCGTCTTCCTTGGCCATGCGTCTACGGCGATCGGATGCAGTATACATATAATCAGTCACCACTACAGCGTTGTAAATTGATCGATACAGCTCAACATAACGTACTTCTAACTTAAATCAGTAGGTAATGCATTTTGCTTTCTTTTGATGCACTTGAATAATGATTGGTTTGGAGAAATGTTTTCTAATCTGTGGCATTTTATTAGACCCACAAAGGTTACTTTATATAAGGAAACTTATGAAACGAGCGAAATGACATCATGTCGGTAGGCCTTCAACAAGATGGAGCGACGACCTGGTGAAGATCGCGGGATCGCGGTGGATGCGGAAAGCACAAGACCGGTCTGAGTGGAGAGCCTTGGGGGAGGCCTATGTCCAGCAGTGGACGTCTTTCTGCTGACATGAAGATGATGATGATAGTAACGATATAATCGAGAAGCTGCTAGTCTCAAAGGGGTAAAACGACAAACTGCGTTTTAAACGTCTCTCCGCACCGGAACACAACAGTGGAAGCAAAGCTGCTTAACGGCGGGATATAGCGAGTAAGATGGTGGTAGCGATGGACCTTGCACAAGGCTCTACTGCCAGCAAAAGCCTTCCGCAGTCCTACTTTAACTTGGCAGTCTTAACACCCCACGTCAGCAATAAGAGTTATTTTTCTGATTCGTTCCTAGGTACAATATTATGTATTTAGGTAGTAATAATTTCTGCATGTAGAAACGACACAAGACGGCACAATAATAATTAATATTTTATTGTCATTCGTAAAACATGTGTCACGAAGAGCTGCGTATACACAGGAGAGCGGTGACTGCGCGAAACTACTCTGTAAAATAAATGGTAGTATAATTGGTGGCATAAGTTTTAGATGCACTTGCGTGTTTCTGGATCGTTCTGTGTTCTGAGGTCTCGACATTTTTAACACTAAATAGGCACCTAATCAGCTGTTACGGCGTATTGAATTTCTCAATTTGTAACCTGATACGTAAGGTGCCATAGCGTGGGACGACCAGCTAACTGTAGGTAGGTAAGCGCTGTTAGTTCAAGGATATTGCCGTCGTGAGTAATAACCTAATGAACAATCTAGGATCTAGGACTTAATTATGACAGCCGCTACTTAAATGCAATTTAATTTTATCATGGAACACGCAAGCCATTTTGCATACAGAGCAATTACTCTGGGTTTGTTAGTAACAACATACAATATCATGGGACAATTAACATCAATTGACCTAATCCCAAACTAGGCAAAGCCTGTACTATGGGTACTAGACAACGGATAAACATACTTAATTAGATAAAAACAGTATACTTCTATACATAATATTAAACATCCAAGACCCGAGAACAAACATTCGTATTCATCATACAAACATCTGCCCCGACCGGGGATCGAACCCGGGACCTCAAGCTTCATAGTCAGGGTAATATACTTGACGTACACTGTTACCTCCGGCTGGGTAGGGTGAAGATCTGCGAAAGACTGTAGACAGATGTTTGGATGCGGTAAGCTGAAGACAAGGCGCAGTTGCACTCATTAGAGGAGACCTATGTCCAACAGTGGACTAATGATAACGATGATGACTGGTAGGTACTGGTAATTCAGATGTTGTCTTCTCTCGTCTTATTCCTTCAAGCTTCTCTCTAAGATACTGTAACTACAGTAAATTCAATTTTCATGTTTAAATAGTCTTAAGAAGAAGTAGAGCAGAAACCTTTTTGAAATCTGGAGAGATTAAGAAGTATGCGACTCACTTGATTTACAATGGCATGACAAATGATTTATTTGGCGCTGCCAATTTGCCCAAAGTAACTTAGACGTAAACGCGTAAACGCACGTATTTTTGGACGTTGATTACACTAGACACTCAGTGCCATTTGAGTTAAAGTGTCAACCGACCACGACGACCGAATAGCCTAGTGGTTAGAGACCCTGATTATGAAGCTTGAGGTCCCGGGTTCGAATCTCGGTCGGGGCAGATGTTTGTATGATGAATACGAATATTTGTTCTCGGATCTTGGATGTTTAATATGTATATAAGTATGTATTTATCTATATAAGTATGTTTATCCGTTGTCTAGTACCCATAGCTTTGCCTAGTTTGGGACTAGCCAGCATGTTGTTGCGCCGGATGACCCGCACTTGATCCGATAGCCGCTGCGCAGTCACGGTGATGGTCGGTTCAAGCGCCTGAAACAGAGGAAGCATCCGGGCACAGTACCCGGATAGATTGGTTCCTCCCTCTGTAGCCCCATAGTAGGCGCGCATGCAGTTTTCGTTCATCGCATTCGACCATCGCATGCGGCGCACTACACCGCCGACAGCGGGAGCCGGTCTCGAGGCAGGTTGCCCCGCAGACTCCAAGCGTGCCGGCAGCGGTGGGCGGCCTCGCCGCGTAGGTGGTCGCGGCAGCGGGGCCGGCGGCCCGCTTTCATCGCTCGATTTGCTGGTGTCGGCCGCGGTTGCGAATGCATCGTCAGACGGCGATGGCGAGGAGCTCGATGAAGCGGGCGGTGGTGTTGGGCGTGCGCTGGGGACCGCTGTTTTATTTCTTGGCCGTAAATTCATACTTTTGTTGCCTCATTGGTGATTTTAGGCGGCATTTTGTTGTAAGTAAATATTAAAATGCAATATAAAATACGAGACCCGACATTGTCAATGTCAGCGGTTTTTTTTTTTATTATTATTATTATTATTATTATTATAATAAACAAAAAGTTTATGACAGAGTCATGATTGAATTTTATAGTGCATTGGTGTTGGTAATGCTGTAGAATTGTTTGGTACCTACTTAAGGAAATAAATAAATGTTGTACTTTTCGCGGAAAGGTGTAGTTCTTCTTTTAACACTAGGTCCAAGATTGTCTTATCTTTGTCTTTTGTCTTTGTCTGTTGTCTTGTTCGTGTCTTGCGGTTCAGAAACTTTTTTGTTTTTTTATAAAAGTGTGTCTTCTCGAGCATATTTTCTATTAAATTACAATATTTTATATATCGGTAGGTATCGCTAGTAGCTTTTAAATAAAATCTATTAGGTACCTACCTATGTGATTGAATCAGAAGTGATATCAGGGACGTGAGTTCTAATATACTCTCGTGTTACGTATGTCTCACGGGATTTTTATATTAAGGACCTAATTATAATCTATTTTCCGGGTTCGATTCCTGGGGTTGGTATTTTTTCAGGTTTTTCTGTGTATTCATGTTTCGGTGAGTTTATTAAAAATATAATTGATACTCACGGGAAGACCGTAAAAAAAATAAAAAAATTGGAAAAATAAATAAAAATACAAAAAGATTTTCCAATTGAGATCATGAATTGATTGCTTTAGTGCGCCATCTCGTTGAGCCTGGGTAAACTGATTAGTTTCGAAGGGGTGCGTTGTGTTCGGTTTACGAAGCAATCGCATAGGTGGCGCTAGTCACTGCAAAAAGTGATAAAAACGAGCTGAGATTTGAATACATAGGAGAAATTCGAGCCTTACCTAAATACCAATTCTGGTGTAAGGGTGGGCACGCGACCCGGAGTGTCGAGGTTCCGGGTTCGATTCCCGGGGTTGGCAGTTTTTCTGGTTTTTCTGTGTATTCATGTTTCGGTGAGTTTATTAAAAATATAATTGCAATTAAGGTTAACAAATTAATTCGTTCGCTCTATTGTTCCATCGTGATAATCTCTAGCAATATCGGATAACGCGTTATCATTGATTATGATTACTTAACACTTATCAAGTCTTCCATGGCAGATTTAGGTCAGGCTTACGCGCAATATTATTTGATTAGTTTTTAGCTTAGCCAACATCGGATAACGATGTTAGCAAAGGCTTTAGTTAAACATTGAAGAGACGTCTCAGTTTTCTAAAGTTAGTTATGTACGTAATATCCTAATGATGGATTTCCATCTATTACAATATGAACTGTTAAAACAAACCTCTTAATTGAACGCATAACAAACCGAACAGAAATCGGTTACAATGCTTATACTAGAAGCTACAAAGCGATCTCTACCAGGCAATAAAACATAACAAGTCAGGTGGTGCTAATTAGAATAAATATACATAAAATACACATTAACAATAAACAGGTACAGCAAATAAATGGATACATAAGACCATGGCACTGGCCGTCGCCCTAGTGGTCAAAGAACCTGTGACTAGGCTTGAGGTTCCGGGTTCGATCCCCGTTGGGGCAGATATCTGAATGATGAATACGCATGTTTGTTCTTAGATCTACATAGCAACCTTAAAAAGCCAGAAATAGGAATATTGTTTGCCAATACAGGCCAAATCTATCATAGTTATAATGCCTGACGCAATAAACTGAAGATATTACTGGAATTTATACCAACAACATAATTTTCGAAAATAGGTATACTTAGGTACCTTTAACAAAATTAAAGTTACCTTTCAATTTGACCATGACCACGAGGAAGATGGAGGTGGTGATTTATTATAAGGTAACTGTCTAACTGTAAAGCACGCGTAGGAACAAATTCCCGCAGTTCAATGTTCTCCGTCTATATAAACTTCATTTAACTTTCAAAATTGAATATTAAAAACGTATGTAAGTAGTTAAATATTTGTTATTGTATGCACCATTGTATTGTGCCTATTAATATAAATGTACGCGTGTTATTATTTCTTACTGTATTAAAGTTAAAAATTGCAGTCAAACTAACAGTAACCATGACGTAATTAAATAATAGTTTACCTGTAACTTCAAAGGCATCCTCAAAAGTAACTTCGTTCACATCCTGCCCTTCTTCTAACCCTTTTTGATCTTCGGAATTCTTCATCATAACAAACTTATTAAATCCTTAAATAACACTGGTACACGTTTTAATTATAATTATTTAACCACGTGTATAGGTAACCTTACTATCAACTTTACTGTCCCGAATGGTGAACCAGATTTACGATAACTCTACGCACTAACCAAGAGTAATTTCAATTTTCAATATTCCCACCAATGTTTTTAATGACCATTTTAATTCTCAGCTTACCACTCACGTTTCACACACTCAGAATAATCTTAAAGGTTACTGTATAATCATTGTAGTTACCATGTTTAGAAAACGGTTTATAATAGATATCGTATGTGAATTACAGATTGACGTTTTGAATGAACTGCGAACGGCCACCGTTCGCCACGGCCGAGATGGTACTGAGTCGTCGGTTAAATATAAAACACATGGCATTGTCGTATGCAAGGAGTTGTTGACACCGGAAAAAAAACTTCGGTAAAGAATAAAACTCGCCGGTGCACGGGAAGGGAATACTTGTTCTCAGCTTAGAAAGGGATAGTAGGAAAACATCCGTTGGAAAGACAAGGATAATGACGATCACAGTTTCATTCATTGCAGGGCTGCCAACTCAGGGGGTTTTGACCTCACGTTTTGTGGCAAGGCATGGGAATGATTTTTTTTTCATCTTCACGACGGTTTCGCGGTTAACCATCACTATAAGTATACCAATACCACCCAAAGCCGTATCGGCTACGCTGTCATTCATCATCGTCATCTTAAGCCTTCCTCAACCAATTTGGTCTTCGCTGTCAGCATCCAGTCCCAGTGCCCGTAGTTTTACCAACAGGGTAGGTATTTTCGCACGCTTAGAATTAAAGTGACTCGATTCTAAATACATGATAAATCGGAATTAAACTTTGTAGGCTTAGATTTTAAACTCAATTTTGCAGTATGTCATATTAAGAATTAAGTCACTTTAATTCTAAGCGTGCGTTTTGTTTTTACAACAAGACGTAGCACGCGGAAAGCGGTCTGGAGCTGGAATGGAACACGTAATGAGTAATTTATTGAATCAGGCGTTACTTTGCGAAGGTCCATATTTATGAACTAAAAGCAAATACTTTGCTCACCCGCGACAAGTGAAAAATAGTTAATCTGTGCGTCAAATGTATGTTTCCATGCAGCACCTCCGCCTCCACTGCTACACGAATCAACACATGCCACACAGACCCAACTATCACCACCACCACTAAACTACACGCTGACGCGTTTCGGCACTCTCCACGAGGCCATTATCAAAGCTAAACACTACAACATCCGCTCACCATGCCACCATTACCACTACTGCCGTTACCATTACTACTACTAGTAGTGGCATGGTGAGCGGTTGTTGAGAGTGCCGAAAAGCGTCAGCGTGTAGTTTAGTGGTGGTGGTGATAGTTGGGTCTGTGTGGCATGTGTTGATTCGTGTAGCAGTGGAGGCGGAGGTGCTGCACGGAAACATGCATTTGCCGCACAGATTAACTATTTTTCACTTGTAGTCGCGGGTGAGCAAAGTAATTGTTTTCAGTTCATACACGTAATGAGACTGTCAGCTGAAGGCCAAGCCCTTCTTTTCGGCACGCGAGGTATAAAATTATACATACACGTACAGTCTTTCCTTCTATCCCGACATAACTCAAAGGTTGGCTTTTAGAAATCCCGTTAAGTCCGACTTTATATACTTATATTTGATTGCTTGTAACTTGTGTTTGTATCCTGTTTTTTTTTTTGTACAATGCAGTGTTTACTCACTTACTTAGTTCTTTGATACAATAGTATTTACACAAAACATCGTAAATCGTAATAAATACACGAACAACATGTGCGCACAAAGGTTATCTGTCATCGGTCTCGTAGTATCGGACATGACTCAATTTCAATGCCTAAATTACTATTATGATAACTTATCAACCGGCATATTTGACAAAACATCTGGAATTGCATAATACAGTGTGTAAGTATTAAAACTTTTTTTTATACGCTATAAGCTTGCGTTTGACCACAATCACGGCTGATGGTAAGCGAAGGTAAGATGGAGCACGCTTGCCTAGCAAATGCCCATTCACCCTAGACTCGAAAACGGCCAGATTGTAGTGTTCAGATAACACAGATGCAGACAGGGAAATGCGTGTGGATTAAATTAATGTCCCTGGGCTGCATTGAAGGACAAAAATAAAAACTATTCCCTCTTAATTGAAATTAATATATTAATTCTGTCCCACTTAGGCACGAGCATAAAAGTAATGCAACCCAAATACCGCAGATCTGTTTCAAAAACTTCAATGATCAACTGTCGAATAAGGAAAATTTAGTCCTTCCCCTCCCCCTCCATCCATCCATCCACCATCGACCATGAAACCATGACCATGGAAGCAACGTCGCGTCCGAAACGTCGAGGTATTTATTAAATTTAAATGTATTTTTTACGCGATTAAGTCCCGAGTATCATGATATGATAACGAAAATTAATTGCGCGGTATTAAAGATGTCATTCACGACTTTTTGCACCTATTGATTACGTCGGTTGTAAATCTATGGTACCTAATTAAAAAAATTGTGGTAATTTATAATTTACCAGCTTTCGCTCGCGGCTTCGCTCCCGTGGCAGAACTCTACCCCGTTGCTATTTCGCAAAATCCCTCCCTCCTCCATCTAAACGTTTTCCTCGTACGAACATCCACCCCCCTTTTGACCCCCTTAAGGGTGACATTTCGAAAAGTCCCGCCTTTTCCTTGATGTACATTATAAAAGAAACCTCTATCCCAAATTTCAGCTTTGTCGTGAAGAGGTAATAAACAGACAGACAGAGAGATAGAGTTACTTTCGCATTTATAATATTGACTAAATCGTCAGTTCATTTTATACGGTTATACAATAAAATACAATAAAAATATTCTTTATTGAAAACCACAAAACAGTACAAGGAGATTACAGAAAAACAGGTATGGTAGACAATAGGCGGTCTTATGGCTTAAAAGCGATCTCTTACAGACAACTAAAATACAGAAACCAAGATGAAGAGGCTAACAGTTTTAAATGATTCGCGGTTAATTGCATTAGACGTAATGAAAACGGGATATTGACCGCGATTACCTTATAGGTTTGAGGAGCTCCCGATATTTCGACAGTTGCATGCATCATGAAACCAAACCTATAAGGTAATCGCGGTCAATATCCCGTTTTCATTATGTGTAATGAAGAGGCTAATTTAGGTGGCAGAAATGAACAGAAAGGAGAAACATAAAATTAACAATAATTAAAATTAAATTAATAACTACAGAAATATACTACATAAATAAATACTACCTACTTACTTCTACTTCCTCATACGGTTATACTTTCTTATAGGTAATAGGACCCTTGCTGAGCAGCCCATCTGGCTGCTCACCCTCTCTCCGATAAGCAGTAAAGACCATCTGTGCCCTAAGCACGACTTGTCGAATCCTGCGTTACGTTACGGTTATCGTATCAAGATCGAGAAATCTCATACTAAATTTTAGTTCCAAATACGCTCACGGGCGGGCGCTGTTCCAAACGTCATACAAACTCGTTATAGTTTACTATTCGATTTTACGTGACGCAGGATTCGACAAGTCGTGCTTAGGGCACTGAGGCCAACTGCAAACGTCCATTAAAAAAAAGGGTTAAGTTATAGTTAGTTCAAAAAATTACAGGGTGGGTTCGGTCTTCTGTTACTATGAAGACATATTATTCATAGAAATACAGTGACTAGAACGAGGCCAGTTCATATAAACAGGGTAATCCAATGAGACTAATCGTAGGTGAGTGACCGCTTCCTGACCCGACCGTCACATAGAAATAAAAACATCGCACTTTAATTGAGTACGCTTATATGCATAAGTGATATTGTAACATTTATTTGCCAATATAGATAGGTGTTATCGCTTCCTTAAGAAATTACGTTTCTTTCTTTGATTTAAGTACGCAATGTCTCGTCAAGCCGTTGACTATCACCACCACGCAATGGCTCTTGTGCCTAAGCACCGGACAGCGGTATTCCGTGGCGGTTTTAAGTTCGCGGCGTCCAAGTGCTGGAATGATATTCCTCCCCCTATCCAAGGAGCATCTAGTGGGTACACGTTCAAGTGCAAGTTGAAGGTTCACTTATTGACGCTCCAAAAATCCTTACAATAAACCAGCACGCCGATCGGTATGCCAACCTGTTCTTCTTTTTAAACAATTATTTTCCCTTCTTTTATTTTTGTTTATTGTTATTTATTTATTTATTTATTTTTGGTTAAGTACTCATAATTAAATCTATTTCTATGATGTATTTGTAGTTTATAAAGGTACATTTGTGTATCGTTCCGCGAGTCACAGACGGTTCTGCCGGAAAATCAGCGCTGCAGGCGTTTAACGCCTCAGCATAACGCTGAGTCAGCGACCGTTTCACTTTTGCGAGGACACACTTCCTTGAGAAGAAATGTGTGAAGTTGTTTGTATTTTCTTGTATTTGTGTGTCTTCTTGTGAAAGTTAATAAATGCCTTCTTTCTTTCTTTCTTTCACTATGGACTTCGGGTTAGCGCTTAAAAACGTCCGAACCACAAAATCACTAATTTGCAAAAAAATACTACTAATCGAGCGTCAGTCAGTCTTAGTTTGGTCGAACGACAACGCTATGATGTATGGCTGTCATCGAAAAATCATTTTTAACCACCGACAAAAAAGAGGGGTGTCATAAGTTTGACATGTGTATCTGTGTATCTGTGTGGCTGTGTATCTGTGTATCTGTGTATCTGTCTGTGGCATCATAGCTCCCAAACGGGTTTACCGATTTCGATGCGGTTTTTTTCAGTCGAAAGTTATTTTAACCGAGATGGTTCTTAGCTAAGTTTCATTAATATCGGTTCACCCGTTTTTGAAATATTGAACTTTGAAATGACAATGTCGGAGGTTTTTCAAACTTTTCTAAGTTGGTTAGGTTATTCGTGAATTTTGTACACACTAGGCCCAAAGTCCAATGCTTAGTAAGTCAATGCTAAGCCGGTTGAGTCATTAAGCACCCTAGCAGTAAATTTAGCTTGGGTTATGCTGTTTGGCAAAAGTAATGTTTACATGTATACGACAACGAAGGCATACTAGATAGTGGGTCATCCACAATCCGTGGGGTTTGCAGATGCGTTGCTTAGAGAGCTAAAATAAAATGCCTCTTGTGCCCGTAATAACACCGGCTGTCTTAATCTCTGCACCGGACAACAGTGCAAGCATTGCTGCTTAGCGGCAGGATTACCGAGTAAGACGGTTTTCAAATTATCATGGCTTTTAACCCCCGACGAAAAAGAGGGGTGTTATAAGTTTGACCTGTGTATCTGTCTGTGGCATCATGTGGCATTTTTTCAATCGAAAGCTAGTTTAATCGAAATGGTTCTTAGCCAATTTTTATTAGAATCTGTTTACCCGTTTTTGAAATGACAATGTCGGGGGTTTTTCAACTTTTCTAATTACTGAAAGCCGTTCGATGCGATTAGATAGGTAGATTATGAAATTATGACAGCCACAATGTAACCTACGATTGAAGGTCTAATAGACCCTGAATATGTCAGTCTGTGTCTCGCTTATCAAGTACAATAATAATGATAAGCTGTGGCTTTATTGACATCCCTTGTGCGTTGACCGTGATCTATCCAAACTGGGACATAACATATTTATCACACAATACTACACGTGATCTAGACGCACGTTCACAACAATACTAGCTGTCGCCGGCGTCTTCAAAACAATTCACCACAGAACTAATAAAGAACCGGCCAAGTGCGATTCAGACTCGCGCACGGAGGGTTCCGTACCATTATCTATAAAAACGGCAAAAAAATTATGTCAGTTGTATGGGAGCGCCTCTTAAATATTTATTTTATTCTGTTTTTAGTATTTATTGTTATAGCGGCAACAGAAATACATCACCTGTAACAATGTCAACTTTCTAACTATGACGGTTCATGAGATACAGCCTGATACCCAAGCACGAATATTCGAAACATGCGTAACGTAATCGGGTAGTAATTAGTTATCGTGAAATTTGTGTGACGTTTGGAACAGCGTCGCCCGTGAGCGTATGTGGAACTAAAATGTAGTAAGTATGAGGTTTCTCTATTTCGATACGATAACGTAACGTTACGCTGGATTCGCTCGGCCTACGGTGACAGATGGACGGACGAACAGACAGCCAGACAGACAGAGGGACGGACAGCGGAGTCTTAGTAATAGGGTCCCGTTTTACCCTTTGGGTACGGAACCCTAAAAAAGGGGATATAGAAATGCCAGGTATCTTTCGTATTTCCTTCCAGAACCAATGTCGCCCCATTTTACCCGACTGCGAAACGCAATGGAGGGTAATTGCCCCCCACTTGCTGTGTGCATTCACGAAAAAGCACGCAATCGTGCGGATTGGGAACTTTACACATACCGTTGAATTGGTTCGACAAGTGTGCAGGTTTCCTCGCGATGTCTCCCTTCACCGCAAAGCTCGCGATAAATTACAAATATAATTTCGCACATAAATTCCGAAAAAGCCGGTGGTGCGAGACGGAGCGCGAACCCACGACCCTCTGCTTGAGAGGCCATTGGTCAAACCACTAGGTTATCATGTCACGGCTTTTTGTATAGGCCGAACATAATATTTCAAATCATTTAAATCAAATCATTTATTTTGCCAAATTTATGGATGTAATGGTTTTTTTTTGTGACTTAAGTAAGACAGCCGGTGTAATTACGGGCACAAGAGGCATTTCAACTTAACTTTCTAGGTTGGCAACGCATCTGCGAACCCTCGGGGGTTGCGGGTGTCTATGGGCAGTGGTGATCACTTACCATTAAGTGACCCACTTGCTCGTTTGCCTTCCTCGTCGTGTAAAAAAACATCTTTGGTACAATAGTGAAGTTCTGTGAATCCTTAATAATTATGAATAATTTCTTGTTTCATTGATAAACATTCCACAATAAACCAACCATCATATAACCATACGTCTAAAATAGTAACATATACTTTAGTTAGTGTACCTTTCTACCACCACTTAGTTGAAATAGGTCACAGGCTATCAGTAGGAATAACATACAATTATTATACGCTACGTATAATTTGCGTCACAATCTGAATTCAATAATGACATACCACAGAACAATATAGGGATAGAAGGAAAGAGTTCATAGATTTGTATGGGAGCCGAGCGTGAAATGAATGAAATGAAATGAAATACATTTATGTGTCATAAGTGGGTGTACAACATGGTGTTGAAATAAAATAAATTCATAAGATCGCCACCTAGTGCCACAGGCCTGGCGTACAAAATTAAATTAAATTACATAAAACTAAATATTACCTATGTATCTTAATTAGTTAATTAGTGTCAATTTCTATTACACAATACGACACAATTTACATAATAACATTTTCCGTAAGTATTTTGACGTCACGAGTGTAATTTAGTGAGGAAATACATCGATTGACAGCTCCAGGTTTTGTGGTGGTGTTTAAACAGTACATGTTAAACAAAAAGGAATTTGTTTTTAACCTCCAACGAAAAAGAGGAGTGGGTGTTATAAGTTTGACCTGTGTATCTGTGTACCTGTCTGTGGCATCGTAACCCCCAAACGGATAAACTGTTTTCGATGCGTTTTCTTTTAATCGAAAGCTAGTTTAATCGAGATGGTTCTTAGCTAAGTTTCACCAAAATCGGTTGACCCGTTTTTGAAATATTGAACTTTGAAATGACAATGTCGGGGTTATTAAAAGCTGACGTCGCACGCGAAAAGCAGTCTGACGCTGGAACGCGTAATGAGGTTCTTAGCCCTTCTTTTCGGCACGCGAAGTACATACACTCTTTCCTTCTATCCCGATATTGTTCTAGGTAACATACGTATTGTCCATTTCAAGAGTGACAGGGGCGACCGATAACGACGCATGCGCCACTAACGTCAAATTAACAATGTTCCGATAAGCCACGTGTGGGAATTGACTTGTCTTTAAAATTAATTTGGCATAAGTAACTTACTAAAGACAAGAGACAACTTAGAAAAGTTAAAAGCCCCCGACATTGTCATTTCAAAGTTCAATATTTTAAAAACGGGTAAACCGATTTTAATAAATCATCTCGATTAAACTAGCTTTCGATTAAAAAAAGCCGCATCCAAATCGGCCCATCCGTTTGGGACCTATGGTACACAGATACACAGATGTATACCCCTCATTTTCGTCGGAGGTTAAAAAAACCGTGATTGCCTAGAGGTAATTAAACCCATGGTCTCCTAAGCAGACGAACCACCACGAGCTTGAAGCAAAACGTGGTGAGAAAACCTACACACAGATTTCTGCGAAGCTATTCAATGGTGTGTGTGAAGTTCCCGATCTGCACTGGGGCCAGTGGGAACTAATAGGCCAAGCCCTCTCATTTTGAGAGGAGGACTAGGCCTGTGTCCATCTTCTATCCACAGTTTGTCTTTCACTGTAGGTATTATGTAAGTAGGTACATCATTTGCTTTCTTAAAAACGCTGATATTACCGTCTTAAGTTCTTAACCTATTTTGTAAGACAACGGTAAACGACGGAAGCGAGATTAAACCTAATTCTTAATCTAATCGAAGACACCCAGGTTTTGGGGTCGGCATAGTCATTAGATAAGCAGCTAGAATGAGGAAGTACTGATTATGAGATTAACTATTGTTGAGTAAGAAGGCCGCACACAGTCTTGGGGTTCCGTGAAGGCCAATAACCCCTATTGGCCCCTCATCGATTTCTATTGGCCACTGACGTACCTCAGGGCAGGCAGATGCTGGATGCGGCAAGCTGAAGACAGGGCGCTATATGGCGCTCATTAGTGGAGGCCTATGTCCTGCAGTGGACTAGAATGGGCTGATGATGATGATGATGATGATGTACCTCAGGGGGGCTAGCACGCGCATCATTTTGTCGCTTGTCGCTCAGTGCGTCCTTCACTGATTCCATCACTATGAAAGGGACGCACTGCGCGACAAGCGACAAAATGGCGCGCGAGCTAGACGTGCAAGTAGATACTTACTCTACTCTTTGAGGTAGTGTAATAGGAGTATGGAGTTGCTTTTAATTACATACTATTTTTTCTCTAGCATAGTTCTATTCTAGAAAACCATAAAGTAAAATACACACAGTACTCTTTTTGTCAACTCTGTCATGTCTTTTTGGTAAATTTTGTCAAAATTTGATGTCTACTTTTGAAGAAGCGTACGATACAACTGGTAAATGCAATGAATTTGATATTATGTTCGACACTATTAAGATAATTGCGTGTAGAAAAATGTGGTACAGACTTCATTAGTTTCAAAACAGCACAGGGGATCGGCAAACCGACGAGAACTTCGCCAAACTTAGGCGCTGTCATCTTTTTGCCACACGTTACAAGAACAAACACAAGAACCAAATCTACTAGATCTGATAGCAGAAGAGGCAGCGAATCTTTTGTCTTGGACAATAAGTTATGCTGCTATTTCCATTCAGCACAATTTTCATTATAAATGCACGAGGCTTCGCTGGTTAAACTCAGAATACGAACAAGCCAGAAGCCGCGTTCAATCATACCCGCACGCCGCGCACTCTGTTCAAAAACAATTAGTACTTACACTTTAAAATGTAATCCTATCCTGTATTTTTAACCCAACATAAACTCAACAGCATTTCTACATGTAGAAACGACACAAGACGGCATAATAATAATTACTTAATACGTAATGTGCACATAATACATACACGGTGTCGTGTTGTATCAGGAAGTCAAACGGCTGGCCGAAGACCGCGCGGAGTGGCGGTTACTCCACCGACAAGAGCATAGCTCTTAAATTTAAGAAGAAAAATAATGCATAATAATGTTTTATTGTTATTTGTATAACGGCACAATGCCCTGCGTGCCCTAAGGAGAGGTGACTGCACAAAATTACACTATTTAAATGTAGTTTTGGTGGTGTCAATTTTAGACGTGATCGCTGGTTCTGGTTTGTCCTGTATTCTAAGGCTTAACCTATAAGAAAGTGATCCTCACATTCATATCCACTGTTTCTAGGACATGGCATGTTCAACCACGTCGCCCTGCTGACATGCGGCTTGATACTTCTTTACGTGAACACGGAATGCCTGGGCGTTGGCTATGTCCTCAACCGGGCGGTGTGCGATCTGGACATCACCGTCACAGAAAGGGGACTTATAGCTGCATCTACGTTAATAGGTGATTAAAGTTTTATCCTGTGTGCAAGCAGTATATACAATTCAAGGTGATATCAGATTGGCATAACTTCGCCGCCAGCTAGGCGTCTACCTAAAGCAAGCATTATAATGGAATCGTCTCATTCGTTCTATAACCACAGTTGCATCAATCAAGCCGTACGCACCTTATTTAGGTATTTGGGAACAGGTTTTCTACAATATTAACCTGTTACAATGGTACAAAAGCAGACCCCCGAGTACGAACATTTGAAACTTGCGTAACGTAATCGAGTTGTAAACGTTATCGAGAAAATTGTATGACGTCTGGAACAGCGCCCGCCCTTGAGCGTATTTGGGACTAAAATTTAGTATGTATCTCGATTTCGATACGATTTAACGTAACGTTACGCAGGGTTCGTGAACTTCGTGCTCGCCCTACTGACTAATGTTAATGGCCACGATGTCACGAAACATTTTAGAAGACTTTGATTGTTTTTCTTCACCCGGGTTCTAACCAGGAGTGGTGACGCCAGCAATATTCTGGGGCTACATGGGCGACGAGTACGGCCGGCGTAAGGTGATGCTGCCGACGCTACTGGCTACGGTCGTGGTCTCCATCTGCTCTTCCATGGCTGTCAACTTCTGGAACATGTTCCTCTTGCGACTATTGGTTGGATTGATGTAAGTAATACCGTCCACCAAGATGATGGTGAGCGGTTATGCGACAGATAATGTGACGGTACCAGTAAAGGACAAGGACCCAGTAATGGTCAATATATAGAAAATAAGGGATAGTCCATTGTAACATGGTAATCAGAAAACTAGTGACCTACCATCACGTCGGCATTGGGATTCAAAGTGTTACTTTTTAATTTTCTCTTTAATCGCGGAGAGTGCTGGCTGAAGCTACTTTTCTTCTGACAACACTATTAAAATTGGTAAACTTGTCATTTTTAGGGTTCCGTACCTCGAAAGAAAAAAACGGAACCCTTATAGGATCAGTTTGTTGTCCGTCTGTCTGTCTGTGTGTCAAGACCCTTTTTCTCTGGAACGCGTGGAGGTAGCATGCTGAAATTAATATCAAATTCTCAAGCCTGCAGTACCTTGAAGCTGTGAAAAAATCAAACTTCTACATCAACGCAATCAAAAGATACAGTCATTATAAAAGTTGTTTCCATACAAATTGCCGTACCCTGAAAACCTAATGGATACTTCCAGTTGTCTTAGAAACTTGAAACTTGGTATTAGGGTAGCTATTATAGCACAACCACTCAGAAATGTCTCAAAATCTTAAATTTTTATGTCTGTCTGTAGATTTCACTGACCAATATAAGATGACCCCACACTGCGTACATTTTGCTTAGAAGCAGGGCTCTGCTAATACTGGACAACTTAAAACACTGGGGAAAAGCGTTAAAATCTTTCTACGGAACCCTCGTGCGCGGGTCTGACTCGCACTTGTCCGGTTTTTCACGCAGAATATCGGCAATTTGTGCGACGGTGTATGTCTACCTGGGGGAACTGCATACGGCTAAGCATCGGGCGCCCGCCATCGCATGGGGATCTACCTTCATCGCTTTATCGTACTTTGCAATGCCGGGTAAGTTCCCTCACGACTTAACCTTTACGGGATATTAGCCAAAATATTCCTATTTTTTTTATACAACGAGGAAGGCACACCCGCAACTCCGGAGGGTTTGCAGATGCGTTGCCAACCTAGAAAGCTAAGATGAACTGCCTCTTGTGCCCGTAATTACAGCGTATATTATTAATATGGGTTATAAATAAAATACGCTGGAACTTTCTTGGATTACGATTGTGACTAAGACAAAATGTTATAAAGAAGATTGAGTAAGATCTGAGATAAGATTATTACAATTACAGTTGGGATTTGGTTTCATTGCCCTGGCTCTCTTTGGAAAATTGTTTTCATTAGTGACGTTTATGACATTATCTCAGTCACGGTTCAAGATTAGGGGGCTGAAAGTGAATGTTTCTTAATAATGAGATAGGGAATAACCGACATTGGAATATTCCGCCACTTTTATTTGGTTGGAAAACAGGTATACACTTATGGTCTCTGGTAAAGTAACTAATAACAGCATGTTGATTTGCTACAGCCCAGGTCCGGAGCTAGCAGAACCTTTCCTTTTGTTTCCCAACTACAGCTTATCTAACTATAACTATTGACAGCTTTCGGCTGGGCAATCCTTCCCCACAACTGGTCACTTCCCGTCGCGGGCGCCCTCACGCTCGTCTCCTGGCGCGTCTTCATGTGGTCCTGGTGCTTCTGGGGCGTCCTAGCTGCCATCGGCCTGTACATCCTGCCAGAGAGTCCACGGTACCTACTGGCAACCAAAGGCCCCGAAGCCGTGGTGCCTGTTCTGGCGAAGATGTACTCGTGGAATCATAACATGCATGTGGACGACTATCCGGTGAGATTTACTATACAGTCAGCAGCAAAAGTAGGTAAGCAACCGACGCATTCACAATAATTTAAGCACGGCTCTATTGTTATAGACATAAGAGCTTGTGCAGATCTTTGTGACTACTTCGGTTGCTTAGAAGTACCTGCTGCTGTCTGTTCTTTAAGTGTAAAACTCAGAATACAGAACAAACCAGAAGCCGCGTTCTGTTTAGTTGGCACATTGAACAAGAATATGGGCTACTTTTTATTCCGGAAAATTGTTTGCTTGTTCCCCGCCGAATAGCTATAACCGAATTCTAATCTGACGAAGATGCGGACAACTGCTGGTACCTAGATTACTTTACTTATTTTTCCAAGCATGAAGTCAAATTGACGACAATACTTTACTTTTCTATACAGGTGAAAGAAATAATATCGAGAATACACGAGATTCCTCGACTAACCTTCGTCGAATCGTTTAAAAGGATGGGCTACATGATCCGGCCTCCTCTCAGGCGCTGCGTGATTATATCACATGTCTGCAACTTCCTGGTTTTCATGCAGTGAGTACCAACCTCAAATTATGCATTCTTCTTCTAAGGTCGGTGACGAACTTCTGGCTGGAATTCCTATTGTATACATTGTCTCCATATTATTATTGTCTCATATTAGGTGTATCTGTACCAGCTCCTACATAAATTGGTTTTGGATTTTTAAAATATGTTGTACTTTGTCTTCTAGGAGCAACGCGTTTTACGTATGGATGCCGCACATTGTGAGTGAACTGTTGCACAGCAAGACAACTCTTACGAGTATGTGCAGCCTCATGAACAGCAAATACTCCGATGGCCAAGTATGTCACTATACTTACAATAAATTCTCTTCTGTAGCCAGTATTGAATGGAGCAGTAGTCTCATACATAAACGACATCACGTAAACGTCATAGTCGTAGGTGGACGGATGATCTGTTAAGGATCACGGGAAGCCATTGGCTGCGGGTACCAGGAGACCGATCGTCATGGAGATCCTTGGGAAGGCCTATTTTTTTTTAACGACAAGGAAGGCAAATGAGCAAGTGGGTCACCTGATGGTAAGTGATCACCACTGCCCATGGACACCTGCAAGCCCGGGGGGCTTGCAGATGCGCTGCTAACCTAGAGAGCTAAGTCGAAATGCCTCTTGTGCCCGTAATTACACCGGCTGTGTTACTCTCCACACCGGAACACAACAATGCAAGCACTGCTGCTGCTCCTCCTATGTCCAGCAGTAGGTGTCTTTTGGCTGATAATAATATGATGATGATGAGTGATATCACATTGCCTGTCTAAGAAAATGCGTTATGACCTTCAATGCTGGTCAGTCAGGAATCAAACTGTTTGACAGTCCGTTATATCCATATCTTCCATATATCCATAAAGTCATCATGATCATCATATATCAGCCAAAACACGTCCAATGCTGGACATAGGCTTTCCTTGAGGATCTTCGCGGCTACCGTTTTTGTGCTACCCATAGCCAATGGCTTCCCGCGATCTTTACCAAATCGTCCGTCCACCTTGCGGGAGGCGTACCAACATTTCTATGAAGTATTGCTATCAAATTTTGACAGACACACCACGAAAACGAGGAATGCGGAACGATGGTAATAAACAACTTGATGTACCCAATATCGATGGTCACGGGAGTGTTGACTGCTATAATGTACGTGACTATTGGACTGGTGGTGGACAAGTTTGGCAAGAAGCTTGTGTTTTGTAAGAACATTTTTGACACTTTAAAATATTCTCCTTCTCGTACTCCTACCCGAAAAAGCACACAAACTCTTGAGTCTGTTTTTATATTTTCAACTTAGAAACTTCCACTACTCGACATTCTCGTACTAGTCGTACTTATTTTCTTCCCCAAAAACATTTCACATTGAATGGTAGTACTATTTCTGCAACCATGTCATGATCTGCATGCTTATTATTGCCTAACTCGCAATCGCCATCGTGTTCATTTTGTATTATGAACACCTTTTGTATTATGGTCTTTCATACCTCAACGCCCTATATACTCGTACGTAACCATATATTTGAGCTAAAGCGCGCAGTTCCTGCCTCTTCAATTTACAGTAGACTAGGTACAATGAGCTGTCAAAATTAAAAAAAATTCTAAATTCTAAATTTTATTCAGCAAATAGGCAGTTAAATGCTCTTTTACACGCAATTTTTTTGAGTCTACTAGCGCTCACGCGCGTTTGCGCGTTTGTCACTATGATCATCTAAATATCTTCACAGGTTCAATAATGATAACTTGTGCGCTGCTGATTCTGGGAGCTGGTGTGCTGCCGCACGCTTACGTCTCCATCGCCTTCCTGATACCAGGAATGTGCGGCATCACTGCCAACACAGTGTTGGCTCAAGTTGCTATAGAAGTCTTTCCAACTAGCCTAAGGTACGACAGAGGAAAATCGTTATGACGTTTACTATGAAAATGTTCTATGGTGGGTCAGGAATTAATTTCCTCGACTGTACCAATGAAACAACAGCACTGGTATTAGCCCCTTTGTGGTTACAATGTTGTGATTTTTTTAGTTTTTAGGATTCCACACCTCAAAAGGAAAACGGAACCGTTATAGGACACTTTGTACCCGTCTGTCTGTCTGTCAAGACCCTTTTTTCTCTGGAACGCGTGGAGGTAGCATGTTGAAATTAATATCAAATACAAATACTGCAGTCCCTTGAAGCTGTGAAAAAATCAAGCTTTTAAGTCAACGCAATCAAAACATACAGTCATTAAAAAGGTTGTTGCCGTACTTTGAAAACCTAAAGGGTACTTCCAGTTGTCCTAGAAACTTGAAATTTGGTATGAAGGTAGCTCTTATAGCACAGCCACTCAGACAATTCTCAAATTCTTAAATTTTTATGTCTGTCTGTAGATTTCGCAGACCAATATAAGTTGACCCCACACTGCGTACATTTTGCTTAGGAGCAGGCCTCTGCTAACACTGGACTTCTTAAAACACCGGGGAAAAGCGTTAAAATCTTTCTACGGAACCCTCGTGCGCGAGTCCGACTTTTTTTATATTCACAGGGCCCTAGCGCTTTGCACCCTCTTCATGATAGGACGGCTGGGCACCGCTGTGGGAGCCCACCTGGTAGGAGTCGGGCTCCAAGCCAACTGCACCCTGGTTGTAATGGCGATGACTCTCTCCACTGGAGGTATGACCAGTAGCAGATAATTACAAAATTAAATCAGTTCGAGAATTGTACTTCCAGTCGTCTTAGTTCCTGGAAACTTGAAATTTAGTAATGTAGGTTTCTCTTATAGCACAACCAATCAGACAAGTCTGAAAATTTTATATGTCAGAGACCAGTATAAAGTCCATTTTGTTTAGGAGCCAGGGCTCTACTAAACTGGACATATTAAAGCATTTTAGAAAAGCGGTAAAAGCTTCGAGTCTTGATTCTCGTAATAGACGAACTATTTGTACATACTTATCCACAAATTTGCACCCTCGGTGTGCGAGTCCGAATGGCACTTCTCCGGTATTTTATACATAGGTATCATCATCATCATCAAACTTAAGAGTTACACTCTTGTCGGTGGAGTTTCTTCCAATCATCTCTCCTATGAGCCAGTTCCTTGACCTCCTGATACGACACGACACCGGCCTATAGGTATATTTAAAATCATTATATAATTGTTTCCCCACAGGTACGTCACTGCTCATGCTGATGTGGCCGAATGCCCAGAAAATACGAGAGGAGATGGAAGCCAAAGATTTTACGTACTGAAAACATACTGTTTGTCCGGATTCCAGATAACCCTGGGATAACTAGATATGACTCATAAGACACGGCGTGGTTACTTAATATACCCAGTAGAAAAATATGGGGAAAGAAATCAAAAAAGTTGATGATGAATATTTTAAGGTGTTTTATGGCTGCTAGTCTGTTTGAGATAAGATATATTATTATCCAATATGTATACCTAGGTATGTACGTACATCTAACTCTAAAAAAAAATATGTTCTTATCCTTGTGTTACGATTAACAGTATTTTTACGTCGTTTCATTTATAATTATTTTCAATAAAAGTTTTTAATTAATTTTAATATGCCTTTTTTATTAATTTGTTCATTGACTAGTCTAAATACCTACATACCTACTCATTTATCCCATCATACATTCATTGAAAATTGCCGCCTTTATTGAAAGAGAACACACATCATACCAGAGCACTGGTAAAAAGAGGATAGAATGACCCACTCCCCCCTAGGTACCCCTAGGTAGGTACTGTGGGAAGTTGCGAAACGAGTGGACCAGCATTTGGTGAGGGCGCTGCGCTGTTTTTGGGATACATATCATAGTAACTTATCCCTGAAAGGGGCCTACATTTTGACATGGGCATCGATTCTGGTAGCCACTTATAGCCAGATCCAGATCCAGACTCCATAGAAATAGTATGATCTCTATGATCTTATTAAAGGACGACGAGTAGAATAGTAATACAGATTATCAGCGTAAAAGTGGCGTCTTATAATTCAGAAGAGACCATTTGCGAAGATGCTCCCTTAAAGAAAGAGTAGAAAAACTGATATTAGTAAAAAAGCACAAAAATGTTTTGAAAATCTGACGACTTTGCCTCTTTGCCTCCTTACTTTATATTAGCAAACTTCTAGTGTAATTTAGACCCGTGTAAAAACGGTTATGTAAACCCTCAGCGTAAACCTTAGCCATATTTTCCTTTTTTCTGTCATGTCATTTTGGTAAAGTTTTGTCAAAATTTCATGTCTACTTTTGAAGAAGCTTACGATACAACTGGTAAATTTAATAAATATGTCACTACTTCCTGTTACTAAATTAAGATTAGTGCTTATTAGTTTGAATTTGAAGACAGCACAGATACATCAGCAACAGTTATGGAACTCCACCAACATCTTGTCGCTGTCAACTTTTGTGTCGCTGAGAAAACAAACACGCGTTTCTTTATCAGATCTGATAGTAGAAGCGGCACAGAATCGCTTTGTTAAGAGTGGCTAGCGATGCTGCCATGTACCCTTATCCTACTAGGTTCTAGAGTTCAAGGGATGCAAACGACGAATAGAGTCGGTCCCTCTCGAGTCAACGATTCTGGACCGCGAACCGCTGCTTATCTGGTTAAGCCATCGAGATTTAAATTCCCTACACCTTTAGTTACTAGTTTCCCTTCGACGACTGTGAGACAACGTCGACGGAGCTCCTATTTCGGATAGGTTACAACTCTATACTAACCTAACGTAGTAAATAGACTAATAGTCATCGAACGAAAACGAATAGGTGTGTGCCATGGGGAATTTAATCTATAATAACCTAGTGGTTTGACCTATGGCCTCTCGAGAAAAGGGTCTTGGGTTCAAACCCCGGCTCGCACCTCTGAGTTTTTTGGATTTTATGTGCGAAATTACATTTGTAATTTATCATGAGCTTTTCGGTGAAGGAAAACATCGAGAGGAAACCTGCACACTCCTGCGAAGCAATTCAATTGTGTGAAGTTCCTAATCCGCACTGGGCTCGCGTGGGAACTGTAGTCCAAGCCCTATCATTCTGAGAGGAGGCCTGTGCCCAGCAGTGGGACGTAAATAGGCTGATGATGATGATGGGGAATTTAAATTCCCGATGGCTTAACTCCACTAATCAGAGACGGAAATAAAAGTATCTATCATCCCCCTTTAAAGGGCTTCTACATTTTGTCGGCTTGGCCCGAATCTCTTAACCAGCAGCTTTCACTTCACATCACATCACTGTCCCTACAGTATAGCTAGTTTCCGAAACTGCTCTTGTCGTTACACGCTGGACTTTGCTCCAACTTATTATAGCTGGGCTACTTAATTGGAGAACGATCATTGTATCATAACTTTCCAGGGCATGGCATGTTCAACCACGTCGCCCTGTTGACATGCGGCTTGATACTTCTCTACGTAACCACGGAATGTCTGGGCGTCGGCTATGTCCTCAACCGGGCGGAGTGCGATCTGGACATCACCGTCACAGAAAGAGGACTTATAGCTGCTTCGACGTTGATAGGTTAATAGTTATTAATATTGATTACGGTTACTTTATAGGCTGCATGGCTTGCTTTAGAACAACTTTATTGGGCACTCCTCAGCAGCTGATGGCACAATTTGACTGACCCAGTATAACCAAGGCATAAGAAATGTCTGAAGCCAATTTCTCATTCTCGTCCTTTTGTCATGCATTTGTCACATAGACGTAGGTATCTTATACGTGTGATCGCGGGTAAGCAGATTCATTGTTTTTAATACTTAAATGCAAGCATTTTTGCTGGCTGTGCCAAATATCAAGCTTATCTGGTCACGGGGAGTGGGTGAAATTTATCAAGATTTGATTACACACTAACAGGCCGAAAGATACAAACAAGTGAAAGTAAGTAAACACTTGTGAATATAAGATTGAAACACTTTTTTTCGTCTGGGTCTAACCAGGAGTGGTAACGCCAGCAATATTCTGGGGCTACATGGGCGACGAGTACGGCCGGCGCAAGGTGATGCTGCCGACGCTACTGGCCACGGTCGCGGTCTCCATCTGCTCCTCCATGGCTGTCAACTTCTGGAACATGTTCCTCTTGCGACTATTGGTTGGATTGATGTAAGTAATGCTTTCGAGATTCGCTTAAGGTTAAACCTGGATTGTGACCAACTTGACCAAATAAATCGTCTCTCCAATATTCTGGCATGCTGCAATTCAGAATGCCACGTACGTAGTTGCTAAGAAAATACAAAGAAGCGACGTTCTGATTGAGCTTTTTGACGGTTGAGATACTTAATGTCGTTGTTCGTACTGCTAAGTAATTTTACTTATTCATCTGTTCTTCTGAAACAATTCAATTTGGATATTGACATTATCTTCGCGTTGAAATCACAATTAAAATTGGAATGTGTCTTTCCAATGAAATTGCATTAGACGTAATGGAAACAGGTCAGTTTACCCGTGATCATGATGCATGTAATTGCGTCGAAATATCGGGAGCTCATCAAACTTTTTTTTTTGTTTTATACGACGAGGAAGGCAAACGAGCAAGTGGTAAGTGATCACCACTGCCCATAAACACCCGCAACCCCGGAGGGTTTGCAGATGCGTTTCCAACCTAGAGAGCTAAGATGAAATGCCTCTTTTGCCCGTAATTACACCGATTGCCTTTCTCTCCACACCGGAACACAACAGTGCAAGCACTGCTGCTTAGCGGCAGGATTAGCGAGTAAGACGATGGTAGCGATCCGGAAGGACCTCGCACAAGCACCACCTAACCCATTTTCATTATGTCTGACGTACCTAGTCGTTTTCCATCCAGAATTTCAGCCATTTGCGCAACGGTGTACGTATATCTGGGTGAGCTGCACACTGCTAAACATCGCGCGCCCGCCATCGCGTGGGGATCCTCCTTCATCGCCTTATCCTACTTCACCATGCCGGGTGAGTTTGCCCACCACTTCATAACGTAGCACCAAGCTTCATAATATGGTCGCAATGATGCATTGTCCTTGCTTCGCTTTAGATTTTATACGTCTTATGTAAGAGCAAGATAGATAGATATGGGTCAATCAACTTTTCTTTGCAACTCGTTGCCATGGAGATGTCCCCTGGGTCACTCGTTTAAAATGAGATTTTCTAAGGCACTACTCCATGAAACTTTAGGAGTTTCGACAGTTATATACCAATTCCTTCATGCTTCATCTCCTAAGCATTCAAATCATGACTTTCGGGGGAGTGGGGTCTTAGAAAATCATATTTTTGTTGTGTTACCCAGTCGACATCTCCATGGCAACGAGGGGCAACTAAAAGTTGATTGACCCATATATACAAGTCCACATAGTTAGTATAGATAAATTACCGAAACCGTGGAATTTCGTATGTAGTGGTATTGTGCGTTTATAGGCATCCGATATTTGAAATTTCCCTTTTCCTGTACTATCAGTTTAAAAACTTAAAAAGAAGTTTGTCATCATTATATTGAAGAAGAAAATACAAAAATAATATCAGTGTCGAATTATACATATTATTCACGTTGTGCGTACTTATATTAAAACTGCTGATTTTCCCATAATTTTTATGAAACATTCATAGTATGAAATTCAACATACAATGAATGTATGCAATGAATGATGAATTTCATACTATGAATGTTTCATAAAAATAAAAACAATAAATCGATTATTTTCATTGCTGATTTTCCTTCTCATGCTAACCGTACAACCACTACAAATGCAATTCCAAACTCTCGCTATTTCATCTATAGCTCTATGAGCCTCTAAATTATATCAGTGAATCTATGACTTTAATGTAATGTCAGATCTTCTGTAGTCGGGGAACAAAGCCTCTGTCACAGCTTTTGGCATACGGGTTGTCATCTCCTTATCTGGTCCTAGGTATCACCTCCTAACCGCATACTACAACTCTTAACAGCTTTCGGCTGGGCCATCCTCCCCCACAAATGGTCCGTCCCCATTGCGGGCTCCCTCTCCCTCGTCTCCTGGCGAGTCTTCATGTGGACCTGGTGCTTCTGGGGGCTCCTGGCTGCCGTTGGCCTGTACATCCTGCCTGAGAGCCCACGGTACTTGCTGGCGACCAAAGGCCCAGAAGCAGTGGTGCCTGTTCTGGCTAAAATGTACGCGTGGAACCATAAGATGCATGTGGACGACTATCCGGTGAGCTTCTAAGCTGTCCTAAGGTGTCAGCTGTAGACCCTACGAGCTCATTTCAGAGCTTTTTTTTTAAATTAAAAAAAAATTGTCTACAAAGAACTGTATGTATAATTATTAACGAACCTACTCACAAAATTTCACGAGAATCGGTTGAGGAATGGGACCTATAGAGAACAGACGGACAGACATACAAAGGCACCTTTATTCTCCAAGCTAAAACGGAGAAACTATGGTCTCTTCGTTAATCTTAACAATTTAGATTTTTTACTAGCGTGGCTTTATTTTCTAAAGCGCGCACTGAATTCACGTTATTTCCTAAAACTATAGAAAATGGTGTCATTAAAAAAAAAGTAAAACGGTTTCAAGGACTAGTCCTTTTGCAAACCATTGGTGCTGAATTAATAAACTTATAAGGCTTCAAACTAAAGTGCGTCTCTGAAGTTGTTCTGACTGTGGAATGGGGTGAAGGGGGACATGTCCACTAGGAACCCCTATTTTGACCCCTCCATACAAAATTTGTACTATCATAGGATCAAAATAGGAAGGGAGTATCTTGGTCCCGTGATAGCCTAGTGGTTTGACCTATGGCAGCAGCAGCAGAGTGTCGTGGGTTCAAATCCCTGCTCGCACCTCTGAGTTTTTCGGAATTTATGTGCGGAATTACATTTGTAATTTATCATGAGCTTTTCGGTGAAGGAAAACATCGTGAGGAAACCTGCACACATCTGCGAAGCAATTCAATGATGAGTGTGAAGTTCCCAATCCGCACTGGGCCCGCGTGGGAACTTATAGCCCAAGCCCTCTCATTCTGAGAGGAGGCCTGTGCCCAGCAGTGGGACGTAAAAAAGGCTGGTGATGATGATGATGATCTTGGTCCCGTTCCCACATTCTCGGTAGCTTCTGCGCATCTCGCTTCCCCTACAAGTAACTGACTTCACTCCAGTCGCATTTAAGTTTGATTCGAACCGTCATGTCATGACTTTCACTTCAATGCAGGTGAGGGAAATAATATCGAGGGTGCACGAGATTCCGCGACTCACTTTTATCGAGTCCTTCATGAGGATGGGCCACATGATCCGGCCTCCACTAAGGCGCTGTGTGATTATATCGCACGTCTGCAACTTCTTGGTTTTCATGCAGTGAGTGCCACTCAACCTCATAATATCTGCAGCATTATCTTGATCAATTCCTAGGTCTTTAGCGAATTCTTGTGAAACACTCAACAATTTCAACTCTCACCGTGGTCTCTATCTACAATGACCCAAGTTTGCGTAGTCGTTGGCACTTGCCTACTTTTAGTATAACTCTACTACTTTTAAGTATAATAGAATTAATAATAGTCTTAAAGTACCATGGATTGCCATAAACTTCTTCTGCAACGCATACAACCTAAACCTTACATCATTACATGTCTTTACATCTTTCGGATTGCTCATAAGTAGACTTGACGATTCACTTCTGGTCTTGACTCCAGTTTTACTTCTAGGAGCAACGCGTTTTACGTATGGATGCCGCACATTGTGAATGAACTGTTGCACAGCAAGACAACTCTTACGAGTATGTGCAGCCTCATGAACAGCAAATACTCCTACGGCCAAGTACGTCACTATTACAATAACTACAATTTCTTACTTACTAACATCACATCACGTCCCGCTGCTGGGCCCTTCAGTATGAAAGGGCTTGGGCTTTTCCCGCGCGGGCCCAGTGCAGATTGGGAACTTCACACACATTGCTTTTCAAGCCCCACATCATTAGACGACCGGATAGCCTAGTGGTTAGAGACCCTGACTATGAAGCTTGAGGTCCCGGGTTCGATTCCCGGTCGGGGCAGATGTTTGTATGATTAATACGAATGTTTGTTCTCGGGTCTTGGATATTTAATATGTATATAAGTATGTATTTGTCTATATAAGTATGTTTGTCCGTTGTCTAGTACCCATAGTACAGGCTTTGCCTAGTTTGCGACTAGGTCATTTGTCCCATGATATTATTATTATTATACTGGCTTATTATTTATTTATCAGAAGATCAACAAACTGTGGTACATCGGGATCTGAATCAGTCTTAGCTTCGCACGTGGTTCGATCCTAGAATCCTTCGCTTCCTCTGGTTTCGGTACAGTCAGCAGCAAAAGTTGCTAAGCAACCGAAGCGGTCACAATGATCTAAGCACTGCTCTCTTAAGAGCTTGTGCAGATCATTGTGATCGCTTCGGTTGCTTAGCAATTTTTGCTGCTGTCTATACAAGCTCTTGCGCCAAATATAGCTTTGCAGTCTTGCATGACAAATTAATTATTCCACAGTCGCATCACGAAACAGACGAATGCCGAGCGGTGGCGATAAGCAACTTGATGTATCCAATATCGATGGTCACGGGGGTGTTGACTGCTATCATGTACGTGACTATTGGCCTGGTGGTGGAGAAGTTTGGCAAGAAGCTTGTGTTTTGTAAGAACTATTTCTGTATCTGATTGATAGATAGTTTTGGTATGAAAACGAAGCTAGTCACCTAGGGTCTTTTGATACTTCTTCACGGGTTAAAGAAGGTACAATTACCAAGATTTATGATAAAATAAAATTGAAATAATATCCAGATGTCATAAATATCCTTGATGCCAACTCTGAGGCTTGCACTGATAGCATAAGTTCTCTTGTAAATAAAACGTCTCCACAACTAACCGTTGCACACTTTCAGGGCCCACTAATGGTAATTAGCAAGTCCTACCCAGTACATTTTCATACATATTCCAGTTCCTTTCCACCCAATCATGACAATCTATAGGCCATCAGTTCTGATATTATTATGATGATACGTGCTCAACCCATATTGGCCCTTCTATCTGGAGTTTAAAAGATGTTTTCTACCAAGAACACCTAACCTAGATTGTGGAATGAACTTTCTGTTGAGGTTTTCCCAGCGACAGCATCATGGCAAAAAGGTTTACGCA
Organism: Clepsis dumicolana; assembly: GCA_963691665.1. NCBI lineage: Eukaryota > Metazoa > Arthropoda > Insecta > Lepidoptera > Tortricidae > Clepsis > Clepsis dumicolana. The sequence continues at coordinate 14,538,427 of OY829515.1, read as the reverse complement.
GGGTCGGCACGAGTGACACTTCTGGTGTTGCAAACGTTCCTAGGCAGCGGTATTCTCTTAACATCAGGCGATCCGCATGCAGTAAAAAAAAAAAATCCTTGAGCTTGAGCTGTCATTAAACACTTTCCTCAACAGGTTCAATAATGATAACTTGTTCGCTGCTGATTCTGGGAGCTGGTGTGGTGCCACACGCTTACATCTCCATCGCCTTCCTCATACCAGGAATGTGTGGCATCACTGCCAACACTGTGCTGGCCACAGTTGCCATTGAAGTGTTTCCTACTAGCCTAAGGTATGTACCAAGCACAGTATACCTAATGAATGTAACAGCATGCAGAATGCCAAATGTCCACCCACTCCAGGCTTCCACCTGTATCGGCCTTCGTCCACAGGTAGAGATTGATTGTATTTTGATGTCTTGTTTATTAAATAAATAAATAAACAAAAGAAAATATTGCTATTACAAGCATTGTTTGTACTTACAACTAAACAACTTATGTACACACCGTCTCTCACACAAGCAAATACCTTTCTTCTCAATCGCCATCTATACATCCGCAAACACATAAGCATCCAATTGTTCGGAGTTGAACATGTTTAGAGCATGTAGAGCAAGGCAGAGGCGAGAGAAGAACGTTGATTACACTAGAGACTGAGCGTCTAGGTAATCAACGGCCAAAAATAAGTCTCGATCGCGTTTGCGTTACGGGTGTCAAATAGTATGAGAATTGTTTGTTGTTGATACGTGCCACCAGCGGCGCTGCCAACTTGCCCATAGTAATTTAAGACGTAAACGCGAACGCGATCTAGATGTTTTTTAGGGTTCCGTACCTCAAAAGGAAAAAACGGAACCCTTATAGGATCACTTTGTTGTCCGTCTGTCTGTCAAGACCCTTTTTCTCTGGAACGCGTGGAGGTAGCATGCTGAAATTAATATTCAAATACTCAAGCCTGCGGTCCCTTGAAGCTGTGAAAAAATCAACCTTCTAAGTCAACGCAATCAAAAAATATAGTAATTAAAATGGCTATTTCCATATAAATTGCCGATTTCCAAAAACCTAAAGGGTACTTCCAGATGTCCTAGAAACTTGAAATTTGGTATGAAGGTAGCTCTTATAGCACAACCACTCCGGAAAGTCTCAAAATCTTACATTTTTATGTCTGTAGATTTCGCAGACCAATATAAATTGACCCCACACTGCGTACATTTTGCTTAAAAGCAGGGCTCTGCTAACACTGAACTTCTTAAAACACCGGGGAAAAGCGTTACAATCTTTCTACGGAACCCTCGTGCGCGAGTCCGACTCACACTTGGCCAGTTTTTTTGGTTGTTGATCATACCAGAGGCTCTGAAAATTCGCGTGTGGCACAAGTTTCGGTTTGTTTCTTTTGCAGAGCCCTGGCGCTTTGCACCCTCTTCATGATAGGGCGGCTGGGTGCCGCCGTTGGAGCCCACATGGTGGGGCTCGGGCTCCAAGACAACTGCACCCTGGTCGTCATGGCTATGACCCTCGCGACTGGAGGTACATGCAAAGACTACAAGTGACTGACCACGCCACTGGTCAACCGATACGAACACTAACTTTATTTTTTTTTATATGACAAGGACGGCAAACGAGCAAGTGGTTACCTGGTGGTAAGTGATCACCACTGCCCATAGACACCCACAACCTCGGGGGGCTTTGCAGATGCGTTGCCAACCTAGAGAGCTAAGATGAAATGCCTCTTGTGCCCGTAATTACACCGGCTGTCTTACTCTCCACATCGGAACACAAGGTAGCGATCCGGACGGCACAAGGTCCTACCACCCGCAAACCTACTTAATCAAAATAATCGAAATCAAAACCCACACTGTCAGAAATCTCCAGGGCCCAATTATGCGCGGACTCATATACGCGTTTGATTCTTAGGCATTTTTGAGCAGTGTATTTGGGTCAATCAACTTTTCCTTGCCACTCGTTGCTATGGAAATGTCCCCTGGACAACTCATTAAAACATGATTTTCTAAAACCCCACTCCCCGATAGTCAGGATTTGCAATCTTAGGAGACGAAGCGTGAAGAAATTGGCACATAACTGTTGAAACTCCTAACGTTTGATGGAGTGATGCCTTAGAAAATCTTGTTTTAGACGAGTGACCCAGGGGACATCTCCATGGCAACGAGTGGCAAAGAAAAGTTGATTGACCCGTTTCACAATAATGAGTGACATTTTATGGCAGGTACGTCACTGCTCATGCTGTTGTGGCCGAATGCCCAGAAAATACGGGAAGAGATGGAAGCCAAAAACTTCACGTACTGAATATAAAATGTTTACCATACGACAAGGGATCCATTGATTCACGGACCAACCACCCTCTGGACACCAAATGTCAGGGCGAACGTTTCCGAAACACATAAGCTCATTTGCACCTATAAATCTCTCTAGTCTCGAATCGCGGCTCACTTTCGACCAGATGACAAGTGAGATTACAAGTTATGAACCAATCACGACGCATTCCCCCGGCACGCTCACCGCGGCTTTTTTCATAATGATTTTCCAAGTAAATTATAGAATATGCGGTGTCCAGAGGATGGTTGGTCCGTGCATTGATTATTATGCTAGGGATCAATGAGGGCCTAGAGTCTGACCAGCCAGTCGTGTCACAAAATACCAACTAAAAATTATAACTCTCTCTTTTTTATGCTGAAAAGTGTTAACCGTGAAAAAGAGATGGGTGTACTTCGCCAGTTACGAATGCTAGTGACACGACTGTATCACAAGTCTAAAATCCGCTAGGATCGCTAGTGAAGAGGGAGGTTTATCTCTCAATCTCCACCAATGAGAAGCAAGCGAATTAAGCTACTGGCCTATGATTGGTGGAAATTGACCTATGTGTCAATTCGCTTCGCTTCGCCTCGCTTGCCAATAGAGATCCTAGAGGATTTTTGACTCGCGACAATCCTTATTAGTATTAGGGGACAAATGACTCGCAACCCGTGGCCCCAGCGAAGCCAGGCGAAGTTGCGCAACGTTGCCCAACTTTTCTTCCTTACCTACACAAAATGTGTTGCTCGATGTTGCCAGGGGTTATTCACGGCTGTTTGACAGTCCAAGTGTAAAATCAGCTGTCATTTGATGCTCAGCCGTGAACGCAAAGCTGTCTTATACCTTAGAGAATACCAGCTCTGGGCCCCCGTGTAACTATAGCCCAAGCCCTCTCATACTGAGAGGAGGCCTAAGTCCTGTAGTGGGACGTATATAGGCTGAAGGTAGTTATGAAGTCGCTTAAATTCGCTTGACATGTGGCGGGATATTCGTCTCCTATTTAATCCCTAGCATCTAGCATACAACCTGTTAAAATTATATATTAGAATAACATACATTACTTCAATAATAGTGCGATATAAATATGGGGGAGATAAAGGAAATCAAATAAGTTTATGACGAGTTTTTAAATTTATTTTAGACACTGTCAAAGTATGTATTTTGATAAAATTGTTTCTATTTTATTTTTGACTGTATTTGTGATTTGTTTATGTTAATAATTTATTGTTTATTAATTTTCGTGTTCAATATACTCAGAAAATATTAAGTTAATCTTGGTTTTATTTCAACGGTGACGGATGAGTTTGTGACGATAACGAAATATTATTATTTCTATACAAAGAGGAAGACAAACGAGCAAAACGGGCTACTATGGCCGTATAGTTATACCCTTCGCTCATGTAACTAATGCCCTTTGTTAAAAATAGACAACTGTATGCTCCGATTTCAAGAGTCGTACCGTTTTTTTGATCTGTAGTGTGCGTGAGTATTTGAATGTGTGAGGGAGCGCCTTTGATGGCAACTATAACCCGATCTCATTCAGTGACACTTTATTTGAATGACTACCTAGAGACGACCGATGCTTCTATTTTTTATCGGGTAAATTGGCTACAGAATTGACCAATGGGCATCTGGCTACAGGCTGTGTTGTGCACAAATAAAAATCGGGTATGCTTGACAACTTCTTACATGGGGTCTGTAATGTCTGTGGGGTGAAATGAAACTCAGCCTCAAAATCAAAGAATAGAAAAGCATACACTAAAAAATGTTGTGTCCAATTTTTTTTCTCAACCATGTCATTTGTCATTTTGGTTGAAACCTTCAAAATTTAATGCCAAGTTTTGAAGAGGCTTACGAACTCACCGGTAAGTTATATGTTTTATTTACTGCATCATCTAGTTCTGAGAAAAGGCAACAACAAGAAATTGCTATATTGGAACTGATGGTAAGTGAATAAAGTGAGATTGAGGACTTCGAACAGCACACTTGACAATACGTTTACTGTGCCATCTCAGGTGCCATCACTGTGCTGCTGTCAAAAAGCATTAAAATCGGCAGAAATAGAGGTTTCCTCTTCAGTCTGCTTACGCCCCACTGCTGGGCACAGACCTCCTATCAGAATTAAAGACCTGATACTAACAGTCTAGTTGTTAGAGACACTGACTATGAAGCTTGAGGTACCGAGTTCGAGCCTCGGTCGGGACAGATGTTTGTATGATATAATGTACGTATTTATCTATATAAGTATGTTTATCTGCTGTCTAGTACCCATAGTACAGGCTTTGCCTAGTTTGGGACTAGGTCAATTGGTGTCATTTGTCCCATGATATTTATTTATTATTTTATTTAATAGAACTGAAATAGAGGTTTATTAGGACCAAAAAGCACTGTGCCACATGAAGAGTACGTGCGTTTTCGCTCGATAGAAGACGCGAGCGAAGAAATTGTGTACAGTACTTCCGAGTACCACAAAGTGAAAATAACCATAAATAACGATAAAAATGGTTCTAAAGCCCAGTTAGACCTGCAACAAAAAGTGCACGAGGTACACTTCATCAGCATCATGATATTGCGGCCGTTTCACAACCTTGCAATGATATGCCAACAAGACTTTTTGCGTCTATTGCGTTTAAGTCATAACTCCTTACAGAAGTACTTAGTCTTCTCTACCACTCCACAGAACGAATACAAAGCGGTCAGAAGTCGCACGATGGCGTGATCTTGACGCCGCGCCGCTTAAATTACTAGTTACCTAACCTAATTTAACTGCTGTTTAGATCAGTCGCTAAATAGACGAGTTGCTACTTCTAGACCAAGTGGTCACACATATACATATACACACACGTCTAGTATTACTAAATAGACGAGTTACTACTTCTAGACCACTTACTAAATTGACGAGTTGCTACTTGAAGACCACTTACTAAACAGACGAGTTGGACCAAGTGGTCACACACACGTCTAGTATTACTAAATACACGAGTTGCTACATCGACCATTTTCTGTTTAGACGACTTGATACTAACCTAGCATTTGTCCTCTTTTTGTTAGTTATGTATGTGTAGTTCCTTCTGCGACTTCCCAGGGCACGGCACGTTTAACTACCTGGCCCTGCTGACATGCGGGTTCATCCTGCTGTACGTGACCACGGAATGCCTCGGCGCTGGCTACATGCTCAACGGAGCAGAATGCGACCTCAACATCTCAGTCACTGAGAGGGGGTTCCTCGCCGCTGCCACTTTCATCGGTTAGTCATCGGGGTTTCATCATCACGTCATCATCACCAGCCCTTTTTATGGCCCACTACTGGGCACAGGCCTCTTCTGAAAATGAGAGGAGCTTGGGCTATAGTTAGGGGCCCAGTGTGGATTGGGAATTTCACACACACTATTGAATTGGTTCACATTGGGGTTTATTCGAACTTATTTTAAAAGGCCAGTAAATTAATATTATCTCTGATGATGGTTGATGGTACATATGCACATAAGATCGAACGTGCTACTTAGTTATGCAACAGTATTCACCACAGCCCGAAGAGCCTTGAATCGTATTTATCTAGAAATGCCGAAACCGAACGAAGTTCAACATCATCATAAACAATTAGGCCTTTACTACTGCTTGCATTGTGCCAATCGTCAATTGGATAATCAAACCTCTTTTTAGGGTTTCGTGGCTTGATCTTAAAAGTATCCACACTTTAGAAGCATTTAAAGTAAGGTGTAAGTCTTCGTCTAGCTATGTCCACACCAGTGCGCTTTCATATTCATCTTGCGTCTTCCTCTGACGCGTGCCTCTACAACCAAAGCGCATGCAATAACGCATGCGGTCAAACCTAGTTTGACACCAGCGCATGCCCCTAGTGCACGCTGATCTGTCACCGTGTGGGTGTCAACATTTTCTGGCTGCATGCGACAGGCGCTCAGGTGTAGACGATAATCTGCATGCATCTTATGGCAATCAAGATTGCATACGCTTGACGCAAGACGAATTGAAAGTTGAAGACGCAAGCTGAACATGAAAGAGCACTGGTGTGGACATAGCTTTTGGGTTTTCCAGGAGTAGTGTCGACAGCAATATTCTGGGGCTACCTGGGGGACACTTACGGTCGCCGCCGCGTCATGCTACCCGCGCTGCTCGGCACCATATCAATGTCTATATGCTCGTCCCTCTCTATCAGTTTTTGGAACATGTTCATTCTGCGCCTGCTAACCGGATGCTTGTAAGTGGAACCAAGATTACCGAGATTTCTGACAAGACGAATTGGAGTCTATTCTCTTTCTACCTTTTCTAATAAGGGCTGTCTCGATTCAAAAAGCTCCTTTAATCGCTAATGTCGAAGTGAGTCTATCGGTTAATTTCCACCAATCGTAGGTCGGTAGCTTGTCTCTCATTGGTGAAGAGTGGCAGGTAAGACGTCAGCCGACACTAGCAATCCTAGCGGAGTTTTGACACGCGATAGCCCTCATTTTATCCTAACTATCACGACACATAGCATTACTTAATTAGCTCGTGATGTGATCTTAGAACTGGAACTCTTCATGTATGTTCGGTTCGGATCAAATCTTGAAATTGAATTTCAAAGCAGCTTTATCCTAAAGTGATGAAATTTTGCATTGCATACAATTATGTAGCCAGGTGACAAAATACAATAATTTGGTACTAAAATTGTGGTAGTAATTTAAATGTCCATCTGGAACTTTGTTAACTTTATTAATAACTACAGAGTGTCAGCGTCAATAGCCACCGTGTACGCTTATCTCGGCGAGCTCCACACCGCATCTCATCGAGCCTCAGCAGTTGCTTATGGCTCAGCATTCATCGCCTGCTCTTTGGTTACCATGCCAGGTAAAATGTTTATTGCCAACTGACAGTGACAGGTTAAATGTCTGCCTTTTGGTGTCATCGTTCATCATCATGATCATCACGACAACCGAAAGACTGCTGGACATAGGCCTCCCCCAAGGCTCTCCACTCAGACCGGTCTTGTGCTTTCCGCATCCACCGCGGTCCCGCAATCTTTACTAAGTCGTCGCTCCATCTTGTTGGAGGCCTACCGACAGCTCGTTGTCAGCGTATCATCAATGGTTCTATCTAATTCGACTTATATCATAAATCATCAGCCTTTTTTTACGACCCACTGCTGGGCACAGGCCCCTCTCAGAATGAGAGCTCTTGGTTCCCACGCAGGTCAAGTGCGGATTGGGAACTTCACATTGAATTGCTTAGCAAGAGTATAGGTTTTCTCACGGTGTTTCCTTTGGCTCAGTAGGTGGTGCCACATTTTGGAACCGCTTGCTCTAGATAGTGCAAAAATAGCGTAACGTTGTAACCGGTTTGCTGTGATGTCGGGAACACCCTTGTCTGGATTGAAGATAGACAGTAACGGTTTATGATCCGTGTGTAGTATAAACGGTTCGGCACGGCCAAATAAATATTGGTGGAATTTTCGCACGCCAAATATAATGGCTGTAGCTTCTTTTTGTATTTGGCTGTACCGTTTTTCCGCGGCAGATAGTGAACGGGACATAAAAGCGACTGGTCTTTCGACCCTGTCCTCAACCTGTGACAAAATCGCTCCCAACCCGGTTGGAGACACATCGACAGTTAATATTAACGTCGCGTCGGGATTGAAATGCGCTAACGTGCTTCCCGATGACAACGCACACTTAATAGCGGCTACCGCCTTATCATGTTCTGCGCTCCAGTCCCACGCGACCTGTTTCTGCAACAGACTATACAGCGGGCTTAAAATTGACGACGCATTTTTAATGAACATCCTATAATAGTTCACTAGTCCTAGGAAAGATTTTAATTAAGAGCAGTTGCTTGGCACTTTTGCCTCTAATATAGATTTGACTTTCTCTGGTGACTTATGAATCCCACAACTGTCTATAACAAACCCTAGGTACGAAACTGACTTTTGAAATAACAAGCACTTATCTTTTTGTAGCACCAACCCTGCTTGTTCCAATCTATGGAAAACTTTGTGCAAAAGATTCAAGTTTTCATTTACACTTTTGCTTACGACTAAAATGTCATCCAAAAAGACTAAAACTCCATCTAAGCCGGACAATAGGGTCTCCATTGCTCTCTGGAATATTGCCGGTGCACTCGTTAGACCGAAAACTAATCTTCTGTACTTGAACAAGCCCTTGTGTGTGTTAATACACGTTAATATTTGCGAAGCCTCATTTAGACGAAATTGATTGTATGCTTGTGAAAGGTCTAATTTTGAAAAATATTAAGCCCCGTGAAGTTTTGCAAACAATTCATCCACCCTGGGCAATGGGTACTTTTCCACCACAAGTTGCTTGTTCAGAGTCCCCGAATAATCTACACACAGCCTTATTGATTTATTTTGTTTTAAAATAGGCACGATTGGACTGGCATACTCTGATGATTTTACTGGCACTAAAATACCTAAGTCAACTAAACGATCGATTTCTTTCCCGACGCATTCCCGGAGAGCGAATGGAATGGGCCGGGCCTTACGAAAAGTGAGTTGCGAATCAGGTTTAACATTTAAATTTACCGTAATATCTTTGCAGCATCCTAGTTTATCTGAAAATAAGTTGGGGTATCGCGATGTAATTCCTTCCAGAATATTATCACATTTGTTACTGTTAACCGAAGCAACCTGCAACTTAAAGCGGGAAATAAAATCCCTACCCAAAAGGGGAGGGCCGCCGTTTCGAACAACGTAAACGTCAATGTCATGGGATTGACTTTTGTATGTGATTGGCAGAGTTAGAACGCCCATAACCATTAATTGTCCCCCATTATAACTTTGCAAAATGTTAGCACTCGGTTTTAAGGTTACTTGCATAAAATGCTGTTTATAAATTTGCTCCGATATCACGGTAACTGCTGATCCTGTATCGATCTCAAAATCCAGTTTAATTTCATTTACCAGAACAGATTTCCTCACCGGCTCCCCATGGAATGTACGAATATTACAAATTATTCGCTTACCATCGTCGTCATCAACGCCGTCCACGCAACACTCAATAAAATGTTGTCTTCCTACACCTTTAGAGGGGCACATCCTCTTCAGGTGCCCTTTAACGCCACAATGTTTATACCTATAACGCGTAAATTTGCACGCTTCGATGCGATGGTTCGTGTAACCGCATGCTTGGCAGCTGGCCAAGTTAAATCCTGCTGCTGGTGGAGCCGCGCCGCCAGCCGTCTGCTCGCGCGCCGCCGCTGCTGCCGGGCTGCGCGTCGGCCTCTGCGCTGGCGCCGCGTACACCTTCAGCACCTGCAGCGCGTCCCCGCTCGCCGCGTCCGGAGCCGCCAGCTGGGAGCCCATACGGGCGCACCGTACGCTCGTCCATCTTTTGCTTGAACAGCTTATCCCGCTCGGGTCCCGGATCCATGCCCAGCACGAACCGGTCGCGCAGCGCCTTGGCCAACGTGGCCGCCTGGAAACCACAATGGGTCGCTAGCCCTCGTACTCGCGCTGCCCACTCCGCTAAGTTCTCGCCTGATTGTTGAGTTGCACTGTAGAACTTAAATCTCTCTGCGAATCCGCATTTTTTAATTTCAAAGTGGCCATCCAACAAAGCGATAACTTTTACGTAACTCAATGTGCCTACAGTTTCGGGTAGTGCTAAATCACGCACTAGTTTGTATGTGGATTCGGCTAAGTTACTTAATAAAATCGCTCGCCGCTTATCACCACTTTTTTCATCGACCACCTCGACTTCATTCGCAAAAAACCATTGCTCCAGCCTTTCTTTATATAGGGACCAATCTTGGATTTCATGGTTAAATGTCGTTAATGAACCAACTGCTAATTTGGCCATTATTTACACACGCGTTAAGTTCAATTTGCACTGACTCGTCGCCACTGTTATAACTGGTTCGGGGGGGGGGGGGGGAGCCAAAGAAACGTAGTTTTAGTCAAACACAAGTTTATTGTGTATGGCTTATAAAATAAATGAGATTAAAAAAAAAACTTTATTGACTGACGGGGCGCGGGCGCAGCCGCGCTTTATGAACTACCCATACAACAGTCTTGGTCTCCTTTACTTGCATTGTCAACCTGCCATGAGTCTTAGCATTTACATTTACAAAGCATTATACGAATGGGTCAATCAACTTTTAATTGCCACTCGTTGCCATGGAGATGTCCCCTTGGTAACTCGTCTAAAACAAGATTTTCTAAGGCATCACTCCATCAAACGTTATATGCCAATTCCTTCATGCTTCATCTCCTAAGCTAGCAAATCCTGATTTTCGGGGGAGTGTGGCCTTAGAAAATCATATTTTCGATGAGTTGTCTAGGGGACATCTCCATGGCAACGAGCGGCACCTAAAAGTTGATTAACCCAAATATATTGTTAATAAACACATTCAATGTCCTCTCATTCACTCGTCATGGTGGCTCGCAACCCATACAGGCGCAAATAATGCTCTGCCTACCCTAAACATTATTCTCTTACGATTATTTTGTTCCCAGGTATGGCTTGGGTCATCCTGCCGAGGTCCTGGTACTTGCATGTCTCCGGCAGGCTCTCAATAGTGCCGTGGCGCGTCTTCATGTGGGCCTGGTGCTTCTGGGGCTTCCTAGCCGTCTTCGGCCTTGCGATCCTGCCCGAGAGCCCTCGGTACCTGCTGGCGACGAAAGGGCCTCATGCTGTACTCCCGGTCTTGGCAAAGATGTACGCGTGGAATCATAAGAAGAAGGTGGCAGATTACCCAGTAAGAATGATACTTCTGCTTTATAGCAGTTACAGGTCAAATAAATCAAAGCGGAGCAACTCATCGCTTGCCAACGGGGCTTAGCAACAAGCTTACGAGTGACGTCATCACTGTTCTACATCGCGCTAACGAAGTCTCTCAATTCATGATCTCAATTGGAAAATCTTTTTGTTTTTTTTATTTATTTTTCCAATTTTTATTTTTATTTTTACGGTCTTCCCGTGAGTATCAATTATATTTTTAATAAACTCACCGAAACATGAATACACAGAAAAACCAGAAAAAATACCAACCCCGGGAATCGAACCCGGAACCTCGACACTCCGGGGCGCGTGCCCACCCTTACACCAGAAAGCAAAAAGTGATAAAAACGAGCTGAGATTTGAATACATAGGAGAAATTCGAGCCTTACCTAAATACCAATTCTGGTGTAAGGGTGGGCACGCGACCCGGAGTGTCGAGGTTCCGGGTTCGATTCCCGGGGTTGGTATTTTTTCTGGTTTTTCTGTGTATTCATGTTTCGGTGAGTTTATTAAAAATATAATTGAAGTCTCTCAAGTCGGACGCATATACAAGTTTCACTTTTTTTCTTTCGCGCTTCGGTCCCCAGGCTAATCTCCCGCCAGGATGATATGTCCCAAACATATTCGAAGTTAAAAGTTGCTTGCTAGCTTGATGTTCAGTTGTTGTGATCAACAGAGTTTCTGTTTTTTTTTTAAATAGAATATTCATTTTGTTTTATAAATTATGGGCAGATTCTCAGGTAAGGAATCTCCAGATCAGCTGTTGGTTTAAGTTGCTGCTTTCAGGTGACTGAAATATCAGCTGCCGAGCACACGCGTCCTAGCTTCAAGGAATCCATCGAGAAGTTAAAGTACATGCTGAGACCTCCACTGCTGCGTTGCGTCCTGATATCACACACCTGTATTTTTCTATTGTTCATGCAGTAAGTTTTCTTCTACTTTGCTGACTAAACTATTTATGCTTATTTTGGTTTTTTAATAGAAGGGCCCAATCCGCACTGGGTCTGCGTGGGAACTATAGCCCAAGGCCTCTCTTGTGAGAGGTCTGTGCCCAGTAGTGGGGCGTGAATAATAGGCCGATGATAATAATGGTGATGATGATGACTATGATAATGATGATGACGAATAGAAAGTTAATAATACAGAAGAATTAAGAAGAAAAAAATTACAAGTGTTGGCACCAGTAATGGACAAGGACCCAGTCCTGGACAAAGGGTCTTATTTAATAGAAAATAAGGTAGTCAAATATTTAACAACAGTCAATTTTCGTCCGCATGATTAAATCATCAGATTGTGTCAATTAAGATTGAACTGTCCATTGTGAGTGTGCTTGATGCTTGTCAACTTGAAGTGTCCAACACTGGTGCCATCAAGTTAAGTTATAAGTAAATTTCCTTTTTCAGAACCAATGCTTTCTACGTCTGGATGCCACACATTGTGAACGAATTGTTGAGCAGCAATGAATCCACCAGCATGTGCCATATAATGGACACGAAATACTCCAAAAACCCCGTATGTATACAAGCTTATAACACTATTTGCTTTGGTCATACTTACTTTTGATGTAAAAAAGTACTCAGGTCTGGTGCCTTGGTGAAATATAGGTAGAAAAAAAAGATAAAACGAATGCATAGAAATGGGTATTGACTGATGTCAAAATAAAAAACCGATTGTAATTGCAATTTCGACGATTTTAAATTAAGCAAAAACATAAATCAATAAAGCTTAAAACCGTGCCACTATCATTTCATAGTTCAGTATTTCATAAACGGCTTCACCGCTTTTGATAAAACGTGTTCAATAACCACCGCTAGAAAACCTGCTTTCAAATGAAAAAAAAACACATCTGAATCGGTTCACCCGTTTAAGAAATACGGTGCCACAGACAGACACATACACACACAATGTGGTCAAAGTTCGAAGTTACAGCTTTTTTGCGTCGGGGGTTAAAATGGAGGCTGTTTAATCTGATCACAATAGGTGAAGTTCTTAATATTTTTGATCAAATATTTATCCAAAATAACTAACAATTCTGAATCGATGGAACTATATTTAGTTTAATAATTGCATAATGTGCCGTGCCATCGAAACTTAAAAATACTAAACGCCTACTCAACAACTAACCGCAAAAGCTGCTTCGTTAAGATTGCTATTATATTTTCCCAGGAGCAGCACACAGAGACGAGCAAATGCAAGGACGCCGTCATAGATTCCCGCATGTACCCGATCTCTATGATAATGGGTGTTCTCACAGCCATTATTTACGTATCCATAGGATTTGTGATCGACCGATGGGGCAGGAAGCGAGTGTATTGTAAGATTTCTGTTACCAAATTACAAATTATCAATCGCAGTATTATAATAGTTAAGACACTAATTGTCGGTGTTTGTACTTTATTATTTTTATTTTTTTGTAAATTGTGTTTGTATCCTGTTTTTTTAGTACAATAAAGTGTTTACTTACTTACTTAAGTTAAGTAAGAAATTAAAAACGGGGCTATAGTTGTAGCCTGAAGCCTTCTGAGCCAGGTTAGGTAGTATTTCCTGTAGCGCCGGTGAATCATGCCTACGGTGTGCCTTTCATTTGGCCAAAAAACCTTTGCCAAACTGATTCACTTCCCAAAATGCTTTTTTTCCGATGCTGTAAATGGGTCAATCAACTTTTTACTGCCACTCGTTGCCATGGAGATGTCCCCTGGTAACTCGTCTAAAATAAAATTTTCTAAGGCACCACTCCCCCGAAAGTCAGGATTTGCATACTTAGGAGATGAAGCATGAAGGAATTGGCATATACTTAACTGTTGAAAATCCTAACGTTTGATGAAGAGGTGCCTTAAAAAAACTTGTTTTAGACGAGTTACCAAGAGGATATCTCCATGGCAATGAGTGGCAGTAAAAGGTTGATTGACCCAAATATTTCCATGACCATGTCCGGGAAACCGAAATCTTGGAACCGTACCGGTACTGTTTCCGTCTGCTCTAAGCATTTGATTAACCTCTGCAGGTAGTCTAGTGATGTTCTGCTCGATGCTCACCATGTTCTCGGGTGTGGTGCCGCACGCGTACCTGGCCATAGCGATGTTCATCCCTGGCCTGTGTGGTGGCGCGGCCACCAGCGTCCTCGCCACGCTGGCCGTGGAAGTGTTCCCCACAAGCCTCAGGTATCTATGATATTACATCACCTTTTTTCACCCACCGAGCGAAGCGTCTCCGTTTCGGCTTGGACAAAAATGCTTTCGTATGTCCGTCGGTCCTTTTGTTCTCCTCGACAGGTCGCATTTCTCAACCGATTCTCGTGAAATTTTGTGAGCAGGTTAGATGATTATCAATTATTACAGATTTTTTTGCCGATTCGTTTTTTTTGGAATTGGGAGAATCAACTTTTTATTGCCACTCGTTGACATTAAGATGTCCCCTGGTTAACTGGTCAACTTCATCTCCTGAGAATGCGAATCCTGGTTTTCAGGGAATGGGTTTTTAGAAAATCTTATTTTAGACGAGTTACCCAGTGGACATCTGCATGGCAACGAGTGGCAATAAAAAGTTGATTGACCCATTTACACTTTTTGTTGCTCCATTGTTTTTGAATGACTTTATTATTAAATAAATAAATAATAAAAAACAGTACACTCTTTCTTCTTTGGGCAGTCGTGTAATAAATAACATGGGACAATTTGACACCAAGTGACCTGGTCCCAAACTAGGCAAAGCCTGTACTATGGGTGGTCTTGTGACCACGGATAAACATACTTATATAGATAAATATATACTTACATACACATTAAACATCCAAGACCCGGGAACAAACATTCGTATTCATCATACAAACATCTGCCCCGACCGGGATTTGAACCGGGGACCTCAAGCTTCATAGTCAGGGTCTCTAACCACTAGGCTATTCGGTCATTACCCTTAAATGGTTGTGTATTTTATGTACTTTTTTATATTGTTGTGTTTTTGTGTATATATTTCTGTATACCAAGGACGATAAAACCAAGAGGACTGCCAATGGCTATACAATGTCTCGCTCCTGTAAAATAATGAGCCTGCTGCAGCTAGTTTCACTAAGTATAGAGAGGTCTCTGTAGCATTAGTTTTGTACGACACTTAGACCTCTGGCTAACACAATAGCGCCATCTATGAACTGAAAGAAAAAACTAATTTAGATGGTGCTATTGATTGTGTTAGCCAGAGGTCTAAATGCCATACCAAATGAATGGTACAGAGACCCCTCCGTAGTAAAACAAGCTAAAGCAGGCTTGTTGTTTCAAAGGAACGCGACATCGTATAGACACTGGCAGTCCTCTTGGTTTTATGGTCCTTGTGTATACTTTGAATTTTCCTTGTGTTTACTTTGAATTTTCCAGCGCTTGTAAATAGGTAAATTTAATTTTTTTCCCAAGTACCCGGTGCCTTTTTTTGGTCCTTAATGGTCCTAAATGATGGTTTCTCATAAAATCACTACTTTGTTCCTATGTGTCCCCCAGAGCGATGGCCTTATGTGTTCTGTTCATGGTGGCCCGGCTGGGCGCCGCGGTGGGCTCCAACTTGCTCGGCATAGGGCTCCAGACCAACTGCGTCCTGGTGACGGTGACCTTCACCCTTTTGACTGCAGGTTGGTCATGACACCATCAGTCGAAGAGCGTCCCCAGCATATCATCAACATCATAATAATTGCTCGTGACGTGATACATTTTCATTTTGTGTTCTATTGTTTTGCAGCATTTCCAATCTCCTCATTTTATTAACACCCGACCCAAAAAGAGAGGTGTTATGAGTTTGTTCTGTGTAGGTATCTGTCTGTGGCATCATAGCTCCCAAACAGATGGACCGATTTCGATGCGGTTTAGCCGTGCCGTGATAGCCTAGTGGCCTAGTAACCTATGGCCTCTCAAGCAGAGGGTCGTGGTTTCAAATCCCAGCTTGCACCTCTGAGTTTTCTGAGTTTATGTAATTTATTTGTAATTTATCATGAGCTTTTCGGTGAAGGAAAACATCGTGAGGAAACCTGCACACTTATGCGAAGCAATTCAATGATGTGTGTGAACATCCCAATCCCTACTGGGCTCGCGTGGGAATTATAGCCCAAGCCCTCTCATTCTGAAGGGAGGCCTGTGGCCAGCAGTGGGACGTAAAAAAGGCTGGTGATGATGATGACGAGGAAGGCAATATATCAAATGGGTTCACCTGATGGTAAGTGATCACCACTGGCCATAGACACCCCCAACCCCGAAGGGTTTCCAGATGCGTTGCCAACCTAGAGAGCTAAGATGAAATGCCTCTTGTGCCCGTAATTACACCGGCTGTCTTACTCTCCACACCGGAACACAATAGTGAGATGGTTCTTAGCCAACTTTCATTAAAATTCGTCCCGTTTTTGAAATATTGAACTTTGAAATGGCAATAAAAGAGGGGTGTTATAAGTTTGACGTGTGTATCTGTCTGTGGCATCATAGCTTCCAAGCGGATGGACCGATTTCAATGCGGTTTTTCTAATCGAAAGCTAGTTTAATCGAAATGGATTTTAGCTAAGTTTCATTAAAATTCGTTCACCCGTTTTTGAAATATTGCACTTTGAAATGACAATGTCGGGGGTTTTTTAACTGTTCTCATTCCCCAGGATCAACATTATTCATACTGCTGTGGCCTGACAGTGCGAAAGTACGAGCTGAAATGGAGGCCAAGGACTTTACGTACTGACTCTCTGAACACATTTTCTCGTTTGTTCATAATTTCGTGATACTCTCAAGAGGATGCCGAAAATTTTTTTAAGGTAAATTGTCTTTAAAATGTACTGTTATCAAAATGCTGGGTCTGTCTGTCTGTCCGTCACAGCTGGTTATCCCAGGAACTAACTAATACTATCAATTTGAAATTTCGACGAGCCATCTATAACTCGTCGAAATTTAAAAGTATACAAATAGAAAATAATTTTAAAAAATATGAAAGGGGGTTTTATAATTTCGAAGTCGGGTTGCTAGGGTTGCTAGGGTTTGGGTACCTGACATTTTTCTTTTTCTTTTTTAATTATACCTAGTGAAAAATATAAAAAAAAGAAAGTTAACAAATTTGTTTGATTTCCTACTTGCCAACGAAAACAACATACGGTAGGTTTTGAAGCCTGAAAGGTCAGCTCCAGACAGCACTACAATTAAAGCTTATTTACACTGAAGGGTACAATGTACTGAACATATTAAAATCTTATTTACAAGCGACTCCGTCACGAGTTGACCTTGGTAATGTTTTGTTCCTATTTGGAGAAATGCCAAAGCACTCTCACTCAAACAAATGACATTCAGCCCAACACGACATCCATTGCGTCTACGTACCTTCGTGTTTTATAGCCAAGTGTAAGAGATGGGGCAATGGATGGGGTGACATGGGACAGTGTCGTTGGTTGGATTCGAATATGGTTCGAAACCCGTGTTAGTCGCTTTTGGCATGTGTAAAGAGTGACGCATAATGAAATTCAGATACGCTCATATTCATTTTATTAACCCCGACGAAAAAGAGGGGTGTTATAAGTTTGACCTGTGTATCTGTGTGTTTGTGTGTCTGTGTATCTGTGTATCTGTTTGTGGCATTGTAGCTCGCAAGCGGATGGACCGATTTCGATGCGGTTTTTTTGTTCGAATGCTAGTTTAATCAAGATTGTTCTTAGCTAAGTTTCTTTAAAATCGGTTCACCCGTTTTTGAAATATTGAACTTTGAAATGACAATGTCGGGGGTTTTTCAACTTTTCTCATTCCCCAGGATCAACATTATTCATACTGCTGTGGCCTGACAGTGCTAAAGTACCAGCTGAAATGGAGGCCAAGGACTTTACGTACTGACTCTCTGAACACATTTTCTCGTTTGTTCATAATTTCGTGATACTATCAAGAGGATTCAGAAAAAATGTTGAAGGTTATTAAAAAACTAAGCCACTAAAAAAACAATTGCTGTTTCTTTTTGAGTTTACCTATGTATGCTAATGTATCTTTGTATTAGTATTTTTTTTTAATCGGTTCAGTACTTCCGGAGATTACCCTTTACCAACAAACAAAGTTTTACCATAGCTTTACTTACATTACAGTATTAACAGTTTATTTTATTTATTTTTATTTTATTTATTAAGGAGAACAACAGCGTTACAATGAAACATATTCTAATTTTAAAGTGATACGTAAGGCCAATAACAGTTACTCCCTGTATTGTACAATTAATAGCTTGAGTTGAATACTTAAGTTTATTTTGTTAACAAAAACTTAATCTTATTTTACCTTAATCTAATTTTAACTTAATCTAATTTATGAAACTTATTTCACAATTTATTTAGTTACAAAGTTAGTGTGTGTGTGTGTGTGTGTGTGTGTGTGTGTGTGTGTTTTTGTGCGTGCGTATGTGTGCATGTGTGTTCATGAGTGTCTGTGTGTTTTATGCATTTTATTACTTTAGTACTTCTTTTGTTATTAAGAGCTTGAATGTGTTTCTAGAGCAGACAAAGGGGTCAACAACTTGAAAGTACTTATTATAAGTGCGCGCAACCCTAGTCAGTGTCGAATTCTGAGCGTAGTTGGTGCGATAGAAGGGAACCTGGAAGAGAGGAGTGTGACGGGTGCGGCGAGCGGGCGCGCGGAGCCCGACCTGCGCGAGCAGGGCGGGGCGGTCCAGGCGGCCGCTCGTCACGTCGTGGAGCAGCATCATGTCGGACACAGTGCGCCGGTGATTTTTTATCACACTTTAAATGCTCAGTTCTTAACAACTTAAAAAAAAACATCCCGACGAATTGAGAACCTGTTCCTTTTTTTTGAAGTCGGTTAAAAACAGAAAACCCGACTGCAATTCCGGAAAACAATATACCCTATGTCACTCCCACAACTAAAACGAATCCAATGACACCTCATACGTTGAAATCCGTCAAACGGTTTAGGCTGTAGAGCGTGCCAAAGAATTAGTTATACATACATACATACGCTCGAAAAGCAACCCTCCTTGGTCAGTCGGCTAAACCTGATGCAAAGTTTTCGCCGTATCGTTCTAAGTTACCTAAGATCTAAGATCATAAGATTTTTTGGTAAAAAACATAAGTAAGTACATAACTTTTCCACGGATGTAGGCAGAAACTAATATGGCTCGCCACTTGCTACGATCCTTACACACCTCTTTAGCCTCCTCCACATTCATACATCTCTTCATACACGCTCGCCGGTTCCGAGTACTACGCACCTGGCCTTTACGGAGAATAATCACCGATATTGTCGGCGTAAGTACTCCTAGGGCGTCCTCTACTGGCACCACATTTCACATTTGCTCCATGCATACCTTTAGGTATAGTCTTCTTTTGGTAAATAAATAAGTAAATAATAAGAGTATTACCCACTCTACCGTTAAGCCATCCATTCGTGAACGAATATGCGACATAGTTGAGATGAAACACCTTTCAAAACAATTTGCTTTAGGTACAGTCGAGTTCTCCAATATCTATACAGTCAACAGTTCAAAAATATCTATACACAGACCTTATTGCCAGTTACATAAGGTCCATGTTTAGATATTTATGAAGCGTTGGCTGTACAGATATTGGAGAACTCGACTGTAAAGAATTGTTACGTCAGCGTCAGTAACTAAATAAGTCAATTGGTTTATCATTTAAAATCAATCAGCGGATCGAAACGATTAGAAGCAGGTATGTTTAATAGCATGAACTCTTCAAAGACAACTAATCGCGCAGTTTCTCAAATAATCGCGAATTTTCTTCTACTCATTTTTTATCACTGCAATGAGACGTAAAACAAGGCTGGTGATGACGATGATTTCATAAATGTTAGTTTTTATACACGATGAGGAAGGCAAACGAGCAAGTGGGTCACCTGATGGTAAATAAGTGCAACTCCGGGGGTCTGCAGATGCGTTGCCGACCTAAAGCGCTAAGATGAAATGCCTCTTGTGACTGTGATTTCCCCGGCTGTCTTACTCTCCACACCGGAACACAACAGTGCAAGCACTGCTGCTTAGCAGGATTAGCGAGTATGATGGTTGTAGCTATCAGAAGCACGAGTATGAATATTCGATACCTGTACTATTCGAGTTTGTGTGACGTTTGGAACAGCGCCCGGCAGTGAGCGTATTTGGAACAAAAATTTTGCATGAGGTTTCTCGATCTCGATACGATAACCGTAGCGTTACGCAGGATTCATAAAGTCGTGCTCGACCCTCTGGACGAACCTCACACACGGTGCCCTAGGGCCTACCACCCGCACCCCTAATTTAAGTTAAAAAAACATTTTTAGCAGGTTTTTGCTCTAAGCCGACCATCGACGATATTTATGACATAAAACAAAGTCAAGTTTTCATTCTAAGCAAGGACGATAAAACCAAGAGGACTGCCAATGGCTATACAATGTCGCGTTCCTGTAAAATAATGAGGGGGTCTCTGTACCATTCATTTGGTATGACATTTAGACCTCTGGATAACACAATAGCGCCATCTAAATTAGTATTTTCCTTCAGTTCATAGATGGCGCTATTGTATTAGCCAGAGGTCTAAGTGTTATACACAATTGGTGGTACAGAGACCTCTCTGTAGTGAAACTAGCTACAGCAGGCTTATTATTTCAAAGGAACGCGACATCGTATAGACACTGGCAGTCCTCTTGGTTTTATGGTCCTTGATTCTAAGTAATAGTCTTTCTTCTAGTTACGTTAAGAAGCCAGCTGCCAAATACAATGGTGTTGTCGTAACGTGACGCGGTACCGCACGGCAGGGCTGATATTTTGTAAGCTTATTCCTAGGAATAATAATTATCTATGGAAGCGTAACTAAGTCCAGAAAATGGCTCCACCAAGTAGGTCCCGCTGTGGACTGTGAAAGTGTTTTAAGGCCTAATTATGTAGAGTTGCATACATTACTTCTATCTACACACATATATAAGTACTCTGAGATGGGTTCAGAAGCCGAATGCATAATAAACTTGACACGAATGGGACTTTTTTTTTGTCATATACATAGTATCGTAACATTTTTTAGGGTTCCGTACCTCAAAAGGAAAAAACGGAACCCTTGTAGGATCATTTTGTTGTCCGTCCGTCTGTCTGTCTGTCTGTCAAGACCCTTTTTCTCTGGAACGCGTGGAGGTAGCACGCTGAAATTAATATCAAATACTCAAGCCTGCGGTCCCTTAAAGTCGTAAAAAAATCAACCTTCTAAGTCAACGCAATCAAAAGATACCGTCATTAAAAAATCTATTTCCATACAAATTGCCGAAATCGTAAAACCTACAGGGTACTTCCAGCTGTCCTAGAAACCTAAAATTTGGTATGAAGGTAGCTCTTATAGCACAACCACTCCGAAAAGTCTCAAAATCTTAAATTTTTATGTCTGTCTGTAGATTTTGCAGACCAATATAAATTGACCCCACACTGCGTACATTTTGCTTAGAAGCAGGGCTCTGCTAACACTGGACTTCTTAAAACACTGGGGAAAAGCGTTAAAATCTTTCTACGGAACCCTCGTGCGCGAGTCCGACTCGCACTTGGCCGGTTTTTTAATTGAGGCCTATTTTTTTAATGTATGTTTTCGAAGACGAAAATTGACTGAGGTAATGATGGTATTTACCTACGGTTTCTGAACGCATAATAGAGGACTTACGATACGTGTGTAGATAGATAAAAGCGTTAGCGTTTTCCCGGCGTGTCGCGCGCCCACTGCGCGCGCAGCCGCAGTGACTTTGAAATTGTTTCACGCGCTTTCTTTCAGTTGCCCGCAACGCTCGCGCCGCGCCGCCCGCGCCGCGGTCACTCCTAGTCCCAGACAGCACGCACAGGATTATACGCAACATGAACGAGAATCGCAAGTCAGAGGCAACGCCGTTTGAAGATGCCCTGGATAAGACCGGTAGGTTTAAGAATAGGATTTTTTTTTTGTTTTTATGCTGTTGTTGGTTTTGATTTTTGACAAATGAAACTGTCGTTTTGTTGGTGGCGTAAAAAATACTCCGAAGTATAGGTAAAGCAAAAAAAAAAAAAAAATTGTTCAAAAGTGTCTTTGAAGAAAGTCCAAAAATAAAAGATTTTTTTTAGATGCAGAAAAGCGTTACTTATTGACTCCGCGATAAGTAGCTACAAACAAAGCTAAAGAAAGAAGGAAAACTTTGATGTTGCTATTTTAACAAAGCGAATCTAATTCCTGACCCACCGTAAAACGCAAACGTCAAACGGCAAACGTCGTAGTGACATCGCATTGCTTGAAAAAGAAAATTGTTACTACATTTACCTACTTACTGTGAAAACGTTCCGTGGTGGTTAGGAATCATAATTATCATAATCTTTTATTTCCAATAGTTTGACAAAAAAATATTTAAAATAACATTAAACAAAGGAATAAAATTTGCTGAAGTGTTTTACGAGTAGGTAAACTCTTTGAAAGCCAGTGAACGTATGCTCCAATGTCGACAATTAACTTCTTCATCTTGAGTTTGCGTTAATATTTACGTAATTCTAACTCGAGTTTTAACTATCATTTAACCGGGGTGGTAACCTCTGATTGCTTAGATTACTACCCAAAGAAATTATTCTCCAATATTTCTTGTTCCAATTATACCTAGTAGGTTTTCAAAGTAGTTATGTATGGCGCGATAGGTACTGAGTTGAGTATGAATACTTTCGGAATGATACTCTTAACATTTCTGGATCTATGCATTTCAATTTACTCACATGATATTAGCATTGCATTCTATTGCAATAGCAGTTTATGAAATAAGGCGATGCTGAGTTTCATAATACACACGAGTGTTTTAAGACCTAATTTAATTATGTGGAGTTGCATACATTACTTTATCTACACACATTATAAGTACTCTAAGATGGGTTCAGAAGCCGAAGGCATAACAAACCTGTCACGAATTTGGCTCCTTTTTAGGGCTTCGAACCCTTAGGTATAGGATCACTTTGTTGTCCGTCCTGTCTATCTATCTGTTAAGACCCTTTTTCTCTGGAACGCGTGGAGGTAGCATACTGAAATTAATACCAAATACTCAAGCCTGAAGTCCCTCGAAGCTGTGAAAAAATCAACCTTCGAAGTCAACGCACAACAATTTAAAACACTGGGGAGAAGCAGGGGAATCTTTGTACGGAACCTTGTCCGGTATTTTTTATCGAGTCCTGTTTTTCAATTGTATTGGTTTTTGGTGGTAATAGCGCTAGCTAAAATCTGAGCGCATAATACAGGACTTACGGTATGTGTGTAAATACATTATATAGGCAAATTGGCCAGTTACATGGAGGGGGGGGGGGGGGGGGCAGTAACTGACAGTAGCTTTACCCTACAAACAATCTTCGTACAAAATAATCAAAACACAACATGCTTCACTTTTCAGTTGGATTTGAATTTTTCCAGTGAAACTTGAACAATGACCGTCACTTAAAAATTCCAGTGATCCCATTTTCTCGAATTCTTATAAACATAACAATAACATAACAATAACAACAACAGTCTGACTTGCTATTGTTGTTTGAAAACTGATCATTGTTTTTCTGATTCTAGCGTAGGTCATGGTCATTCATTCAGGATAAATAGGATAGTACACAAATTACGATGCTTTTTTCGAAAAATACGAACACAGGATAGTCATTAAAAAGGCTGTTTCCATACAAATTGCCTTACCCCGAAAACCTAAAGGTTGTCCTAGAAAGTTGAAATTTGGTATGAAGGTAGCTCTTATAACACAACTACTCAAAAAAGTCTCAAAATCTTAAATTTGTATGTCTGTCTGTAGATTTCGCAGACCAATGTAAGTTGACCCCACACTGCGTACATTTTGCTTAGGAGCAGGGCTCTGCTAACACTGGACTTCTTAAAACAGTGGGGAAAAGCGTTAAAATCTTTCCACGGAACCCTCGTGCGCGAGTCCGACTCGCACTTGGCCAGTTTTTTTAATCGAAAGCTAGTTAAATCAAGATGGTTCTTAACTAAGTTTCATTAAAATCGGTTTGAAAATGACAGTGTCGGGGGATTTTCACCTTTTCTAAGTTCGTTATTTTACAGTTACGAACATGAAACTAAAACATTGAATAAGGAGTTCTGCCACGGGACCGAAGCCGCGAGCGAAAGCTAGTGTACCATATGTCTGGACTGTTCTATTTAATGTTCTCGTCCCATTCCTTATCGCCCATAATATAAATTGCTCGGTTGATCAATTTGTTTTGATGCCGACGAAAGATCCAGCAAATACATATAGCATTATTACAATAGCTATGCGGTTAACCACTAATACGAAGGCACAATACTTAATTATACTAAAATAGAAAATATTTCTTAATGTACCTATCTATTTAGTTAAATTGGAAAAGTAATAGTAGTTTATGCAACTGCTACATAATGAGTGTTTTAAGGCCTAATTATGTGGAACTAAAAAACAATTACTTTGCTCACCCGCGACCACTAATGACAAATAGTTATATCTGTGCGGCAAATGTATGTTTCCATGCAACATTTCCGCCTCCACTGCTACACGAATCAACACATGCCACACAGATCCAACTATCACCACCACCACTATACTAAACGCTGACGCGTTTCGGCACTCTCCACGAGGCCATTTACGAAGCACAGCAACAACCGCTCAACATGCCACCACTTCCACTACTGACATATGTAAACCATGTACTCAACTTAGTTAATGACAATACCAACGTACCCACTAATATTTTATAAATTCCAAACTACCCTTTTATGTAAGTCCTAAACTACCCTTTTTTTAAAAATGAATTCCAAACTACCCTTTTTATTTTTATTTTTAATTTACGCCAGGCACCCCGTTATTTTTAACCGAGTATGGTAAAAAGAGAAGTCATGTTCTCATTATTACTATGACACATTATTAAAATTAGAACCAAGTCGTAACAAAGGCGAAGAAACCAAATTAACTTGTTCATTAATAATAGACCCCATGTTGTTGTACCTAATTATTTCCAATTGTTCTAAAACCGATAGCCGCAAACCCTTATCACAATAATGTAAAATTTCGTACGTATCTGAGTCTAACAACGAATGATTCGTTTCTAATAAATGCTTGGCAAAGTTTGATTTCTCTGGATGATCATGCCTATATGACGAGACATGCTCTTTAAATCTAGTATCAAAGCTTCGACCAGTTTGTCGAACTGGTCGAAGCTGAGTACATGGTTTACATATGTCAGTAGTGGAAGTGGTGGCATGTTGAGCGGTTGTTGTTGTGCTTCGTAAATGGCCTCGTGGAGAGTGCCGAAACGCGTCAGCGTTTAGTATAGTTTAGTATGTAGTAGCGTTTAGTATGGTGGTGGTGATAGTTGGATCTGTGTGGCATGTGTTGATTCGTGTAGCAGTGGAGGCGGAGGTGTTGCATGGAAACATACATTTGCCGCACAGATATAACTATTTGTCATTAGTGGTCACGGGTGAGCAAAGTAATTGTTTTTTAGTTCATACATATGGACCTCCGCAAAGTAACGCCTGATTCAATAAATTATCTAATTATGTGGAGTTGCATACATTACTTTATCTACACACATATTATAAGTACTCTAAGATGGGTTCAGAAGCCGAAGGCATATATCATACCTGTCACGAATTTGACTTTTTTTTTTAATCATAGACAAACATACCGAGCTGACGTTTCGTAAACTGTTTTTTTTGTAAAAAAAAAATATCACATTGTTATTTATACATGTCGGACTGAACTCGACTTATATACGTGAGTGATCCGTTTTATTTCACTATGATTGTATATTACGTTGGTCGTCAAATTCGAAAAATTTAATTCGATATCGTAATGACTATTACTTTACTGCTGGACCTGCTGGTGGAGATGGTTGGCGGGGAGGCGACGATGTACTGCAATGCTGGTCATTTTCTACGGTTTCTGAACGCATTTTAGAGGACTTATGATATGTGTGTAGATAAAATCGTTCCATAAGAGTATATCAACGTACCTACCTACACTTAATTGTTTATAGACAGGTAACTATTATTACTAAAAACAATATCTAAACCAATATTAAGAGATAGCATAACTTTGAATAGCGCAGGTATCCCTTTACTCTCACCAAGGCATAAAGAAGAAACAAAAACCATAATGTTTGCTTGACAAAGTATATTCGTATATCTATACGTACAAAACAGTACCGTGACTGACTGACAACGCACAGCCTAAACCACTGGATCTAGACTTGAAATTTGGCAAACATATACCTTGAGTATCCTAGAGGTGCACTAAGACGGGATTTTTCGAAATTCCCACGGGATAGGAAACTAGCCCATTTAAAATATTTCACGGGGGCAAAGCCGCGGGGCATAAGCTAGTACCTACTTAACTTATATACGTGCTGTTCTCCTTTGGTGACCTACAAAATCATGCAGTAAAAACTTTTCATCCTTGTAGGAAAGTAGTTGCGATCTGTTTCCCGTTTTGTTTAAAACCATCGGCTCACATTTGTTCAACATAGCTGTTGCCCGCAACTTCGTCCGCGTAGATTTCCGTTATCGCTATCCCGCGGAAACCATACAATTTTCCCGAATAAAAAGTAGCCTATGTGATTTCTCAATATTCAAACATCTTCTTACCAAATTTCATGAAGATTGGTGCAGCGGTTTTCCCGTGAAGAGTTAACAAACAGACAGAGAGACAGAGTTACTTTCGCATTTATAATATTAGTTAGGATTAGGATTTCAGGCATAATGAGATTAATGAGACAGGGTCATTTTGATGTTTAGGCCTGTCGGTTGACAGGTATTTTAGATTTTGGTAATAATAAGCCCAAAACATTTTCATGAGTCATAATAATAATTCGGTATTTGGAGGAATGTTTTTATCATGCATACCTAATTGGTAGTAGCGAAACGGTAACGAATCAGCAATACAGAATACACATAAATTACCTATTGCACCATTTTCGAGTTTTATTTTCACATGTGCGTTTTGGCTGACAATTTTGACTCTATTTATTAGGTATCACAATCATTATCTTTTTTTATCGATTTCAAAGTGAATTACTATTATTTGGGGCCCTGTACCTACCCTTAGCACGAATAGTTGAATCCTTCGTAATGTAATGGAGTAGCAACGTTATCTACGTTAGAGAGAGAGGGAGGGAGGGAGGGAGGGAGAGAGAAAGAAAGAGAGAGAGACATTTATTCACATAAATACACCCTACTCTCGTTAGCGCTCTGGTATCTCTCCTCCTCTCTTTCTCTGTTTTTGTCTGTCTCTCTTATACTTTTAAAATACTCACTGAAACATACACACAGAAAAAAACCAGAAAAATGCCAGCCCCGGAAAAAATAAAAACATTAGAGGAAAAAAATACAAAACATGCTCCAATTGAATTGAGATCATTTCTGTTTCTCTGTTATTTGGTTCGGAACTTAGTTGGTGCTATGATTTTTTTTTAAACAATGAAACTAATACAATATTCAATAATGTTGTATAATACTGGCATACTCTGACATAATAATTAACCGACTGTATGATAATGGTCATAATTAGTAATAAGTAATGATTTTTTTTTTGTTTTCTCCTGGTTGCGTATTTACTTATTTATTTAGTTTTTTTTGTGTATTTGGTTGGCTTAGTGTTGGGCCATGTTGTAGATGCTGGGAGAGAATTATTATTCTCATTATTGCACGCCTAGTTAGGGTAGAACATAAGAGCATCCGTACCACTAAGACCTATTGTGTTTACTATATTCTGGCAATAAACGTCTTTGTTGTCTTTGAAATTATAGTATTTTTAACCGACTTCTCTCTACGGCGATACGATAAACTTTACTAGTCGAGTCTGGATTAAAACTCGTGCTCCGCCTATCGAATGTAAACCTGTATTGTCAATAATTATATGCTTTATTTAGTTAAAACTTTTTTATTTTAGGTATCATTACAATTTATCAAACATCTTTTATCCGTCCTTCTTGTCTGCTTGTCTCTGTCTCTGACGTCACAGGCACGTTCAGAAACCAAGCATGATACATCTTTCCCTTTCAAAGAGAAGTCTCATAATCATTTAAGTAGGCCGGAGGTTTTATTATCCTCTTAGGCCTCGCCTCACAGTTATCCAAGGCTTGATTACTAATCGACACATTAGAATCCAAGTAATCAAACTCTAAAGGAACCACACTTCTTTGAGGCTGCGTATTGTTACAAGTAAAGGATGGTTTTAATTGTGACGAATTCCGTCTTAAAATATTACCACTTCTATTTTTAATCATGTATGACCTTGGAGAACTGTGAAAACTTACAATCTTAGCTGGTATCCATACATTATCTTTTAAGTATACTACATCTTGCCCTTCCTCAAACTTGTATGTATATTCCTTTGCAATTTTATCGTAATTTGTCCTATTTATAACATTTCTTCTATCCTGAAAATCATTAAAGTTTGTGACAACTTTTGGTATGAGCAGCTTATTATGAATAGGCAAGATAGACCTTGTAACTTTACTCATCAATAATTGACACGGACTGTATGGAGGATCTAATACTGTACCCTAGTCGAATTAGATGCAATTTCACCAAAGTCAGGAAATAATTCTAAGAACTGATAAAAACACTTTCGACACTGACAAAATCGAACCTAATACACCTATTAATAAATTTGCCTCAAGCCTGCGGTCCCTTGAAGCTGTGAAAAAATGAACCTTCTAAGTCTAAACAAAGTCCCGAAGTCAAACTTTCTGCTTTCGACCATTCCCTCCACACCCCGCCTTGTGAGCATTCATTTCCCAGGCTATACCTATAGTTAAGACGAATCATAATAGGTCTCGTCATCTCTGGAACATTCCGGTTTTTTAATTAGGAAATTAATACTTTCTAGACAATTTAATACAGATTTGTATTTTATAGTTTATGATCCAAAAATTACGTTCATACGATTTTCGTTCCAAAATTATAATTTTTTCTCTGTATTTTTTACTGTTTTTTGACTCTAGTGTAAAGTTGGGTTGACGGGAATATAAACCCACTAAATAAAAACTGTTTTATTTACAACGAAAACGATTAACAGTAACAGCAAGTAATTCAAGTGTCGGATCTATCACTAAAAATTAACTGTATCAAAATATAAAAGTTATATACTCTTGCTACAATAAGACCCTTTAAATCCATTTAATGATGTTGTTAGTGACACAACCGGCAAAGTCTTGTTTATTGAGTCCCGTCTAAAATGTTGTAAGTGACACTTCCGATAAATATCGATGAAGGAGTTCAGGTTAAATAGGATCATGTAACTTTTTAGTATCTTCTAATAGGAAATTGCTTAATATTTACATATTAATTTTAGAGTAGAGTAAAAATAAATAACAATAACTAATACCAAATTTCATATAAAAATTCTATGAATCGTAAATTTTATACACAATAAGGTATTTGATTGGTTCTCCTGAAACGTAGCTGTTTTACAGATCCGACTCTTTTAATAAGGACCATCGATTTTCTCTTTCTCTATTATATGGCAGAAGTGACTCTGATAGGTAAGGTCCAGAAGGTTAAGGTTAAACTTTAGATTAGAAAAAGCCGAACGATTTACTATTTCCGACAAACACCGATCACGCGTATAAAGTGTTAAGTCAAAATGATCAACAAAGAAACGTCACCCCGTCCCGCGCTCCGTTCCTACACCCCGCGGCCTCCTGGCGTTCGCGGCGAGTCCTTACATTTAGATAGAACTACTTCGACAAAGTTCCAGTTAATTTTTTCTTTTTTTTATTCAGTGCGAATGTAGTATCCATTGAATAAGTGTAATTTCTTAATTTTCACGACTATCTTAATTTGCCCCGAATAACAATATACAAAAGAATGAAAAATACATGTTCCATACTGGGGTGCAAAGTGAACTGAGTGTGTATAATGCTGTAAAAAACTTAATGTAAGTTTGCACCAACCGACTGAATTATCCTCGAGCCGCAATGTTAAAAAAAAAAATTTACTAAGGTTGCATACATCACACACCTTAATAATTAAGATATATTATGCAACAAAGGGGTTTATACACGAGGCTAAACTTACGCCAAATAACTTTTAACATACTCCAATATTACGCCACTTTAAAGTTTATACCTAACATTTGAAGGTCTTCCGTACATAACAGGAACGGTGCAAACCGGGGGCAACCATCTAGTCGTTCCCTCTAACGATTCCAAAAAAAACCACGACTACACGACTTACTTCCGTACTTTTCACTAATTTAACTAAGGTACTGGGCTATTTCTATATTCTAGTAACATTAAATCTATGTCAGAATTTTCTTCTTTACATTTATTCAAAATATTTTTGGCTATCCCAACATATCTTTCAACAAATCCATTCGATTTTGGATACAAAGGACTGGATGTAACAATAGAAAAGCCATATTCAATTGCAAATCTCTTAAATTCAGCGGAATTAAATGGCATGTTGTCTGCTCTAACAATTTTGGGTAATGGGTGGAAAACTAAGATTTTAATAATTTTACCACAGTACCAGCAGTTATTGAGGAAACTTTTATCAAATCAAACCATTTGGAATAATAATCTGCAACAATCAAGTACTTGTCATTAGAATAACTAAGAAAATCGCAACCAATTTTTTCATATGGTAACTTTGATGTCTCTTCTATTATCATATGTTATTTTGCTTTCTTTACACTGTATTTCTCACATAAGCGGCATTTACTAATTAATGACATAATATCAATTTTCATGTTTGGCCAGTAAAATAATGACTTTGCTCTGCCATATGTTTTAGTTACACCAAAATGAGAAGAATGTACTTTCAGTAGAACCATTTTTTGCTAACATAAAGGAACAATAATTCTATGATTTAAGTATACCAAGTTATTTTCAACCATAATGTCATTCTTCAATTTCCAATATGGTTTCAGATAATCTTCAACTTTATCAATGCTTGTTGGCCATCCACTGTTAAAAAATTTTAGAATTTCTTTTAAGATCACATCAACAACAGTTGATTGCCTTATTTCTGAAAGAAAATGATCACTAATATTCACTGTGTGAACTACTTGATCCAGTGTTTTTTCCAATGTCTCACAATCAGCTTTAGAAGACGCCCTACTTATTGCATCTGCTATTAACATCAAGGACCCTTTTAAATATTGTACATCAATGTCGTAAATATTAAGCTTTATTCTTATTTTGCGTAATCTTTGAGAACAAATACAATAAATTTCTTTCTTCATTAAAGCAACCAAAGTTTGATGATCTGTCTGCACTACAGTATGTCTCCCATATATATAATAGTGGAATTTCTTACATGCAACCAATATAGCTAAGAACTCCTTGTCTATTTGCCCATATTCACACTCAGCTTGACTCAAAATTTTGATGCAAATGCAATAGGTTGTTTGTTTTGCAACAATACACATCCAATAGCATTCTTTGAGCTGTCGGTTTGAATGGTTAATGGTATCTTAGGATCAAAATTTCTTAGCACTGGTGGACTAGTTAAAACTTTTTTTATGTTATTAAAACAATCTTCTTGACTAGAACCCCATTGAAAATTTACATCTTTCTTTATAAGCTCTCTCAATGGAGTTATTAACTCTGATAGATTTGGTATGAAATCCCTCAAATAATTAACTATTCCAATAAAGCGTTGAAGTCCCTGTTTATCATTAGGTGAGTCATACTCCATTATAGCTTTAATTTTATCTTTATCTGGCATTAAACAACCATTAACTATATCATGACCAAAATATTTAACTGTTTCTGGAAGATATTGAAACTTTTTAAAGTTAAACTTAACATTTAATTCTCTGGCTCTAGATAACACTTTCATTAAAACCAAATCATGTTCCACCTTTGTACTTCCATAAATTAAAAAATCATCTATGTAAATGAATATATTTTCAATATCTTTAAAACAGTCAACACAATTTTCTTGAAAGATCTCAGCTGATATATCTAGACCAAAGGGTAAAACATTGAAGTGATATGATCCAAACACAGTAGAGAATGTACATACTTTTTTACTACTTTCAGAGAGACCAATTTGCCAAAAGGATTCCTTTAAATCCAGTACTGAAAAAAATTTCGCATTACATATTTTTGCTTTTAAGTCATTAATTGTAGGTATTTCATAGTACTTTTTTAATATACATTTATTCAAGTCGCGGGGATCTAGACACATTCGGATAGCATTTTTATCTTTTTCAACAACAACAATTCTATTAATCCATTCAGTGGCATTATCAGCTTTGGAAATGATACCTTTTTCACACAAACGATTCAATTCTACCTGAAGCTTTTCTTTTAACATAAGTGGAACACGATGAGGAGGCTTGGAGACAGGAACAAAGCCTTCTTTTAACAATATCAGGCAGTCCTTTGGAAATCTGCCTGTCCCATTGAATACATCTTGATATTTGCTTATAATTCTTTGTCTATCTAATTTATCTGCAACAGTTTCATTTAGTACATCAACTTTGTTAATACACTTCCTCTCAATTAAATTAAGAACAAGACAAGCATCCTTGCCAAGGGTTGGTTGAAACCGAGAGTCAGTAACAATGAATTCTATGTAATAGGATTTGTTTTTTAACTTGACTTCCAACAGTACACTACCATAAACTTTAATGTGTGTACTGTTGTATGCCTGCAGTCTCACTTTACTATCCTCTAGTTTCAACTTCCTGCTTTGTTTTAAAGCTTGAAAAATACTCAATGGGATTAAATTGACGTCAGAACCAGTACCTAATTTAAACCTGCAGTTCTTTGTGTTTTCTAAAGACAATACTTGCGACCACTCTACAGAACATACCTTATTAACGCTACCACAGTAAAATTCTTCATCACTATTTGTGCCTTCTTCATCCTGGCATATTGTTTTAACAAATTTACTGCGACACACTGAAGCAAAGTGGTTCATCTTCTTACATTTGGTGCATTCTTTCCCTCGGGCAGGGCACAACTGTAGGTTTTGTTCGTGTTGCTGTCCGCACCAACCATATTTAATTATCCTAGGTGACTTTATTAATACCTTGCCCACTTCCACAGGTTTATACTTTGCACCCTGGACCTCTTCAGCGTGTTAACGTCCAATTTCCGCCAACCTAAACTTCGAAATTACAGAGCTTAGTTCCGAATTCCCTTCCATGATTAACTTCTTTTGAGTATCCATGTCCGATGTTCCTAAGACTAGTCTGTCTCTTATGGCTTCATCCTCACTTTGAAATTCACATTCCTTTACAAGTTTTCTTGAATCAGTTAAGAAACAGTCGAATTGTTCATCTGCTCCCTATTGTCGCTGATAAAACATAAATCTTGAGTATAGTATGTTCTTTTTGGGGTTGCATTTTAATTCTTCCTTCGCAAGTCCAAAGCTGTTGTACACTTTTACTTCGTATTCACCTATTATATTTAGTAATATAGCAATCCGTCGTTCATCTGCTGCTTTATTCAACCCTGAGGCAGTTAATTAAATGCTCAACGCTTGTTCAAACTGGTTCCAGTTTTCTGCCAGATTCCCACTCGTAATACACAATTTGTCAGGCAAATTAAATGTAGTCATCGTGAGTTCGTCCGGTTACCGTCTGCGCCATGTATTGTCAATAATTATATGCTTTATTTAGTTAAAACTTTTTATTTCAGGTACCATTACAATTTATCAAACATCTTTTATCCGTCCCTCTTGTCTGCTTGTCTCTGTCTCTGACGTCACAGGCACGTTCAGAAACCAAGCATGATACAGTATTGTTTCTAAGCAACCGAAGCGGTCACGATGATCACAAACTCTTATGTATATAACAATAGAGCCGTGCTTAGATCATTGTGAGCGCTTCGGTTGCTTAGCAACTATTGTTGCTGACTGTATTATAAATCGTCGCCGCGTCTTTCTGTCTGACATCATCGAATATCATCATTTGTCATAATTTCCTACAAAGTGACATCTCAGGGGGGCTAGCACGCGCGCCTTTTTGTCGCTTGTCACTCAGTGCGTCCTTCACTGATTCCATCACTATGAAAGGGACGCACTGCGCGACAAGCGACAAAATGGCGCGCGTGCTAGTCGTGCAGTAGTTTGCGTCAATTAAAACCAGTGATCGCCAGGTCGAAATTCAGTCTTGATTAAATAAAAATAAAATTCTGCATTTTTTCTACGAATACCTTTAACTAGTGCCAAAACTGACACTCCTCCATTTGGGCATTATTTTTAAAAAAATATCTGAAGTTTTCACTTAAGTGGATCAATTAAAATTATAATAGTGTATTAAGTAAAATAATAATTAAAATAAGTATAAGGGTTTCAACGAAGGCGCAGGGCCTCGCTACAAATCCGTACGAAAACATATTACTTAACTTGTTTCACAAGTAAACACTATTACGTTATTGCGAGGAGATAAAAAGAATTTGATTGATCTGGTGCCTTATATTACTAGCAAACAAACAATCAAAAATAGACTATGCACAATTTTATAGTGTTGTTTTCCTTAACTCATTCAGTGCCGGCAACAGCGACAACGCTGTTACAAAAACACCCGTGAAAGCGGGAAGGGGGTTGAATGGTCCCGTATAAAGAGTCCATTTGGGTCAAACAACTTTTTTTTGCCACTCGTTGCCATGGAGATTTCCCCTGGATGACTCTTCAAAAATATGATTTTCTATGAAAAAGTCAGGATTTGCATGATTAGGAGATGAAGCATCTTAGAGCAGGACAGGAATGGAGATGTTAACGCGCAAATCTCTAACATTAAGTCTGACCAAAATGATCAGGGTCTGTTGATTGCGTGCGTGTTTCTGGCATTTGTGTGACAGTTTTGTTTTAGTGTGCGTTTGTAGGAACGTAACAAATTTTTACAGGAGCGTAGACGTTTGCTGTATGTATGTGTTCCTCGTCCCCCTCAAAAAGTGACAGAAAAATTGTAGTGCATAGATAAGCCAAAGGTACCTCCCGTGTGTCTGCTTTATGTGAAGCATGAAGGAATTGGCTAACTGTCGAAACTCCTAACGTTTGATGGAGTGGTGCCTTAGAAAATGTTATTTTAGACGAGTTACCCAGGGGACATCTCCATGGTAACAAGTAGCAACGAAAAGTTGATTAACCAATTTTTTTTATACGACGAGGAAGGCAAACGATCAAGTGGGACATTTTGATAAATATAAAAATGGATAAGTACAAAAACTTCTAGTAATATTTACACGTACAAATTCATATGCATCAATTTTAGTCATATCCATATTACGTATATCGTTCGACATTATTTTGACGTAATTTGCATCCATCAGCCGCCCACTGGTTACACGAAAGCGAGAGGGACGCGGTCGGACACAAACTTCGAATTTCGGACTTCAGAATGGGCTGAAAGCAGACCAAAACGCTCCTTGAACCCGCGCATGGCTTAGCGGACACCCTAATACTACTTCCATGACTAAAATATACCTAACTTGTCATATGTATCAATGACAGTGTAAGCATAAAAATCAGTCACGCGTTAACCGTTAGCGCTTATTTTTAATAAATTCTAAAATTTTTCTTATTTTGTTTAACGTTGGTCTG
This sequence comes from Clepsis dumicolana, assembly GCA_963691665.1. Lineage (NCBI taxonomy): Eukaryota > Metazoa > Arthropoda > Insecta > Lepidoptera > Tortricidae > Clepsis > Clepsis dumicolana. Next base: position 14,502,893 of record OY829515.1, on the reverse strand, counting down.
TTCGAGGTTTGATTAGGTTAGTTGCGCTAAGATTGTTAAAATAGTAAATTGGTATTATTACTAACGTAACGGTCTTGTTGTTTGCCTTTGGAATTTTGTTTTGAAATGGACAAGTAAGGCATTTGAATTCCGTTGCTAAGATCGATAAGCAAAATAAAAAAATGCTGATTGGTTGAAATAAAGCAACATGCCTAATTTCAACTTTTTTTAATGAAACAACAGCAATGGCGGTTTTAATAGAGACAAAATATAGTTAAGTATCAAGAGTGTCGTTTGACGTTTTTGTCACGGTTTTGGACTGAATAAAATAAAAATATTCCGACGAATGGAAAACCTCCTCCTTTTTTGAAATCAGTTAAAAACGAAATTACAAAAAAAAAATAAGCGGACCTTACCATGCTAATTTCATCTGGCGATATTTTGTCTGTCCAAAAATTTTCATAGAAATCTGTCAACTAGTTTTTTCCGGCATCCGTCCGGGGCAAAGATATTAATTTCCATAACACAAGCTATTCAAAACTGTAGCTGATAATTTATGAAGTGAAGTATTATTGGCATTTACCTAATACCGCCAACGTTTTCGCAAAAAAAAACTAAACTGATAATTTAACATGAAACTACCGTGAGACTCAATCATAGTGAAATAAACGAATCACTCACGTATGTCAGTCGACAATATGTAAATCGTGAGCTAGATCATGTTAAGCGTGTTTTGGAAAGCAATGGTTTTAACTGGAGGCAATGCAATCGTGTCGTGAACGCATCGGCCCGGCAACGGCCAGCCGTGGTCGATAGGGTACCGGTCTACCTGCCATTCATAAAAGGGGTGACAGATAAAATCGGGCACTTGTTAAGCCGAAGATACAGCATCAAGTCGATTTTCCGTCCTCATTTGCAGCTTAGACAGTTGGTGCGTTCACCCAAGGATAAGGAGCCCCTGAATATTCCCGGGTATACATGATTCCGTGTTCCTGTGGGAAGAACTATATCGGAAAGACTGGGCGGAATATATCCACAAGACTGACGGAGCACATACGCAGTATGAAAAAACAGGACGATAAGGGTTCTGCTGTGGCCGAACATTCAATGGACTCGGATTCGACGCACTACATTCGTTTTGATAAGGTGTCAGTACTGGCGAGAGAATTTTTTTTCTTTCCGCGGAAAGTACGTGAAGCCATTGAAATTAGTCGTCATCCCAATTTCAACCGTGATAGTGGATGGTCGGTGCCCCCTAGTTGGAAAACTGTGTTGAATACTGCGTCAACAGCTAGTGTGAACGAGCCTTTACAAAGTGATGTATTAATGTAGTGTGCTACCCTATTTTTGACAATAATAAAAATAACGATGAAAACGAGGGTAGTTGTGAGCCGCCGTCAGCTACGCCGAGCAGCCGCGCGAGCAGAGCCGCGGCGCGCAGTTTACGTCTCGCCACCGGCGTGGCGTGTGCTCCCAGAGGAAGGACTACGGATTAGTCCGAAACATGTCCAGTTATACTCGACTGACATACGTGAGTGATCCGTTTATTTCACTATAAATTGATAATTACAATTCCAATGGTTTGTCCAGATGTTGCTCATTAGGATTTAACACGAACGAAACGAGTGTATTGTGTCAAAGCAAATACTTGTCACAGTCATGGTTCAGCGTGCTTCTCTCCAGCGAGTCATATAATGCAATGTCATATTGCTTGATATTGATGTCAAATGCAGTCAATTGCCGATAATTCGACCATTTGGCAGTTCTATATAGAAAGTTTGGCCAAAATCAGTCACAATAGGGATGTAGGGTAAACCGCTTATTACCGGCCACCCTCCTCTAACTGGCCACTTTGACAATATCCCTATATATAAAGTGCCATATAGGGTAAAGTGCCACTAACTTTCAATTTTAGAAAATGTCACCCAGTCACTGGCCACCAATTTCGCCATACTGATCTCAAATGGGAAAGGTTAGAATTTTAACATACAATGACAATGCAAAGAAAAATCTGTTAAGCAGCTGGACTTGAACCAGCAACCTCGGTAATCCGTACCACGCTCCACCAATTAAGCTATACTTAACGTTGGTGTACCTAACGAATTTTAGCCTATTTTACCGGGTTTAAAATTAACTATGTGCGATGAGCGATGACCTGTTCTCCTTTATTTTATTTTTCCCCTCACTACCTCGGAAAGCCGTCTTTTATCCTTTAATACAAGCGGGTAAAATCGCATTTTATCCACTAGTAGGGAAAGTAATTTGACCTTGGAATGGAGCGTGTTCAAGTAGCTTTTGACAGATAACAAAACGTAAAACGCTCATATTATTGGTTCGTTCGATATTACTTATCATTGAATAAATGATAATGGTTTGAGAATTTAATAAAACATGCCAAATTTAGCTTTATTTAATGGTGTAAAATTCTATGAGGAACATTTGTTTTTTATAATGATGTTTAATATAATTGTGAATGCACGTCAACATTGTCAACAAAAAAAATGTCACCGACTTCGAGTTACGTAAAAATACACAACTTCCAGAGTTTTCTGTTATAATATCGTAAAAAAAAGTGATTCCAGTGATGAAGATTTATTTTTATGACTTGTTTTTTTGCATGTTGCGCTTTCCTCGCTACAGTGAGGTTAAAAGTTTTGTGTTATACACGGGTGCAAATGTATTTTACTTCTCGTGTTGAAACACTCGCTACGCTCAGGATTCTATTTTAGAACCTCAACTATAGGATCCTTTCGCTTGATTGTGTTTCAATTCCACACTCGCGGGTAAAATACAACTTTGCACCCTTGTATAACAAATAACTATTATTTATTTGCTTTTAAATTACATCTCCTCTGACGTAAAATGCTTTCAGGAATAGGAGCGGCGTCACGTAATTTGGCATTACAAACAGTAGGTTAATCACACTATTGTCTACTTTCTGTTAACTGATCGATTGTTTTACTGTGACGTTTTTATTTAAAACAATTAAATTAATTTTTTTTGTTCATTAAAGTTTTCGAACAAAGCGACGCTATAATAAAATTGTGCCTAATGCGTTCAGAAATCGTAGGTTAATTAAAATTGCCACTAACTAAAATCATCCAGTTACTGGCCACTAATTTTGTGTTGCGATACTGAGTATGAAACTTTCGGATTGCGGAATAAAAAAAAGTTTAATTACGATAATCAGAATTTCATTTTCTTACAGATTATAATTTGGCAAAGTGGCCAGTTACAGGGCGGTGGCCAGTAATTAGGCAATTTACCCTAACGACTAACTACAATAATATATTTTACTATGAAGATAGATATTCTTATCTACCTTAGCATTTTTTGTCTTTGTAGGTGGGGTTATCAACTTTTAATTGCCACTCATTTCCATGGAGATGTCCCCTGGGTAACTTGTCTAAAATAAGATTTTCTAAGGCACCACTCCATCAAGCGTTAGGAGGTTCGACAGTTCATGCTTCATCTCCTAAGCATGCACATCCTGTCTTTCGGGGGAGCGGGATTTTAGAAAATCATGTTTTTGATGAGTCGTTCAGGGAATATCTCCGTGGTAACGAGCGGCAATTAAAAGTTGATTGACCCAGGTACTTTACTAATCTTTATTTTACAGGTAACGGCGTCTACAACATACTGCTGGTGCTGATCTGCGCGTGGATCCTGCTGGCCATAGGCATAGATCTGTTCGGCTTCAGCCTTGTGGTCGCAGCGGCCTGTGACCTGGAGCTGACCGTCGCGCAGAAGGGCATCCTCACGTCACTGCCTTTCGTAGGTAGGTATTCACAACCGATGAAATTAGTATCATCATCTCATCTCCAGCCTATTGACGCCCCACTGCTGGGCACAGGGCAGAACGAGAGGGCTATGGGCTATAGTTTCCACACAGGCCCATTGCGGATTGGAAATTTCATAAACATTCAATTGATATACCATTTGGGAAAAGCTCGGGGATCCGGAAAGTCACCGGATAAGTGAATTAGCAACGTGCTTTGCTGAAATTCTGAATGAACTAAAACAATTAATTTGCTCACCCACAACCACACGTTTATAACAGCTACGTATATGAGACAAATGTATATGTTCATACAATACCTTCCCCTCCACTGCCATTGGAGTCAACACATGTCAGCATGTCACACTAGCCCACCTATCACTACCACCACTACATGATATGCAAACGCGTTTCGGTACTCATTGCGATAGTAATAAAAATTATGATGAAAACGAGGGTAGTTGTGCACCGCTGTCAGCTGCGCAGAATAGGTAGCCGCGCGAGTCCGATTCGCTACCGCCGAACCGCGTGCTATCAGAGGAAGGGCTAGCCTGAAATATGTGGGGCTGTAGTCATCTAACATAAGTGAGTGAGCCGTTTATTTCACTATGGGTGTATAATTTAGTGAACTTTCCTTGCAGGCATCCTGTTAGTGTCCTACATATGGGGCTACGTCTCAGACACTCGGGGCCGGCGGTTCTCACTGGTGCTATCTCTGCAGGCTGCCTTCGTGCTCTCCTGCCTCACCAGCATCTCTCCCAACTGGCTGTTCCTAGGACTGATCAAGTTTTTCTCAGTCTGTTTGTGAGTATACAATCTTCAACAGCCTCTGGCCGCTTAGAATAGGACTCGAATTCCGGCAAATTTGTATTGACATCTCTTTCTTTGACATAAGAAGAACTAGTATAAGCTTAGCCTAGTTTGGGACTAGGTCCATTGGTGTCAATTGTTCCATGATATTTATTTATTTTTAACTCAATGGACAGCCGAAGTGTTTCTAAAATCGTATTCTAAATTCTCATTAACTATGTAAAGATCTATTTCTATAGATAACAATATTAGATTCATTTCTTTAATTATGACTACCCCGCCGTTATGAAGTTTAGGCTTGGGACTAGGTCAATTGGTGTCAATTGTCCCTTGATATTTATTTATTTGTTTATCCACGTTTGTCTTGTAATCTTCCAACCATTGAGGCATCTGTAACAGTTTTGACATACTGGCATCTTAATAGACAAAATAGGAGCACATTAATGAAGGCACACATGAATTTGACCTCCATTAATTGTGGGGATCGCCATCGATCGGCGGGCCAATGTCAAGTGCACGCGCATGATGGTATTATTAGAATGAAGTATGTCGGTTGCTACCCGGGTTCTTGTATGCAGCTGGTACACTTTTGTGGCTTCTCAAGTCGGTAATGTTATTGTTAAGGCGGCTAATATCTCGTTAAAAAAATGAAATAGGTAAAGGTTTTTTTGAGATATTGATCTTTTGAATTGAAATGTTGGAGCTTTTTCAACTTTTCTGAGTTGGTTAGGTTATTATTCTCCATGAAATGAAATATGTATAAACGTCCTTAGCCAGCATATTAAAATCGGATATCCGTCAGATGGACAGAGGAAGAACGCATCTGATAAACAAAGGATCTGACGAAAGTCGCCATCGGACCAAATTCGTATCCGACGGATATAGTGATGTCCATCAAAATCATATGCTAACAACAAACATGTCAATTCTGACTTTTCCTCCAGCTCATGCGCAGCCAACTCCGCGACGTACACACTGGTGGGCGAGTCGTGCGTCCGGCGTGTGCGCAGCAAATACATGCTGCTGATGACGTGCCTGCTGCTCCTGTCGCCCGCCGCTGCTGCCGGTGAGTGACGCGTGTAACGTGACGTTACGCTGGTGATCCCACTCCTGATCACAAGTCTCCTCTCACAATGAGAGGGCTTAGGCTATAGTTCCCACGCGGGGCCTGTGCTTGGGAACTGCTTTCCAGGAGTGTCTGGTTAGTGAGAAAAAAAAAACTAAAATGGAAAACGTGCCCAAAAGGCTGGCGACGTTGCATTTTATCACAGTACACAACAGCCCTTTGATTACCAGTAATTAAGATTAATTTCTTTCTTAATGACGTGATGTTTTTTAAAACGCTTTTTCTTTTCAGTCCTAACCTATCCAACGCTGAAGCTGGACTTCGCAGCCGAGTTGACGTGGCTCGGCGTGGTCTTTCGACCATGGCGGCTGCTCATCATTGTCCTGGCTATACCCTCGGGGATTGGTGGCGTCGCGATATACTTCTTCCACGAAAGCCCAAAGTTCCTGGCCAACTGCGGACGGAAGGATGAAGCTTTGGATGTCATGAAGTCCATCTATTCGGTCAATGAGAGATGCTCGAGGGATGATTTTAAGGTCACTGAGCAATGCCATTTCGTTTTAGTCTTAAAAAGCGTCTCAAAATCGGTACAAACGGAGGACATGGAGTGAGACGTCGAGGACCCAACAGAAAGAATTTATTGTAGGCTATTAATAATAACGTGTTTGACAAGGAGCCAGTAATGTACAATAAGCAATAAATATTTTTTAATAGAAACCAAGGGATTAGTAATTTATTTTACAACAGTCAATTCGGGTAAATCAACTTTTTATCGCCACTCGTTGCCATGGAGATGTCCCCTGGGTAACTCGTCTAAAATAAAATTTTCTAAGTCACCTCTCCTCTTAATTTCAGAATTTGCATGCTTAGGAAATGGATGAAGCATGAATTGAGACCAACTGACCTAGCCCAAACTAGGCAAAGCCTGTACTATGGGTACTAGACAACTGATAAACATACTAATATAGACAAATATATACTTAACATACATATAAAACATCCAAGACCCGAGAACAAAGATTCGTAATTATCTACAAACATCTGCCCCGACCGGGGATCGAACCCGGGACCTCCGGCTTCATAGTCAGGGTCTCTAATAACCCTTCTGTTTGGTCAAACCACTAGGCCACCACGGCTTGTTTGGCTTCTTGTTAAAAATGCATCTCTATTAATTTTCCAGGTCAAAGCTCTAGAGTTGGGTGAGGAGTCCTCCAAGAAGGACGTGTCTCTCCTCCGCTCGATGTACGAGCAGAGCGCCCCCCTCTTCCGCCCCCCGCTGTTCTGGCGCACGGTTCAGCTCTTCTACATCGTCGCCGTGGTGTACATCACGTGAGAACCAGGTTTTATTCATGTCTACATATGAAACGCCTATGGGTGGCTAAGGCTTAGTCCCAACTGAGTTTGAGGCCATTCAAGTATTATTTAAGCAGATTTTTTGTAATTTAAACCCCTCGTACCGCCTTCCTGTGCTGACGTACTTAAAAAAACATTATTATTTTATTTTGAGGGCTCCGTACCCAAAGGGTAAACGGACTTCGCTGTCTGTCTGAGTGTCTGTCTGTCCGTCTGTCACCAGGCTGTATCACATGAACCGTGATAATTAGACAGTTAAAATTATCACAGATGATTGTATTCTGTTGCCGCTATAACAACAAATATTTATACTAAAAAACAGAACAAGATAAATATTTAAGTGGGGCTCCCATACAACAGACTCGCACTTGGCCGGTTTTTAAATCTGTTGGGGTCAGATGGGTTTTTGTTGGAGTTAGGTTTTATTTTATTTACAAGCGGAAGTCTCTTTCTAATACAAGGTGATAGAATGAGACTTCCGCTTGTAAATTGTAACTTGTAGCTTTATAACGCGGCCCAGGTCCCCCATGACCCATGAGATCAAAATAATCAAAGCAATGACCCCACATTCACCTTCGGTGCTTACCTAGTACTTGAATGGCTTCTTTTCGACGATATACCTTATTACGAATAAATGAGTATGAGTATGAGTATCTTACTTAACATGAACCTGGCTTTCGAAATAGAGCAAAAGAAGTAAAGCTCTTATCGTCACGATCTAGGATGTCACGAATGCCAGGAAATAACTTAGTCTCGCACAAATTGGGCGCCTTAGCTGCTACTGTTTTCTGTCAAAGACTTTCAGTAAAGAAATTAAGCTCAAGTCTCTTCCTTTGCCACAAATTTACACTGATCCATTTTAGGGAAATTTTGCTAAGAGAGTTTCTCTGTACTTAATTTTCATGTATTGCCATAAATTTTCAGCCAGTCTAGAGACTTGTAGAAACATAGTCAGCTAACCATTTCAGACACGTGTATTATATAATCTGGACGGCAGCCACCGGCAGACAGCCAAACTTTCGTTTTCATTTCCAAGAGAAGCATTGAAATTGTTCTGAAGATTCCTTGCCAACTTTATGATAAAAACTGAAAAGTCGCCGCGAGACATTGCCAAATTTGAAAATTTGTGACATAACTATGGAAATCTATGAACTCACTCGTGTATTTAGGAACATTAAAGTACGTAGTGAAATTGAACGCCAGTTTTAGCCGTAGAGTCAGAGGTAAATAGTATACCATCAAAAACATAAAAACATTATAGCTTCTTTGAAAATATTTATAAATTAAACAAGATTATTTATTATAACTTAGAAACAACTGTTTTTGACAACAACTTTACATCAATTATTTCATTATTGATAGAGTAATATACCCATTTGAAGATCGTCTTCTTATCTTTTTGATCGGTGTTGTTGAAGTTTTTTTTATACGACAAGGAAGGCATGGTAAAAATGACAACGATTCCTTAAAGATTTTTGGTTGATTCCTATGAAAAGCATAGTGGCGCGTAACGTCTGGAAATTTTTAGAACCATGCAGGGGTCAACGGCAGAACAAAGATTGAAATGATGATATTTCACCACTACGTTTACCTTCCTCAGAAACAACAGCTTCCTCGTGTGGCTGCCGCAGATCTTTAATCTGGTGATGCTGTCCATGGAGTCCGGTCATGGCGAGGGGAACATCTGCGCTCTCATCGCCAGGCGAACCATCACCAGGAACCTGACAGAAGCTCATGTTTTCTCAAATTCCACTGCTGCTTCTCATACCGTGGAGATTGTAAGTGGAACTTTCATTTTCAATTATCCTTTACTTATGTATAACTAACATGATGATGATGATCATGGTCATGATATATAAATATAACTAACCGACTCAGTACCGCCATAGAAAAATGAGATTGATTTTTCCGGTCTTTCAATATTTTGCCATTCGGAGCGGACACAAATCAAAGATCGTCGAATCGTCCTTTGTAACTAACGCGACTTTGTTTTATATATATAAATCTTGCAGTTTTTGTCTTTAATGGTACAGTAAAAAAGAAGATCTAAAATATTCAAATGAATACGAATAAGTAAGTACTTAGGTATAAATTAAGAAGGTATTATATCACGGTCGCTCTAAGATAGCCCCACTGACTGACTGACTGACACTGGCAAAGACAGTTCTTATAAAGTAGTAAATAAAATCGATTTGCCCATTAATAGCTATAGTATGGTAAGAATCAATCAGTTTAACCCCACAGTTGAATACCTTCAGCGTTAGCTTCCAAGCGAGTATATATTTTTTGACCCATATGCAAATATGTTTCAAGACCATTCAAGCCAACTTTGACCATCCTTCTTCTCAATTTGACGGATCCGCCGCAACTTGGTCATTTGGGAGCAAAATTTATAAATCTCTATACAATTTCTAACTTAGAACTTTCTTCCCTTTCCAGTCACCGGACAACTGCCTCGGCGTGATCGAAGATAACGTGATCCTGACTCTCATCGCTTCCCAATCTGGATTCTCGTTCCTCAACTTCATCATCTCCTACTTGCCCAACCACAGGAGGACGGTACTCCTGACCATCCTCAGCCTTTCCTCCATCAGCGGCGTCAGCTGCAACCTGATGCCGGAACCGGTTTCCAGCGTATTCTTCTTCGTGGCTTTCACTTGCACGTGCCTCGGGATGGGGATACTTGCGTCGTACTTTGTGGACTTATATCCAACATCTCACAGGTGAGAATTTCGGGGATGACTTTTTCTATTCTAAATGAAGATTTTAGTGACAGGGAGAAGCGAACTTGTAAATGGACTTTTATTTTTGTTATTGATGTTATTTTTGAGTTTAATGTTAGTGGAATGATTGCGTGTTATCTTATTAAATTTCGTAAGGAATTACAAAACGCAAGCCATACTTTTTTTGTAGACAATGACGCGAAGTACAAATTGGAGCACAGCCCTAGCTTACTCCTTAGGCTTGGATCTACTAGAGAATTTAATATTAAAAGCTTTATTGAACATGTGAGTCTCGGCAGAATAATAATTATAGCTCAATAAATGCACACCTTAAGTGTCAGTGGGGTGCAGGGTGCAGCGCATTGCTCGTAGGAATGATAGTCGTAATATTCTAGAGTGGCGATCTCGCACGAAAACGAACTGTTGGTAAGCCCCCCCGCAAGATCGCGATAAGCCATTGGCTGGCGGGTGGCACAATACCGATCATCGTGGAGATTCTTGGGGAAGACCTGTCTGTTTCCACCAAAGGACGTCTTCCGGCTGATATGATGTTTATGATATCTACTTTCCAGGGGTATGGTGGCCTGCCTCAGCATAATGGTGGGACGGAGCAGTACGTTCATCGGAATAAACTTGGTGGGGAACCTCATCTTCAACCACTGTCAAGTCACGTTCTACCTCTGGTCGCTGCTAGTTCTAAGTAAGTTACACTTTGACATATGAAACGCTATTTTTACATGCCTGCCCAAAGAAAAAGAGTGTATTGTTTTCATGGTTTATGTAAGTACGTATGTAATTATGTAAGTTTCTTTATTTCTTATTACGTTGACTTGACAGAAACTGTTTATTGTAATAGACTTTCCCGAATTACAACGAACAAAGTGTAAATCTTTCTTATTAGCTGTTGACATTTAGTTGGAAACGGCCATCACTCATAATCATAATAAAAAACTGACAACTTAGATGAAAGAAAACGAGGCTAGTTGTATATTGATGGTAATTTAATTATAATTTAAGATAAAAACACTCTGTACCTATGTACTATGTACCTTATACGCCTGCCATCGGCACCAAAGTTTCGCTTAATGTTGATCAGTTTGTTTCCATGGCGTTAGTAAATGGGTCAATCAACTTTTAATCGCCACTCGTTGCCATGGAGATGTCCCCTGGGTAACTTGTCTAAAATAAGATTTTCTAAGGCACCACTCCATCAAACGTTAAGAGTTTCAACATTGATATGCCAATTTTTTCATGCTTCATCTCCTAAGCATGCAAATCCTGACTTTCGGGGGAGTGGTGCCTTAGAAAAAATATTTTAGACGCGTTACCCAGCGGACATCTCTTTGGCAACGAGTGGCAATTAATTAATTGATTGACCCAAATAGTCACTGTCTCATGTACTTACCATTATTTTATTATTTCCAGCTAGCGTGGTGGCTGCGTGGTTCCTTCCTCCGGACCGAGTTAAGCCAGACGTTAAAACAACAGCCATTTAACCTTTTTGTTTTTAAAACAAGGACTGTCTGTGATTTTAGGATAGTGCTGTCAATACAATAAAATGTCAGTGCCAAATAACGTGTCTAAGAACTCGTAAGGGTAAGCAGGGTGTGTTAAAACATTTTTTTTTATAAGTTAATAAAACTATATAGCCCAAGCTCTCTCATTGTGAGAGGAGGCCTGTGCCCAGTAGTGGGACGTAAGAAGGCTGGTGATGATGACGATGATGAAGTAATTAAAAATTAAAATGGGAAGTACTAATTACCTATTACACCGTAATCTTGTAAGTTGTGTACTTATATGTGCTTATTAGATAAATTGAAATTAGCTTGTATGATATACGGATGATATAATTTTGAACACAGAACTATATCGAGATAGAAGGCTTTTCGATTATGACGTCAAATTTTGAAAACAAAATGCCTTGTTAGATAATTAGGTAAAACAACATCAACAAAGTTTTAACTGTAAATCGAGGTAGGTAGGGTAAATCGCCAGTAACTGGCCACTTCATACTAAAAATGGACTCTATTCATCTATAGTAAAATTAATTTTAGTATAAGGTGTTAATTACTGGCCACCCTTTAATGACTGGCCATGTTATACTAAATTGAATTCTGTTTGTAGGGTAACAGAGTTCAGTTTTAGTATGAGAGGGCTAGCTAGTATTGAAGGATGGCGAGTTACTGGCGATTTACTTCGGTAAGTACTCTTTGTCCTAAAATATCTATGCAAAAAGTTACACGTTCAATTCCCTTACAAACCGATAAACTTTTTCCTTCTATAATGACATAGTTTCTGTGATTATGAAGACTCATAAAAAAGTTGCTTATGACTTATTTGTTTCTGCCGCAAACTTGGAACTGTAAATTTATGTTAGTAAAGGCCAAAGCTGTACCTATAAATGCGCCCACGCAGGCCTTGTATTGCCACAATAACGGATTTCACTTCGGTTTTGTATTCTGTGGATCTCAATGTGACAGTCTCGATTCGAAATCTTTTATAATTAGTTCCTAGACAATTTCGAGCAATATATCAACGCGAAAGTTCGTAATTTTCACGCAAAAACTCATAAGTAAACGAATTTTGATGAGACTTCACGATAGAGTAGTTTATACACATTGGAAAAACACATGCTATCATTTGTAACTGAATCCTACGCAGACGAAGTTGCGGGCACTATCTAGTATTGAAATAAATAAAAATGTATACTTAAGTAATCGTTGCCTCTCACACCTGTGAGTGCAATTACTTTTAGAGATCTTTTTAGTGAGAATATTTTAAGAATTAATGTATTGATGTTTGATGATATTTATGAAATCTTTAATTTTGAGACGTTAAATGACATTTATTGTTAAAAAATAAACATTACGTAAAAGTTTTGTTTTGTTTGGTCCTTAATATTTATAATAAGAATACTGCCTTAGGAATACACCTACTTACTCGTTTATAAAAAAAATACAATATAAATGTGACATTTTATTGAAAATATAACTTTTACAAAATTAAGTAAGTATACTTATTTGCCCGTCATAATTATTATTATTCGCAAAACATAATAAAGAATAAGATATTTTCAGTCGGGTTGAAAAAAAATCTCAAGCTTAACATTCCTATTTTTTTTAAATAATAACAAGCATTAATACAATTAAGTACGTGTGTCTTAAGCTTATAATTCTCATAAACAAGAATATCTAAAAAATAATCCGCCATTCAAAAATACTACTTACGATTACAAAATTAAATACATTTTGGCTAAAAACAAGAGCAATTCCAAAATATTAGCCGGCATAAATCGGTGGTCTGGCCCATATGGACATCACAACTATGCTTCTAAACTGGTTAAGACGTCGAGAATTTAAATTCCACATTGCACACCTGTTCGTTTTCGTTCGACGACTATGAGTCTATTTACAAGGTTAGGTTAGAGTTACGTCAAGGAGCGAAACGCCTAAACTACATGGAATAGGAGCTCCGCGTCCGTCAACGTTGTTTCATAGACGTTGAACAAAAACTGGTAAAGATTGTGCTATGGAGTATTTACATTCCCGATGACTCAACCAGTTGAATAGCGTAGATGTGCCCCCTTGTCCGTCGTAGATAACGAAGCTTGATAACTTAAAGATAGAATACCAAATAAAATAACGGTTTTCTACGAGGAAAAAATAATCCCATTTGATAACCAAGTTAGCTAGGAAGAAAAGTGTCTTCGTCGTAGAAAACCGAATAAAATAAGGGTTTTGCACGAGGAAAAAAAATCCGTTTGATAACCGAGTTAACTAGAAGGCTTTTTTTACCTAGTAGAATACCAGTTATCAAACTTGGTTATCTACGAGGAACGAGGGGTTGTGCAGTGGGTCAGAGTCAGAGAGGAAATGGATTGAATCGAAGTGAGCCTCACGCTTCGCACGCATAATTAAAATGACAGGCTTAAGTCATTTTATAATAAAATCTCCAGATGTCACAGATAGTATCTATAAGGACAATCAACTTTTAATTGCCACTCGTTGCCATGGAAATGTCTCCTGGGTAACTCGTCTAAAATAGGATTTCCTAAAGCATCTGTTCATCAAACGTTAGAAGTGCTTCATTTCCTAAGCATGCAAATACTGACTTTCAGGGGGGTGAGGTTTCAGAAAACCGTATCTGATGAGTTGTCCAGGGGACATCTCCATGGCAACGAATTGCACTTAAAAGTTGATTGACCAGAAACATAGACATACCTTATAATATCCTAATTAATGGTACACAAACATGCCAAAATATGTCTCCGTGGTCATTTTATAAATTATGAAGAAACAACGAAGCACACATAGTACATAGAAACATAGATACTTACAAGGCAAACGCAAAACGCAACAACCCTTTTCTGCAGCAAAATTTATAGATCCTATCCTAAGTAATATTTGAAGGGCCCTATTAGTCTTCAAGTTTGCCTTTTCAGTTAATTGTTTTACTATCTTAAGCAATTTTAAACAATAATACCTAACTGTCATTATACAATAATCACAGATTACATTCGAGACACGGTATTTTATACCCAGTGTAATAGGTTACCACTTTACCTGACAGAACTGAAAAGAGGAAACGTGAATTGTAATCTCTTCTGATTTTATGTCTAGGTAGGTACCAGAAATGTGTGATAAAATAAAAATACAAAAAGGCTGCTATAGATATTGATGATGGTTCGAAACAATTTTTTTTAAGTATTTTTTTTTAATTAATTTTTTTTTAAGTATTCTATTTTTTAAGTAATTTTTTTTTAAGTATTCTATTGCTAATGATATTTGACGTTCAGTTACTTTGGTTTATGACTTAATCTTGAACAGCAGAAAATTCATAGATGATGTTTGTGCTATGTACTTATTACTGCCTATGTATCTTATGAGATACGTTGCCAAGTATTATGGTTAAAAATTCCTTTTTAAGATCAGTTAGAATTCTAAAGCAGTCAATTTGTTTGTTGGCACCTTTATCAAACATTTAGTAATTGGTATCTTACTATCAAGAGGCTATTGGTACAAATGTGAAGAAAACTAGACAGGAGGTTGTAACAGGAACAGGGGTGTTATTCTCTAAAGTTAATCACGGCTTTTTCAAGGAAGTTAACTGTCAGAAATGACAATGTCAAAAGTGACAGTTGACGTAGTTTTTTTCTTTAATTCTAGGCTAGTGCGAGGCACTAAGCTAATCAGCCATTAAATCTCACAAATGTCATCATGTTCATTTAAAAAATATTTCTAACTAATGATGGGAAATAAAAATAAAAGAGCTGCTGTTCCTCGATTAATAAAACGACGACTGTCGATAAAAAATATAATTTATCTACACATATATCATAAGTCCTCTATAATGCGTTTAGAAACCGTAGAAAATGACCAGCATTGCAGTACATCGTCGCCTCCCCCGCCAACCATCTCCACCAGTAGGTCCTGCAGTAAAGTAATAGTCATTACGACATCGAATTCGATGTCGTAATGACTTTTCGATATCGAATTCAATTTTTCGAATTTGACGACCAACGTAATTTACAATCATAGTGAAATAAAACGGATCACTCGCGTATATAAGTCGAGTTCAGTACGACATGTATAATTAATAATGTGATATTGATTTTTTTTTTACAAAAAAAAACTCTTTACGAATCGTCAGCTCGGTATGTTTGTCTATGATTAAAAAAAATACAGTGACAGGTATGGGTATGATATATGCCTTCGGCTTCTGAACCTATCTTAGAGTAAGTACTTATAATATGTGTGTAGATAAAGTAATGTATGCAACTCCACATAATTAGGCCTTAAAACCCCTTATTATGTAGCAGTTGCATGAACTACTATTGCAACTCTTCAAAAAACTTTACTTAGCCGATTTGGTACCTGTTACAACCTGCAACTCGGGCACGGTAGTAATTTATGGTAGATCGCCAGTAACTGGCAATTCAATAACTGCCCCCCTCATACTAAAAATGAACACTGTTCCCCTACAAGCACAATTCAATTTAGTATAACGTGGCCAGTAATTAACACCTCATACTAAAATGATTTCTATTATAGGTGAATAGAGTTCATTTTTAGTATGAGGTGGCCAGTTACTGAATGGTGGCCAGTTACTGGCGATTTACCTTATATTGGCCAAGTGGCCTGTTACAGGGGGCAGGCCGGTAATAGGAGATTTACCCTATGTTACATTATTTCTGAGAGAAAAGCAGCAAGCTCCATCTAACGTCTCAACGCTTACATGTAATAAGGCACGTCAAATTGTAATTTGATTACTATGAATCAATTAAAAACGCATCTATAGGGATTTTCGAATCACATGTGAGTTGATATGTATCTGTCTAATCCTGTGCTTTTCTCGACGTTGTCTGGCTCAGTCTTGTTATCTTCTTTATTTTCTTCTATCTTTATCATCATTATAGCAGCGATGGATACTGGAAAGTGCCAAAGGTTTAGTTTAGTATGGTTATTATAATTACCTTGGTACTCATTCAGTACGACTTTGTCTACCATCCTATTTAACCGACTTCAAAAAAGGATTTTGTATGTTTGTTACTCGATTACTCCTTCGGTTATTTTATTCGCAGCCCAACTTCGTTCACATGCGGCCCGGCTGGCGCGCGACTGCCCGGGCGCACGCCGCGTGGCATGGCGCGTTGGCCCTGTGTATTTAGCCCTGTAAGTCGGGCCCGCCACGTACTTGTACAATCTTACCTAAGCCATAAGAATAAATAGTAACATAGTAGAACGGAATCTCTTTTGACCGAGTCCAAAACGCCGCCATTTATATACCTACTTCCCCCTTCACGTCGTTACACCCCTCTGTCGTCAAGGCGTGTTGCTAGGGTGGATTGATGTTAAATGTTGATTACGTCTAAAGATAATATCGCTAAAATATAAGTTTTTCTTTACTTTGAAATCATTATTTTTATTCTAGTTTTACAAAATATGAGGTTTATAAATCATTACGAAGGTCTACATATTATAGACACTTCTGAATAAGAAGTTATTATAAGTGCCATACCAAATGAAGCCATTTAAGGTGATTTAAGTAAGTATTACTTATCTACATAATATAAAATAAAATACATACAGGCTCACGTAAAACTATTACAACCAAATTATAAACAACCAACCGCGTGTGCGGCGACAGTCTGACTGAGTAGTCTGTTTAACAAATACTCTAATATCGTGACCTTGAGCCCATCCGGAGCGGGAATTTCCGTTCTACTATGTTATTATTTATTCTTATGCCTAAACGAGGAGTGCGCCCGTCCTGACGGTAGACAATATAACACCCCTGGTCTTGCTTAAGGGCGGCAGGCGAGCTAAAAAGTACGAGGGAACTTACTGGCAAGGAGTGCTGCGACAGAGATGAAGGGAGCAGGACAGGAGAAGTCCAAAAGCACCCCGACTGCCAGGTTGGAAGCCACGCCCCCCGCCCGACCCCACCACGCCCCCCAGCAGACCCCGAGGCCACTGCGAACAAGAAGGGACGTTTAGAATCAGCTGACATATCCATAGAACTTATAAAAGAGGATAGAAGTGGCATGATCGCCTGAACTTGTCGTCGCGCTTGTAATGCAGAAGACGCAGCCGCCCGAATTGACAGCGTATTGCTTTTTTGTGAGTGCATAAATTTAATAGTAAGTAGAGGGAAAAAGTAGCGACATTGGGTCTGGAAATAAACGAGCGATTTATTCTATTCTCGTATTATTAGTTCTGCAGCCCGTTGCCATTCAGTGATGAGGCATTCAATGCAGCGGTGGCCATCGCTAGTCCGCTGGAACAAGCACGTGGACGCAGCTAGCAAGGCTACGCGTCGATCTCTTAGTCATCCCATTAGGGATAGGCAAAGGAAGCTAAGTCCATACATCCACGTCTTATTTATTGATTAATTTAGTTTTAAGTTTCTGTTTGGTTGCCCTGAAAAGCAGCGTCAGACATTCCAGTCTTGTCATGACACATGCTGTGTTGGTTGCCTTTTCGGAATATTTTGCTGATACGTTATTTATGATGTTTTTTTCTGTCCTGTTACCTACGCACCTTTTCTTTCTTTATTTTCTTTCTTTCGATCTATATTAGGATGTACTATTCAGTTTGTAGACCAAACAAAAAAAACGCATAAGTATTAAAAAAAAATCTAGATTTAGCTTCGATAGTAATGAACAAGGAACACCAACCTTAGTTTAGGCGGCAGCGCGTGCAGCAGCAACCTAATCAGCAGCACATTCCCGTTCAACGACGCAGCGTTCAACGCAGCGGCGGCGGCCACCGCTAGTCGGCTAGAGTTAGCGCATGCACAAGCGCACGCCGCGAGCACGGCGCAGGCGAGAGCGCATGCCAGCGCGCAGGCGGCGGCTGAGTAGCGCACGCCGCGCGCGCCGCCCCGGCAGAGCATAGCGCACGCCGCGTTACCTAGCACGCAGCATGCGCCCACTATCAAGCCTGAGGTGAAGATCTGCGGGTAGAGAACATATTTAGAAATCACATTATCGCGATACTCGGGACTTAATCGCGTAAAAAATACGTAAGTATTTAAATTTAAATACCTCGACGTTTCGGACGCGACGTTGCGTCCATGGTCTCGAAACGTCGAGGTATTTAAATTGAAATATATTATTATATTTTTTACGCGATTAAGTTCCGAGTATCGTGATGTAAGGGCACACAATAATAACAGTACTTAATTATTAGGTGAATAATTGTACTAAATTGTTACATATCCTTTTTTTGAAGTCTGTTAAAAAATAACAAAAAGGGTGAAAAAATGAGCAAGATTTTTTTAGTTCAAGATACACGGCTGGGAAGGAAGCCCCATAAAATCTCTTTTTTCCAACCTCTTTACAATAAAGGTACTCACATCAGCTCCGATCTCCCCGCTGCACTCTACCACTTCAGCCACGACGCTGTGGTTGAACCCGCCCTCATTCCAGGTGCTGTTGGCTGCGCTGAAGAGCCTAGCGTTCTGCGGGAGACTCGCCTTGCACTCCTGACCTTGCATACGAAGGAGTAACGCAGGGATCCAGAGGTTCAGGCCGAAACCACTGCGAAAGGAAAACGGGGTGATGTTGGACTCGTGATACTCGCTCCAATTGACACCAATTGACCTAGTCCCAAACTAGGCAAAGCCTGTACCACAGTGTAAAGAGCTTATACCTACCAGTGGTCCGACGCCTTTGATGTTTGCGTAAATGCCGACACCGCAACCGCATGGCCAAAGCACCAAGGAGGGCGAAAGTTCCTAACTAATCGGGCAGTGGCGGTGTATGCGAGGGGGCTTGCCCTGCCCGCCCCGCACCCCGCACCCCCCGCACGATTGACTGTCTAGAGGCCTTCGTCGGACGACTGTATAGACTGTGCCTGTACTATGGGTACTAGACAACTGATAAACATACTTTATAGATAATAGCTTTATTAAGCGCTACAAGCACATTCTGGTTAAACCACTAACTCATATCTTCCAGCAATGCTTAACTGACGGTATTTTTCCTGAAATTTTAAAGAAAGCCATTGTGATTCCCGTATACAAATCGGGAAAGAAAGATAGTACCGACAATTATAGACCGATTTCAATTCTTCCGTCCCTATCGAAAATACTAGAAAAGCTTATAAACAAAAGATTAGTGAGCTATCTTGAAATCAATAACATCTTGTCCACCAATCAGTTTGGCTTTAGGTCCCAAAGATCTACCAGTGAAGCGGTACATTTCCTCACAGACTATATTGCGACACACTTGGATCAAGGTATGAAAACCCTGGGCATTTTTCTAGACCTTGCCAAGGCTTTTGATACGGTGTCAGTTCCAATTTTGACTCGTAAACTTGAAAACATTGGGATTAAGGGCAAGCAATTGTCCTTATTCGAAGATTTTCTCAATAATCGTCGCCAATGCGTAAAGATTAACAATTTCACGAGTTCAGACCTTAAAATTGAATTTAGTACACCCCAAGGCAGCATTTTAGCCCCAACCCTCTTCTTAATTTACATCAATGATCTGTGCAAGCTCGAACTAACTAATGGCACCCTAATATCTTATGCAGACGACACGGTCTTACTATTTTCAGGAACCACATGGGACGATGCTTACACTCACGCTCAAAAAGGCTTCTGTAAAATTACTAACTGGCTTCAATTCAATTTACTAACGTTAAATGCGGAAAAAACGAAGCACATTGCTTTTTCATTAAGAGACGCTCAGCAACCGAGCAATGATTACGCTATCCGACCTCACCTGTGTTCACCTTCTATCCAGGCAAAATGCAATACCTGTCCAACCATCTCCCAAACAAACACCATCAAATACTTAGGTGTAATGATCGATGCAAATCTCACTTTTAGTCACCATATAGACATAGTTGCTTCCAGAGTCCGAAAGTTGATTTTTATTTTTAAGAAACTGCGTAATGTCGCAAATCCGAAACTAATTCGTCAAGTTTATACCGCCTTGTGTCAATCCTTACTATCTTACTGCATTTCGGTTTGGGGTGGTGCCGCGAAGACAACTCTCTTGGTACTGGAACGAGCCCAGAGAGCTATTTTAAAGGTCTCCACTTTTCGCCCGTTCTTTTTTCCTACAAAGGAACTGTTCCAATCGTGCAAAGTCCTAACCGTGCGCCAACTATTCATCCTGAACATCATCCTCAATCAGCACAAATCGGCCCCCTATAACCCCAGTGTTCATGACAAAAGGCGCTCAGACATAGTATTT
This sequence comes from Clepsis dumicolana, assembly GCA_963691665.1. Lineage (NCBI taxonomy): Eukaryota > Metazoa > Arthropoda > Insecta > Lepidoptera > Tortricidae > Clepsis > Clepsis dumicolana. The sequence continues at coordinate 14,482,479 of OY829515.1, read as the reverse complement.
AAGATAATTCGATCCAGGCATGCTTTTATTCGCAAGTTTGCTTCGTTTTTGGGCCCCTTTCTCTACAACAAAATTAATAGACTCCTGGATATTTATGACCTTAACTTTAACAATTGTAAAATCAAACTAACTGGGTGGCTGCAAAATCTGTCCTACGAGGAAGCCGAACACCTGCTGAAGGAAGTGTCGTAAACTCCTAATCAATTTAATTAATTTATGCTCGTAAACTTAACCCTTATCTTTTCTACTGAAACCCCCACTTTATATAAAAAATGGAATGTTTAGTATATTAATCTCTTGTATATTGTTGAATGGCAATTGTATTAATTATTTTAGCTCTAATCTTTGCCTAAGATACAGGCTACTTTTGTATCCTAGTTTAGGCATTCTAATGTAATTAGCACAAGTTAAGTAGTAGTAGGCGCAGCTAATAATGTTTGAGCTATTAGTTTAATACCTAGATAAATTAAATGTGTAACTTAGTTAAGTAAAATACCTACTAACCAATATTCATTTGTCCTGTAATTGATAAATAAATGATTTCGATTTTTTTTTTGACCTACATAACATACAAAAAAAATAATAATAATAATAATAATAATAAAAAAAAATATATATATAAAAAAAATAGATAAATGCATCCAAGAACCGAGAACGAACATTGGTATTCCCCATACAAACACCTGCCCGACCGGGGATTGAACCCGGGACCTCAAGCTTCATAGTCAGGGTCTCTAACCACTAGGCTATCCGGTCGTCAAGTTTAGGTTAAGATTTGAGGTTATCTTTGAAAATGTTGTGACAATGTCCCCTGAGATAGAGGAAACTGCGATACGTTTCATAAGTTTACGGTATTTGATACAGTTTGATATTCGCTTTGTGCAATGTAAGATGAACGTATAAATTGCTCAGAATATTTTGCTAGAAGTAAGGTGGCGTATAACAAAAACTGTTTTACTGTGTCTATCCTAACTTAACCGAGTGTTTTGACGGGATGTATCTTTGGTGACTTTATGACAATGGCACAACCTTAGGAGTATACCCTTTCGAATACAAAAAGAAATTGAATTGAAGAAAAAGAATTGAGAATCTCCTCCTTTTTGAATTCGGCTAAAAGTAAAAAATTGACGTGATAATTTTATTACAGGAGGATACCGATGCCAACTGCTAACATGTTAGGAAAGGGCTTTTTTTCTTTACCCACCTAACTATGGAATAAAATAATAATAAAAACGTTTAAGCAGGTAATGTAACTTACGCTGCCATATTAGCGAAGAACGCAAAAAGGATCAGACTAGATTTGACAGCATAGCTCTTGGAGACGAAAGTCTTCAAGTCCTTCAGGACTCCAATGAACAGCGCTTTCGTCCTGCCGGTGTCCTCGTCAAAGCTCTTCGAGACGAATATGTTATCCTGAATCAGCTTTTTGATCTGAAACACGAAATAGTACAGTTTGTAAACATAACTAGCTTTTGCCCGCGACTTTGTACACGCTTCATCATCATCATTATAAGCCCACAGCAGTCCACTGCTGGATATAGGCACATAAACCTCGTTTATTCTCTATCCCGTGGGAATTTCAATAAATCAGTCCTTAGTGCTCGTTCACATCATAAAAGCAACTTCTATGCAAAATTTCAGTCTTCAGGACCAAAGGGTTCGGCTGTGTGTTGTTTGTCAATCACTCAGTCAGTAACTGAAGAGTTTTAATAATATTAATTCCAATCATCTTATATTAAAACTTTAACTGACCTTGAATTCCTTCCTCGTCCTGTTAGCCTTGTGTATCCGTGCTAAGATCTTCAGAGCCTCATCACTCCTGTTGGTATCAGACAGGAGCCTGGGACTCTCAGGGAGAGTCCAGGTCCAGAACCCAGCCGCAAACCCTGGGATGCTGGAGACAACCAGGAGGAGACGCCAGGAGTAAATGGGGAGGAGTGTCGTGTAGCCCACTTTGAAGGGGATGATTAACCAGGCGACAGCTGTAATAGATATAGCAAAATCAGCAAGGCTTTGCATTGATTTAAACTTTCGCGATTTTCACACATCATGATACTCGGGACTTAATCACGTAAAACATGGTCTTCGAGACCATGGATGCAACGTCGCGTCCGAAACGTCGAGGTAGTTAGACATTTTTACGTGATTAAGTGCCGAGTATCGTGATAACACACATCACAAAAAAATCACCATCTTCATCATTTCATGTTTAAAATATTACACAAATTGCTACTAACAAAATGGTGATTGAATAACACATTCAATCCTGCGCAGCGATGCAGAATAATTTTATCTATTGTGGTAATGTCAGATTACCTACACGTTGACAGAATCTGGGTTTATCTATGAATAGCTTTAAACTCTAAACTACGAAACATTTTGAACCACTTTATTAATTTTAATCTCCCGATCGTTTTCAGACCTAGTTTAAGGTTTTTTATTATTTTACATATATCTCGTATTTAGGGTTCCGCACCTCAAAAGGAAAAACGGAACCCTTATAGGATCACTTTGTTTTCCGTCTGTCTGTCTGTCTGTCTGTCTGTCCGTTAAGACCCTTTTTCTCTGAAACGCATTTAGGTAGCAGGCTAAATTAATATCAAATACTCAAGCGTGCGGTTCCTTGAAGCTGTGAAAAAAATCTAACTTCTAAGTCAACGCAATCAAAAGATACAGTCATTAAAAAAGTTGTATCCATACAAATTGCCGTACTATGAAAACCTAAAGGGTACAGTTCTCCTAGAAACTTGAAATTTGGTATCTCTTATAACACAACAACTCAAAAAAATCCCAATTTTGTACGGAACCCTCGGTGCGTGAGTCCGACTCGCACATGGCCGGTTTTTTTTTCTAATTAGTGCACTAGTTTCCACAAATGCTTATACGAAATACCTCATGGTAAATAGTTCTGTGTAACCGGGTTTTACGTCTAATTATCTGCACAGTAAAAATTAAATAAACAAAAATGCTGCCGTCTTCCACGACAATTGGAATCAAATTCAATCCAAGGTCGTTTCCGTCTAGGATGCGCTTACGTCGCTTTTTATTCAAACATAAAAAGTCCTAATGAATGTTTAATTAGATTTCAGCACCCAGGCACAACGGACGATCAATCTAGAGAGAGATTTCTACACTTTGACTTCCTAAAACCAGTTAGGTGTCATCTTCAGTGGAATAAATTTTAGGAAAGTCCACTAGTTAGGTACTATTTATGTTGGTTTGCGGTGGAACCTTTTCACAATCAATTTTGTGATAATTACTGTGACGTCATTGTGATTTTTTACTGCGATTAGATATTAGTCTGAAAATTTACTGTGAATAATAATAATTTCTGTGCATTTGCTAGGCTAAAATATAAACCGACTAAAATTTCTTTAGCAACGATAAAAAATCTACGCAAGCAACGCCGCGCGAAAGACCTTGTTTAGATAGGTACTTATAAAATAAAAGTAGCACCTCATGCAAACTTGCTTCCTAAACAAACATCGTCAAAAGTAACCTCAAAAAAATACACACCCAAGTGGCCTTGATCTCTTGATCATTTATCTGACATTGTCATTACGTACATTCGTATGCAAATAAATGATTTGCGCTGACACTCCAGTTCATTAGGTCAACGAAAGTGCTATACGTTGAATAAATGTAACCTACTTATGATCTAGGACTTGGAGATTAATCATTAATAAGATTTCTATTTTTCTAGACAAATAACTATGTGCTAGGATTTTTTAGTTTGCATAACTTTCGCCAACATTATTAGAGGTCTAATTAATGATACGTTTGGGATTTCTTTTCAAATACCAATTCAGCAAACGAATGACGTTTTGCTATGCTATTTTTTAATTATTTAATTGATGGAGCATTTAACGTAATGCGTATTTTTTACATATCCTAGAGAATTGTGCATGCCTACCAGAAAATAAGAAAAAACCTAGACAGTATACCTGGACAGTATATGGACAGTAATTAGATCATGCAATTCAAAGTCACGTCATCTTCTTGTTAAGATACATTTTTGTCCGGGAAGATGAAGTTATTATAATTTCTTCTACATGGATATACCTACGTTAAATCGATTACTTCCCATTCAATATAAAGAACTGTGAAATAACGTTACAAAATAGAACCAAACGTCTATTCTATTGACCAAATGGAAAGTGCCCGTTGATCTTTCAATATTATCATACCACTCATGCGCATTACTGATAATAATTCAATTATGCATAAGCCAGAAGACGTTCAACATTCGATGGAGATAACCCAAATATTATATCCCTTGGCCTATAGTAAAACAATTGAATTTTGCTTTGGCAGCCAAACATTGAAGAACTGGCCATGTTGACAGTATGAGTCGGTCACTAGCAATTGTTTATGTTAGTGCTTTATTATGATACTCGGGAATTAATCATTTAAAATTTAAATATTTTTACGTGATTAAGCCCCGAGTGTCATTACAATGTGTGAAAATCGCGAAAGTTTAAATCAATGTTTATTATGTTAGTACTTAGCTTTGTTACCATAAGATATTCAATTTTGATGCTTACAGGTGGTTCATAATATCTATAGGTTAACAATGCCATGCCATAACTAGCTTGCGATTTGGAGCGTTCAATGAGGGCAATCGGGAGTCAAAATCCGCCAGGGTCACTATTGTCGAGTGAGATCGATCTGTCATTCTCTACCAATGAGAGACAAGCTACTGGCCTATGATTAGTGGAAACTTGACACTGGCGATCCTAGTGGTTCTTTGACTCGCGTATCGATAACTCTCATTGGACAAGACGTCCGTCTGTTTTTGTTTTAAGGTAGGTACCTAAATGTCCCAGGGTCTGACACTGCCCTAAAAGTTGGCATTTTCAATCATACTTCGTAGCAGTAAAGGTGTGTTATTGGAATGAAGGTGATGCCTTGGCAACAGAGTTTATTCAGTCAAGTGGGACAGCGCTATCCAGCCAGACAGTGACGCGTTTGTCAATAGATAGGTGGCTAGTCAAATGCGGTCAAAACGCAAGGCGTAAGCGCAAAAGCGTTTCAAATTGTTCTGTGTAAGAAACTAATCATCATCTCTTCCCAAATCGATATCAACTGCAACTATCTGCCTTTTAACAAACTTAAGAGAATTTGAGACAGCTGTGGACTCTGCCTGGCGAATCGCAAAATTCAACGTAATTTGATCAAATTGCAAGAATCAATTGAGCCGCCAGCAAAGCGTAGGTTTCTGCTGATTGCATAATAGTCTAATGATTTGCACTCTAAGCTAACAGTGTAATCAATTGACAGTAAGTATTAAAGTCAATAGGATAAACTAAAACTTCGTTTCGCAAGTTTTCTGAGCCTTGTTTATAGAACTGAGGAAAACGTGCAAGACATAGAAGTGGAAATAAATTAACACTGCCGCCTATGGACTCCTGTAGTATCCAACGAATAAACGAAAGTCCGCGTGAACAGCGAGCACGTGAGGACACCATTGTTGTATTGCGATTGTCACTGGTGGTCGGGCTTTCAGCTCGTTGCGTTTATGGCCAAGCTCAAATCGCCGCTGGGTTTCAAAACTCTATATAGGTACTGTAAGGAGGTCGCTCACTGTTTGATGATTTAGTTCGTTAGCAGTTAGCAAGTGCGAGTCAGACTCGCGCACGAGGGTTCCGTAGAAAGATTTTAACGCTTTTCCCCAGTGTTTTAAGAAGTCCAGTGTAAGCAGAGCCCTGCTCCTAAGCAAAATGTACGCAGTGTGGGGTCAACTTATATTGGTCCTCGAAATCTAGAGAAAGACATAAAAAATCAAGATTTTGAGACTTTTCTGAGTGGTAATACTATAAGAGCTACCTATATACCAAATTTTAAGTTTCTAGGACAACTGGAAGTATCCTTTAGGTTTTCAAAAAACGGCAATTTGTATGGAAACGACTTTTTTAATGACTGTATCTTTTGATTGCGTTGACTTAGATGCCTGATTTTTTTTACAGCTTCAAGGGACCGCAGGTTTGAGTATTTGATATTAATTTCAGCATCCTAGCTCCACGCGTTCCAGAGAAAAAGGGTCGTGACAGACAGACAGACAGACGGACAACAAAGTGATCCTATAAGGGTTCCGTTTTTCCTTTTGAGGTACGGAACCCTAAAAATCATTTATAACACTAGTTAAGTGTCGTTCCTTCTTCTTACGCCTCTCGCAGCTTGAAGCACTAGAGTTACCTCCGCCTTAACAGCCGTTTCTAAATAGGCACCAGCTCACAGTACCACACAGACTACGCCGCTATGAAAAAAGTCACCTGGTAAGATGAGCCATGCAGCCACGAAGCTCATGCCCACTATGGTGAGGTAGAACTGCCTTCTCCTCTCCCCTACTAGGTCTGACAGGTAAGTGAAGGTAAGCGTCGAAGGACCACCTAGACAAAGAGAGCAGTTTAGATAATGTTAGAACAGCAAGCATGTAAAAAACACACAATGTGCAATGTGGGACAATCACATTCTGATAATCAAGCTGCAAGCCCCTACTGGCAGCATTATGCTAAGTCTGAGCATATATTGCCACACCTGTACAGGGTGTCCTAAGACTACGCGACATGGAGGGAAAGTACCTTAAATATTGTAGGTAGAATATTTTGCTCTATGACGACATTCCTTTTTTTTTTTTTATTAAGTAATACTGCATTCAAGGTTTTTTTTAAGATGAAAAATTTGTAAGAATACTGACAGCGAGAGACATTATAATATCTTAAGTGTATAATTTCAGTGTTCCTTTGTTTTAAAATGTTATGTTACTTAAGGGGATTTTTTTCACATTTGGAGCTGGTTCCATTCAATTCTCAGGTGAGGCAAGCATTTTTTTTTTATCTGTGAATGGAGTAGGTATTACTTATAATTCTATCTACACACTTTAAGGTACTTTCCCTTCATGTCGCATAGTCTTGGGATGCCCGTGCTGTTTTGCTTGTTATTTATATAATCGGAATAGTCAATTTTAATTTGTTCCCAGAGGAATACCAATTAGTCCAAAATAACGTCAGGCTAAACTCAACTTCCTATTAATACGCGAGTGACCCGTTTATTTCACTACTCCATGAATAGTGATCTGCTCACCTATTAGGAAGCCATTGATGGATCTGGCAGCAAGAAGCCACCGATAGTCAGCCACCGTGCTCTGCGCAAGTGTGAGGACTGCATCGCAGAGCAGTGTCATCATCAGGGTGTTTCGTCTGCCGAACACGTCGCCCACTATGCCCCAAAAGAACGCACTGGCTACCCCGCCTGAAACAAATAGAGGATTCCTGATTATTTTGTAAAAGAACATTTATTGTACACCACAAAACGAAAAAAAACCGGCCAAGTGCGAGTCGGACTCGCGCACGAGGGTTTCGTAGAAAGATTTTAACGCTTTTCCCCAGTGTTTTAAGAAGTCCAGTGTGTTAGCAGAGCCCTGCTCCTAAGCAAAATGTACGCAGTATGGGGTCAACTTATATTGGTCTGCCAAATCTACAGACAGACATAAAATTTTGAGAAATTGAGACTGTTAACATAAAATTACCGTGAGGCTCAATCATAGTCAACAAACATGTCGAGCTATACTCGACTGACATACGTGAGTGATCCGTTTTTATTTCATTAAAATTGAGACTTTTCGGAGTGGTTGTGCTACTTGTGCTATACTATCTTCAAGTTCAAGTACCAAATTTCAAGTTTCTAGGACATTTGATATTAATTTCAGCACGCTACCTCCACGCATTCCAGAGATAAAGGGTCTTGACAGACAGACAGACAGACAGATAGAAAACAAAGTGATCCTATAAGGGTTCCGTTTTTTCCTTTTGAGGTACGGAACCCTAAAAAATAAGCAAGAAGGACAATAGACGGTCTTATGATTTGAAAGCTGTCTCTTTCAGACAATAAAATACAGAAACCAAGATGAATGGGTTAATTAAGATGGTAGAAATTAACAGATAGGAGAAATGTAACTTATAACAATAAAATTAAATAAATAAATATCATGGGACAATTGACACCAATTGACCTGGACTAGTCCCAAACTAGGCAAAGCCTGTACTATGGGGACTAGACAGCGGACACACTTGTATACATAATATTAAGCATCCAAGATCCAGGAACTAACATTCGTATTATTCATCAAACAGATGTCTGCGCGGCAGGGGATCAAACCCGGGACCTCAAGTTTTTTTTTTTTTTTGTTTTTTAGTAGCTCGGCATAGTGACTACATGGCACCTGATGATAAGCACACAATGCAGTCTAGATAACAATGATAACAGCTTCATGGTCAGACTTCATACCTTCAGTCCTCATAGACTCTATCTCCACATCCGTACCCCGAGCATGAAACACTTTAACATGAAATTTTCTCGATGGCGATATGACGACTCGATTCTGGTGAAAACTCGTGCTTGGGGCAGTGCCCCATTATGTCATTGTTCTTCAGAATCAATCATATAACACGATTGATATGTATGACGCTGGTGGTCCTTTTAAGCACACTAACTCAAATGTAACAGGGCCTTTTTGGTACTTTTAGCACATACGTGTAAATTTTACGAATATTCTGGTTAGTGTTTGGATGGTCGGGTCGGCGCTATATTTCCTAGTAAATAAACATGGTATTTAACTGTCTAATCTGAGATAGGGAAGCATTGCATGGAATTTTGTGAAGCGAGTTTTTTCTGTCGCTAGGGTAAGGTCCGACCGAAGTTTCAGCAAAATTTCTTTAATATTGCTTGGAATCCCGTTATCAGCCTTTATTTGAAAACAGCTATTAATTTCATCAAATTAAAACAAATATTACAGATATTACACAAAGTTTTGTATCATAATTAACTCTTTTATTACCACAAATTATATAAATTTATTTCATTATCTACATCATGAATTATTATTATTCTCTGTTGTCTTTACGCTAGGATTGTATTCTTAAATAGTTAATTCGACCACTTTCTTTGTTGCACCACTTTGATTGTGGGCCCACCAAATAACATCTGTATCAGCTTTACTTAAAACCTAATTATTCAAACGATGTTATGATGACAGCTACAATTATACGTACGACTACAGCGTTGCGCGTTACGAGAGAAGGCGTGGTTGTGACGTCACATATACTTAACTCCATTCCTTTTAGAACAGTATTTACCTTACTGCTTTAGACTATAATAACAGCCATTCCCAATATTCAGTCAATCTCTTGTTTTGATCTATTGACGATAGAAACATCTATCTTCAATTTTGCAGTCTCAATAAACTTACTGTCGGTAGCCAATACAATCTCTGCTTGCTATCTGTCGATGGGACGATAGTGGGTAGGCCATCTACAGATACCCAATTGTTCAACAATTCAGTCAAAAAATTCGTCACTAGATCAAAACGCTTTGGGCTTATACCTAACTACTGAGTTTCATTTTACCTCTTTATCAATATTCCCAGACCTCAAATCTTCTTGGTCTCAAAATACCTAAATTGCAGAATTCCTATTTTTTTTTTCTTAAAGCACCGGAATCTTAATATAGCCCAAAGCATCAAAACAAGATATAGATTGAACATTAGAAAATTAAAGTGTAACTCAAATTGACATCGTTACAGTAGAAAAGATAAACAAATGGCTTCTCCTATCCTAATATCTTACGATGCCCTTACCCATATTCTCAAACAAATGTGACACAGTTAACACATGGATCCAGTGTTTTAACAATATTTACTTCCAATTAACCATTATGTGTGGCGTCTCAATTGACATGACATGTCTCGTTAGATGTGGTATTTGTTTGCCTAGGATAGGGGTGGCCAACTAGTAGACCGCAATCGACCTCGTTGGCTACTGTTTGTCTGTTTGTCCAGTCAATCGTGGCATAGCAGAAACATACATGTTTATCATCACCAGCCTTTTTTACGTCCCACTGCTGGGAACAGACCTCTCAGAATGAGAGGGCTTGGGGCTACAGTTCCCACGCGTGCCCAGTGCAGATCGGGAACTTCATACACATAATTAAATTGCTTCGTAGGGGTGTGCAGGTTTCCTCACGATATTGTCCTTCACTGAAAAGCTCATGATTAATTACAAATGTAATTTCACACATAAGGTGCGAGCCGGGATTTGAACCCACCACCCTCTGCTTGAGAGGCCATAGGTCAAACCACTAGACTATCACGGCTATGCTATGCCTATGTTTATGAAAAAAAAAATACTGGTTATTGGTATGTTTGATGGACTGCACAGACTATTAGAAAAGTTGAAAAACGACCGACATTTTCATTTGAAATTTTTTAACCGATTTTTATGAAGCTTAACTAAGAACCATCTCGATTTAGCTATCTTTCGATTAAAATAAGACGCGTCCAAATCCGATCATCCGTTTACGAGCTACGATGCCACAGACAGATACACAGATACACCCGTACACAGACACACTCATACATACATACACCAATACACAGATGTACACACAAGTCAAACTTATATTAGCTCTTTTTACGTCGAGCGTTGAAAATCAGCAAATGTAGGTAGATAAGTAAGTTTTTTTAAATATTTATTCATAAAAAATAAAATTTCACAACAAAAGTAGCCCAGGAAGCGAACAAAAACCGAGCATGGTTTACCTGTCGCCGCGTCGCTTAATAGGTACTAAACTGCATCACAAATTATGCCAAATATAGCTAAGTATTAATATAATCCGATTTTTTTACTGGCACAAATAAGGCTTTTAGAATTTTGTTTCATTTACGGGGATTTTCATTTCACAGACGTTGCGATATATTTCATCTTGTAGGTCATTCAGAAATTTTGGCAGTAAATACCCCTAAGTTCTTTTTCTGTATACATTAACAAACGAGGGTATAGTATAGAACATTTCTAGGCAAGTAGATCTTCGGTCCAATGAAGTTGGTCACCCCTGGCCAACAACGGTACCTAATTCTCCGTTTATCACGTAATGCCACACTTGCGCTAATTCAACGCTGATTTTTTTGGCAACTTCCTTTTGAAGAGTCATTTTACGTTCGCGAATATTAGCCTTACCTATTTGCGAATTTAAGTGTATAATTACGTACTTTGTTTTTATTGAGAACCACGCCGGGGCAGCAGTAGCCTCGAGCATGAATATTCGAATTTCACGTAACGTAACGTAGTTGTAAGCGTAATCAATGGCGATAATCGAGAAAATTCATTAAAAATGTTATCTACCAAATCGTCGCTATACTTTCTCCACCTCGTATTCTATCTTACCGATATGTTTAGTTCCAAAAACAACACTGCTTAGTATTGATTTAAACTTTCGCGATTTTCACACATTATCATGATACTCGGGACCTAATCGCGTAAAAAACATATTAAACGAATTTAAATACCTCGACGTTTCGGACGCGACGTTGCGTCCATGGTCTCGAGACCATGTCGCGTCCGAAAAGTCGAGGTATTTAAATTCGTTAAATATGTTTTTTACACGATTAAGTCCCAAGTATCATGATAACACTGCTTAGATCAACATAGAGTTGTCTTTGAAACTAAAGGTATCGGTAAGATACGAGGTTGAGAAAGTATAGCGACGAAATACGCCCCACGGACGCTGCTCTAAACGTCGTACAATTTTTTTCGATAACGTTACAACTCGAGTACGTTACGTAGGATTCTAATATTCGTGCTCGAGTATTAGCCCGACTCGGACTAGTGAAGTTGGGGGTTCAACTTAGCAATTACGTCTCTACGTATGTAATATACTGGCTACTACTGGCATGAAATTTTCCAACTTCCTGTACACTTTACCTGGGGTATCCATGCTCGTTTTAAATTCTAGTCTCGTCCAATATTACAAATGAAGGTTTAATAATATTTCAACCTACAATTAAAGATATATATGTCTTAAGTACCCCAAAGATGATACCTAATCAAAATTTGATTGCAAACAAAATCCTCAATAATAGTCTCGTAATAGCGTAATGACACATAACTTATTTATTTATTATTAATTTCATTCGAAATGTAATCTATGGACTTAATAATTTATTTTGCATTGTATTAACGAGCTAATTAAAATGACATTTGGTAATACCTTATTACGAATAAATGAGTAAACTCCGTTCCCAAAATAAAGCCTTAAGTGTAGTTATAGTCGTCCCACGATAACTCTGCAACGAACTGACATGTCAACAAACTTTAGATTTCTACTGGTGCACCAGTAGAAATCTAAAGTTTGTTTATGGCAACACTAATTTATAGTCAAACAACACGTTTTGAACTTTTGATTATATTAAACATTAGACAGGTCATCGTTCATTCACCATCCACCATCAAAATACCTCTCATATTACGTTTTCTAGATTTTTTTACCGTACAACGGCAAAACCTATTAAATACTGGCAAAATTGTCCTCCAATGGACAGAGCAAAAAAAACAGCAACTTTTGATTGCTACTATCATTATTATTTTAATTAAAGAAATGTCTGAGTGACATGAAAGAAGTGTTACCACAGCGTGATTTTTCTGGGTTGCCAATTAATATCTTATGCAGAGTTATCGTGGGACGATTATAATAATCAAAGATCGCGGGATCGCGGTGGATGCGGAAAGCACAAGACCGGCCTGAGTGGAGAGCCTTGGGGGAGACCGCCGTCCAGCAGTGGACGTCTTTCGGGTGACATGATGATGATGGAGTATAGTTTTGGTTAGTATTGGTTGGTGGTTTTAGTATAAACATGGAGGAAAGAAGTAATCCTCCTTGGTTTAAAGCACACTCGCGGTTTCTGATTTATTCTGTATTCTGAGTTACACGTAATTATGACTTTACTGCAAACATCACTTACCACACATAAACGCCATATTTACAAGGCCTGACTGGTAGGTTGTGAGTTGCAGCTCGCATTTGGCAGCCGGCAACACGTATGACATGAGGCAGTTTTGCACGCCCGTCGTGAAGAACGCGCCGGCGCACGCCGCCAGCGCTGAGCGGCTGAAGCGGCCATAACCTTCGGAAAATTAAAAAAAAATCAGCAAATAGGTGGCGACAGCAGTGGTAGCTTAGTGTCTTATCCCATGGCCTCCCAAACAGAAGGTCGTTAATTCGAGCCCCAACTAGCACCTTTGGTTTAGTTTTTCAGAATTTATGTGCGAAAATTAGGTTTGTAACTTATCATGAGCATTCGAAGCAATACAATGGTGTGGTTGAAGTTCCCAATCCGCGCTGGGCCCGCGCAAAAAAGGCTGGTGAAGAGATAGGTCACAGGGTAGAACAGGGTGCAGGCTTGAATGCATGGCTCGGTCCTGGGCTGTATAAGTGTAGAGTATTTAGTTTAGTTTAATGTAAACAGGGTACAACTGTGGTTGAAGTGAGCGCAGTATTCGCCAATAAACGTAATAGTTTGTCAAAATTAGTGATGTAACATAAACTATGTACCTTTTGAGAATAAATAAATAAATAAAATAATAAACAACCGCTAAAGGTTCTTTTAACTGACTTGCTTTCATTGCTGAAAAGAATACGGTGTCAGAAGTTTCTTTGTGAAAAGTGGAAAGAGCAGAAAACAGTAAACTTTTACAACATTAGGTAAATTAAGACGTGAATTCCAAAGGATGATTTCTTATCACTCGTTCGAGCTTGACCAAAGAGAGGATGGCCTATCAAAATTTTGCTCTACCATTCAAATCCGCTAATGATTTGTTACGTTTCGCGGCCAACCTTAAGAAAGCTAAAAACGACCTAACTACTTAATAATCAATAATTCTATTAAATAATGCACACCAAGAGTTTAGTTCCCTAATATAATTAAATTGATGCATTCTTAAATTATAAATTAAATAAATAACTAAACTCATTACATTTAAAATTATTCGAACAATCAAAACATAAACTTTGTTTACATTGGCAACTCTTAATCACACTTTGACATTTCGAGAGATGCAGCATGACCTATTTTTTGCGGTTAAGATCTCGTAAATTGACCATAATGCGTTAGCTGATTGTCAATAAAATGTTTATGCCTGTTTCATTGTTCTTATTGTTGTGAGTTACGCCTGTCTTCTAAGATGTTCCAGAAACGTTACCATACTTTATAAGCTTAACACATTAAAATTTTACAGAATAACTAAGGTAATATCCGAGTGCCAGACACCGTTCGAACGATTACCTATCTGAAACACTAAAAATCATTGACCGAATTTCATTTGTCCTAATGCAATTCTTTTCTGACACTGTAAATATTTCAGGATTTTTATAGAATAACTCTAACCTGAACTACAGGGTTCTACGCGATACTCCTCAAATAAATTCTAAAATATTCACCGTTTCGGAAAAAAATGCATTATGGCGAACGAAAATTTCGGACAAGTGAAATTCGGTCAACGGTTTTTAGTGTTTCAGATAGGTTATCCGGGGCGGCGCCCGAACATTTGCTGACTTCAATCTTAAGGTTGCAATCGGAGGGTCGAGCACGACTTTACGAATCCTGCGTAACGTTACGGTTATCGTATCGAGATCGAGAAACCTCATACTAAATTTTAGTTCCAAATACGCTCACGGGCGGGCGCTGTTCCAAACGTCATACAAACTCAATAGAACGTTTACTATTCGATTTTACGTGACGCAGGTTTCGAAAAGTCGTACTCGACCCGCGGGGTGTCAATTACTGAAATTAAATGTCAGAAATTGGGACGTTTACGTTAGTGTCTTTCTTGAAGCAGACAATACAATTTTCCGTCTGTAGACGTGTTTTTGTACTAAATGTCATATAAATGGAAACGGAATTTAAAAAATTATTCATTGCGTTTATTTGGCTTCACTCCACGACTTGAAATATTTTTGACACATTTATTTTATTACTTCCGAATGCCGATGTTTTTTTAAAGCTATCGTTAAGTTTATTATGCAAATATTAACATAGGATGAATAAGGTTTAAATGTAACGTGACACGTTTGTATAAGAGTTTCGGAACAATATCTGAATTAGATTTTAGGCACCTGAGTACACAAGATTATTCTCCATCAAATAAATGTATATTTTGAATATGTTTCATTCATAAAAATGTGGTGTGACTTAATACTTGCTATGATATCATAAGGTATAAACTCTCCTTCGTTACGTAGTTTCACAGTGTTCTAGGGAATCAAAACATTTTGGTTCACGCGATATTATTAATAGAATATGTTATTAACAGGTGCTAACCTTAAAGTAATCGGTCTAGTAATATTGCGGATGGTAGGACCTTGTGCAAGGTCCGTCCGGATCGCTACCACCATCTTACTCGCTAATCCTGCCACTAAGCAGCAGTGCTTGCACTGTTGTGTTCTGGTGTGGAGAGTAAGACAGCCGGTGTAATTACGGGCACAAGAGGCATTTCATCTCAGTTCTCTAGGTTGGCAATGCATCTGCAAACCCTCCGGGGTAGCGGGTGTATATGGGCAGTGGTGATCACTTACCATCAGGTGACCCACTTACTCGATTGCCTTCCTCGTCGTATAAAAAAAAAATGAAGAGTTATGTAAAATCGGCAAGGAAGTATTTTTCAACGTACATCGGCTTTTGATGGCTGAAACTCTACATAGTTTTGTACGAGTTTTGGTTTCAGTTCAACAAAAATCATGACAAACGATAATTCAAACAAGCATTATACATTATGGGAAAAGGACCCGTATAAAAAAGATCTAGTCTAATTTATGTATTAACACTCTAAATGCCTTTCCCATGACTGTGCTTGTTAACATCAAGTCTGGAAAGCCAAACAAATAATAATAATTACGCAATTAACGAGGTATTCATTGGAGTTTCAAAATAAGATTTTCTTATCTCGCGCTTCAATGAGCTGTTTTGTATAACACAGTTCGAGAGCCATAATATTTACAATACCAAGTGTGCCTTACGGTTATTCAAGCACGCATTGTACATTACGCAGTGAGTGTACTCTTATTATACAACTTAGTAACCTAGAAGTTTTGAGGGGTTTAAGGCGCAAACAGCTCCCAACGACCTTGAGCGTACTGGTATAGTTTGTGATTCCCTCTCCCCGCGCGCACCGCATCTGCCCCCTTTCCTAGTGGTTTGCTAAGGAAATGTCATTGGATTTAAAATATGCGGGTGGTAGGACCTTATGCGAGGTCCGTTCGGATCACTTCCACCGTTTTACTCGCTAATCCTGCCGCTAAGCAGCAGTGCTTGTACTGTTGTGTTCCAGTGTGGAGAGTAAGACAACCGGTGTAGCGGGTATAAGAGGCATTTCATCTTAGCTCTCTAGGTTGGCAATTCTGTGCTTTTTTTTCATTCATCAATCCAATTCAAGGGACTTACACACTACGTCAATACATAAACTGTTTAAATTCTACTTTTTCGCATTTATAAGAAAACACGCATCTTTATACATAATAAGAGAGAGAGAGAGAGAGAGAGATTAATGCACATACATTCGATACTAAGTAATAAGAGACGGATTTAACATTTAACTACGGTTAGATTCAATCATAGTGAAATAAAAGGATCACTCACGTATTGCAGTAGAGTCCCTTCCTCTGGGAGCACACACTTCGGAAACATGTAGGGTATAGCCCAAATCGACTGACATACATGAGTGATCCGTTTATTTCACTACGATTGAATCTCACAGTAGTTTTATAGTAAAAGTGGCCTGTGAAATCTGTCTGTATATCTAGGTATAGTGATGGCACTGGCAATGCAAAAATAATTATTTCTCTGGCAAATGCGATCTTGAAATTTGTCGATCAAAAGCAAGGACGATAAAGCCAAGAGGACTGCCAATGTATATACTATGTTACGTTCCTATAAAATAATGAGCCTGCTGTAGCTAGTTTCACTATAGAGAGGTCTCTGTACCGTTAATTTTGTATGACACTTAGACCTCTGGCTATCACAATAGCGCCATCTATGAACTGAAAGAAAAAACGAATTTAGATGGCGCTATTGTGTTAGCCAGAGGTCAAAATGACCAAATTAATGGTACAGAGACCCCTCCGTAGTAAAACTAGCCACAGCAGGCTTATTATTTCAAAGGAACGCGACATCGTATAGACACTAGCAGTCCTCTTGGTTTTATATGGTCCTTGATCAAAAGGAATAACAGACTGACTTTCACATTAATAATTAGCAGCGATGTTTAAAGCACATGATAGTACGCATCTCGCAATCACAACAGTTGCTGAACGTGCGTCGCTCGCGCAAGTTTATCAACATACGATTACTCGGCGTCTGCGCAGAGATAAATCTATTCGGACGACGGACGGCACGTCCGTACTCTAGTAGGAAGTCAAACTAGGTTCGACGTAATTTTTTATAATTGATAAGATAATTTTATCATTGGTCAGCTATCTCTAACACTAAAAACGATTGACCGAATTTAATTTCAACATACAATGACAATGCAAAGAAAAATCTGTTAAGCAGCTGGACTTGAACCAGCAACCTCGGTAATCCGTACCACGCTCCACCAATTAAGCTATACTTAACGTTGGTGTACCTAACGAATTATTCAATGCCTTGTGTCATATTTTTATTTGGAAGATCTCTCCTCAGCGCCATCTATGAGTGGCTTAATCAAGCGGCTCACCCACTACGGAACTTCTACAGTTACGCATTAGTGGCAAGAGGTGGAACTATTTTCTGAATCAATGGAAATAATCGATTTATTGATTATTTTTGTTTTTATTTTTATGAAACATTCATAGTATGAAATTCAACATACAATGACAATGCAATACTATGAACGTTTCATACAAATAAAAACAAAAATAATCAATAAATCGATTATTTTCCTCGAATTTAATTTGTCCGAAATTTTCGTTTGACCGAATGCATTTTTTTAAAACTGTAAATGTTTCAGGTCTTTTATAAATCAAGCCTAACCCACCCTTAAGGGTTCTACACGATGGTCCTGATATAAATCCTGAAATAACAAACCACAGTATTACAGTTTCAGAAAAAAAAATCGGACAAATTCAAATTCAAATTAAAATCATTTATTTTCAAGTAACATGACTCATTGAATGAAATTCGATCAATGGTTACCCTAATCATTTCTTAATTATAAGGTTTGACCCATTTTGTTTTTATCCGAACAGAATAATTGCAAGGTGCAATTACGATCACACGTGTAAGAAAGCTAAGTGTAGACAAAGATAGGGTGTGTAGAATGACTGGTGTCACAGTGAAATAAAAACGGATCACTCACGTATATAAGTCACGTTGAACGGTGGTTTTAGTGGTTTGAAAATGGGTTCGCAGAGAGTACCGAAACATGTCAGCGTAATTATAGTGGTGATGTTGGTAAATGAGTCTACGAAGCATTATGTTGATTGGCAGTGGAGACGGGATGCTCCATAAAAATGTACATTGGTCGCGTAGACATAGATTATCTTAGACGTGTGGTCGTGGGTTAGCAAATTAATTATTTTTAGTTCATGAACACATGTAAGTAGCCTAAATCCTAATCCCTGGGAACAAACAGTAATTCACAAATTTTCCGTCCTTCTAAAATAAATTGTAAAAGTAAGTTTCTACTTTCTAGTAGTGAAATTAAACGGAACACTCAAGTTCAAAGTCGAGTTAAGCTCGACATGTTTCTGAGTTACTCGCACTCCATGCTCTGGGACAGCAGCGAGATCGTGTCAATTATTGGAATTGACGTGTCAATCATTGGGACCTTTATATTACGTGAATAATTTTCTTCGACTGTGCTAACATATACATACAACGAAAACGCGCAAATTTAACTCCACAATCAATGTTACGCGTAATAGGAATTAGGTAACATTAGGTAGTATAAGCACTGTGTAACTTCGCAACTGAGGGTCGGAGCACGAGTTTTCGAATCGAGATCGAGAAACCTCATACTAAATTTTTGTTCCAAATACGCTCGCGGCGGGCACTGTTCCAAACGTCATAGGTACTTACAAACTCGATAACGTTTACTATTCGATTTTACGTGACGCAGGTTGCGAATATTCGTACTCGGACCTCTGCGCTTGGAAGACGTTCGTCAACCAAACACAACGAACGTTTATGACATTATGAAATCATGGATTAATAAATTATGACTTGTGAAATAAATAATAATAAATGGGAAAATTGACACCAACTGACCTAGTCCCAAACTAGACAAAACCTGTACTATGGGTACTAGACAACGGATAAACATACCTACTTATATAGATAAACTAGCTTATGCCCCGCGGCTTTGCCCCCGTGAAATATTTAAAAACGGGCTAGTTCCCTATCCCGTGACAATTTAGAATAACCCCTTCTTAGTGCTCCTCTAGGATACTCAAGGTTTGCCAAATTTCAAGTCTCTAGGTCCAGTGGTTTAGGCTGTGCGTTATCTGTCAGTCAGTCAGTCACGGTACTATTTTATAGGTATAGATAGATACATACTTGTATAGGTACATATTAAACATCCAATCCCCGAGAACAAACATCGGTATTCATAATACAAACATCTACCCCGACCGGGGATCGAACCTCAAGCTTCATAGTCACGGTCTCTATAACCACTAGGCTATCCGGTCGTCAAATTATGGAAACTGTTTAAATCCTTTCTCAGGGTAAACTAATTGTTTTATTATTAAGTAATAATAACTACATCTTCTAAAGAAACGGGAGGACTCTGACGATATTGTCTTGTGAAAGTAGTAAGCCATGTATGGCATAGATATATGAATATGTATCTATAGTACTTATATCACATTAGATTGTAAGGCAATTATGTTAAGTGCTTTAGAACAAATTAATTATGTTTTCTTTACATACAAGACAATGAACTCGTAATGCCAAAGTAGGTCTTCGTCGGTCTCCGGCATATTCACGTCCCACTGCACAGGCCTCCTCTTACAACAAGAGGGCTTTACTCACTTATGCCATTATTCATAAACGTCACTCAAGCCTCCATTAGTTAAAATATGTTTTGCCTTCTTACTAACGAAAATGTCAGTGTTACAAAAAAGGACAAAGGAATTTTAACGGTGTTTTAGTTAAAATAAGTTTATGAATAATAGGGTAAGTGTGTAAATTAGTAGATTTGTGCCCTTAGTTTAATCAAAAAGCACAAAATACGTCTCGATCGCGTTTGCGTTAGTGTCAAATAGTATGAGAATTGTTAAACGCGAACGCGATCGAGACGTATTTCTTGGTCTGGTCGGCGATTACACTAGGCGCTTTGCTCCCGATATTTTCCATGACCAAAATGTTCGTGATAACTTACTGTTGCAGATTCACACATGAATTTCTAAAAACTCAGAGGTGCGTGCTCGGGATCGAAGCCACGACCTGCTTGAGAGGCCATAAGTCAAACCCATGAGCTGCCACGACTCTATCTTGGTTCATCATCACCGGCCTCTTTCTGTGCCCTTAGTGTAATCAAAAAGCACAAAATACGTCTCGATCGCGTTTGCGTTAAAGTGGCAAAAGTATGAGAACTATTAAACGCGAACGCGATTGAGACGTATCTTGGTCTGGTCGGCGATTACACTAGGCGCTGAGACGTCCCACAGCCGGGCACAGACCTCCTCTCAGAATGATCGGGCTGAGGGCCGAGTAAGAATATTCGAAAGCTGCGTCACGTAAAAACGAATAGTAAACGTTATCGAGTTTGTATGACGTTTGGAACAGCGCCCGCCCGTGAGCGTATTTGGAACTAAAATTTAGTATGAGGTTTCTCGATCTCGATACGATAACCGTAACGTTACGCAGCATTCGTAAAGTCGTGCTCGACCCTCTGGGGCTATAGTTCCCAGGCGGGTCCAGAGCAGATTGGGCTTGTCTTGGTTTAGTTAAATTTTTTTACGATACAAACTCACCTGCGGTGTCTAGTGCTGTTTCATAGTCTGCTACTTCTTGTGTTTGTCCATCCTGCTCGCACCCTCCTCTATGCGTCACTTGAAAAGATAAGTTTAAATTAAAATAATTACCTATGAAAATAAGACATGTAATGGTTAAATTAATTTGTTGCTTCAATTTAATTTTGTCCTGTACGTGTATCTGTGTATGGGTGTATGTGTTTGTTGCATCATAGTTCCCTAACGGATGGATTGATTTCGATGTGGTTTTATTCAATAAAAACTAGTGTAACCGTGATGGTTCTTAGCTAAGTTTAATTAAAATCAATTCCGCCGTTTTCGACATAGGTATACTTTTGAATGAAAATGTCGGAGGTTTTCAACTTTTCTAAGTTGGTTAGGTTATTAGTTCATGTACGTATTTGAATATGAACCTTCGCAAAGTAACGCCTGATTCAATAAATTATAGTCAAATTTAACCAACTATTCTATTAGGCACGGCACGGCTCACTATGGTATCTGGCTAGAGTAAGATTGCAATGGAAGATATTGACAAATAAAAAAAACTTAGGACTCGCAACCCGTTTATGGTTTCCTTCACCTGAAATGTGGATTAACACATTACCGACCTGACCACAGATTCCGTACAGAATCCAATTAAACCAGTACCTTACTTCCGCTATTTTGAATTGCCCTATTTTTTTCTGCTTTTTTACCCGACTGCCGAGGGAGGGTTATGTTGATCGAGAGTATGTATGTACTTTGCCTAATTCTTTGGCACGCTTTACAGCCCAAGGGCCTTTTTCATAAACGACACTCAAGCCGCCATTAGCTAAAATAGGTTTTGTCTTCTTCTTACTAACGGAAATGTCAATGTGACAAAAAAGGACAAACGAACTTTAACGGCATTTTAGTTAAAATAGGTTTATTCCATTGTCAACTTACGTTAGCCAGAATTTAACACGCATGAACCTTTTTCGCTTTTAAAAACTTATGGTTAACGTAGAACGAACAAACGTATGCTGGCACCCTAATACCCAATAGTCAACACCCGTCTTTCACGTATGTCGCTATGACATAAAGGTGTCAACTATTAGGTCAATGTCCAACAATGGGACATTCACCTTGCTAATTTTTAAGCAGCCTAATAGAATCCTAATCCTATCCTAATCCTAACTGTTCTAATCTTAACTATCCTAACTAATATTATAAATGCGAAAGTAACTCTGCCTCTCTGTCTCTGTCTCTATGTCCCTATGTCTGTCTGTTTGTTACCTCTTTACAACCGCTGCACCAATCTAGATGAAATTTGGTAAGAAGATAGTTTGAATATTGAGGAATAACATACGCTACTTTTTATTCGGGAAAATTGTACAGTTCCCGCGGGATAGCGATAACCGAAATCTACGCGGACGAAGTCGCGCGCAACAGCTACATAGTAGCTTAAAAAACATTATTTTGAGTTAGATAGCATTATGTTAGAACATTTTATACCTATTAATAAAAAATACAGGATACAAAATTATCAGTCTTCCTCTTGAATAAGAGAAAATGGTAATACCTACCTACTTGTTGTTATTGAATAGGTAACGTTACAGTTTGTTCTGTGATTAATTTGTATAATTTCTAACCATTCTCGTCGGTGACTTTGACCCCCTACACAAAAGAGGGGTGTAATAACTTTAACTTGTGTATCTGTCTGTGCTATCATAGCTACCTGACGCATGAACCGATTTTGGTGCGTTTTGTTTTTCGCTTTAAGCCTGACGCGATCAAGATGGTTCTTAGCCATAATTTATGGAGATCTGTTTAGGTGTTTGAAGATCATCAGCTCATTTCCTAGTTGAAGTCGGGATCTCACTAACTTCCATAGGACCGATTGATTTGAAATTTGGTGTACACTTCAGTGGTGTTTCTATGACATGGAAACCTTGACCTGATGCTGCAGCATCAAGTTGTGTGCGGGACACCCAATTCCTCAGCAGCTTACAGCAGCTATAGCGTGTTTGGGTTCATTAGAACGGTGTCAATGAGTAGTTGTTAGATAAGTTATGATTGGGATTACCAAGTGTATTACACGAAAAAAAATTTTTTTTTTAACTTCCAAAAGGTACAAATTAAATTACAGAATATTATGTTGATTGGCACTTTAATATACCTAGTAATATTTTTATTCAAGCAACGTTACGTCGGGGGTAAAGGATTTTAGTAAAAGAATAAACTTTAAAAAATTCTCTTTAAAAAAAATCTTTTGTTCATTATTTTTTAAACAGGACAAAATATTTTTTTTATATTAATATTAGAAACTTTAAATTGAACATCCGCATCTAAAACAAAGCTGAATTCTTACAAAAAAAATTGCGTGTTTAATTTCGCATTTCAAAATTATCGTCGTAAAAAAGAAAAACAAAAAAGTAGTGCATTCAACTGCATTTTCGTAAACCCAAAAAAAACTTACGGCTCGCAATCGGCGCTGTTCTGCAGACCATAGTTTCGTGAAATTAAAAAATACTCCACACTACGAATGCAGGGCACCATCGAATTCGGGAATACGAATTTTAAATAATCCAAAATGGCCGGCGCGCCACACGACCGCACTGCACTGCCTTTGGCCGTGACAATGGCACAGAACACAGAACTCCGCAACGCCAGAACCGGCGTTCTAACTGAATTCAGGCTTCGCGAATACTTAAGAAACAAGTGGTAGATTAACTGTTGCACTCACAGTTGTGTACAATATAAATATTCGTCTTTGACTTTCGATTAAAATGTCTTCGTAGGATAAAGACTATTTTTACAAGCTTTTATTTAACTTCCAATTTTAATGTATGTCCGGGTCAAACCTTGCAACAGAATTTTGAACCAGTTATCATCTACCGATTAAGATTAAATTTGGCAAACTTATGTACCTAAATCCGGTGACAATACAATCTTGTAAGTAGTGAAATTCGGTGGTCTAACCAAGATCGTCTACGCAGGTGGGAACTCTTCAGCTGCTAATGGCATCGGCTTGAAATACGTATTTGCAATTTTACGCTTTCCTACTTATATCTAAACTTCATGAAATTATAGGCAATAATAGTTGCCACGTTTGATGTAAAAATATTACCCACGCAAGTACTTAGTTTGGACCGAAATAAATAAGAGGGGCGAAAGAGAGATTAGCTACACAAAATTTTGCAATATGTTTTGAAAGTTTTGTATTTTTTAATAATAAGTAAGTAAGTAAAGTATGAAACTTTCACTCGTTTCCATTTGTATTCTAACCGCACATGTCCAAAATATTAATTTTTGCTCACTGTTCAATTTTATTCGTGTGTTAGGTAGGCGCGGTACTTTCATTCTTACTTAAAACAAGAAAGACTTATGTTATCTTAGCATTGAAATCACCAAAAAAAAGGATTAAAACAGCATATTCAAGATCCTTTTATAACCGCAGACGCAAAAAGAGGAGCGTCATAAAGTTTGACCTGAGTATCCGTGTATCTTTCTGTGGCATCGTGGCTCCTGAACCAGTAGACCAATTTTATGCCGTTTCTTTAAATCGAAATAAGCTATCGTTTCAAGGTTTTTCAACTTTTGAGTTAGTGACTTTGGTGTACTTAATGGTTTAACACGTTTTCTGTGTAATTTTGTTTCAGTGAGTATTTAAACGACCACATCGTCAGCCGTCAATTTCTTCGAACTACTTACTTAACTTTGTTCAATAATTCCCCTATCGATTCTTGTTCCGATTACGGAGTTCGCTGTAACAATTTATTTACCACAAACATTTCCACCACACACAAGCATATTTGCTTTGAGTATTGGACGTATTATTCTTTGTGTGCGTCAGTCTTCACACAAACAACCCCTCTACACTTCAAAGCAACGCCAATCCTTTCACATTGCTAACAGCCCCCTAAATGGTCAAATAATGTGTCATTTTCTAATCTCTATTATATCATTTAAGTAATACCGAGAAGTGTTATTTTTCTATTCCAGTTTTAGGGTTCCATAGCCAACGAGGAACCCTTACGGTTTCGCCGTGTCCATCCGTCTGTTCGCTGCATCATTTCAGAGATTTTTGGTAATAGAAAGACGAAAAGAAACGAAATGTCAAACATTGAAATCCTCTTGTCAATGCAGTCTCTGTATGCGTGCCAATCCATTACACATCAACTAAAAGTCCTCTAGCTGTGCTTAGCAACAGACGGTGGACATTTAAAGCCCTCCACATCCCGTCAGTCAACTTATACCGGAGGCACGCAAAGCAGTAGAGAGAAGGAATTTTCTTGAAACTCTTCGTCAGTTACCTGAGCAAGCTCAGGAAGCCGACTTTCGCTTCTCACTACGCGCTTATTAAGTAGCACTTACCGCGCTTGAAATTATACGTGGCGATGACAAGTATTGCCAGTTCTAGTTTTACGCAATTCAATCGTATTATATTTTCGAATAATCGAATATTTTCCTCCTATGAGTAGGTGCTTGACAACATGATGAAAATTGAAATTGCGGCTTCAGAAATTCAAAGAAACAGCAAGGAAAGGAGTGTTGGGTATTAGACATTTTTGCTGAAAGGAAAAATCTTTACAGGTTTCATTACTTAATGGACTCATATAGACGTAGTGAAAGCAATGTAAGTATTCAGTACTATGTGACTTTAAGGAGAATTGTGTTTAAAAAAAGTTGCTAAATCCAAAATGAGCGCAGGAAGGCTGGGACATTTCGTACATATGATACACAGATGGTACGTTACATTTAAATATAGTGTACAGATGTTGAATTCTAACATTATTATGGGAAAGTACAATCTCACAATCAACTCGTTTATAAATACTTTATACAACCGCGTAGATGACGATAATATGTTACCACACGTCGGAGCGCTTAGAGTAAATTTCGATCGCATTCGCGTTAACGCGTGAACTACTATAGAGAACCTGTGCTGTAAGTGTGTCCCTCGTCCCTATACATCTCCTGCTCAATTAAAACGTGCCAGTAAAGTCTTCTTGTTTTGCTGGTCTAATACTTGATTATTTTCTACACTTGTTTCTAAAATACGGTATTTTTTTCTCTCTTTACTTTTTAATGATAGAGTGAGTTTTCTTTGTGTAATTTATCTGTGGTTACGTATTGTAAGAGCTAATGTAACTTGTTTTTAGAAAAAATGACTTTATGCCACGTTTCTTGCGGCGCATTCTTCTTGGCAATCATGGTCTTTCCGAAAGCGCTGGTAGACTCAAAAACATGACGTGTAAAAGAGCATTCAACTGCCTACTTGCTGAATAAAATTTTGAATTTTTGTCTCCCTCGAAAAATGGCAAAAAATTGTAGTCAAAAGATACGCTGAAGGGAAAGCTACTCCCGTCTGGCCACAAAAGCACTTGGCTCTCTCGCACTTGCATATTTGTTAGAAAGTAATGTATGCTTTGTCGTGGATAAAATTTACCGTGCTAGGGCGGCTGATGTCACTTCGAGTTTTGTATTGAGACGATCACGCAACGTACCTGCCGCATAGCAGCAGAGGGTCGAGCACGACTTTTCGAAACCTGCGTCACGTAAAATCGAATAGTAAACGTTGTCGAGTTTGTATGACGTTTGGAACAGCGCTCGCCCGTGAGCGTATTTGGAACTAAAATTTAGTATGAGGTTTCTCGATCTCGATACGATAGCCGTAACGTTACGCAGCATTCGTAAAGTCGTGCTCGACCCTCTGCTGCTATGCGGCAGGTACGTATGTTATATGTTAATCAGCGTATGTTGCCAATATTCATCGTTATATTTCAATGGTACTTCTAATTCTGTTTATACCTCTATTATCGTACTCACATAATAAAGTGAGCAAAGTGTAATCGGCAGTCAGGTTGGTCGTTGCGTTGTCTAACTTGACAGTCAAAATGCTCGTCCAATTGCTTGATACGGTGAAGCATGAGCTGCTACATAACGAGGCGGGTTTTTGTAAAGTAAAAGTTTGGGAAGAAAAAACGCCTTAATTTAACCCAATATAAAAAAAATAGGACATTTTTTTTATCATGGGACAATTTGACACCAATTGACCTAGTCTCAAACTAGGCAAAGCCTGTACTATGGGTACCAGACGACGGATAAACATACTTATATACATATTAAACACCCAAGACCCGAGAACAAACATTCATATTCATCATACAAACATCTGCCCCGACCGGGATTTGAACCCGGGACCTCAAGCTTCATAGTCAGGGTCTCTAACCACTAGGCTATTCGGCCGTCAAATTGAAATAATTGAAATTATAGTATATTTTTATCATGTTACGTGTAATTAAGATTTTTTTTCTTTGGCATAAGATATACGGATATATAAAAAGACATGTTTTGGATTGGAGAAATCCGTTTTTAAACAAATTCACACAAAAAACACGTATCAGTATAACCCTCATTAATCATCATTCTACAATGTTGATTATGATTATTCTTAAAGCGGCAACCGAACAAAACTATCATAATATCACAGAGTACAGAACAAACCAACGCTGCGCACTGGCACTGTGTCCATTTTCATTGATTTCGCGTTCTTTATAAACCTAACGGCATTTCTGCATGTAAGAACGACACAAGAAGGGATTAGGTACTTACCTAATTAATATTGTCTTTCATAGTGAAATAAAACAGATCACTCACGTAAATAAGTCCAGTTTAGCCTGAAATGTTTCGGTCTAATTCGCAGAGCCGCGGCGCGCAGTGTGGGTCTCACTGCCGCTGAATCGTGCGTTCCCAGAGGAAGGACTACGAATTAGTCCGAAACATCGGCTAAACTAAACTAAACTAAACTCGACTTAAATACGTGAGTGACCCGTTTTATTGCACTACGATTGAGTCTCACGGTAGTTTCATGTTAAAAATATTGTTATTAATAAATAAATAAAGTATTGACAAAAACTTACGTAGATCTAAAAGTTTTGACATGGGTGATAATGTAATTATATCTTATACATACGACAGCCTAGTGTCTAAACTAGGCCGAGCCTGTGCCTTAGACACTAGTTCTGTTTCTTCCTTGACATCGTTATTAATAACATGCGATTACAATATAATTTAAACTAGCAAAAAACACCCGTACGTAAAATTAAGAAAAATAATAGTGCTGGTAATGCAACAAGTCACGATACGCTGAGTGTACGTGCACAGAGAAGACTACGCGAAACTACTCTATTTATGAGTAGTTCAGTTGCTTCAATTTTAGGCGCGCTCGCGGGTTCTGGTTTGTTTTATATTCTGAGCATAATATGGACGACCTGATGGCCTAGTGGTTAGCGACCCTGACTATGAAGCTTGAGGTCCCGGGATCGAATCGCGGTCGGGGCAGATGTTTGTATGATGAATACGAATGTTTGTTCTCGGGTCTTGGATGTTTAATATGTATATAAGTATGTATTTATCCATATAAGTATGTTTATCCGTTGGCTAGTACCCATAGTACAGGCTTTGCCTAGTTTGGGACTAGGTCAATTGGTGTCAATTTGTCCCATGATATTTATTTATTTATTTATTAATAGACATATCTAATATCCTGGTCCGGGCCTCGACGAATAAAAAATACTTCTATCCTTCTCAGAAGTCATTCATCGGCGCCATCTTTTTTCTGTTACCGGTTATGACAACAGGGACAGTGCAATTGCTGGTGAAAAGGTTCTATTGTGGGATTTTTAACTTCATAGAATTTCTTTTTTTTACAGTTCTTTTACGCGTAGTGTAATATTCACAGACAATAAATTAAACTGTGTCGCGTTTTTTACTTGAGTGGAAAGTTTAGTCCAGTCAATAAAGTAAAAAAAAGTGAAGATGAAGCTCGAAGTGAAGCGCCGGCATAAAACAGTATAGTTTAAATTAAGAAATGTTTATATACGTCCTAGTGTTTATGGCGGACATAAGATCGATTTTTGCCTGACCTGAGAAAAACTTTTATGTAATTATAAATCACTAGAGAGCGCCCGCGGCTACGCCCGCGTGGAATATTATATTATGCAGGTACGGTATATATTTACGTAAGGAATCTCTATAGCAATAGGAATATGTCCTCTGGGTAAAAAAGTAATATTTCTAGTTAGTCCGTCGGACAGATTATCGGAAAAAAAAATTGGACACACGTATTTTTTGTTTTATGTTATCCATAAAAATTTACATAGACAAAATTTCCGTAGACTGCAATGCAGGATAATGAATGGCTTTCTTTAACCCTGAACGGCAACACTGGCGTAGATAATAGATCACTCTCTTTTGGCTCGAAATTCGAACTCGCGATTTTATTTTGCTTAATATACAAAACTTACACACCCAATATCATAATTATTTTCTCAAGTTTTTCGCGATTCCCAAGATAAAAGAATCGAATTGCTTTAAAAATTCGGAGAAATAATGCGTTGTTTGGGAGAAATGTGTCAAAATGGTGTTGTAGAGCGCCATCTCGCTCTGTCTCGTTTCTTTTATCCCGTTCTGGTTTTTCGACTTTATGCATATATTAGATACTTAAATAAAGTTAAATAAATAATTATCTGAATAAAACGCTGACAATTTAAACGATTTCAAGCGTTACCATGGAACTCCAATATTGTGTGTATATTTTTAGGATCAAATTAAACTCCATTACCTGAGCCTCCGTACGTAAACAGTTATGGCATAAAATTTCCAATCTATTTTCGTCACAATACTTGACATATTCCTTAATTACGTAAACTATAATTCATAATGTTGAAACAAAGGAAGTTGAAACAAATAAAAATAAGGCAATCAGTTACAATATTGTGATAAAAGATGCAAAGATGATCAGTATTATCACTTTCGCAATTTGACCTAGAGAACTATTTTTTATCGTAACTTAGATTTTGTTACACAGAAGTGGCACGTTTGCATCAAAACACGAGTAAGCGTCTCAAGCCAAGTTCAAGATTACAAAAGTTGAAAAACCACCGACATTATCATTTCAAAGTTCAGTATTTCAAAAACGGGTGAACCGATTTTAATTAAACTTGGCTAAGAACCATCTCGATTACACTAGCTTTCGATTAAAAAAAACCGCATGCTATGATGCCACAGACAGATACACAGATACAGAAACACACAGATACACAGATACACGTGTCAAACTTATAACACCCCTCTTTTTCGTCGGAGGTTAAAAAAAAGGAAATGTTGACGCAGCAGCCTTGTCCTATTATTACGAGCACACGAGCCATTTGAAGCTACTTTTGACTCATACGTAACTCAAAATGCACTTAAAATACACACGTATAATTTGGTTTATTTACTAGACCCTTAATTAAGATTAACTAGAACCCCAAAATTTCAAAAATATAAAAATTACACTAGAGGCTGGGACTACACAGACCGTTGACAAAATAAATATCATCATGGGATAATTGACACCAATCGACAACGGATAAACATACTTAAATATAGATAAATACATACTTGACTACAATATTAAAGATCCAAGACCCGAGAACAAACATTCGTATTCATCATACAGACGTCTTCCCTGACCGGGGATCGAACCCGGGACCTCAAACTTCGTAGTCAAATTCTCTAACCACTAGGCTATCCGGTCGTCGTCATGGATGTATGGATGTATAAAAGTAAGTTTATCCGGTGTCCAGTACCCATAGTACTAGGCTTTGTCTAGTTTTCGTCAATTGAAGTCAATAGTGCCAGGATATTTTATTTAATAATAATAAATATCATGGGACAATTGACACCAACTGACCTAGTCCCAAACTAGGCAAAGCCTGTACTATGGGTACTAGACAACGGATAAACATATTTATATAGATAAATGCATACTTAAATACATATTAAACATCCAAGACCCGAGAACAAACATTCGTATTCATCATACAAACATCTGTCCCGACCGGGGATCGAACCCGGGACCTCAAGCTTCATAGTCAGGGTCTCTAACCACTAGGCTACCCGGTCGTTTATTGATGTTCATCACTGTGCGAGTCTTTGAGCGCACATTAACGCACTACGTATTACTAAAGTTTGCTAGCTAATGTGCCATAGTCCTACGCACAGAGTGAGCTCCATCGAAGGTAGATACAGTCAGCAACAGAAGTAGCTAAGCACCCGAAGCGGTCACAATTATCTAAGCACGGCTGTGGCACGGCTCTATTATAAAAGACATAAGAGCTTGTGTAGATCATTATTGTGACCGCTTCGGTTGCTTAACTACTTCGGTTGCCGACTGTACTAATGCAGTGAGGGAGGGTACTGACCTAGGCTAAGTCCGGTCTGGAGTCAGCACTATTAATAGCAAGTATTTCATCTAATCCCGGGCGCCATTAAAGTCTTAGCTTACCAAAAAAGTGATAGAACTCTACAATCTCCTGATTCATTAATTATTTTCCATAGATTTAGGTGTAAGTACAGGGTGTCAATTCAAAATACCACTTGGTGAACAACGCAATGAATTTTTGACCAGTTAAAATATTAAGTCACTAGGTATTAAAAAAACAACAATTATTTTTCCGTAGAATTTTGATAATTTTGAATTTTAAAGTCGCTTCATTGGTGACCTACTGGCAATACAGGAGGATAGATGTAAAAAGTACGATTGTACATTAAGGCCTTCTTTGAGAGAGCTCAACGCTGAAAACTAGAAAGCCATTTTTTTATTGCACTAAAATTAAAATAACATAATTATTTACTTGTATGTAACTGTACTGGAGGATAGATGTAAAACGTACCATTGTTCATTAATGCCTTCTTTGAGAGAGCTCAACCCTGAAAACTAGAAAGCCATTTTTTTTAATCACACTAAAATTAAAATAACATAATTATTTACTTGTATGTAACTGTACTGGAGGATAGGTGTAAAACGTACCATTGTACATTAAGGCCTTCTTTGAGAGAGCTCAACCCTGAAAACTAGAAAGCCATTTTTTTTAATCACACTAAAATTAAAATAACATAATTATTTACTTGTGTGTAACTGTACTGGAGGATAGGTGTAAAACGTACCATTGTACATTAAGGCCTTCTTTGAGAGAGCTCAACGCTGAAAACTAGAAAGCCATTTTTTTATTGCACTAAAATTAAAATAACATAATTATTTACTTGCATGTAACTGTACTGGAGGATAGGTGTAAAACGTACCATTGTACATTAAGGCCTTCTTTGAGAGAGCTCAACCCTGAAAACTAGAAAGCCATTTTTTTTAATCACACTAAAATTAAAATAACATAATTATTTACTTGCATGTAACTGTACTGGAGGATAGGTGTAAAACGTACCATTGTACATTAAGGCCTTCTTTGAGAGAGCTCAACCCTGAAAACTAGAAAGCCATTTTTTTTAATCACACTAAAATTAAAATAACATAATTATTTACTTGTGTGTAACTGTACTGGAGGATAGGTGTAAAACGTACCATTGTACATTAAGGCCTTCTTTGAGAGAGCTCAACGCTGAAAACTAGAAAGCCATTTTTTTTAATCACACTAAAATTAAAATAACATAATTATTTACTTGTGTGTAACTGTACTGGAGGATAGGTGTAAAACGTACCATTGTACATTAAGGCCTTCTTTGAGAGAGCTCAACGCTGAAAACTAGAAAGCCATTTTTTTATTGCACTAAAATTAAAATAACATAATTATTTACTTGCATGTAACTGTACTGGAGGATAGGTGTAAAACGTACCATTGTACATTAAGGCCTTCTTTGAGAGAGCTCAACCCTGAAAACTAGAAAGCCATTTTTTTTAATCACACTAAAATTAAAATAACATAATTATTTACTTGCATGTAACTGTACTGGAGGATAGGTGTAAAACGTACCATTGTACATTAAGGCCTTCTTTGAGAGAGCTCAACGCTGAAAACTAGAAAGCCATTTTTTTATTGCACTAAAATTAAAATAACATAATTATTTACTTGCATGTAACTGTACTGGAGGATAGGTGTAAAACGTACCATTGTACATTAAGGCCTTCTTTGAGAGAGCTCAACCCTGAAAACTAGAAAGCCATTTTTTTTAATCACACTAAAATTAAAATAACATAATTATTTACTTGCATGTAACTGTACTGGAGGATAGGTGTAAAACGTACCATTGTACATTAAGGCCTTCTTTGAGAGAGCTCAACCCTGAAAACTAGAAAGCCATTTTTTTTAATCACACTAAAATTAAAATAACATAATTATTTACTTGTGTGTAACTGTACTGGAGGATAGGTGTAAAACGTACCATTGTACATTAAGGCCTTCTTTGAGAGAGCTCAACGCTGAAAACTAGAAAGCCATTTTTTTTATTGCATTAAAATTTTAATTATTGTATTTACTTGTAACCGTCCGTTAAATACCTTGATTAACGGTAAAGCGATGGTCAACTACGAGCTTGTTTAGTTAGTCAGTGATTACCATCGCTGGAATGCTGACCACTGACAGTTAGATGATGTAATGAGAGCGACTAGTCTAGTATTAAGCGCTAGAAATTGATGGGATGCTAAGACCCTTAGACAGGAGATGTTAACGCACGATTTTCCCTCTAAAAATAAATAAATAACTAAATATTGTCATGGAAGAGTTGACCCCCATTGACCTAGTACCAAACGGCAAAAAAAACCGGACAAGTGCGAGTCGGACTCGCGCAGGAATGGGGTCATTTTATATTAGTCTGTGACATATACGAACAGATGTTTGGTTTGGTGGTTATAGCACAACCACTCAGAAAAATCTCAAAATCTTAAATTTTTATGAGTGGTTGTGCTATAAGAGCTACCTTCAAACCAAATTTCAAGTTTCTAGGACAATTGGAAGTACCCTTTAGGTTTTTACAGTACTGCAATTCTTATGGAAACAACCTTTAGAGGACTATCTTTTGATTGCGTTGACTTAGAAGTTTGATTTTTTCACAGCTTCAAGGGCCTGCGGGGTTGAATATTCGATATTAATTTTAGTCTGCTACATCCACGCCTTCCAGAGAAAAAGGGTCTTGATAGACAGACAGACAGACGGACAAAAAAGTGATCCTATAAGGGTTCTGTTTTTCCTTTTGAGGTACGGAACCCTAAAAATAAACAATCTGTCAAAAAAAATTAAATAAACTCCGTGCATCTTGCACAGGATCTGTTAGTTAATTGTGTGCGTGTAGGTGTTTTCGGCATTTGTGTTAGAGTTTATCATCATCATGTCAACCGAAAGACGTCCACTGCTGGCCGGCAGCCCCCAAGACTCCACTCAGACCGGTCTCGTTTTTTCCGCATCCGCCGCGATCCCGCAATCTTTACCAGGTCGTCGCTCCATCTTGTTGGAAGTCTACTGACAGAGGGTCGAGCATGACTTTACGAATGCTGCGTAACGTAAAATCGAATAGTAAACGTTGTCGAGTTTGTATGACGTTTGGAACAGCGCCCGCCCGTGAGCGTATTTGGAACTAAAATTTAGTATGAGGTTTCTCGATCTCGATACGATAACCGTAACGTTACGCAGCATTCGTAAAGTCGTGCTCGACCCTCAGCTCGTCTCCAGGTCCGCGGACGCCATTCGAGAACCTTCTGACCCCATCGGCCATCAGTCCTCCGAGCAATGTGCCCCGCCCACTGCTACTTAAGTTTCGCGATTCCTCGTGTTAGAGTTATAACTAAGTAAATCTAAGGCTTGCTTTATCCTGGCCTAAAATTTGAGTGTTCCTAAACTAGGGCAACTAGTGTGAGCAATGTTTCTGTTCATCTTTCGCAAACACTAGAAGAGAAAGAGTCTGAAAGACAAAGTCCAAGAGACACCGCATCGTAGTTACTGGTCTGGGCGCAAACAGAAACCAATACGGGCAGCGACCCGCGGTCGTAAGCTGCAATAAATCAACCACAAGGAGCCCTGACTTTGACCAGCACTGTCGAGCACACAAGCCATTAAATAAAATTAAAATTAAAATTAAAAAAAGCCTTTTATTAATTGTCTTTTGATATTTATTTGCCGCAGATTTTACAAGGAAAAAACTTCTAATAACAATGACTTTTTCCAATCTGGTATCATTTCATTAATTAAGTTTAAATTACTTACCTACCAATATTACATTATTATCAAAAATTTTATTACTTATTTTCATAATTTATGTAGGCATTTATTTTATTTTATACCTAAGAGTACCAAAATAAGAAGATATCCACTTGTTAACAAGGGTAGTTTGGTATTAATAAATTATTGGTGTGATTTTTAGATTAAGTTTAGTATACGGTGGTGTGGTGGTGATAGTCGGGTCTGTGTGGCCAGACCGGTCTTGTGCTTTCCGCATCCACCGCGATCCCGCGGTCTTCACCAGGTCGTCGCTCCATCTTGTCTATCTGTCAATTTCCACCAATCACAGGCCAGTGGCTTATCTCTCATTGGTGGAGAATGACAGATAGACATCACTCGGCACAAGCAACCCTAGCGGATTTTTGACTAATTACAGTGTTTGTATATAATAGAGTTGTTGACTGATGTCAAAATAAAACAATTTTACAATTTCACTTAACAAGCTTCGATTAAAAAAACCGCATCAAAATCGGTCCATCCTCTTAGCAGCTATGATGCCACAGACACAGATACACACGTCAAACTTATAACACCCCTCTTTTTCGTAGGGGGTTAAAAACCAACAACAGGGAGCAGTTTGATCACTGAAAATTATGACGTCATATTTCTGTAATTCAGTACAAATTTCATACTAACGGATCCGATCAAATCGTTTTGACATTTCAAAAGACGTTGCTGATTTGACCAAGACGCAATATCCCTATTATCTATGCGTAATTAACGGTTCAGACAGTGACTGTACCAAGTTGGAAGTATTCGCGGAACCAAATGTGAGGGCAAACCAATTGGCGGCCAGTGTTTGTGCAGCGCGCCCCAAAATGATCGTATGTTACAATATGTGTGTGCATTACATGTCCAACATACAACAGCCATGACTATGTACACTACGTACACATGCCTATGTGCAATGTACAATAAATCTACACCCGATTACGAATATTTGAATCCTGCGTATGCGTAACTGTCGCTATGACATCATTTTGAACATTTTTTTTTGACATTATAAATCAGTATCGGGCAAAGGGAAATTTACGCTACCATGTGGCTAGATTAGCGAGTAAGATGGTTGTAGCGATCCGGAAGGAGCGTGAGAATGAAAAGGTCCTAGGTTTACAATGATGACACGCCTGGTATTAATAATTAGCAACGCCATTTACCCTACCATGTGGCTAGATTAGCGAGTAAGGTGGTGGTAGCGATCCGGAAGGAGCGTGAAAATGAAAACATCTTTTAACTAAAAGTAAAACAGCCTTCAAAAAACCTCAGAAAAAAAACAAAAATAATCCCCAAAAAGCCATGAGTTTTAGGCCTAGCAGGAATATGAAGTCGGTGTGGCGCTAGCGGAATATTCTTGGAATGAAGCACCGACTTCATATTTCTGCTAGGCCTAAAACTCATGGCTTTTTGAAGATTATTTTACGTTTGTTTTCTGAGGTTTTTTGTAGGCGGTTTTATTTTTTGTTAAAAGATGTTTTATTTCACAATTTTTATTTACGTTAATATTTAAAATAATATCCGCCAACTCCTAACTGTTAAGGAGTTGTACCCTCCATCATCACCTCATCAACACGAGATGATGACTACCAGACGCAAGTACTTGAATAGCTTTCGAAAATATATGAAACACATGATACGTCCCTATAAAATTTGAGGGTTACCCTCGATTTCCCTGGGATCCCATCATCAGATCCTGACATGGTGACAATGGGACCAACTAGAAAGTATACCCTTTCAAACAAAAAAAAAAATTTTTTGAAATCGGTACAGCCGTCTTCGCGTAATCGGGGAACATACATAAAAAATAAATATTCCGACGAATTGAGAACCTCCTCCTTTTTTTGAAGTCGGTTAAAAAGGTCCTAGGCGTACAATGATGACACTCCCGGCATTAATAATTAGCAATGCATTGGTACAAAACTATGCTCGGTAAGTATATTAGGCGTATTTGTTATTTACGCAGCGTTCACATAGTGTATACTAAAAAAACCGGCCAAGTGCGAGTCGGACTCGCGCACGAGGTTTCCGTAGAAAGATTTTAACACTTTTCCCCAGTGTTTTAAGAAGTCCAGTGTTAGCAGAGCCTTGCTCCTAAGCAAAATGTACGCAGTGTGGGATCAACTTATATTGGTCTGTGAAATCTACAGACAGACGTAAAGTTTAAAGATTTTGAGACTATTTCGAGTGGTTGTGCTATAAGAGCTACCTTCATATCAAATTTCAAGTTTCTAGGACAACTGGAAGTACCCTTTAGGTTTTCTCAGTACGGCGATTTGTATGGAAACCACCTTTTTAATGACTGTATCTTTTGATTGCGTTCACTTGGAAGGTTGATTTTTTCACAGCTTCAAGGGACCGCAGGCTTGAGTATTTGAATATTAATTTCAGCATGCTACCTCCACGCGTTCCAGAGAAAAAGAGTCTTGACAGACAGACAGACAGACGGACAACAAAGTGATCCTATAGGGGTTACGTTTTTTCCTTTTGAGGTACGAAACCCTAAAAATTGTGGTAAAAGTAGGCAACTCCCAACGAGTGCCGGTTCAAAACTCTTATTGTTTTAAACACTTTAGTTTGGAGACAACTTTCGACGGTTTGACTATCTACTTAATTTTTTTTTATACAGTTGCTCAAAAAGTGATACTTTTAGTGACTATGCATCGTGCGGAAAGTTTCACTTTTCACATTACTGCTTTTTACCTTTCCAAGACGCCGCGCCGGTGTGTGATGATAGGGCCCCGCGCGTCTGGCTCACCGCCTTTGGTTTCATTGTATTTTTTCGCAAATGCATTAAAAACGTCGTTTGGTACACGCGCGTAAATGTGATACTTTCCGCACTTATATCAAAACGTAATATTCCCGCACGTGTGCCGAATGTTCATACGTCTTTTCTTGCGAATGCTTGCTTAAAAGACAAGGCGACGTGGGACTGTAGGTACATAAGTATTATTTATCTTGAACCACGTAAGATCGCGGAACCGCGGTCGATGCGGAAAGCACAAGACCGGTCTGAGTGGAGAGCCGCGGGGAGGCCGCCGTCCAGCAGTGGACGTCTTTCGGCTGACATGATGATGATGACGACGTAAAGAGGCACTTTCTGAAAGAGTGCATTATAAATAGTTAAATAGCTAGTAAAATGGACTTCACCTCAGATCAAATATGTTGTAATTCACTATTTATTTACGTTAGCATTTCTGTGTTATTAGGGCGCTTTCACACTTCATTGCAGCAGGTCAGGCGCCTTGTGTACAGTCCTTAACAAAGCCAAATTTATTGCTTTTTATCTCTCACATCGATTCGAAGAATTAAAAATGCTATATCTGCATTTAAAAAAAGATTATACATTGTCACTGACGCATGATAAACGCGTTTCTGTGGAACGACCGAATTCCTAAGGGTTGCCGGCTGTTGCGTAGGCTGCATTACTGCAAAAAAATGTAAAGAGCTTTTTTAGGGTTCCGTAACTCAAAAGGAAAAAACGGAACCCTTATAGGATCACTTTGTTGTCCGTCTGTCTGTTTGTCCGTCAAGACCCCTTTTTCTCTGGAACGCGCGTAGGTAGCATGCTGAAATTAATATCAAATACTCAAGCCTGCGGTCCCTTGAAGCTGTGAAAAAAGCAACCTTCTAAGTCAACGCAATCAAAAGATACAGTCATTAAAAAGGCTATTTCCTTACAAATTGCCGAAATCCGAAAACCTAAAGGGTACACTCCAGTTGTCCTAGAAACTTGAAGTTTGGTATGAAGGTAGCTATTATAGCACAACCACTCAGGAAATTCGTAAAATCTTAAGTTTTTATGTACGTCTGTAGATTTCGCAGACCAATATAAGTTGACCCCACACTGCGTTACATTTTGCTTAGGAGCAGGGCTCTGCTAATACTGGACTTCTTAAAACACTGGGAAAAAGCGTTCAAATCTTTCTACGGAACCCTCGTGCGCGAGTCCGACTCGCACTTGGCCGGTTTTTTTATACACTATAGGCTTGCGCGTGACCACAGTCACGCCTGATGGTAAGCGAAGATGTGGTCTACGATAGAGCAAATGCCCATTCACCCTAGACTTGAAAACAGCCAGATATGCTTGTTTATAAATTTGATCACTATGTGTGTCTGTGTATCTGTGTATCTGCCTGTGGCATCATAGCTTCCAAACGAATGGACCAATTTCGATGCGGTTCCTGTTAATCGAAAGCTAGTTTAATCGGGACGGTTCTTAGCTAAGTTTCATTAGAACCCGTTCACCCGTTTTTGAAATATTGAACTTTGACATAACAATGTCGGGGATTATTCACCTTTTTTTACATTGGTTAGGTTATACTTCAGTACAATTATTATATTCTTTGGCATGGCTGCGTAACAATGTTCTAATTGTTATCTGAGTAGCTAGCACGAGTGGCCGCGACTTTGTTTGTTGCGCGAGATTATATTATATTACCCGTCCCGTTGCATTCTGAGTGACAGAAAAGGACGGGCAGTTGTTCTCGCGCAAGATAGGAGTCGCACTGTGACTTGTGCTAGACCTACAGGTATAGTTAAATTAAGAAAAGCTTTCCCGTATGACATTGTCATAAGATTGATTTTTGCCTGGCCCGTGGGAAAGGTTTTCCTACTGTCTCTATCGCCTTAGCAATAAGGGATTTTGTGTCCCTTCGCTGTTTTGACAACCCTATGCGTGTACGTCATTCTTCACGTTCGTTTTTGTGCTGCCATATTTGATAACGGGACTTAAATGAATATTGTTCATCTGCAATTGTGGACGATGCATGCATTTAGTTAGTTACATAATTATTATTTGCATATTTATACGAATTTTTTTATTTAATTACGTACCGAAATTCTGACAGACAATTGAGTTAAGTACATATTTTTCATCATTTTTAAGCTGTCACGATTTTAACTGTTAAGTACCTATTTTGAAAACCTACAGTCACTGGTCATTGAGCTACAATAAAAGAAAATGTTATTTATTTTTATTTATTTATTTATAACTAGGTAGATACTATGACTTTGACTATTGCTAAATTCGAGCATAAAAGGGGGGTTGTTTTTTTTTCAGTATTTATTTGAAAACTTTGCGGCTTAAAAACATATTTTAAATAAAATTTAAAAACAGAGCCCTTTCGTATCTAAATCTAGTAAACCCCACTTTAGGCCAGATGTAGCGTCCCACAACAGACAGCGCCCCTTCTGCCAAGGCACTAACGTTAGCCCATCCGGCCTCTTGCCGTCCGTACGACACAGCCCAGGCGGCTCCAAGACGCCAGGTATGTTCGCTGACACTAAAGCCCTACGAATAATGTCATTAATAGCCCAGTGGCGCGGAAACCGACCTGCGCACTTCTGACAACTAAGCCCATGATGGCCTTTCTCCTCCACCATGGTCCCATACACACAACGATGCGGCTCACAAACCTTGCACCCTAACCTCAAGGCCACCGCAATTTTCAGCGAATCATTGTCCAGCAAAGTGCCCAAGTGAGGAGAAGGAAGAGTCCTAAGTCTCGCCAGATCACTCCGCGACGCACCACTCAGCAAAGATACATCTACACAAGACATCGTCCCAATTCCTCTGAATTGCGGGGTTTTCTGGGCGCTCGTTACTTGGACAGAGAGTCGACCAGCAATCAAGAGCCTCCGGAACAAACGGAACCCGAACATTGCCACCATTACTGGATAAAATTTGAATGACAAGATCCGCAGCACCATGACCAGAAGCCAAGAACGCCACCAAACCAACGTCCCCGATCCGACGTATCCCCAAGCCCCCGTGGCAAACAGGCATAGCAGCCTGACGCCACTGCGTATCATCTAGGCGTACATTAAATATTGTTTCAAGCGTCAGCTTGAGTTCGCTGTCATACTGCATAACATCGCCTTCATACAGCCACGTTGGAGACGTTCTCAAAATATACATCATTCGCGGCATAACAAAACAATGTCTCAATAATACCAGCGAGTCATGCGCGGACAAATGCACCAAACGTTCCCGAGCCATCGTGAGAGCCGACCTCTACACCTCAAGGGCTGAACTAATAATATGGGCGCCACAAGGAGACTAAAAGACATCTTATCAATGAGTGTCATACCCGGCAAAAGAGATTCAAGCTCTCTACGGGCATCAGTGCCAGATGAGCCACACGAAAATAACTCGCACTTGCCTGGGTTTATCTCCAGACCAACTGCCTTTAAAGCCGGTAACAACTTTTCCAAATCTTCCCGAACCGTATTCGGGCTTCCACCAATAGTGCCATCGTCCAGATACCACACATTCAGAGGTGACCGCAGACTTGAAACAATCTTCTGAATGGCCAAACAAAATATTAAGGTGCCCAAGGGGTCGCCCTGTTCCGCACCCACCTGAGACAATATAGAAGTGTCGTCAAAAAACAAATTACTGTCCGTCGAATAGCACTGGTGGAGAAATGGATAGAGTGAGTGATGGAACTTGTTCTGAAACCTCCGCAAGTATGATGTCCCTGTCAACCCTGTTGAAGGCATTCTTAACGTCTAACTTAACCATAACCACATCTGTATCCCTATGCAAGAACGCAAAAGCCCGCGTAGCATGTATGGCAGCCTCACACCCTTGGAGCGTTCCGAAGCCGATTTGATATGGCTTGAGATAAGTTGCCATCGAATCTCTAACCGACCGACACCCGAGCTTAGCGACAAAGCGCCGAATTGTACAACCTACGGCAATCGGTCTAATCCCCCCATCCTTCTTTGTCAAAGTACAAAGCGAAGCTCCATACAAAAAGGGACAGACCTCGGGATTGAGCGAACCCCTTAAAAGACAATTACACAGAGCAGTAAGCGCCTCCAACAATC
This sequence comes from Clepsis dumicolana, assembly GCA_963691665.1. NCBI lineage: Eukaryota > Metazoa > Arthropoda > Insecta > Lepidoptera > Tortricidae > Clepsis > Clepsis dumicolana. The sequence continues at coordinate 14,440,861 of OY829515.1, read as the reverse complement.
GAGGACCAGTGCTTCCCGCCGACGACGACGTCAATTCCTTAAGGTGCTGCGGGCGCAAACCATCCAAGCCGGAAGCTGAGCCATTATAAAAAGACCCTATCGCATAAAAAACCTGATCAGGTGTCACTGTGACTACAACTCCTGCATGATTTGGCCCCACCGGGAAAACCAGAGGCCTAGAGGGAGGAAGACTGTCTCAACTGTCTCGTCATTTGAAGGCGCCAACGATGCATCCGAAAGGAGAAGACGGACGGCCCCCCTAAAATCGCCGTCGTGAACCTTCGACTGGATTCGGTTATAAAACGAACTCCGTTTGTAAGTTTGAAAATTCGCCAACAAACTGTACTGCAGTTTGGCGAAGTAATTAGATACAATAAATATGTATATGTTAGTTATGAAATAAATTAAAGCCTGACCAGAAATATATGACTATTGTCAAGAGGGCGGTATTGTCCTTATTTATATGGCAATAATTTAGTATAGTCGGAACAATGCGAATTGGTCACTCGTTTTAACTTACTTTCGCCGTAGTCAAAATCAGAATCCAAATATTCGGTGTCCATAGGGCAATTAGCTTCAAATTCAGATGCAGAAAGTGACTTATTGGAATCACTTTCAGAGTCAGACGTGTCACTGGTGTCAGAGCCAACTTCAATCACGAACTTATCCACGTGGATATCATTACATGATCTGATTTCCTATAGTAGTTTTCTATTTTGATTACATGGTCGCAACAGCTCTTCCAAATATTACCAGTTATTCCCTGAAAATATAAACCGTTACTTCCAACAAATGTGTATTTCGCATATGTGTGCTATTTATATTATTTGTGTTGATTTGACGTAAATAGATACCTCAAAACTATTTTCCACTAAATTTAAAAAGCTATCTCCTCCATGTGCAATATTTGTCGACGCCACTTTATCTTTTACTATACGTCCGTGCACGCGAGTAATGTTTACATTTAAACCTCGCGGTGCGACGCACAGTTTAGGCACAGTCTATACAGTCGTCCGACGAAGGCCTCTAGACAGGTCAATCGTGCGGGGGAGTGCGGGGTGCGGGGCGGGTAGGGCGAGCCCCCTTGCATACGCCGCCACTGCCCGATTAGTTAGCTTAGGAACTTTCGCCCTCCTTGGTGCTTTAGCCATGCGGTTGCGGTGTCGGCATTTACGCAAACATCAAAGGCGTCGGACCACTGGTAGGTATAAGCTCTTTACACTGTGGTTTAGGGGAGCCAGGGCAGTGCGGGCAAGGAACCCTAGAGGGACTACTCATTATACATATACAAATAAAACAGCACAGTCCAATATGTAAAATTATTTCAATTAAGTCGGATTAAGAATAAAATGGATTATAAAAACGAATTCATTTAAAAATAATCGAAATTCAAACTAAACGGTCATAAAAATGGCAATTATTAAGTAAAAGCGTTATACAGATACATTAAAATTATTAAAATACAATAAAATAACATAACACGGAATCCCATAAACAAAACAAGCATATAATACAACTATCAACAAAAACACTAGCTAAAAGTTTACCACAAACAAACAATCAATCAATCAATCAATCAATATGTATATCCATGGAGCATTTAAACAAGGTGAGAACATAAAATAACAAATCAAAAATTTATTCAATTCATCACCTCAAAATACGTAAAACATGTACAATCCGAATATTGTTTTCCTCCCATAAAAACTATTAAAAATAAAAAGCCTAATCAAAACAACAATAATACTTAATTAAAAGAATAATCGAAAAAAAGGTACACAACTAAAATGATTAAAATGATTATTAAAACACTTACATCAACATCAAAGTAAAAATAATTAAACGTAAAGTAAAATAAAGATAATATTGTCTTTCCAGAGATGCGAACCGTGAAACGACAGAGCGCGCACACACGTCTCGGTATTCTCCCTCCTATATAGGCCGCGCAGTGAATTAAGATCGAATTAAGACCGTGTTCTTGCTGGAACCCTGGTGTGCGAATCCGACTCGTACTTGTCCGGTTTTTTAATAATATCACACGTCATTCCGAGGGACGACGTTGACATATAAAGTCTTGTCGGCACCCAGGACCAAGCGGCGTGGTTGGAACTGGAAGGAGCGGACCGTGTTCTTGCCGGCCTCGAGTCTGAATTTAGACAGCAGCTTGACCACGCAGATCCGAGACTGCACGTGAGTGAACCGCACGCCTGGGAAAAAGTATTGTTTTAATATCAGACTTCATACGGATCATTCCTCTAAAACCTTGTCAAGAAATTGACCACAAATACACGTTAATGAATTGAAAGTTACATTGTCGTAATATAATGAAGGGTACTCGGAAAGAACATGTCTAGGCTATTTTTCTTATTGAGAATTTGATTTCAAAATGTAGAGCACTCAATTCATATACAATAGGCAGAAAAGACATTTGCCTTTTTTTGTTAAATCCAAGCTAAAACGAATTAAACGAAAACTTAAAACTAATTTGAATCTAAATGAGGCCCCGTGGCATGGTGCCCAAAAGGCTGGCAGCGTTGCCTCGCTGAATAGCGATGCTGATTCTTTGAGAGAGAAAACTGCCCACTGGCAGGAAAACAACGTGAAAACGAAATTAACTTTTCTCAAGCATGCTCGGAAATTCTCGCTTTCCATTTGAAAGTAGAACCCGGGAAGCACCTAATTTTTTCATTAAAAATTTTAAACGCAAAATCCGTCGAAGAAGGTGAATGGAAATGGTTTTCGATTTTCGGTTTTCGGTTTTTCTCCTAGGAGAAAAATAAATGCATGAAATTCCATTTTCTCTTGCTTTATTAACTTTTTAAAAGTCGTAACATGTAAAATGGGACCAAAGAATAATTGCATACAGCTGTAGCCGACGTGTCTTACACCACCTCATTGACGCTGCATTGAAACAGAAGTATTTCTGATAAGAACGTTAGTAATTAACGTCTGCCAAGGAACGAGAAGATTTAGCGTGCGCTCGCGTCGGGAGCTCGGAACGACTGCGCTGCGGCGCGAGCCGATCTGCGCAACAGTTTTGTTCCGATACAACGGACGGACTACCGCGGACTGAGGAAACTTTTTTTTTTTTTTTTGAATGGACGCTTGCAGTTGGCCTCAGATGGCCTTTACTGCTTACCGGAGAGAGGGCGAGCAGCCAGACGGGCTGCTCAGCAAGGGAATTTTACTTAGCATGCCAAAGGGTGCTCCTATTGAGCCGGCCTCGGCTTTGGACGCTAAGGGAGATAGATGTTGCAAACAAACGGATTTTTAATGCTACTGACGATTCGGAAAGATTACGTTAAGCCTGACTGAGAAGAATCGACAAGAAACTCAGTCAGGTTGAGGTCTGATGGGAGAGAACCTACCCGGAACATGCCGATATCGGTAAAAATAGTGGGGTCGCCCACTTGTGGTGTTTTGTGGGGTACGTCGACTTCGCCTCCTCCGGAGGGGGCGGTGCGGTGAGTAAACTAGGCTAGTGTTACCCTGTGGACTTGGGCAGCTACGTTCAGATTCAGTGCGCGCCAGATTGGCTACTGTCATGTCGTCGTCGGACTCGGCGAGTATGTGACGAGGTCGCCAGAGGCGCCTTTCGACGTTGGGTCGAGGGAGATAGCCCACCGCGTCCCTAAGGAGTTGGTTGGGGTGATGCGGAGCCCTATCGAAGTATTTTCGAGAGGCGGCCTTCATGTACTGAGCGACGGTGGGAAGTCCTGCATACCAATGCAGGTCGATGTTGCGCTCGAACCAGCGAGCACCCATGGCGTTGCGCAGGAAACGATTCTGAAGTACCTGTAGGGAATTAATGGCTGACTTCGGAGCATGTGCAAAAACAACACTCGCGTAAGTGAAGACCGGACGAATACAAGTCTTGTAGATTGTCAACTTATTACTAAGAGACAATTTACTAGCCTTGTTTAACATGGGGTAGAGCCTACCCGTGATGAAAGCCGCACGATTCCTAACTTGCCTGATATGCGAGCGGAACGTCATCCTTTCATCGAGAGTGACACCGAGATATTTGACTTCCTTAGTCCATGGCATAGAAGGACTGAGGAAACATTGGCGCTACCCGTATTTATATGCGAGCGAGGAGGCCACGCCCCATCACGCCACTTTTCGTGTATCTCTTTTAATTATATAGATTTTAAGTGAAACAGCATTTTGTATCCTCGCGCGTACACTCACTAGTTTTAAGGTAAATTATTGTTATATAAGGAATCATTTTGTAAATATATATTCATTCCATTAGAAGATTCGTACAACTTAATTAGGAGTTTTATTCCACTGCAACCACTCTCCTAAACAGCCAAGCCAGCCCCGTTTTACCGCAGTGCGTGTGTTAAGTTTTTTTTTTCAAACATAAACTACGAATGACAGTTTGTATTTGTTGTAAATAAAATGATCACAGGGGTGTCGGTTTCGTGTAATTTTGCTACGGTGAGCTCGAATTTGACATTATTTTTTGGATTCAAGATGGCGGATGACAGTTTGACATTTGTTTTCACTGAAAACGGTCTTGGGTGTCGATTTCGTGTAATTTGGCTGCGCTGAGCTCAAATTTGATGTTATTTTTTGAATCCAAGATGGCGGATGACAGTTTGACATTTTCGTCACTAAAAATAGTCATGGGTGTTGATTTCGTGTAATTTTGCAGCGGTAAGCTCGAATTTGAGATAATTTTTAATCACATTTCACATGAAGTAATTGGACACTTTGGTTTTCGTTAACGTATTTCGTGATTTATCTATTAAATTACTTTTTTTTCGCAAATGAGGTTTTTTAATTTCCTCACATTATTTGAGAAAAGCACTATATATTCCTCGACGGAAACCGGAATTGCCTGACTCGCATTTTTGCAAGCCTCGCGATGCTCGGCTTGCAAACCACCTCGTCAGGCCACTTTCCGGGAATAATGTACTATTATTATTTATACAACTTTTAAGCTGATTGAACGCCATTAAGGCCGATTAGCGTCAACACGTGGATTACGTAACGACAGACGATTTAAATACGTCAACTTAACCTCAGTTTAGTGTTTAACACAGGTCGGTGCATGTGGGCCTAAGAAAGGGATTCAGACCATCGAGGATTTTTGAAGCTATCAACATTTAAAACGATATAGAAACATTTGTTGATTTACCGATGCAATGCCGTGGTCCTACTCCGAAGGGCAGGTAAGCGCAGGGGTGCCTGGCAGCCACTTCGTCCGGAGTGAACCTCTCAGGATCGAACTTGCTCGGGTTCGGGTAATGCTTCTCGTCGTGGTGTATACCCAGAGCGGGTATGAGCACCACATGGTTCTTAGCCAGTTTGACATTTGTTCCAGGTATTTCATATTCGTTCAGTGCTTTTCTTTGTAAAATGTCAACAATGGGGTACATTCGGAGAGTTTCATCAAAACATTTTCCCAGATACGGCAGGTCCTTTAGTAACGATTCCAATGTCATTTGGTTGTTATTGTTACGTAAATACTCATCGATTTCCGCCCTGACTTTGTCCTGTATTTCGGTGTTCAAGGCGAGCTGGTACAGCATGAAACCCATAGTGGAGGCACTTGACTCGTAGCCGGCTGCGTAGAACACGAATGCTTGTGCTTCTATGATGCTCTCAGTTATTTCTAAAACCCTATCCTTCTCAGTTTCAAACCGCTTGATAGCTTGAAGCTCTTGTTTGTTTCTCATTTCTAAAATCAAATCCATGAAGTCCCTCCTATTACTTGGCTGCCCATTCCTTTCTGTTATAACTTGTTTGACAACATCTTTGAAGAAATCTGTCACTGATTTTGGAAATATGGATACATTGAAGGTTTTGAGTATTCCGGGGTACATCATGTCTAATAGAATGCCATAATTGAGTTTAAATATATCCCTGTCTACTATTTTTAACCTTTCATGTTCTTTGCGGAAAGTGTCAATATCTAGACCAAAGGCGCAAGCTGCGATCGAGGACATGGTGTACTTTTGCACCAGGTCATGTATGGGTTGCTCCGGATTCTTCGCAATGATCTCTTGGATGTAGTCGGTGAATGTATCGGCGCGATCGGTGATCAAGTGCATCATACGATTCAGCTTCTGGTTAGTGAACATTGGTGCGAAATTATTCCTCAGCACACGCCACGTTTCTCCATCGGCGTGGAACAGGTTTTTACCCAAACCGTCTTTGCTAAACTCGATCCCTCTGTCCACGAAGTTATCGAAGTCTTTGATCAACACATGCTGTATGATATCAAGATCTCGGAGTACCAAATTTGGTGTTGTCATCCTGAATATTCCTACAACTTTCTCATTGGGGTAATCGTTGTAGGCATTCCTCAAGATTTCCCCGATATAAGTGAAGTGCGCCGCAAACTTGAACACATTTCCGAAAAGTGGTACTGGCTTTGGGCCACTAACATTTCTGTCCGTCCAGTAATTAAAAGTCCTGGTGAAATAAAAGTAAAGAGCACCGAATAAGGCCGCAATGGCCGATAACACGACCAAGTCCATTTTGCAAAGCGCTCGGTGTATGTTGATGACACAAATGACTTTAAAACTGTAAATAGTCTTCCAAACATTCGACTTATATACAAACATCGTCATTCTGTAGGTAAGTTTAGCGATAAAGTTATGTACCTTCTCACGACTGTGCGCACGGCATAAAATGCAGTTTAGCTCGTGCCAACAATCAAAGGTAATAGACAAGTAAGTAGCTAGTTTAAATTAACCAACAGTCTTATTTGTTATTTCTGTATTCATCGTCCAGTTAAATCTCTTTGTTAAGGAACGAATTGGTAACTTGTAAGTATGTATCATTGTAAAAAAGGAGTATCAACGTTTGTACGATCTGTTGTTGCTATCTGCTATCCGGTAGGAGAACTTTACTCGCCACGTGGTCATCGAATCATCATCACGTAACTTCTAAGTTCTGTTCCAAATTACGGTGACGAAGTTTTCAAATTCGGTTGCATAAAATATAAAACACAACTTTCAACTCTCTTTATTCGGTTTTCGATCCCCAGGCGAGACCTTGGAGAGAGATCCTCCCCACAAGTTCATTTTGAGAACAAGAAGCTTTGTTGGTATCAAAGACGACAAAACCAAGAGAACTGCCAATGTCACGTTTTTAGAGTTCCGTACCCAAAAGGTAAAAAACGGGACCCTATTACTATGACTCCGCTGTCCGTCCGTCTGTCTGTCTGTCTGTCTGTCTGTCTGTCTGTCTGTCCGTCTGTCACCAGGCTGTATCTCATGAACCGTGATAGTTAGACAGTTGAAATGTTAACAGATGATGTATTTCTGTTGCCGCTATAACAGCAATATACTAAAAACAGAATAAAATTAATATTAAAGCGGGGCTCCCATACAACAGACATGATTTTTTGCCGTTTTTAGGGTTCCGTACCTTAAAGGAAAAAACGAAACCCTTATAGGATCACTTTGTTGTCCGTCTGTCTGTCTGTCTGTCAAGACCCTTTTTCTCTGGAACGCGTGGAGCTAGCAAGCTGAAATTAATATCAAATACCTAAACCTGCACTCTCTTAAAGCTGTGAAAAAATCAAACTTCTAAGTCAACGCAATCACAAGATACAGTAATTTAAAAGGTTGTTTTCATACAAATTACGTACCCTGAAAACCTAAAGGGTACTTTCAGTTGTCCTAGAAACTTGAAATTTGTTATGAAGGTTATAGCACAACCACTCAAAAAAATCTCAAAATCTTATTTTTTGTGTCTGTCCGTAGATTTCAAAAACCAATATAAGATGACCCCACACTGAGTACAATTTGCTTAGGAGCAGGGCTTTGCTAACACTGGAAAAAGCGATAAAATCTTTGTACGGAACCCTCGTGCGCGAGTCCGACTCGCTCTTGGCCGGTTTTTTATAGATACAATACAATACAATACAAACATTCTTTATTGAAAACCACAAAACAGTACAAGGAGATTACAGAAAAACAGGTGTGGTAGACAAAAGGCGGTCTTGTCGCTTAAAAGCGATCTCTTACAGACAAGCAAAATACAAAAATCAAGATGAAGAGGCTAATTTAGGTGGCAGAAATGAACAAAAAGAAGAAACTTGAAATTAAGATAACAATTTAAATATTTTAAATAATGGTAAAGAACCCTTCGGTTTTTAAATAATAGGTCTCTGTACCATTAATTTCGTACGACACTTAGATCTCTGTTTGACACAATAGCGTCATCATGTCCATGATCTTAAAGAAAAACCCGGCCAAGAGCGAGTCGGACTCGCGCAGGAGGGTTCCGTACAAAGATTTTAACGCTTTTCCCCAGTATTTTAAGTTGTCCAGTGTTAGCAAAGCCCTGCATATAAGCAAAATGTACTCAGTGTGGGGTCATATTACATTGGTCTGTGAAATTACGGACAGACATAAAAAAATAAGATTTTGAGATTTTTTTGAGCTACCGTCATAACAAATTTAAAGTTTCTAGGATAACTGGAAGAACGCTTTAGGTTTTCAGGGTACGGCAATTTGTATGGAAACAACCTTTTTAATTACTGTGTCTTTTGATTGCGTTGACTTAGAAGTTTGATTTTTTCACAGCTTTAAGAGACTGCAGGTTTAGGTAGGTATTTGATATTAATTTCAGCTTGCTAGCTCCACGCGTTCCAGAGAAAAAGGGTCTTGACAGACAGACTGACAACAAAGTGATCCTATAAGGGTTTCGTTTTTCTCTTTTGAGGTACGGAACCCTAAAACTTAATACAGATGGCGCTTAGAGATTGTTGTAATGTTAGACTGTAAACTGATAGCCTGATTACTTTTTTTGAATAACTTGACAAATTTTGGATTATTTCTGCTCAGAATCACGACGACTAACTATTTAAATAATAAAAAAGATTTTGTGAAATCGGTCCAGCCGTCTTCGAGTAATCGGGGTACATACATAAAAAAAAAAAATATTCCGACGAATTGGGAGCCTCCTCCTTTTTTTGAAGTCGGTTAAAAAAAGTGTCCCCCATTTTTTGTTAGTTTTGTGACGCGTTTTTACATACATTCTATATGGACCGTCATAAAACTGACAAATAAATTTTCTATGGAAAAAATTTAGGACTTTTTTGGCAAAAACGGTACACAGTCTTTTGGGAATGCCCCACAATATATATTGCGACAATAAAGAGTACAAAACGGATAAAAAAGGAACTCGTATTTTTCATACAAAATTGTTGCCATATATAAGCACTTTACGTCAACCAGACGATGGGCCGACCCGGTTCTGCGGCGGAGAGCGTTGCCAGGCTTAAGCATACTAATTATGCGGCTTTACAGCCAACGTATGAATTTGTCCCTGTGGCAGTGGAGACGGGGGGGCCTTAGGGTATGGAGGCGCGGAATTTCGTGGGAGAGGTGGGGCGTAGGCTTAGGGACAGGGGGTGTGATCCCCGTTCTGGATCCTATCTGGTGCAAAGGATTTCCTGAGCTGTTCAGCCTGTGGAACCTTTGCACCGAATACGATTCATGGCGGTGATTTAAAAAAAAAACATTCGGTGTTGTCGTTTGTATAAATATTAACATTGTTTTGATGAAGCCCGTGGCGGATGACTTTTTAACCGACTTCAAAAAAAAAGGAGGTTCTACGTTCCACTGTTTGTTTTTTTTAGTTTTTTTTTTTTATTTCAGTTTTAGCTTTACGTCAATATTCTGACAGATACGAGGAAAGTAGCGCTCTCATTTCATTTTTATATTATTTATTGTCGCACTATACACCCACACATCACCAGCCTTTTTTACGTCCCACTGTTGGGCATGTCTCCTCTCAGAATGAGAGGCTTGGGCTATAGACCCACGCGGGCCCAGTGCGGATTGGTTACCACACACATCATTGAATTGCTTCGCAGGTGTGTGCAGGTTTCCTCACGATGTTTTCCTTCACTGAAAAGCTCATGATAAATTACAAATGTAATTCCGCACATAAATTCCGAAAAACTCAGAGGTGCGAGCCGGGATTTGAACCCGCCCATACGTACCACCCATACACCCATGTTCATCCAAATAGTGTCACCTTTACATTTGCTAATGCACGGGTAGATATACTTTACTTTATTTATGCATAATGATAATCAGTAATTTATTTATAGCATCGCAATCGCCGGGGTTTGAACCCTCGACCCTCTGCTTCAGAAGCGATAGGTCAAAACACTAGGCTATCGCGGCTAATCCCCGGCTCGCACCTCTGAGTTTTTCGGAATTTATGTGCGAAATTACATTTGTAATTTATCATGAGCTTATCGGTGAAGGAAAACATCGAGAGGAAACCTGCACACTCCTGCGAAGCAATTCAATGGTGTGTGTGAAGTTTCCAATCCGCGCTGGGCCCGCGTGGGAACTATAGCCCAAGCCCTCTCATTCTGAGAAGAAGCCAGTGCCCAGCAGTGGGACGTAAATAGGCTGATGATGATGATGATGATGATGATCGCAATCGCAACATTATCTAGTAGCGCAGATAAAGCCGTAACCAATGAATCTTCTTTTATTTTTAACCGACTTCAAAAAAAGGAGGAGGTTCTCAATTCGTCGGAATATACATATTTTTTTTATGTATGTTCCCCGATTACTCGAAGACGGCTCCACTGATTTCAAAAAATCTTTTTTTGTTTGAAAGAGTATACTTTCTAGTTGGGCCCATTGTCTTCAAGTCAGGATCTGATGATGGGATCCCAGGGAAATCGAGGGCAACCCTCAAATTTTATAGGGACGTATCATGAGTAAAGAAATATAATTATGTATAGTCAGGAGCAATAGTTTCTAAGCAACCGAAGCGCTCACAATGATCTGTGCCCTAAGCACGACTTGTCGAATCCTGCGTTACGTTACGGTTATCGTATCGAGATCGAGAAATCTCATACTAAGTTTTAGTTCCAAATACGCTCACGGGCGGGCGCTGTTCCAAACGTCATACAAACTCGTTATAGTTTACTATTCGATTTTACGTGACGTAGGATTCGACAAGTCGTGCTTAGGGCACTGCACAAGCTCTTATGTCTATAACAATAGAGCCGTGCTTAGATCAATTGATATGACATTAGTTGCCAAGCTTCGGTTGCGTAGCAACTAATGTCAACAATTATCTAGGTAAGTACATTAGTAGTTTATACAACTTTTACATAATGTAATGAGGGTCCTTAAAATACGAGTGTGTTTTTTTTTTACGGTTTAAAAGGTTTACGGTAAAGTAAAGTAAATGATAAGCTAAAGCAGTACAGAAACTAAGCCTTTTTGTTGAGATGATGACGTAAGCGCCAATTGAGCGTTAGGGTTGTCCTCTTATTTTTCGTAAAATTGAAAAAGTTTTTGTTTAGTTAGCTATAAGCCTTTTTTGAGATAACTGGCTAGTTTTCATAAGAGCATTAGGGTTGTCGCTCTTAATTAAGTATTTTAAAATTAACAGGTATTTATTTATTATTTATTAAAACGTTTTTTTGGGTTTTATAATGATCAAATAATCGAATGAATTGACTAGTTTACAAACAAAATTGTGTAATTAAGTAACCTTCAACATTTTAAGAAAACTTTGTTTTTGTTAGTTATTAAAAATGCCAAACTGTCAACCGCCATCTTGGATTCAAAAAATAATGTCATGTTCGAGCTCACCGTTGCCAAATTACACGAAATCGCCACCCTTATGATCATTTTATTACCAAAATTTAAAAACCCAATCCCAATCCGCAATCTTAGATTGATTTTTTTTTCCACTGATTACAATTCGAAATTAAATTAATAGGAAGTAAACAAGTTATGTCACTATGCTATTACCATTATTCATCAATAAGTTATACCACCTATCTAATGACTAGTAGGTTTTAAACACAAATGTAAACACAAACCCGCGACTGACAGCACTGCGATGTTCGCTTATTAGCCTTGTAAAGACTTGCGTCTGTGTGCATGTGTCATTTCGAACGTTTGTACGTAGTTTCTGTACTGCTTTAGCTTATATATATATACTGTGCTATTACTCATTTAATTAGGTAGTCAATTTGTTTCACTTACATTTCAATATACTGTTTAATAATAATTTTCAAGCTAACCTAACCAAATTTTCAAGTAGCGATCAAAATACTTGTGGCCCCTATTTTCTTTTGAGTAGTATATTAGGAAAGGGTGGCGGTGATTGCTTTACATCAGGTGACCCGCCTGCTCGTTTGCCCCCTCTTATATTTAAAAAAAAAAAAGGTAACAATTTACTAATAGCTTACAAGGATCAAAGGAGCTTGATCCAGTTTCTGAATGCTAGTTTTAAACTATGACCGAGTAGCGGGTGGTAGAACCTTGTGTGAGGTCCGTCCGGATCGCTACCACCATCTTGCCGCTAAGCAACAGTGCCTGCAGTGTATCGAGACTAGTCATTTGCACTATATGGATGGCGTGATGCGTTACCAAGAAGGGTCACTCTTTTGTCCCATTTGCACTTGAAAGCGATAAAGCGATAAGACGGATCGGTGCTATTCATATTTTGTATACAATGAGAGCAATAAGAGTAAACCAATTGGCGGCCAGTGTTTGTGCAGCGCGCCCCAAAATGGCCGTATGTTACAATATGTGTAAGGTGGAACGAAACGCAATGCGTGAAAGAGACAGAATGAGAGATATACTGATGGACGAGCGGGATGCAAGATAGTCATGGATGAAGGATGGATGAAAGAGATAGAAATAGGGTTTTTAGTAAGTAAGAACGAGATGAAAATAAATGCATTATGGCGGAATCTGAGTTTTCATTCCTTACATATGTGTGCATTACACATTGATGTACCAAATAGTGACAGATACGCCACCCCTTCACAGCGCGCGGACAAGCAATATAGGTGATTAGGTTACTCGGTGACATAGTCGCCAACGGCCGCCGCGCGGATGACATCTCGTTGACTTGTCCAATTACAACAGTTTCAACCGCTCAAAATGACGTCGTGCACATTTTTGAACTGTACAAATAACACACAAAAGAAAAACAAAGCACAAGGAATCACATTCCACACGTAAGTAAATAATATACTCATTATCCAGATGGTATATTCCCTTGAAGTTTGACATGTCAGTCTAATGACAGCTAATGAGTGATGGCCAAAAAAAAAATCTAAAATCCGCATTTTGTCAGCGCTAAAGAGGTGCGTGGCGCGTCTTAATGTTTAAAGTCGATGGCATTACATGTCCAACATACAACAGCCATGACTATGTACACTACATACACATGACTGTGTGCAATGTATAATCATCTAGGCCCGAGTACGAATATTCGAATACTGTGTAACGTAATCGATTAGTAATAGCAACGTTATCGAGTTCGTATGGCTTTCGGAACAGCGCCCGCCCGTAAGCGTATTTGGAACTAAAATTTAGTATTAAGTTTCGCGATTTCGATACGATAGCGTTACCGTTACGCAGGATTCGAATATTCGTACTCGGCCCTCTGAGGTAAGATGGCGGTAGCGATCCGGAAGGAGCGTGAGAACGAAAAAGTCCTAGGCTTACAATGAGGACACGCCTGGCATTAATAATTAGCAATGCATTGGTACAAAACTATGCTCGGTAAGTATTTTAGGCGTATTATCTTATTTTCGCCGCGTTCACTTATTGTAGGTACACTTAAAACTTAAAACTTTGCCCACTTATGTCAAAATGTAATATTTCCGCACGTGTGACGAATATTCGTAACGTCTTTTCTTGCGAATGCTTGCGTGAACGACAAGGCGATGTAGGTAAGTACCTATATTATCTTGAACCACGTAAAGAAGCACTTTCCGAAAGAGTGCATTATAACTAGTTAAACAGCTAATAAAACGGACTTCACCTCAGCTCTAACGTGTTTTTTACAAATACAAATCTCTTTATTTGTTCAACATATGTTAGTACATAGTATAGGCCGCGCGATGGATTAAGATCGCTCGGCGAAACTGGTGGGGGCAATGGGCATCGTTCAGTTTTTTTAAACACTTCTTTTTATATTTTTTTCTTAAAACATAGAACATTCTAAGAAACCAATTTGAATATCTTGGTATATAATAGCGTAGTTAAATTTTAATGATTTATTAAAAATATCAGATACGACTTTTCGTAAATTACATATGCTGGCTGCATCCAAGGAAAGAGCCAAGCTTTTTACTTGATAAAAAAGTCAATGGTTGTCACTGTTACTGTCAACCCCTGTCACTGCTGTCAGTCACAATATAGGGGGTCGATTTTTGAATCTCACCCGGTGACAAAATTCAGTAATTTCAAAAAAGTTCGTATTTTTTAATCTCACCGGTGACTAAAATTCTCATGCCTATGATATCAAATATGAATGCTCCCATCCAGTCGTAAACGAGATCACCTGAATGACTTCTTGACCACGGGCAGTGACAGCTAACCTCAATCTACTATGTTAACATGCTTGTCTATGACATAAACGCAAAGTAGCTGCATGTTAGTAGACGGGTACGACATTAAAAAATAAGGCTTTTGGCAAATAGTGATATCAATGTCATGGCTGAGTGAGAATTTAGTCACCTAGTAAGATTCAAAAATAGACCCCCTGGTGCACATTTTTCCGGTTGTTGAACATAGTTGTTGAATTATTTCAATAATCAGAAAGCAGAAGTTATTACAGTTAGAGTTATTAAATATGACCGATTTCACCAAAGCTTTTAAATATCAAAGGAAAGTTAAAAAACGAGCATTGTTTATTTTAGGGCGCTTTCACACTTCATTGCAGCAGGTCAGGCGCCTTGTGTACAGTGCTTAACAAAACCAAATTTATTGCTTTTTATCTCTCACATCGATTCGAAGAATTAAAAATGCTATATCTGCATTTAAAAAAAGATAATACATTGTCACTGACGCATGATAAACGCGTTTCTGTGGAACGACCGAACTTCTAAGGGCTGTCGTCTGTTGTGTAAGCGACATTGTTGCAAAAAAATTGCAGAAAAGACTCTTTTTATTTTCAACCCCCGATGCAAAAAGAGGGGTGTTATAAGTTTGACCGCTATGTGTGTCTGTGTATCTGTCTGTGCCATCATAGCTCCCAAACGGATTAACCGATTTTGATGCGGTTTTTTAATCGAAATCTAGTTTAATCTGGATGTTTCTTAACTAAGTTTCATTAGAATCGATTCACCTGTTTTTGAAATATTGAACTTTGAAATGATGATGTCGGGGGTTTTTCAAATTTTCTAAGTTGTCGTTAGTATAATTATTATATTATTTGGCATAGCTGCGAAATAATGTTCTAATTGTTAACTCAGGTACATTTAAAGTGAGAAAAGCTCTCCCATGTCAAAATGCTTATGACATTGTCATAAGAATGATTTTTGCCTGGCCCGTGGGAAAGGTTTTTCTATGTCTCTGTCGCCTTAGCAACAAGGAATTTTGTGTTCCCTCACTGTTTTGACAACCCTATGCGTGTACGTCATTCTTCACGTTCGTTTTTGTGCTGCCATATTTGATAACGGGACTTGAATGAGTGTTGTTCATCTGTAATTGTGGACGATGCATGCATTTAGTTATATAATTATTATTTGCATATTACACGAAATATTATTTAAATGAACTACGTAAGTAGGCACCGTTTATTTTATTTATTTTTCAACTAAGCGTTTTTTTAACTCAGGGCTGGCAGTTTTCTCTCTCAAAGAATCAGCATCGCTATTCAGCGAGGCAACGCTGCCAGCCTTTTGGGCACTATGCCACGGGGGCCTTATTTAGATTTAATTTAGTTTTAAGTTGTAGTTTATTTAGTATAAGCTTAGATTTAATGTCATTGTAAATTGCTTTTATTATGTAAATAAAGTATTTCGACATAATATTAATATTTTAGTTTTTATTCATGTTTGTAGATGTAGTTTAATTTAATATTTAGTAGTATTGTGTGTATTTATAGGACCTTAATGTAATTTGTTCAATGCAAATAAATGTCATGACAACAGTACCGAAATGATGATAGACAATAGCGTACTATTATTTTAGTTTAAAAATAGGTTTAAATTTAAAAAAAAACAGCCGATACGAAACGTCAGCTCGATTATGTTTGTCTATGATTTTAAAAGAAACAGCCAAATTCGTGATAGGTTTATTATGCCTACGGCTTCTGAACCCATTTTAGAGTACTTAATAATACCTATGTGTGTAGATAAAGTAATGTACCTATGCAACTCTACATAGTTAGAAAGTTAGAATGAAATAAAGAAAAACATGTTTATCTACACACATATTAATATCTTACTTTAAGAATTACATATTATGTAATTTGAATGTTTGGGTTTGAATTGTATCGATTTAAGCAATGTTATTTAATTAATTATTAATGTTAGTGATCTGCATGCAAAGATATTATACTTACCCACATTTTAGATTTAAAACATAACATTGCAAGACCCTGCGTGGGTAGCATGTAGGATCTCATTTGAATGTACCCTACCATCTCTGTTAACTACATGTATGCAATAATTTAACAATAAACAATATCATAAGACCTCTATAGTGTGTTCAGAAACCGTAGAAAATGACCAGCATTGCAGCACGACGACGACTTCGCCGCCAGCGCCCCCCAACCACCATCCCAGCAGTAAAGTAATAGTCATTACGACATCGAATCGACATTCGATGTCGTAATGACTTTTCGATATCGAATTCGATTTTTCGAATTTGACAACCAACGTAATTTACAATCATAGTGACATAAAACTGATCACTCAGGTATATAAATCGAGTTCAGTCCGACATGTATAAATAACAATGTGATATTTTTTTTTTTACAAAAAAAAAACAGTTTACGAAACGTCAGCTCGGTATGTTTGTCTATTATTTAAAAAAACAATCAAAATCGTGACAGGTATGGGTACGATATATGCCTTCGGCTTCTGAACCCATCTTAGAGTACTTATAATATGTGTGTAGATAAAGTAACGTATGCAACTCCACATAATTAGGCCTTAAAACACTCGTGTGATCCTATTATGAAACTCAGCTTCGTCTCGTTTCATAAAAACACACTCGTGTTTTAAGGACCCTCATTATGTAGCAGTTGCATAACTACTATTATTAGACACAAATTCGACATATACACATACAATAGGTAATTAATAAAAACCGGCCCAGTGCGAGTGGAAAAGTAGAAAGATTTTAACGCTTTTACCCAGTGTTTTAAGAAGTCCAGTGTTAGCAGAGCCCTGCTCCTAACCAAAATGTACGCAGTGTGGGGCCAAGTTATATTAGTCTGCGAAATCTACAGACAGACAAAAAAAGATTTTGAGACTTTTCTGAGTGGGTGTGCTATAAGAGCTACCTTCATACCGAATTTCAAGTTTCTAGGACAACTGGAAGTACCCTTTAGGTTTTCAGATTTCGGCAATTTGTATGGAAATAGCCTTTCTGTGTCTTTTGATTGCGTTGACTTAGAAGGTTGGTTTTTTCACAGCTTCAAGGGACCGCAGGCTTGAGTATTTGATATTAATTTCAGCATGCTACCTAAACGCGTTCCAGAGAAAAAGAGTCTTGACAGACAGACAGACAGACGGACAACAAGGTGACCCTATAAGGGTTCCGTTTTTTCCTTTTGAGGTACGGAACCCTAAAAAGAAAACAATAATCAAACAGACACACTATTAACTACACTACACTGTACTAGGTAGGTACACTACACCTTACACTATTGTTCGTATCGTATCGTCCCGCTTACTAATATTAGCGTGAGCGGGACGGCACGACACGAAGTTCGAATTTTGCACTTCGTAATTTATGGCTTGAAGCACCTGAAGCGCGTGTGCGTGTGTAGCCGCGAGGTCGTTTACTGCACACATACGTCCGTGTCACTTCTCGTTACGTTAGTATACAGGTATATATAATTATTATTATATTCTTTGCCACGGCCAAGCCTCGTGAGGTGAACTCGAGCTAATTGTTCTGCTGCAAACATGTCACCTCGCCCTGATGTACACGTGTCTAATGCGCTTCAGATCACTGTAAAAGATGCCTCAGTTTGTTAGGGTTCCGTACCTCTAAAGGAAAAAACGGAACTCTTATAGGATCACTTTGCTCTCTGTCTGTCTGTCTGTCAAGACCCTTTTTCTCTGGAACGCGTGAAGGTAGCATGCTGAAATTGATATCAAATACTCAAGCCTGCGGTCCCTTGAAGCTGTGAAAAAACCAACGTTCTAAGTCAACGCAATCAAAAGATACAGTCATTAAAAGGCTATTTCCATACAAATTGCCGAAATCCGAAAACCCAAAGGGTACTTCCACATGTCCCGAGTATCATGATAATGTCATGTAATATTTTGTTGTATCTCACTGTTTGTAACTTGAATTTATATTTTCTGTGCAATAAAACGTTTACTTACTTTTTCGACTTACTTACTTTTAATGTGTGAAAATCGCAAAAGTTTAATTCAATACCTATAAGAAATCGATAATTGAAACAAAGAAAAAAATTTGTTATCGACATTTCGTCTATCATCACAGTCAACCTGCGTGATTTGATCAATATGCAAGTCGAAATGTTACTGTCATTAATTTTCGTCACTGAAATCATGACAAGAATGATTCATTAATATTCAGGTTTTACGTGTTGACGATGGCAAAATTGGAATAAGTAACTCCAATAACGAAGTTAATTGTTGAAAACAATGACATGTAAAAACAAGTAGATATTCAGACGTGGCTAATCGAATCAATTATCACTAAATACAATGATTAGAAGAAGGCTTTTGTTTTTATTTAGGCTAGTAATCTTTTTATCAAGCAGTCACTTTGTTTCACTTATATAAATATACTGTTAAATATAACTTTTAAATATAATTTTCACGTAACGATCAAAATAAATGCACAAAGATCTCACGGTTCTAAAATTGGTCTATAAATGTCTCTTGCTATGTCTCGCTGCGCTCGAAAAAATACTTCAAAACCCTCACGAAGCAGACCGTTCAACATACCACCACTTCCACTACTGTGTGTGGTTGTTGTGGTGCTTCGTTAATGGCCTCGTGGAGAGTGCCATTTAGTGGTGGTGGTGATAGTTGGGTCTGTGTGGCGTGTGGTAATTCGTGTAGCAGTGTGGCGGCGAAGGTGTTGCATGGAAACATACATTTGCCGCACAGATTAACTATTTTTCACTTGTGATCGCGGGTAAGCAAAGTACTGATTGTTTTTAGTTCATGACTTTACTACTAATATTTCTTGCGAATCACGTGCCAGTGCTAAGTAAGCATCATTATCATATTTTTTTTCTTATTATCGTATTATTTGTTTAACAGTCGCTGTTGTTTACAATATAACAACTTGCATATTTTTTGTAACATCCTTGTACTATCTATTTTTTGTGCGTAAATGACAAATTATAGGATTAATGACGGCTACCAAAGATCCGCTAGGACCGCTATTGAGTGAGGTATATCTATCAATTTCTACCAATCGTAGGCTAGTAGCTGTCCGTCCGTCCGTATGTCTGTCTGTCTGTCTATCTTGAAGCTGAAGCTGTGAAAAAATCAACCTTCTAAGTCGACGCAATCAAAAGATACAGTCATTAAAAAGGCTATTTCCATACAAATTGTCGAAATCCGAAAACCTAAAGGGTACTTCCAGTTGTCCTAGAAACTTCAAATTTGGTATAAAGGTAGCCCTTATAACACAACCACTCAGAAAATTCTCAAAATTTAAAATTTTTATGTCTGTCTGTAGATTTCGCGGACCAATATAAGGCCACCCCACACTGCGTACATTTTGCTTAGGAGCAGGGCTCTGCTAACACTGGACTATTAAAACACGGGAAAATCGTTAAAATCTTTCTATTGAACCCTCGTGCGCGAGTCCGACTCGCACTTGTCCGATTTTTTTAATTATTATCTTTGCGGTTTTCCCTTGAATATCAATTATACTTTTAATAAACTCACTGAAACATGAATACACAGAAAAAAAAACAGAAAAATGCCAACCCCGGGAAATATGCCAATCTTGGTGTAAGAGTATGGCGTGCGACCCGGACTGTCGAGGATCCGGGCTCGTTTCCCGGGGTTGGCATTTTTCTGTTTTTTTTTTCTGTGTATTCATGTTTCAATTCATGTGGTGGAGAATGACAGAATAGACCTCAGTCGACACTAACGATCCGACTTAGCGGATTTTTGACTCACGGTAGCCCTTTTTATCAACCTCGCCAGTTTTCTCTACAAAATACAAAAGATAAGTTAAGCTGACTTACATCAACCTGTGGGTTATTGCCGTTCGCTTTGACATTCGCCATCTTTTTCTGGCAAAGGGTGCATAAGATCGTGCGAGAAAGAGATGGCGAACGCCAAAGCTTTGCCGAGCGCGTTAATGGCTTGAGACTCTAGTGTAATCGACGGCCAAGAAATACGTCTCGATCGCGTTTGGGTTACGTGTGTCAAATAGTATGAGAATTGTTTGTTGTCGATACGTGCCACTAGTGTACACATATGTGCCCATAGTAATTCAGACGGAAACGCGAACGCGGTCGAGAAGTTTTTTTGGTCGTTAAATACTAGACACTCAGAGCCTTTAGTGTAATCGACTTACTGTGGGTAAATTGGCAGCGCCACTAGTGGCACGTATCGACAATAAGCAATTCTCATACTATTTGACAATTTAGCGCAAACGCATTCTAGACGCATTTTTGGCCATCGATTACACTAGAGGCTTGAAAAACCTGTAGCAATTTACTATGCATATACCGACCTACACTCTAGCTAGAACTTTCGTTTAAAACGCTACCTTACAAAATGGGGTATTATCATAATTATGAAAGTGCTCTGCATGCACATTCTAAAACATTTTTATTTTTTAAGTCCCATTTGACGTTTTCAGATAATAATAGAAAATCTAAAAAAAACCCAGAAAAAATATCACATACTTACAATAGATGTTTATGTAAAGATTACACGAAAAGTAAAACGCAGTTTCTAAATAGCTCAGTTTTTCAAAAACCGTCATTAATTACATTGGTTTCACTACAAGACAAGAGACGGCGCCGTCCATCCAACTATCCTACCCTACATTGAACGGACGAGCGGAGCGCGAGTCCGTCTTGCTCTTGGCCGTTTTTAATCTAGCCATGCGATGACATGACACTATTCGAAAAGCCAAAGTAACCGTGAGTACTATTTTTTTATCATCGCCTATTTTGTAAATTATCTGCAATTTCAATATGACGCGTTCAACCTTTATAAGCGCCGTATTTTTAAAGACTGTTTACAGTGTAAACCGATTGCTTGTAGCGACAACAAAGAAGGAACACTCCGCTAAAATGTATTTTATTACGATATCGGCCATTGTGGCCATAATTGGGGCTCTGTACTATTATTTCACAAGGACCTTTAATTACTGGAAGGATAGAAATGTTCCTCATCCAAAGCCCGTGCCGCTGTTTGGAAATATATATAAGTCTGTTATCCGGTCTACGTCAGTGGGGCAAATAATGATGAAAATCTACAATGACTACCCCGACGAGAAAGTAGTTGGAGTGTTCAGAATGACAACTCCAAACGTGTTGGTTCGAGATCTGGATATCGTAAAACATATTATGATAAAGGACTTCGACAACTTCGCGGACAGAGGAGTCGAGTTCAGCAAGGAAGGTTTGGGCAAAAACCTGTTTCATGCTGATGGAGACACGTGGCGTGTTTTGAGGAATCGTTTCGCACCAATGTTCACCAACCAGAAGCTGAAGAACATGATGTACTTGATCACCGATAGAGCCGACAAGTTCACTGACTACGTCCAGGAAATCACTGCAAAGAATCCGGAGCAGCACATTCACTCACTGGTGCAAAAGTACACCATGGCCACCATCTCTGCATGCGCCTTTGGCCTTGACGTAGACACTTTCCGCGGAGACATTGAAACGTTGAAAAGAATAGACAGAGATATATTTACAGTCACTTACGTAGTTGAGTTAGATATGATGTACCCCGGTCTACTGAAAAGTTTGAACATGTCAATATTCCCGGCGTTCGTAAAAACATTCTTTAGGGATCTCGTGAAACAAGTGATTAATGACAGAAATGGACAGCCCACGACTAGAAGGGATTTTATGGATTTGATGCTAGAAATGAGAAAAAAACAAGAACTTCAAGCTATCAAGCGGTTCGATACTGAAAAAGAAAGAGTTTTAGAAATAACTGACAGTGTAATAGAAGCTCAGGCTTTCCTTTTTTACGGGGCCGGCTACGAGACTAGCGCTTCCACCATGGGCTTCATGCTGTATCATCTTGCATTGGAAACTGAAATACAGGATAAACTCAGAGCTGAAATCGACGAATACCTTCGGAAGAACAATAACCAAATAGAGTTGGAAACATTGATGAAGGATTTGCCGTACCTTGGCCAAGTATTTGATGAAACCCTTAGAATGTATCCGATTGTGGACACACTACAAAGGGGTGCACTGGAGGAATATGTGCTGCCTGGAACAAACGTGAAAGTGGCTAAAAATCAGTTGGTGCTAATACCAGCACTTGGTATACACCACGACGAGAAGTATTACCCGAACCCGAGCAAGTTTGACCCTGAGCGGTTCACCCCTGACGAGGTGGCTGCCAGGCACCCCTGCGCTTACCTGCCCTTCGGAGTAGGACCTCGGCATTGTATCGGTAAGTACAGACTTTTCTATATCGTTTTAAATGTTAATAGCTACAAAACTCCTTGACAGTTTGAATCCCTTTCTAAGGCCGACATGCACCAATCTGGGGTAGACACAACTGGGGAAAACTTGACATGTTGCACTTTTCACGTAGCTTACCAGACCTGTCAGTAAACTTAATAAAAAAGGCAAATCATTTCTACCCGTACATTACGATAAAAATTACTTTTAATTCTTTAAAGTGTACTTTTTTTTATACGACAAGGAAGACAAACGAGCAAATGGGTCACCTGATGACAAGTGATCACCACTGAATATAGACACCAGCAACCTAGGGGGTTTGAAAATGCGTTACCAACCTAGAGAGCTAAGATGAAATGTCTCTTGTGCCCGATTACACCGGCCGTCTTACTCTCCACACCGGAACACAACACTAGATACTATTGACATTATAGAAAAAAAATTTACAAGGTTTTAGGGGAATGATCCATATGAATTCTGATATCAAAACAATACTTTTCCCAGGCATGCGGTTCGCTCAAGTGCAGTCCCGGATCTGCGTGATCAGGCTGCTGTCCAAGTTCACACTCGAGCCCAGCAAGAACACGGTCCGCTCCTTCGAATTCGACCCCTACCGCGGAGTTTTGAGCCCCAAAGGAGGCTTCCATGTCAACATTTTCCCACGCAAAGACGTTAATGTATGATTATGAAATTTGTTTAGCGTACAGTCAAAGTCAAAGACATGGGTACACGCAAAGTTGCAACAATATGTATATTTCAACCTCGCAGAAATAAGGTCTGTATACATATTTTAGGGACTCTGTGGTGAATACATATTGGTGACCTTGACTGTACACCTCATTAGGACAGTTCGATTAATCTAAGTTTACCACTGACAGACGGCTTGTTTTACATGTTACAGATTTTGTAATTAGTATTTTATTTGTACGCCATTAAATTAGAAAATGCAATGAAGGCAACCAGTGTCAGTGGTAAAGTCAGGGAAATCGTACTGGAACTGGAACACTAAATTCTTTGTATCTTTATCGTAAAGCAACGCCATTTATGGATAACGGAATTGTAACGTAATAAAAGCAATTTACATTGACATTAAATCTAAACTAAAACTTAAAACTAAATTAAATCTAAATAAGGCCCGCGTCGCATGGTGCCCAAAAGGCTGGCAGCGTTACCTCGCTGAATAGCAATGCTGATTCTGTAGACAGAAAACTGCCAGCCCTTTGGTCACAAGTTGCATCGACTAAGCGCTTTTTCAACTCTGAAATAAGCTTGTAAGCGCCGGGACCCCATGGACCCAAGGTTTCAAACCCGACAGCAACGAAATTGTAGTTCGGACCGAGAGATTGATTTAACATAATTGTTATATTTTTTATAAACTCACTGAAACATGAAAACACAGAAAAAAATCAGAAAAATGCCAACCCCTCCCGGGGTTACATAACAATGTACATAACAATGGAAAGCAGCCAGTTTATGCTGCCATGGGTGAGTAGAATTTGCAAGTATGACAGTATCTGTGTACGTAGGCTTACGGTAAATTTGAAACTGGTGCCTATTCTCAATAACAAACATCCAAAAATAAAGTTCAAACGAGAATTAGAGGAAAATCGTTCTTTGAATTTTTGGATTTAACTATTACAAGAGTAAAAAATAGGCACCAGTTTCAAATTTACCGTAAGCCTACGTACACAGATACTGTCATACCTGCTAATTCTACTCACCCATGGCAGCATAAACTGGCTGCTTTCCATTGTTATGTACATAGACTACTAACTGTACCTCTTTCGAAAGAGCATTATGATTCTGAGTTACATACTATATATCAGATAGCAACAACAAATGGTTATAGTACAGCAATGGTTAATAGTCTGATTCAAAAGAAGCAGGGACGGATAGTGAATAGCATGCTTTACTCTGCGTTGCCATCTCAGCTTACTAACAAATTTAGATCTAGTATTACCTATGTTGGCCGGTTGTCTGACAAGATTTATAATATTTTAAAATCAAATAACATCAATGTTGCCTTTAAGACTACTTGTGCGAGCATAGATAGAAAAAAACTAGTTCTTTTTAAATGGGTTTAATTACCATATTTTAGTTACAATTAATTATATTAATCAGAACACGAGAGAGGCAGTTGTTAGCGTCGTAGCGTAGGTTGAGAGAGAATGTGTGTGTCGGCGCCGCTCAGCACCACGTGACCCGTGCTGTCACGCGCATGCGCGGCGCGTTGCCGCTGTGATTGGTCCGCGTCTTCGGGTGCGCCATTGGCTGGTGGCAACGGCGCGAACATACTCCGGGACGCTGAAAGCCTAGCTTTCAGGATCTTCCTTTACAGGCAGCAGACAGATGCGGTTGAGAGCCCGCCTCGCGAGCCCTCTGGACGTGGCTATATCGGCCACGCGTGGAACGCCATCCTTTCCGGGGTGAAGCTTGGTAACCCGGCCCATCCGCCAATGCAGCGGCCGCAGGCCCTCGTCTTTGATGAGCACGAGCTCGCCTGGCTGCAGGTCACGCTGCCGCGTGCGCCACTTGACGCGATGCTGTAGCTCGGCCACGTACTCGGACGTCCATCGCGCCCAGAAGTGCTGGCGCAGCTGCTCCAGCCTCTGGTAGCGGCTGAGGCGGTCTGCGTTGTGCTCGAGCAGCGCCGGAGCCGGCGGCGACATCAGCGCCCTGCCGACCAGAAAGTGCCCTGGCGTGAGCGCGGAAAAATCGTTGGGGGAAGGGGACAGGGGGCATAGAGGTCGGCTATTTAGGATGGCCTCTATTTGACTAAATAATGAGGACAGCTCCTCAAATGTAAGGTGTGTGCTGCCTAGGATCCGTTTTAGATGAAATTTGGCTGCTTTTATCCCAGCCGACTCTACGTAACCATTGAAATTTGCTGCGTAGGCAGGGGAGAAACGGAAGCGAATGTTTTGATCAGCTGCAAAGTCCATGACATTATTAGCGTTAAGTTTCACAAATTCATTTATCTCCCTTGCAGCCGCCACAAAGTTTCTCCCGTTATCACAAAAAATCTCTGCAGGCTTGCCGCGGCGAGCAATAAACCTGCGGAGAGCTAATACAAATGCATCTTTCGATAATTCGCTTACGGCCTCTAAGTGAACACATTTATATCTTAAACATATAAATACGCATAAGTAGCATTTGGTGATTTTACATCCGCGGCCACGGCGGTCCGTTATTAAATATGGTCCACCAAAATCTACGGCAGCGGCCGCGAATGGAAAATCTGGGTGCAGGCGCTGCGCTGGCAAATTTCCCATTATATTTTGTAAAGTGCGCCCCGCCGCGCGCCTGCACGTGACGCAATTGCGGGCCGTGCTGCGCGCGAGACCCCGGCCGCCGACCGGCCACACGGTGTCCCTCACTGAGGATAGAATGAGCTGCGGTCCTGCATGCAAGAGACGTGTGTGTTCCTGTTGAAATATGAGTTTAGTGAGAGTGTTTAGAATTTAATAGCATGGGATGCTTCTTATCATAGCTATAATCAGAAGCGTCCAACCTCCCCCCGACTCTCAAAATGCCTTGAGGGTCAATGAATGGCGTCAGGGACGAGATATATGATTTTGAATTTAATTGTTTATTTTTACGCAATATTTCAATTTCGTCGGGATAAATTTGCTGCTGCGCAAGCATTACTAATGAGTGAAATGAATCATTAAGCTCTTGTGACGTCAGTATGCCTACTAGCTTAGGCTGGTTAGGTTTACAGTTATTTATAAAGCGGCGTACATAAGCAAATGCACGCTGCAGTGTTTTGAATCGAGAGTATCTATGAAAGTCCACGATAGATGGCGCTGACTTCAAGCTCGAGACCGAGGTGGTGATTTTGACCTCTGGCAAACAATCAGGTGCCGTATTACACAAATTGGGCCACTCTGCCTCGGGCTCGAGAAGGAAGTCCGGACCGTGCCACCATAGCGCGGCCTCAGCGACATGCTGCGGATCCACGCCGCGTGACGCCAGGTCCGCGGGGTTCTGGGCAGTAGGCACGTGCCTCCAAGTCGCGGACGGCGTGAGTTCTGCTATCGCGATGACTCTGTTTGCTACAAAAACCTTTAATTTTGAAACGTCACTTTTTAGCCACGCTAGAACTACGGCGGAGTCCGTCCAGAATATAACGCGTGATATGGGTTTCCTCAGCGCCTTTGAAACAGAGGCGTATAATTTGGCGGCTAAAAGGGCTCCGGCGAGCTCCAGACGTGGTATAGTGCTAGGCTTCATGGGCGCTACTCTATCCTTGGCACATAGTAAATTAACGCATTGCTCGCCTAAACTCGACGTGGACTTTACATAGATGCAGGCAGCAAATGCCTCCTGTGAGGCGTCACAAAAGCAATGAAGTTCTATCACAGAGGGCGAGTCACAAAGTGCAAATCTAGGTATATTTAATGCTTTAATGAAGTGCAAGTTTCTAATGAAGCGTGACCAGACGCGTTGAATTTCAGCAGGAGCAGGATCGTCCCACCCAACCCTCGCTGCCCACAGCCTTTGCATGAGTATTTTAGGTTTCACTGTGCACAGACTCAACAGTCCCAATGGGTCAAATATCTTAAAAGTTGTTGACAAAATTGATCGTTTGGTTACTGTTCTATCATTATCATTAATGTTAATAGAAAAGTTTAACAGGTCTTGACTAGGATTCCATCCTAGGCCAAGCGTCTGACAGGCTTGACTCAAAGTTAAATTATCCTGCGCCTCAATAGCATTTGAAGTTAACAGTTCGATTGCGTTTGAGCGATATTTGCGTAGGTTAAAGCAACCAGCCGCTAGAGCCTGCGACACGGTCCTTTGTATGTGTAACAGGTCAGATTCCGAATCTGCCCCTGTCAATAAATCGTCACAGTAAAAATCATTTTTTATAATTGTTTTGACAATGGGGTCAATGCACTCATCCCCTAACTGCCACAAGCACCTAGCAGCTAAGAAGCTAGCTGAGGCGAAGCCGTAGGTAACGGTATTTAAAGTAAGCGACCTAATGGGCAAATGCTCGTCTTCGCGCCATAAAATGACTTGCAAATTCCTGTCCAGCTCATTCATTGAAATTTGCCTGTACTGTTTTTCAATATCCCCTGACAGCACGTACTTGTAATGGCGAAATCTAAGAAGAATATTGAACAAGGAGTCTTGTATGTTAGGTCCTACCATCTGGATATCATTGACCGAGTAGCCAGAGGAGGTGGGGCAAGAGGCATCAAAAACCGTTCTAAGACGCGTGGATTCACTGCTCTCCTTCATCACTGCGTGATGAGGGAGATGGTTGGCTCGGTAAGAGAATTGTGACTCAGTTAAATGATTTAAATATCTATATTCGTTTATAAAGTCAGTATACATTGATTTAAGCTCAGGTTGCTTACTAAAACGCCTTTCTAAATTAAACAACCGTTTTTTAGCCATATTAAATGAATTTCCGAGACAATCTGGCGTCTCTGTGAGAGGCAACCGCACTACAAAGCGGCCATCTGGCTGACGATAGGTATTTTCCACAAAATGTGTTTCTATGGGGTGCGAAGCGATCGCGTCCCCAGCGGAGCCCGCGTCGAGCGGTAACTCCTCTGTCTCCCAAAATTTGGTCATTTGAGCAGACAGATCAGATAATGAGAGGTTGCTACGTGTAGTGACAGAGCTAAGAGTGACACTAGCACTGGTTACTGGACCTGTTATTAACCATCCCAATTTTGACTCAATTAGTTTAGCTTGTTTATTATTTAAAGTCCTTTGCTCGCCGCCCACAATATGCCAAAAAATGTCAGCACCTAAAAGTACATCAATGTGGGACGGGACATTAAAAGTCGGATCAGCCAGTTGTATGTTAGTCGGTATGTTCAGTTGAGTCAAGTTAAAGTATTTTTTAGGTAAGTTATCAGTTATTTGGTTTAGAACCAGGAAGTCAACGTTGGCGTTAAAATCGTTGATTTATGAATGTATCTGTGCCGCACAACGACCTGGGATGCATTTAAGGGGAGTATTACCTATACCTAAAATGGTTGTGGCAATTAGAGGCTGAGAGGGAAGTTGCAGACGTTGCTTTAAACTATCACTCATGTATGATGATTGACTCCCACAATCGAGTAACGCCTTGACAGTTTCTATCTTATTGTTGCAAGGGTTAATTATATCAATTAAGGCTGTGGACAGTAAAACCTCACTGCTGGTCAGCGAGGAGTTGGCAGTGGAGGTGGACGCACCTTCGGCACTGTTATTAGGGATCGCATTAGAAGTGGAGGACGCAGGGTTCGCCGAACCGCCACTGACGGGGTGAGCGACCTGATCCATGCTAGCACAACTAGTCGTAGGGTTAGAGGTGTTTGTGGGTTGTGTTGTGTGTAGATATGTGTTGTGACGTCTCTTACATACACGACAGCCGCTCAGTTTGCACCGACGCGACTCATGATCCGCTCGCAAGCAGACGTGGCACAACTGGAGGCCGGTGACTCGCGCCCATCTCTCGTCGACGGTCATCTGCCTGAAGGCAGGACAGTCGTACACGCGGTGGTCGCCGCGGCATAAGACGCACGGCCGACCCTTGCTGTCACCTTGTTTCGCTGAAATTACAAATGTTTTCACACTTTTATCCTGCTTAAAAGGAGTTCTATTGTTTGGGATCTCTGGTTTGCTATTGGTTTGCTTCTCCACTTTAGATCGATACAGGGTTTCTAATATGTCTGCGCGGTTCTTCAAGAAAACCTTAAAATCATTAAGAGTGGGAAAGTCTGTTTCTTTGAGAGTGCTTCTATATTCTTCCCACTTTATTGAGGAGCTAGAATCTAACTTTGCAGACAGCAAATGAATGAGGATCGTGTCCCAGTGCTCTGTGGGCTGACCTAGTGTCTTAAGCGCCCTAAGGTTTTTAGTCACATGATCACTTAGAAAACGTAAAGCCTTATCAGAATCGCGCCGAATAGGTTCTATGTTAAGAAGTGAGTTTAAGTGGTTCGTAATAAATTGACGCTTGTTGCTATACCTTTCACACAAAAGGCTCCAGGCCTCAGCATAATTAACTGCAGAGACCTCCAGATTCGAAATGACACGCGAGGCTTCGCCTTCCAAATATGAATTTAAATAGTGAAATTTGTGAATAGCTTGAATTCTATCATTATTGTGTATTAATGACTCATAAATGTCTTTGAACTCCATCCATTTAAAGTATGAACCGTCAAACTTGGTTATTTTTATTTGAGGTAGCTGGAAACCCATTGTTCCTGACTGGTTGTAATTTGAGGCACATGTTTGCAATGATAGATTGTTAGATTTTGACTTGGAATTTTGAGCCTCATCAAGTATACACTGCGCAGTTGCAATTGACAGATGAATATTATCCTCAATCAATTCACGTTCCGTGAGTTCCCTATCAAGCTCAGCACTGTTTATAACTTCAATAGAAGTTTGCAGATCATTAAAACGCGCGGACAAGTCAATGATTTTGTTTAGTTTTAAAGTTAGCTCATTTGACTTCAATTCACTAAGAGGTTTTTTATCACTGAGTGTTGACAAGTAGTTACTGAATTTAGTGACTTGACCCTTCATAGAACTGCGTTTGCATTCTAGCTCCCGAAGCTGAGCCTCCGCCTTTGCATCCAACATGTTGAATAATGTTATTGTTTGGAGTACAAAGCAACTAAATGAAGGTTTATTACAATAGCACTAAGTTTCTCAAATAGCGTTACACGTTTCTTAAAAGCGAACCACGCAAATCAGTTGGGGTTATTAATGACAACAATGTTACTAAACAATCTGAAATGAATACGTCAAACGTCCCTTCAACTCAAAATGGCTGCCACGGCGCAGCGACCTGAGCGAGCGCGAAGTATGCCGAGCGCACACGCGCTTAAGCGAGAAGCGGCGCGAATATGCACGAACCGATCCGAGCGCGCGCGATGTTGCTCGAGTGAAGCCGATCACGCCGTGCACAGGAATGCAAAGTACGCGTGGCCGCGTGGAGAGGCCAAAAAAGGGATTGCAAATGGCGGCGACAATGAGAATGATAAATGAATTTCTGCAATAATGCGGAGCTATGTGCGAAGGGATAAAATGCTTTGCAAATGAATCAATAAACACACCAATGAAAATCAAATGCGTAAATAGCCCGGTTATTTGGGGATAAGCAATTAATGCTAGTTCAATGGCTGCGCAAGCAGGCTGCTAGCAACCGAAAGAAATGCACTCGGTTTAAATTAAAAGGATAAGTGCCCAAAGCATTTAGAAAGAAAGGTTCCTCACGGAGATATGGCAATGTAAGCGGGTGCAAATATTTGTTTAAGTTAGGTTAAGTAGGTACCAAAGACCCGAGGTATTAAGTAAGTATTTACTAATTGCAGCATTTAACACACATGAAAGACAAACAATGTTAGGTAAACTATTAAAGTGCAGGAAGTTTATAATACGGGCCTGTTAGCCGATGAAGTTAGGTATTGATTTACGAAGGATTTACTTGCAAATCGATGACGTTGAATTAAATAAATTGTAAGAGGAATAACGTCTGGAAGCTGTCCAAAATTATTCACAAATAAAGGCTAACAAGGAAAAGATTAGATTAATAGGTAAGGAGTGATTGGGCTCACGGCACGTTCCTGGTCGGACTTGCTGAGGCGCGAGTCGCCGACGAAGCGCGCAGCAAAGGCCGCTTCTGGCCGGTGTCTTCGACGCCGCCTTTCCTTTTCCGTCTTGTTCGCCCGGCTCCACAGCGCGCCTACGGCCTGCTGGACCGCGGAGCCCTCGCTTCTTCTTTGTGCGCCAAGGCACGAACGCCAACGCCCCAAGATGGCGGTCGGCGGATTTCACACGGCGAGTCTGGAACGTGAGGTGAAACGCTCTCGTGTCCTGTCACGGTCGCCACTTCTATGTGCGAGCATAGATAGAAAAAAACTAGTTCTTTTTAAATGGGTTTAATTACCATATTTTAGTTACAATTAATTATATTAATCAGAACACGAGAGAGGCAGTTGTTAGCGTCGTAGCGTAGGTTGAGAGAGAATGTGTGTGTCGGCGCCGCTCAGCACCACGTGACCCGTGCTGTCACGCGCATGCGCGGCGCGTTGCCGCTGTGATTGGTCCGCGTCTTCGGGTGCGCCATTGGCTGGTGGCAACGGCGCGAACACTACTAATTGTTTACGTTCTAGACTTTGTAATAACAAAGAAAAGGTGGATAAAGGGAACAGGTCGGGCGTATATAAACTCACTTGTGGCGACTGTAGTCAAGTATACATTGGACAAACCGGTCGAAGCTTTGATACTAGATTTAAAGAGCATGTGTCGTCATATAGGCATGATCATCCAGAGAAATCAAACTTTGCCAAGCATTTATTAGAAACGAATCATTCGTTGTTAGACTCAGATACGTACGAAATTTTACATTATTGTGATAAATGTCTTCTTTCTTTTTCTTTCTATAAGGGTTTGCGGCTATCGGTTTTAGAACAATTGTAAATAATTAGGTACAACAACATGGGGTCTATTATTAATGAACAAGTTAATTTGGTTTCTTCGCCTTTGTTACGACTTGGTTCTAATTTTAATAATGTGTCATAGTGTGGAGAACCAAATAAAAGGGTTCTTTTATCACATGAGAAAATTTATTTTGCCTTTACTAATATACACGTCTGCACTGCTTCATGATATAACACCGTAAGGGCCTGTCAAAGCGCTGTCAAGTGTCACAAAAGTTTTCTTATGTACCTGTATTGTACATAAACTGCGGGCCAGGCCAAAGATATAAACCATTATTTTTAACAGCACTTTTAAACCTTAAACTAACATGCATTAAGTATGTATACTCAGATCAAGTCGAAACGGCAACTATAATAATTCTGAAATGCTGTGTTGCTTTTATTTGTCTTTATCAGCTGAGTATACCTAAATAAGGCTTACATAATACGTATGATTAAAATGTGTTATTTGTTAAAAATGAAACAGTAGGTAAGCCTTTAACACAAACCATCAAGCTTACGTACAACTAACTAAAAGCTCTTAACGCTTACAGTTAAACAAAGTAAAAGAATCAGTAAGTTTTACACTTACAGTTAATCAAAGTAAAGAAACAGTAAGTTTTACACTTACATTTAATCAAAGCAAAGAAACAGTAAGTTTTACACTTACATTTAAACAAAGTAAAGAAACAGTAAGTTTTACACTTACATTTAATAAAAGCAAAGAAACAGTAAGTTTTACACTTACATTTAAACAAAGTAAAGAAACAGTAAGTTTTACACTTACATTTAAACAAAGTAAAGAAACAGTAAGTTTTACACTTACATTTAATCAAAGCAAAGAAACAGTAAGTTTTACACTTACATTTAAACAAAGCAAAGAAACAGTAAGTTTAACACTTACAGTTAATCAATACTGAACAAAGTAACTTGTGTTTGTTTACAAAACAAACGCTTTCCCGCCAGGATGAAACAATAAGTTAAGGGAAACAAAGAGGTTGTACATAATTATCTTAGTCATCAATGGGTAAAGGGCAAACTTTCATTACGCTTGTGCGGATTATATGACCATTTGCGGTTTTAACATCAAGTGCTCTTACTTTATTGTCGCTTCCAGGGTACACGTTTATAATTCTGGCCATTGGCCATTTTAAAGGGGTTATATTTTCAGACTTAAGCAAAACTAGCTCCCCCACAGTCAGATTTGGTTTCTCGTTTTTCCATTTGGGGCGATTCTGAAGCATGGTTAAATATTGCTTGGACCATTGTTTAAAGAAACTTTGCTGCATGTGCATACACTGTTTCCAAAAGGATAAGCGATTAACTGGTTTATCTGTTACATCTGGTTCTGGGTAACAAGTTAAGGGGGCTCCAGTTAGAAAATGACCTGGAGTTAAGTACGACATGTCGTTGGGATCAGATGACATTTTAGTAAGTGGGCGTGAATTTAATATACCCTCAATTTGAATTAACACTGTGTTAAATTCTTCATACGTCAAAACACTGTTGCCTACTACCCTCTTAAGGTGATATTTAATAGCCTTAACACCAGCTTCCCACAGGCCTGCGAAGACTGGCCTATACGCGGGTACATATTTAAACTCAATTCCTTGGTCCACTGTGTAGTTGTGAACAAAAGTTTTATGAGTATCAGAGTTTTGTAACTTATACAATTCTTGCAACTGCGTGTTGGCGCATTTAAATGTACTGGCGTTGTCACAAAATATTTGAGTAGCCTTGTTTCGACGCGCTATAAAACGTTTCAAGCAATTTAAAAAGTTATCGGTTGTCATATCTGATGCTAGCTCGATATGAACTGCTTTGGTGACAAAACAAATGAATATAAGGACGTAGCCTTTATGAAGTACTGGCTTTCTGACGCGAGCAAATTTTAAAGTAAATGGACCTGCATAGTCGATCCCAACTCGCTCAAACGGTCTTGCGACACGCACTCTTTCTTTGGGTAAGGATCCCATCAGCTGTGTAACATTTTTAGCTTTAAGTTTGAAACAGGTAATACATTTATGAATGACACTTTTTATTTCTCTAAGAGCATCCACCAGCCAGTATTTTTCATTTAAATGACACAAAATTCCTTTTTGACTAGCATGCATTAATTGCTTATGAGCCTTAAGTATTACAAGTTTAGTAATATTCGAACCTTTTACTAATATAATGGGGTGCTTTTTAGAATGAGGTAGCATGGAATTTTGCAAGCGACCTCCTACTCTTAACAATTGTTTTTTATCCAAATAACAATTTAATGAACTTAAGCTTCCTTTTAGTGGCCTTGAGGCCCGAAGAGAACAAATTTCTGATGCATAGTTATGATGCTGATCAATTTTTATGATCATGTTTAAGCCGTGCTCAATTTCAGTAGGCGAAAGGTTACCACAAATTCGCTTGTCACGTTTGAGTTGACAATTCTTTAAAAATCTTAGGATGTAAGCCATTATTCGTTTCATTGTGTCTATATTAGAATACTTTGTCAGAAAATTTAATTTGTTTATCACATTAACTGCATTGCATGTTTTATTTGCGTTACCTTTCAATTCTGGCAAATTTATTTGTGCAGCCACATTTGTTTTTATGTGTTTGAAATCTTCGTGTTGTAGCATACTTGGACCATTCCACCATAAGGAATGACCTTGCAATAAATGTGGT
This sequence comes from Clepsis dumicolana, assembly GCA_963691665.1. Classification (NCBI taxonomy): domain Eukaryota; kingdom Metazoa; phylum Arthropoda; class Insecta; order Lepidoptera; family Tortricidae; genus Clepsis; species Clepsis dumicolana. The sequence continues at coordinate 14,406,173 of OY829515.1, read as the reverse complement.
TGTACTCCTCTCGATATACAATCTGCGGGATTTTGATCTGTTGGTACATAAAACCAGTGAAAGTTGCAAGTTAGTTCATTTATTTTTATAACTCTATTGGCAACGTATGCTTGCAATCTCATCGGCTCGATGTTCAACCATCCCAATACAATCATTGAGTCAAGATACAAATATACTTTGAGTTCATAATTATCTTTAAGAAGATTATATACTTTGTTGACGAGCATTGCTAGTAACAGAGCACTATTTAATTAAAGACGAGGGGTACTTAGATCTTTGTTGATTGGACATATCCTTGATTTTGAACATAACAGATTTACAGCGACACTTCCGTCGCATTTGACGACTCTTAAATATAGCGAACAACCATAGGCCCTATTTGAGGCATCGGCATATCCAACCAACTCGATCGTTTGTGCATTCCTCACGTCTATATGTCTTTTAATTTTTATATGCGACATTTCTATTAAATTCTTTGCGAATACTTTCCATTCTTCATTTAAATCACTGGGGAGCTCATCATCCCATGACAAATGCAATTTACATATTTTTTGCAAGATTATTTTTGAAAATACAAAGAGCGGTCCGACCAGTCCTAAGGGGTCATAAAATTTACTTATAAACGATAACACCTGCCTCCTGGTGTATTTGTCTTGAATTTCAGTTTCGGGGCAACTTATAAACAGTTTATCGGAACTAACGTTGTAATGCAAACCCAGAGTTTTAACGCACAATTCATCTTTGTTTAAATCCACGTCATCGCTAAAACTTAATTTATCATGAGGAATGCCAGTCAATAAACGTTTATCGTTTGCGCACCATTTGTGCAATTCAAAGCCGCCTAACTTAAGTAACTGAATTAATTGTTCTTTTATCTTTAATAAGACTTGAATATCGTCATGTCCAGTGTGTATATCATCAATGTATGTTTGCTGGCGCAAAACATCCGCAGCCAACGGGCATTCATCTTTGAACCTAAGTGCTAGCTCAAGCAAACATCCGCAGCCAACGGGCATTCATCTTTGAACCTAAGTGCTAGCTCAAGCAAACATCCGCAGCCAACGGGCATTCATCTTTGAACCTAAGTGCTAGCTCAAGCAAACATCCGCAGCCAACGGGCATTCATCTTTGAACCTAAGTGCTAGCTCAAGCAAACATCCGCAGCCAACGGGCATTCATCTTTGAACCTAAGTGCTAGCTCAAGCAAACATCCGCAGCCAACGGGCATTCATCTTTGAACCTAAGTGCTAGCTCAAGCAAACATCCGCAGCCAACGGGCATTCATCTTTGAACCTAAGTGCTAGCTCAAGCAAACATCCGCAGCCAACGGGCATTCATCTTTGAACCTAAGTGCTAGCTCAAGCAAACATCCGCAGCCAACGGGCATTCATCTTTGAACCTAAGTGCTAGCTCAAGCAAACATCCGCAGCCAACGGGCATTCATCTTTGAACCTAAGTGCTAGCTCAAGCAAACATCCGCAGCCAACGGGCATTCATCTTTGAACCTAAGTGCTAGCTCAAGCAAACATCCGCAGCCAACGGGCATTCATCTTTGAACCTAAGTGCTAGCTCAAGCAAACATCCGCAGCCAACGGGCATTCATCTTTGAACCTAAGTGCTAGCTCAAGCAAACATCCGCAGCCAACGGGCATTCATCTTTGAACCTAAGTGCTAGCTCAAGCAAACATCCGCAGCCAACGGGCATTCATCTTTGAACCTAAGTGCTAGCTCAAGCAAACATCCGCAGCCAACGGGCATTCATCTTTGAACCTAAGTGCTAGCTCAAGCAAACATCCGCAGCCAACGGGCATTCATCTTTGAACCTAAGTGCTAGCTCAAGCAAACATCCGCAGCCAACGGGCATTCATCTTTGAACCTAAGTGCTAGCTCAAGCAAACATCCGCAGCCAACGGGCATTCATCTTTGAACCTAAGTGCTAGCTCAAGCAAACATCCGCAGCCAACGGGCATTCATCTTTGAACCTAAGTGCTAGCTCAAGCAAACATCTTGTGGCCAAAAATGATGAACTTTTAAGTCTATAAGTAACAGTTTTTAGCTGTAGGCACGATATGGGGGAGGTAATATTATCCCTCCATAGAATATTTTGCAATGCCCTATTATTAGGATCAATTAAAACCATTCGAAACATTTGTTTTATATCCGCAATAAGAGTAAATGCAGGAAACCTAAATTTAACGAGTACGTCAAATAACTCGCTTTGCACAATGGGACCGTTTAATAATACATCATTTAATGAAATTTTCTTTTTTGTTAACATTCCACCATCAAAGACTGGCCTCATCTTTGTGGTCTTGCTTTTCTCGTTAAAAACGGGATGATGTGGCAAAAAATATACCGCATCATTGTCCAGATCATAATTTGAAATATCATATACTTCAGCATGTCCTAGTTCTATGTATTCTTTAATAAATGCTTTATATTTTTCATAAAGTAAACTGTCCTTTAAAAATCTTTTTTCTATGATCTCAGTAGGAGTATCTTTTTTTTGTATTTTTTTCTCCCAATTTTTTTTTATTTTTACGGTTTTCCCGTGAATATCAATTATATTTTTTATAAACTCACTGAAACATGAATACACAGAAAAAAACCAGAAAAATGCCAACCCCGGGAATCGAACCCGGATCCTCGACACTCCGGGTCGTGTGCTTTTCCCCTACACCACGATTGGACATAGAGGAAAGGCCGAATTTTTTCCATGTATTCAAATCTTAGCTTGTTTTTATCACTTTTTGCAGTGACTAGCGCCATCTATGCGATTACTTCGTAAACCGAAAACAACGCACCCTTTCGAAACTTATCAGTTTACCCAGGCTCAACAACGAGATGGCGCACTAAAGCAATCAATTCATGATCTCAGTAGGAGTATCTTTTTTTTGTATTTTTTTCCCCCAATTTTTTTTATTTTTACGGTTTTCCCGTGAATATCAATTATATTTTTTATAAACTCACTGAAACATGAATACACAGAAAAAAACCAGAAAAATGCCAACCCCGGGAATCGAACCCGGATCCTCGACACTCCGGGTCGTGTGCTTTTCCCCTACACCACGATTGGACATAGAGGAAAGGCCGAATTTTTTCCATGTATTCAAATCTTAGCTTGTTTTTATCACTTTTTGCAGTGACTAGCGCCATCTATGCGATTACTTCGTAAACCGAAAACAACGCACCCTTTCGAAACTTATCAGTTTACCCAGGCTCAACAACGAGATGGCGCACTAAAGCAATCAATTCATGATCTCAGTAGGAGTATCTTTTTTTTGTATTTTTTTCCCCCAATTTTTTTTATTTTTACGGTTTTCCCGTGAATATCAATTATATTTTTTATAAACTCACTGAAACATGAATACACAGAAAAAAACCAGAAAAATGCCAACCCCGGGAATCGAACCCGGATCCTCGACACTCCGGGTCGTGTGCTTTTCCCCTACACCACGATTGGACATAGAGGAAAGGCCGAATTTTTTCCATGTATTCAAATCTTAGCTTGTTTTTATCACTTTTTGCAGTGACTAGCGCCATCTATGCGATTACTTCGTAAACCGAAAACAACGCACCCTTTCGAAACTTATCAGTTTACCCAGGCTCAACAACGAGATGGCGCACTAAAGCAATCAATTCATGATCTCAGTAGGAGTATCTTTTTTTTGTATTTTTTTCTCCCAATTTTTTTTATTTTTACGGTTTTCCCGTGAATATCAATTATATTTTTTATAAACTCACTGAAACATGAATACACAGAAAAAAACCAGAAAAATGCCAACCCCGGGAATCGAACCCGGATCCTCGACACTCCGGGACACTCGGGGGGGACACTCTTTCTAGGTTTAAAAAACGTTGAACACAGAAGAAAATGAATCACCCAGATTTAGTTCAGTCATTGGCAGTTTTAATGGCAATGCTACTTGAAATTTACCATCCTGCAATTTAATTGACTCTTTAAAGCTAACTTCAGCAAGCTCTTGCTCTGTGCTAGTTTCAGGAAAAACTTGGGGAACTTTTTCCGCCTCCCAAAATTGTCTTAAATTTATCTCAAGCTGCCCTGAGTCCGAATCAGAAATTGAACAAGATTGACTGACCTTATTTGCTACAAACAGACATCTTTTATTTATAGTATGAGTATACTGCGTAGGCACAGCTCCTGCGACCACGTGACCAAACCAGGTGCTGATTAGGAATGGGCCGTTGACATTAAGCGGCCGGACATGATGTAGTTGTGCCTGGAAAAATATGTCACAACCCAATAAAATGGTAATCGGGGCTGATTCGTCAAACTTTTCGTCGGCAAGTAAAATATTTTTCGGAATGTTCAAATTATTCTTAGAAATGCAGAACTAAGGCATATCATCAGTTATTTTATTAACTACGCAACAATTTACATTTATGTTATAGTTATTTATGCAAGAGCCAATAGTAATTGCTGCCATTTTTGCGCTTTGGCTTTTGCCATCGCAAATACCTACAATTGTGTTGTTCTCATTATATTTGACACATTCAATTTTGTCAGCAAGGCTCGATAAAATAAATGAGACCTGGCTACCCGAATCCAATAACGCACGGGTTTTTATATAAGTCCCATCCTTGGCCTTAAGTTGGACTTGTACTGTAGGTAAAATAACCTCGTTTTTACTATTACAAAATAAACCTACTCTACTGCCTGAGGGCATGCTATTTACTTTATTTTCAGATTGATTTGAGTCACCTATGTCCTCATGTAAAAGTGTGTTATGAGGTGCCTTACAAACTGCACATTTAAAATTAAACCTACATTTTTCTCGGTGCTCATTTAAACATGTAGTACAATAACTTTTGTTTTTGTTTATAAACTGGTTTCGTTCACTTGCATTAGCTAATTTAAATTTCGGGCAAGAATATAATCTATGCACATATGAAGAACAGTACTTACATTTAATCTTCTTCATTTTTTCATCCTTAGCTGTAGCTAAGTTTGAAGCAAGTGAGGTTTTCCGAGTCCTCTCATATTGTTGTGGGCTGCTAGAAGCCTGAGTCAAAGTCTCTAAGGCCGCTGCCTTTTTCTCTATAAATTTATAAAACAAATCTAATGTAGGCATGTCTGTAGAATCTTGTTCTAAATAAAAAGATCGAATAGTATACTGATCTAACTTTTTTTGCAATATACAAATGAGCAAGCTGTCCCAGTGACTTGTTGGCTGCTCTAAATTTTTTAGTGCCCCAAGATGCTGCTTGACTACACTTAGAAGGTTGTGCAAAGATGCACTAGTACACCTAGTTATTTGTGGTATGTCTAAAATGCCATTTATGTGGTGCGTTATCAATCTGGCCTTGTTGTCATATCTCTGCTTAAGCAGGTCAAGTGCATTTATATAATTACCACCATCCAAAGGCAAGTGCTTTATTACATCTAGGGCTTCACCCTCTAAAAAGGTATTTAAGTAATATAACTTGTCACAAGGTGAAAGTTTCGTATTTTTGTCAACTACAGAAGTAAACAAATTTAAGAAATGATGATACTCACTTAAATTTCCATTGAAGGGTTTAATTACAATCTGAGGCAGTTTCTGAAACTGCGCCTCCTTTGCCGGCTGTTTTGCCGGCGAGCTGCTAACGCTCTCGTTGCCACCAGACAATATTTTAATAATAGTGTTGATTTTGGCCAGAAGTTTACAATATTTTTCTTCCATTTTATCGAAATCATCGCGGTCCGCGGTAGGGTCTAAGATATTTATTTCGATTGTGAGCTCCGAGTACTGTGTAAAAGCAGACACAAGTCTGTGTTTTTTTATCTCTAAGAGTTCTATATCATTTGAGTCACCAAGGTTTCACCGAGGTTTCCAAAAAGTTTTCAGTTTTAGTAATTATGCCTTTACACTGACCCCGGCTGGCAACGAGACGCTTCAACTCTTCCGTTACCGTCATGGTAGGTAAACGGTATTAATACGTACACTTGTACACATTAAAGGTTCAATGCCTAACAAACGACACTTAATTATACTGCAAACGATTGCAACTTATTTAAATGATAAGTAAATGCGATCACCTAATACAAATCACAAACAATTTTGTAAGCAATATGGCGCCGTAATAAAATTTAAACAATAGAATGTCTACAGGCTTCTTTCACCGGCCTCCTGTCAACAATGTAATGCGCACACGATGCGAAGATCACACAAACCGATCGATACAGTAACCTCACTCCGCGTATTTAATTTGGTCGGCTTATATGCCGGCCGGCTCGCGACGAACACTGTTGATCTAGCGAACTCTGTGCGACACGCTGTACACTGTGTCGTTATGTCGGCTCCCGTAGACTATGCAACCGCGACACGGTGCCTCCCCGCGCGCCAATTGGAAAGCGCCGGGTCGATGTAATATTACTACTCTCAAATCTGGAGTCTGAAAAAAAGCGCGGGAAACGTTGGTCGTGGCGGGAGTGTTTCTTTTTGCGATTTTTGAAAAAATATTTAACTTGTATAAAAGACCAGTTTTGTAGATATTTTTATGTATTAGTATAATATAGTTAGTTTGTGTAAATAGTTTGCTGTATTTGGTAAGTTGTAAATATTTTTATTTTCTCCAGGCCTGGCTTCAGGCCGCAATATGGGCGAGCCCCCGGATATCGGGGGCTCTCCCCCTGCAATTGCGTATAATGTAACAATTGAAAATAGTTTCTCAAATTTAGAAGAGTCCAGCATGGACACGGATGTTTCGTTAAAGGGATTGGTAACTCGGAAAAGAGCGCGTACTAATAAAATTTGCAAAAACTGCAACAAACGGAGAAGGAGGTTTGATCCGGCGCACCGGAACAAACTTAGGGATACAGACTGTTCGTGCCAACTATTGGAAACACCCACACTTAATGTTGAGCTTAGTAAGGCAAAGGCCCTTGATGGTTTTCCAGAATCGTTAACACCCATAAAGCTACAGCATGGAGATGACACTAGTACTGTAAAAATATCTGCAGAAAACCATCAAGTGCAACCCAATACAGAGACTTTAAATAATGCCCCATTCCAACCAGGTAGAACCTCATATGAGGCTTATGACATAGGGCCATTTGTTGTACATATACAAAAAGTGGTGGTGGATAGTGAGATTCCTTCTCTCCACCCAGTACAATTTGGTTACTTCCTAAAGAAAAACTTCATTAAAAATATTATTAATGGCAGTATAAAAAGAATAGGCAGAAACCGTCTCGTACTCACTTTCAATAACTACAAAGACGCCAATGAATTCATTAATAACCCATGCCTGGCCCGGAATAGTTATAAGTCTTTTATTCCATCTTTTAATGTGAGCCGCATGGGTCTGGTACGCGGTGTACCAGCAGAGTGGTCTCCTGAGGAGGTTTTGGAAAATATCTCTCTGCCTGTTGGTAGTGGGAAAATTATAAAAATCAGGCGGTTAAATTATAAACTGCGCAACATTTCCCCCCCAGAGTGGAAGCCGTCGGAGACAGTTGTATTGACATTTGATGGTCAAGCACTACCCAAGCATGTATTTATGTGTTATAACGCTTTGCCTGTTGAACTGTATTCATATCCAACCATCCAATGCTATTCCTGTTGCCGTTTCGGTCATACCAAAACAAGATGTAATTCTCGCCCCCGCTGTTTTAAGTGTGGCCAAGGCCATACTGGAGATTCATGTACTGTTGAAGAGGACTCAGCAAATTGTTGTCTGTGCTCTGGGCTGCACTTCGCAACAAACAGGAAGTGCCCAGAGTATGAAAGGCAGATTAAAAATAAACTATACATGGCTCAGAGATGTGTTTCATATGCGGAAGCAAATAAAGTGCATGAACCGGTTTCTAAATCATTTGCTGATGTTGTAAAGTTCTCAAATATGAACAATATTCCTCAAAGCTCTGGATCTCCAGCATCGCCTTCCTCCCCTTCAATTCCTTCGTTTAGTAGATCTTACAAGAAACCGATCTTTGCCAAGCCATCCTCCCCTAAACAAAATCGCCATGAGTATAACAAAACGGAACATTTCAATTTGATAAGAGATTACGATGCTCCAGCTCCTTCCAATGGGGTTGCTTTAAACAATAAATTTGATAATAGTGAAACAGTGTTCTCAATCTCAGATGTGATCCAACTTTTGACTGAAATAAAATCCATTTCTAATTCTAATTTTGACCATAATATTACCGAACAACGTCGCCCTACTATTGACTCATTAACCCAGCTAAAATCCTTTTATGCATCACGAACGCGAACAAGTAATTCAGTGGAATTGCAGAAGCGCAATCTGCAATAAAAATGATTTAATTCATTTGCATAATAAATATAAACCTTTCGTTTCAACTCTGTCGGAAACATGGCTTCGACCGGATTCGTCTTTTCGAATTCCTGGATATGTCATTCTCCGACAAGACAGGCCTGACGGCTATGGCGGTGTTGCCATAGTTATCAGAAATAATCTCCCTTATTCCATATTTACTCTTCCTTCTTTTAGCGATGACTTTTCAGTCATTGCTGCCATTGTAAATAAAATTTGTATAGTATCTATTTATTTCTCTCGTCCTAATGTAAATATTTTTTCTCAGTTAAATCAACTGTTCTCTATCTTACCAAGACCATTCTTAGTTTTAGGTGATTTTAATTGTCAACATCAGTCTTGGGGAAGTACTACTTCTAACTATTATGGAGGACAGTTGTTAGATATTATAGATTCTCATTGTATTTGTATCTTAAATACTGGGCTACCAACTCGTCTAACTGGCCCGAACGAAGGTGCAAGTGTTCCTGATATATCTTTATGCTCGCCAGATTTAGCTTCGACTTTGGACTGGCATCCTCTTGCATCTTCGTACGGTAGTGATCACTTCCCGCTTGTAATAAATTTTCCTTCACCTAAACCTACAAAAACTGCTCGTCCGGCTCGATTTAAATACAGGTTAGTAAACGCTGATTGGGAATTGTTCAACCAAAGAGTACAACTAAAAACTAGTTCTTTCTCTCAAACAGATACACAGATTTCTGCAGAAATCTTAACTCAAGTCCTGATTGAAACTGCCGATGAAACCTTTTGTATTAAAAATAGGAGCCAATCACAAATTCCCTCGCCTCCCTGGTGGGATCATGAATGTACAACCGCTATTAAGGCACGAAAACAAGCTGAAAAAAAATATTGTGAGGAGATGTCGGAAGAAAACTTTGAATCATATTTAGAATCCGCCCGTAGTGCAAAAAAAAATTTTAAGAAAAAGAAATACGATGGTTGGCAATCATTTTGTACTTCCATAAGTCCAGATGTCAGTCCATCGGAGGTCTGGCGAAACATTCGTAGGTTTAGATCAGCATATAATGACACTCCTTCTTCTAAACTACCACTAACGCTAGCAGATCAATTTATGGATCACCTTGCTCCCCCTTCCGTTCCTGAACAAAATTTATATTTAGTTTCCATTCCTACGCATATTACCAATGAACACTCGGGATTGAATTCTCCTTTTTCTTTGATTGAACTCAAAGGTGTCTTAAATAACGTGAAAGACTCTACTCCTGGCGAAGATGGTATTCCATATTCCATTTTGAAAAACCTTTCAGACCATGTACTGCTGCTTTATTTAAATGCTATTAACTTTATTATGACTTCCGGGCACATTCCAAAGGCTTGGAAAACTCAATCCGTTATCCCTATCCTGAAATTTAATAAACCGGCCGACGATCCTTCTTCTTATAGACCTATTGTCTTGTCTTCAGTTTTAATGAAAATAGCAGAACATTTGGTTAAAAACCGCCTTGAATGGTTTTTAGAGAGTAGAAATCTGTTAGCGGCTTCTCAGTTCGGTTTTAGAAAAAGTAAAAGTACTGTGGACAGTTTGGGAATATTCACTACAGACATTAGGTTAGCTTTTACAAACAATGAATCGGTGGTTGCTACTTTCTTAGATATAAGCTCGGCCTATGACAACGTACTCGTGTCAGTCCTTGGGGAAAAATTACGCTGTTTAAATGTGCCATCAGTCTTGTCAAATTTCATTATTAATGTCCTCAGTGAAAGATACATAAATTTATTTATTGAAGACGTTAAATTGTCTCGAACAGTTTGGAAAGGATTACCACAAGGTTCAGTACTAAGCCCATTGCTTTATAACATCTACACGTATGATCTAGAGTCTTCACTGAACGCATCAGTTCAGATACTGCAATATGCAGATGATCTCCTCATTTACAAATCAGGTAAATCAATAGAAAACAGTTGTCAAGCTCTAACTTCCTCTCTAAACCTTTTAAAAGTTTGGTTAGTCCGGAACGGTTTAGATTTATCGGTTGCAAAGAGCAGGGTTGTATTGTTTTCCAGGATGCGTAGACCTCCTGCAGTTCATGTAAAATTTGATAATGTCTTGATTCCCTCGTCAAACGACGCTAAATTCTTAGGGGTGATTCTGGATGCCAAGCTCACTGGAGTGCCTCACTGCGATTATGTAGTTGCAAGATGTGAACGTAATTTGAATATACTCAGATGCCTATCAGGTGTCTGGTGGGGGGCTCATCCCCGCTCTTTGAAACTGATTTACAACGCTATAATTCGAAGTGTCATTGACTACGGAACTTTTTTGTTAGAACCGGGCAATGTTGCTGCTTTCAAGAAACTGGATAGTGTTCAGGCGAAAGCGATGAGAATAATCCTAGGTGCCATGAAATCAAGTCCAATAAACTGTATGAGAGTGGAATGTGTGGAACCTCCATTTAACTTACGACGACAATTCCTGTCTGATAAATTCGTTTTTCGCTGTGTCCAATTCAAGAATCACATCTTAATCCCTAAACTAAGTCATTTGACCTCAGTAATTCCCACATCTAATTACTGGAAAAACAAACGTCCACCGTGTTTAGTTGAAAGTTTTAAGAGATTTAGTTCTCTCGAGGCCCCTACCTACCCAACTACGTCCAATCCGTTGTTCGAATACAGTTATGATTCCCTTACCATTTGCCCTGATATACATTCTAGCCTGGGTCTTATAAAGATTGAGCAAAACCAAAAATTAACATTTAATTATATTGCTGACACTAAGTGGCCACAATGACATCGAATGTTCACTGATACTTCGAAACATTCCGATAACGGTTGTGTAGGTGTTGGCGTGCTTCACGCTAACTATAATATTGTCCAAAAAATAAAACTCCCTCCTGAATCATCTGTGTTTACTGGCGAGTGTCTTGGCCTCGTGAAAGCAGTAGAATACATCCTCTTAATGAAACTTCATAAAACAGTTATATTTACAGACTCTCTGAGTTCTTTACAAGCTCTTACCCGGTTCCCTTTCGGCTCACATTATCAGTTCCCTGTCATCTCTGAAGTTAGAAACCTGTTATCGAAATGTTTAAATAAAAGCTATTCTGTGGCTTTTGCATGGGTTCCTGCTCATTGCGGAATTTCTGGAAATGAGAGAGCAGACCGTATAGCCAATGAGGCGGTGGAGAGTGGAGATATTAATCTATTTAGAAACTATGCTCATGATTTGTCGTCTCTTCCCGGGATTTATCTCAGGAAATCCTGGAATGAATCCTGGGCTGTGGACGGCTCGAAAGGTCGTTATTATCGTGCCATTCAGCCTTCTATACCTTTAAAACCTTGGTTTTGGAAATTGAGGCTCAGTAAAAAAATCACAACCATTTTGACTCGTATGCGACTGGGTCATGTCTGTACCCCAGCCCACCTTGCTAGGCTCAACATTATTAACAATCCTACGTGTGAGTGCGGATATGACGAAGCCGATTTAAACCACGTCATCTTTGTTTGTTCCCGGCGCGACCGTTCATCTCTCCTCGCAGGTCTCATCTCTCTTAAAGTTCCTTTCCCTTCATCCATATCCTGTTTACTTGCAACCCTGGATCCATCTATATACCAAGTTTTAGCAGACTTTATTTTATGTAATGATTTAAAAATTTAATTTCGTATATAACATGTATATATTTTTTCATGCTATCTGTCAATTTCCTTTTATTTCCGTTTAACAACTGATTTTTTATTTCCCAAATTCCGTTCCATGTCCGATTGTTTTATGTTTTTACCCGTTTCCCCGTTTTTACTCTAGGCCACAGTGCACAAACCGTGCGGGCCAAGAAAAAAAAAAAAAAATCTGGAGTCTTGAAAATAAATAACTTGTGCAACTTACTTGCGTTGCCGATATTAATTGAATATCGGTATTAATCCGAACCAATGGTGAATGTCTTGGCAAACCTTATAGCTCCGGTGTCTAATATAGATAGGTACCGACGTGGCTGCCGCACCAACTGCTTCGCTTCAAGATTTTATCGAAATCTTTATTTTCTTTCACTGAATTTTTCAGCTTCGAAGGACCATTTCATGTGGAGAACCAAATAAAAGGGTTCTTTTATCACATGAGAAAATTTATTTTGCCTTTACTAATATACACGTCTGCACTGCTTCATGATATAACGACGTAAGGGCCTGTCAAAGCGCTGTCAAGTGTCACAAAAGTTTTCTTATGTACCTGTATTGTACACATAGTAATAATGAGAACATGACTTCTCTTTTTACCGTACTCAGTTAAAAATAACGGGGTACCTGGCGTAAATTAAAAATAAAAATAAAAAGGGTAGTTTGAAATTCATTTTTTAAAAAAAGCGTAGTTTAGGACTTACATAAAAGGGTAGTTTGGAATTTATAAAATATTAGTGGGTACGTTGGTATTGTCATTAACTAAGTTGAGTACATGGTTTACATATGTCAGTAGTGGAAGTGGTGGCATGTTGAGCGGTTGTTGTTGTGCTTCGTAAATGGCCTCGTGGAGAGTGCCGAAACGCGTCAGCGTTTAGTATAGTGGTGGTGGTGATAGTTGGGTCTGTGTGGCATGTGTTGATTCGTGTAGCAGTCGAGGCGGAGGTGTTGCATGGAAACATACATTTGCCGCACAGATATAACTATTTGTCATTAGTGGTCGCGGGTGAGCAAAGTAATTGTTTTTTAGTTCATAAATATGGACCTCCGCATAGTAACGCCTGATTCAATAAATTATTAGACGTTGTGTTTGAGCAAAAATTCGTTTTCAATTAAAACTAAATTATGAAGTATTGGTAAAAGAATAATACTGCAATGGCTGCGTTGAATGAAAGTTACCATTCATTTGAAACAAATGGACGTATGGATCGGCCACGAATCAGAAATAATTGTTTTCTGAGTACAATCCTGAACAACCATGATCATTACTCTCAGCATAAGAACGTTGCATTATGTACTGGATGTTTGGATGCTGAGCTTTTATTCGGAACTTGCGTACTAATAAAAAAAATCACATTGCAAAACTATGCATGCTTTCGGGCACTGCGATTGCAAATAAATTATTTGTTTTACTATTGTTAGTTACTAGTTACTACGAAAGTTTGTGAAGTTTGATGTAAATATTGTTTGTCACTCTATCACGCAAAAACTCCTTAAAGGATTTTAATGAAACTTGACTGTAGTAAGTAATTAATACAGCTTATAAATAATTTTTATTCCGGAAAAACAAGTAGTTACTTTCTATCGGGATAGAGAATACTGAACTTTACACAAACGGAATCGCGGGCATCAGATATTTTAAATAATGGTCTAATGGTAAATCTATTGACTAGGTACCTACTATCATGGTAATATTTACAATGTTTATTTTATGATACGTATCTGTGATACTTATAGTGCCCCGCCACTATGAAGTCAATCCTGGGACATTGCAGTTGCACAACTATGAAGTTTCTGAACTTGCTTGTTGCGTGTGGCAAACAAGAAAGTCTAGCATCTTTCTCGTATGGTAATTAGAAACTTCATAGCTAAGCAATGGGTCAGGATTGAATTCATAATAGTCGTCCCACGATAACTCTGCAACTAACTGACAACAGTAGAAATCTAAAGTTTGTTTATGGCAGCACTGATTTATAGTCAAACAACACGTTTTGAACTTTTCATTAGATTTAACATTTAACAGGTTATCGTTCATTCACCATCCACCATTAAAATACCTCTCATATTTCGTTTTCTAGATTTTTTTTTACTGTACAACGGCAAAACCTGCTAAAAACTGGCAAAATTGTTCTCCAATGGACAGAGCCGTATTTATAAAAAACAGCATTTTTTGATTGCTGCTATCATTATTATTTTTATTTTAAAGAAATGTCTGAGTGACATGAAAAAAGTATTACCACAGCGTGATTTTTCTGGGTTGCCAATTAGGTAATATCTTGGGACGATTATAGCGGCGGGGCACTAAAGGATACTACTTATTTTATTTTGTTTTTAGTTATATAGGTAGGTACCTACCTATTTATTGTTCAATAATGGGAACTGTATTGAAATAAAATAAATATTACAAATTTGTTAGTAAAATAGTTTTTCTCTGGCCAGTCGTCTTACCTGCACTTCCTCTCTTTTTAATTGCTCATCAATAGTTTTTTTTTTATATAAGAGGGGGCAAACAAGCAGGCGGGTCACCTGATGTAAAGCAATCACCGCCGCCCATGGACATCTGCAACACGAGGGGTATCACGGGTGCTTTGCCAGCCCTTTAAGGAATGGGTGGGCTCGTTTTTTAAAGATTCCTAAGTTGTATCGCTCCGGGAATGTTGCCGCAGGAAGCTGATTCCATATCTTCGTCGTGCGAGGGAAAAAGTTCCGGTTAATGGCATTTTCTAAGTTTAATAAGAATAAGTGGTATCATCGAAATTTCAGTAGGTAGAGACCCAAGTTGTACTATTTAAATACTCACTGAAACATGAATACACAGAAAAAAAAACAGAAAATGCTAGCCCCGGGAATCGACCCTGGATCCTCGACATTCTGTGTCGCGTGCTATAGTTTTACACTACGATTAGCATAGGAACTAATTTTTCTATTCGAATTTTCTTCATGTACTCAAATCTCAGCTCGTTTATTACTTTTTTGCAGTGACTACAAAAAGATACTCCATTTGAGATCATGAATTGATTGCTTCAGTGGAGCCATCTCTTCGTCTGGGAAAACTGATAAGTTTCGAAGGAGTCTGCTATCTTCGTTTTACGAAGTAATATCATAGATGGCGCTAGTCACTGCAAAAAAGTGATAAACGAGCTTAGGTTTGGAATACATGGGAAAAATTCTGCGTGTGTCCCTATATGCTAATCATAGTGTAGGGGTACAGCACGCGACACGGAATGTCGAGGATCAGGGTTATACACAAAAAAAGTTTTTTTCAACATTTTGTCCCAGCACTTTTTCGGCCTAATTAATATGTATATCTATGCAAAATTACAGCGTTCCTACGAATTGTCTCTGAGCTATGCCGAGGACAGACAGACAGACAGACAGACAGACAGACGGACATGACGAAACCATAATGGTTCCTTTTTGCCATTTTGGCTTCGGAAGCCTAAAAAGTATAATTGATATTCACGGGGACACTGTAAAAATAAAACCACACACGTTGTGAAGGAGCTCGTGCTTTATTATTTATCTTCAGATGTGACTCAGTTATTTCATAAACGAAGGAGCTAACTTTAGAAGTAAAACCACCATTTTTGTAGCGATCATCGCGTAGTATTTTTTTATTCAGTGTTGCTACATGCAAACGTTAATATATAAAAAAAGTATTTTTAAGGGAGGATTCACACTTCCTTAACATCCTCCACAACCGAGAAACAAAAATAAAATGTGTGTATCCGACTTTCCAATTTCTTTCAAAGAACACACTGATCAATAAAGTAACAAATCAAAATTAAACCATTCACAAAAAAAACAAAATTAAGTAAGACACATATTTAACTTCTTATTCAGAAGTAATTTTAAATCTTCTCTACTTATAGAGGCCAACTTACAAATAATGACATTTAGTAAGAGGAAAACAATATTAATAGTCATATTATAAACAATATGGCAAACAGAACCCAGTTACTACTTTTGAAACTAACTTTACCATTTATTAGTGTCACAAAAATATGCATTTTCAATTTACCTAGCTGTAAAGCAGTCTTGTGTGATAAATACATTAGAAATTACAACAACTTAAGTTAATTTATTTTCTTTGCATTATCATAGTATGTACCTGTTATTTATAAACGAAATTGGTTGAGTCTGTTAATTTTAAAGATACACAACTTGTTAAGAATTTTATTTTTTTGTTAGAGGTATTAACTATTTCACATAAATAATAATTATTGGTATTGTTCCACAATTTAATAAGTGTAGTGTTATGTATAGACAAATTTTATCAGTGAGAATAATGAAATAAGGTCATAAAATTAAAATGAAATTATATATTGTATTTACTGGGCATTTTAATTATCCTGCCTGTACGGGTTACTTTTTTAGTACCTACCTCTTTATCCCCTGTTATCTCCTGTATTTCACCTTTAGTTGTTGTTGTGCTACTTGGAACAATAATACGTAGTTTCTTACCAATAGAATGATTACGATTTTCATCCTGTCGTCCCTTCACCTCAGAGGAAGAAATCTCCAATCTGTATAAACGTTGAATTGGGCGAGTTTTGTACCCAGATGAAGTTTTCACCTTTGCTGCCCTGCTGTTACCATCTTTACCTGTGAGAGTTTCTATTACAAGTCCTAATGGCCATTTTATTCTCTTGTCATCCTCTTCGACAAGTACTACATCTCCTATTTGTAAGTTTCCTGGTTTATCTTTGCCTCTTTGTACTAGTGTAGTTAAATATTCGTTCTTGAATCGCTGACGAAAATCCGCTCTCAACTTCTGTAAATACCTTAAACGTTTATTAATGCTGGTTGCGTCGATCTGATCTAGATCGGTGACGTCAGATCGTGGTAAAGTTTGTATAAAACATGATGGTGTTATGGGTTCGAGTGAGGTGGCGCTATCGTCTTCGACGTACGTCAGCGGCCGATCATTGATAACGGCTTCGCAGTCGCACAGTAGCGTTTCCATCTCTTCATATGATACGGATGACATACCTAAAACACGTCTTAGCAAATGTTTCATGACCTTGATTAATCGTTCGAAAAATCCTCCCCACCAACTTGCTGTGGGAACGTTTAGTTTCCACCTGATGCGTTGAACGGTCGACTGTCGCTGTACTTCATCCCAATCGATGCTTTGCAGTAAATTTCTTGTACCTGTTAAGTTTGTACCGTTTTAACTCTTTGTTGACCAGCTTTTCGTCAACTACCAGTGATGATTGTGGCCATATTTCAGGTTGCTGACGAAGCCAGCTTGGGCCCTCCCACCAGCGAGTCTCGTACAATTGGCGTGCATCGCAGCCTCTGGAAGCAACATCTGCCCAGTTTTCGGTTCCTGTAATATGATGCCAATTGTTTATATTAGTATTTTGTCTTATTTCTTTGACGCGGTTTCCTACATAGGTGTTCCAAGGCAGTTCTCTCTTTATCCAACATAATGTAACTGCCGAGTCACACCAACAGAACTCATCGCATCCTTTTAACTCCAGGTTATGTCTTGCTTCTTTCAGTAACCTGGAACCTATCAGGGCACCTAATAATTCTAGGCGTGGAATTGTCACCTTTTCTGGTGGTGATATTCTTGACTTGGCCGAAAGTAGTCGCAAAGTCACATTACCTTTCTTTTCAGCTCTTAAAAAGACGCAGGCTGCGTACCCATTGTTGCTGGCGTCGCAGAACATGTGAAGACTTGTGTTGCATTGTTGTAACGGCTCACTTGACAGTGTACGAGGTAACCTGCAATTTTCCAAGTATTTAACTTGATTATACCAATCTTTAAATCGTGACAATATGTCGCTGGGTAAGTCTTCGTCCCACATTATTTTTCTATTCCAAATGTCTTGTAGAATTAATCTTGGAATCAAAGTTACCGGACATGTGAATCCAATAGGATCAAATATTTTTTCTGTCAGAGACAAGAGATTTCTTTTGGTAATTTTACCTATTTCAGTAATGGGTAGTATGTCATGTAAGTTACAACATAGTTCATCAGATGCAGTGTCCCACAATAGCCCTAACACTGAAATTACTTTATTCTTAGTCTCATTTATTTGCAATGGGGCTGTGACCCACTGTCTAAGATCAAACTTTGCCTCATTAATTATTTGTTTAGCTTCATTAATAAACTTTCGAGTCTGCTCAGTGGAGTCTAGACTTGTTAGTAAGTTGTCTACATAAAATGACTTGGCTAGAATATTTACTGTGTTTAGCCTGTCTGTGAATTGACTTAGGTGGTGTGAAATGGTTGCCGATAACAAAAATGGGCTTGATGTTAATCCAAAAACAACTCTACAGTGTCTGTATACCTTTATTTCATCACATGATTCATTTTTCCACCAAACAAATCTCAAGTAGTCTCGGTCTTGTGGTGATACTGAGACCTGCAAAAATGCTTTTGCTATATCTGCTGTAATGCCTATGGCTCCTTTGCGAAAACCAGATAATAGTTTTGGAATTTTGTCTAAGAAATTTATTCCTTTGTCTAAACAAGAGTTAAGGGACTTACCATTTTTATCTTTTGCCGACGCGTCGTACACTGGGCGTAGCTTTGTGGTAAGACTGGATTCCTTGGTCACGCCTCTGTGTGGTAAGTAGTGCATTTTACTTATGCTTTTTCACTCCTCAGGAACCTCTTCAATTATGCCAGCTTGCTCCCATTCCTTAAAAATATTGTTATATTCGCTGAACTTACCACATGATGATAACTTCTTTGTTGTAGAATGAAGGCGAGAAATGGCGAGCTGCTCGTTGCTGAGGATGTCATCATGTCCGGGTTTCCATGGGAGTTGCACCTCATACCTGCCGTTGCCGTTTACCAGAATATTTTCTCTGAAATTATTCATTAGTGTTTCTTCCCTCTTTTGTCTAGACTCTGTTTGTGTCGGGTCAGTTATACCTAATAACTCTAAATCCCAAAAATGATTTATTGAACAAAACAAAGAAGTGACAGCATTGCTGTTGACAACATTTATTTTTCCTTGTAAAGTCCATCCTAAGTTGGTTTTGATGGCAGTTAACCCATTTTCAAGTTGTATAAAAGTGTTTGTTAATAATAACCCAGTGTAGTCTGCCCCTATTAATAATCCTATGTCAGTACTCTCACTGTCTGTCAATTTAATATTGTGTTTATTTAACAACCTTGTGATTGACTCCTGAGATTCATCTGCTTTAGGAACATTTTTACATATACAAGACTGCTCTAAGGCTGACATGTCAAATTTAAATGAACCATCAAGACTTTGTACTGAAAGGTTGTATCTATTATATTTATTAAAAGATACTGTTACTCCTCCGAAAAGGGCATGGCTGAGTTCTTCCGTTCCTGCTGGTTGAAATCCAAGCTTCTTTGCAATTTCTTTTTTGATGTAACCTTTGCGACCCGCTGTCAAACAGCGCTCTTGTTGTTATTATCTTATCTTCTTGGATTATTTTTACTGCCACTGTTTGAAGCAAGGTTGTCGTTCTTGATGTTCTCTTTGTGTCCTGGGTGAAGTTTTGCAGCAATGTTTCACTGTTCTCTTTTGTTGGCTTTGGAACTGTCTCCTTTATTCCAGTACACATGACAGGTGAATGACGTTGACCACAAACATAACATTTGATATATGCTTTGCATATCTTGGCATGGTGTCCTACCTTTAGACAAAGAACACAGGCTTTCTTTTTCTTCAGGTGTTCTTGCCGCTCTTCAATGGAAAGTTTTCCTAGTTTGTAGCATTCAGTGTTGGCATGACCAGCTTTATCGCACCAGATGCATTTCATCTCTCTTCTTTCTTCTCTTTTTTCTTTAATGTTCACAGCAAAACATGCTGCAGTGGCTTCATGCGACTTTAATGGCTCAGATGTGAATGTAGATTTTGCCATTGAAATTCTTTGGTCACTTTCTATCTCTTTCTTTAGAAATGTGAGTAATGAGTTGAGCATATCATCTGATTTTTCTGGTCTCACTCTTTCCCATGCTCGTAAAGTTTCTGAAGGTAGAGCAGATTCTACCATTGGTAAGAGAAAGGCGGAGAACTTGTCTTTTGTGACCCCCAAAATTTCTAAAGATCTTAATTGTCCGTTGAGTTGGTCATACAAAGTGCTCAGTTCTTTAATGCTTTCTTTGTCTAAAATTAGTGCTAAAAGTTCTCTAACATAAACTTGTATGAACAAATCTTCTCGTGCATAACGGGATTTAAGTTCTTGGATACACAATGTATAGCTGTCATTTGTTAATGGGAAACTATCTACAAACTGTTTTACATCGGTGTTCGGTTCCATGGCCTGAGAAAGATATTGTATTTTGTCTGTCAGAACGATGTTTTTATCAGCGTCTATTTTCTTGAAGGATCCCCAAAAGCTTAACCAGTTTTTTATTTTTCCATCGAATTTTCTCAGCTCTAAAGTTGGAAGTTTAAAATTTCTTGTTTCAGATATCGATGTCGGTAAATTTGTGGTTGATAACCTTGAGGCATATTGACTATCGAGAATTGACCACCTTGTTTCATATTTATTTCTCTCGTCCAACTCTTTGTCGAGATGTTTTTCATCCCACGTGGTGTCGGCGAGAATTATTTCTTGAATTTCGCCATCCAACGTGGTTAGTTTTTTGTAAGCCTCTTCGACTAATTTGTGACGCGCTTTTGCCTCATATTCAATGAATTTATCAGTATTTAATAAGGCTTCCAATGAACTAGCGCATTTTGTAAAATGGCGTCTCACGACGGATCGTAGCTTTACCTTCGAGTCCATTTTAGTTTGACGAAACCCCTCGTGTGTGTCTTCTTTCGTAGTCACGGTCGCCAGATTGTGAAGGAGCTCGTGCTTTATTATTTATCTTCAGATGTGACTCAGTTATTTCATAAACGAAGGAGCTAACTTTAGAAGTAAAACCACCATTTTTGTAGCGATCATCGCGTAGTATTTTTTTTATTCAGTGTTGCTACATGCAAACGTTAATATATAAAAAAAGTATTTTTAAGGGAGGATTCACACTTCCTTAACACACGTATTATTTGAACCCTAATTATGTAATAGTTGCATAAACGACTAATACGTTTATCTTATAATAAGTTGATGACATTATTACACACTCACTTACTCAAAATAAAAGATTCATTAGTTCTGGCTTTATCAGGCGCCACTAGAAAATGTTGCGATTGTGATGCTATAAATAAATTACTGATTAACATTATTACATTTTTTAATAAACTCACTGAAACATGAAACAGAAAAACAGAAAAAAAAATGCAAAAAGATATTTCCAACTGAGATCAATGGACTAACACTACCTACAAAGTAAATTAAAATATTAAACCTAAAACCAACTTAAAAAATTAAAAATTAAATACCTACCAAACCTGGACCTCTCGGCAGGGTGCCCATCACGCAGGCAGCATTCCCGCGCTGAATTGCAATAGCAATTCTTTGCGCGAGAAAGCTGCCCGCGCGAGGGTCGCCTGTTGCCTCTTTCAGGCGTTTGCTCAGCTCCTTGTGGAGCCCGAGCGCACCCTTACCCCAAGGACCCAGCGTCTCGACGCCAAACGGCAAGAACTCGTATTGGGCGCCGAGACAGCTGTACTTGTAGAGATCATGATTATCATTATGCATAAATAAAGTAAAGGTGACACCAAAGGGTGACACTACTTGGGTGGACATGGGTGTAGATTGTGTATCATTTTTAACCCCCGACGAGAAAGAGGGGCGTTGTAAGTTTGACCTGTGTGTGGCATCATAGCTCTCAAACGGATGGACCGATTTCGATGCGGTTTTTTTTATCGAAACCTAGTTTAATCGAGAAGGTTCTTAGCTAAATTTCATTGAAATCGGTTCACACGCTTTTGAAATATTGAACTTTTGAGAGCCCAACATTAAAACAATCTCTAAGCGCCAGCTGATGACGGAGTACAGGAGAGTGGCGGAAGGCCGGATGCCTGCGAGTTCTCTCTTAAAATTTTAGATTTGTTTATTTTAAGTATTAAGATTTGTCAATTTGTGCCGCTTTGGCTCTAGCTTGTTACATACGTCGTTTCCCAAGTAAAGCATGGCACAAGCGCCTCGCCTGATTCACCGCGATATCATCGATTGCGCAAGGGCCGGCGTGGCACCATGCAGGCGGACGCCGCCGAGTTCCACGAAGTGCACACGCAGCATAACGCGAATCGCTGGACACTCATCGCGCGACCGTGTGACTCCGGCACTTTCTGGTTCTCGCATCGACCAAATTACACATATAACATAGAATTAATTTCTTGTTTGTAATTTTAATTAATTAAAGTTAATTAAATAATTTTGGTTTTTTTAAGTCCTCCGGCCGTAGCCTTCGTAATTAGCTGTTAAGGTACAAACTTGTTATGATTAAATATCTGTATTATTTATTTTTTGTCTGAGTTCATGGATGACGCCATTGTGTTCAACATCATATCAGCCAAAAGACCTCCACTGCTGCACATCATAGGCCTCCCCCAAGACTCTCCACTCAGACCGGTCTTGTACTTTCCGCATTAACCGCGACCCCGCGATTTTCACCAGGTCGTCGCTCCATCTTGTTGGAGGCCTACCGACAGCTTATCTCCCAGTCCGCGGATGCCATTCGAGAACCTTCTGACCCCATCAACTATCAGTCCTGCGAGCAATGCGCCCCGCCCACTGCCACTTACGCAGTGATGCTATTGTGTTAATCAGAGGTCATACGAAATTAATGGTACAGAGATCTCTTTTAGTGAAACTAGCTACAGCAGGCCTATTATTTTAAAGGAACGTTACATTGGCAGTCCTCTTGGTTTTATCGTTCTTGATACAAACAAAGCTTCTTATTCTCAAAATGAACTTGAGGGAAGAACCATAATAGAGAGACCTCTCTCCAGGCGGATGTTACGCCTGGGGACCGAAATCCGAAAAGAGTTGGAAGTTGTATTTATGCAACCGATTTATGAAACTTAGAAGTTATTATATTCGATGACCACACGTGTCGAGTTCTCCTACCGGATGGCAGATAGCAACAAGATAGTACAAACTATGATACGTCTTTTTTACAATGATACAACTTACAAGTCACCAATTAGTTCCTTAACAAAGATGATTAACTGGACGATGAATAAAGAAATAGTAAATAAGACTGTTGGTTAATTCAAACTAGCTACTTACTTATTACCTTTGATTGTTAATCCGATACCCCAAGTGAATTCAACTCATAAAACATACCCCTTTCCAACCGACTTGCATTAATCGTGCAACTTACTTCACAAAAATCTAAATGATGCGTGAATTCGTTTTTCGACACGCAACCGATACCGATCACGCATGCAGGATCTCTTGCAACGCAGTAAAAACAGCCCGTGAAGCCGCGACCCTTTAGTGGCTCGCGACTCACCTGGTGATGATGGCTGCGTTTTTTGACGAGAGAGGGGCGTCACGTAAGTACTTGTTTTGACACATTTAAGTTCTAAATTAAACAAATTATGGTATTTTTATCTATGTATAAGAGTTACTCTATCGTATGCAGTAATATAAATATTAAAAATATTAGCTCTTTTTTTGTTATCTTGTTCAAAAATTAATGTTGCACGATCGTGTGCGTTCGGTGTTTAGCTGTGAGTGATTTTGTACCTAAAGTTATCGACTTTACTTATATTTGCAACATTTTTTTTTGTTTTTAAGCCGTCTTTTTGGTGATGATGCCATAGCGGGTATCCTAGAAGCCATGGGAGATGGGAACGACTCCGATATTGAAGAATTTCGAGATGTTGAAGACGGTTTCGAACCGTTTTATCCGATAGGCTGCTGTCAGAAGGTACGACAGAGGATATAGATAATGAGGAGAACGATACGCCAGATGAGCAGAGGCAGATGCTGGACGTTCCTGGTACTCTTCAATCTTGCTTTGCTTCATGCTTGAGCAAGAAGAACGCCCTCCATCTACACCACCTGCACGACCTGTGCTGACACCTCTTCATCATTCTCAGGCGAGCCCAGCAGTCACTCGTTTGCAGTCACCCGTACCAAATGTTCCACCGTTACCGTCTGCAGCTGAAAGAGTACGATCGTCAACTCGTAAACGAACTAGGCGCCGTCCTGCTAATACACCCGAGACTGTCCCTCAACGACAAACCACTAGGCCCAGATATTCCTCACCAACGACGATACCAAGACAAACATCTGATACCTACGCGCCCTCATTTCTAGAAGGAAACATCTAACGAAGACACGTAACACAATTATACTTCATGCCCTGTTAGACTTGTTCGAGCACCTATCAAGTACTATGATGAGTACCTACTTTGATGATGAATTTTTTGGTACTTACGTGAGTGTATACACTAAAAATTATTACAAAAACATGGCGCGAAATTCAAAACAAGTAGAGTTGAAGTTATGAAGCTTATTGGTATTCATAATATTAATGGGATGCTTTCAATACCCGAGAGTTTCAATGTCCTGGTGCAGTTGGAAACGACATCTAGAAAAATGACATAGAAAATACATTATTCGTACCTAAACTAATAAATGAAGGCTTATTCGTAATCAAAACGACTGAATTATTTACAAGTAATAACATAAATGTTGATTAATGTTAATAAATGTAGATGTTTCCAGAAGCTTTTGTATTAATTGTATTTTATTGTTAAGTTGCACGATCGTGCATTTTACAAGTTATTCCTGAGACGCACGATCGTGCACACAATTTTCCTGAAAATGAAGCTTTTCCGATTTTTCTCACTATTTTTCTCAGAACCCTTTGACCATTAGTATTCGCTTAAATAAAGTTATCTCTCAAAATTCTTGACTTTATCTTCTCGGTTGTAAAGGGATACAAGTGCGCAATTTTTTGTAGGCAGTTAGAATTTACTGAGTATTACTTGTAAAAAAAAATATAACAGAATTTGACATTGCTTTTGGAATTATCTAGGTATTTGTTAGTAACACTTGTAAATCCAAACTTTAATTTACTTTAAAAACAAAAAAAATTAGACATCGAACGGCAGCGGGAATGGGGAGTACGGCCTTGTATTATTACAGGTAAGTGATTGGACGAGCGCGCTGCAGCTGACTCGCGCGAGACCGCGTGTATTTGAATTAGGGATATAACTGATAAGTTAATAAAATTTGAAGCTCTTCATGAGAATTCGTTAGAATTTTTGTCTATAAATTACTATAATGAAACCGAATCAAAGAAGCCGACTTGAGAATTATGAGATTTTTTTGTGGAAAATAGAACGCTTTGAAGATTCCACTGCTTATAAAGAAATACGCTATTGATAAATCTGTTAAAAATTAAAACTGTGGTTACTTTTAACAGGTTTAAATACATTTCAGCAGCCATCATTGACTTGTAATTTTTTATAAGAGATTCATATTTTTTTTACGTGATTTTAATAATGCTGGCGTTAGGTTTTTTTTTAAAGTGTTAGAAAATTATAGGTGTTGTTCTAATAGTTAAATACAATAATCTAGTTGAGAAAATTTACACTTACGTATTTTTTCTTTGGATTTACTAGTGTTACTAACAAATATTTAGATAATTCCAAAAGCAATGTCAAAATCTGTTACATTTTTTTTTACAACTAGTATTCAGTAAATTCTAACTGCCTACAAAAAATTGCCCACTTGTAAGTTTTGTGAGTTTACAGGGTAATTAACATGCTCCCGTACTGGCGTATTGTTGGCACGAGCTAAACTGCATTTTATGCCGTGCGTGCAATCGTGAGAAGGTATATAACTTTATCGCTAAAATTACCCACACAATGACGATGTCTGTATATAAGTAGAATGTTTGGAAGACGATTTACAGTTTTAAAGAGTCATTTGTGTCATCAACATACACCGAGCGTTTTGCAAAATGGACTTGGTCGTGTTATCGGCCATTGCGGCCTTATTCGGTGCTCTTTACTTTTATTTCACCAGGACTTTTAATTACTGGACGGACAGAAATGTTAGTGGCCCAAAGCCAGTACCACTTTTCGGAAATGTGTTCAAGTTTTCGGCGCAGTTCACCTATATAGGGGAAATCTTGAGGAATGCCTACAACGATTACCCCAATGAGAAAGTTGTAGGAATATTCAGGATGACAACACCAAATTTGATACTTCGAGATCTTGATATCATACAGCATGTGTTGATCAAAGACTTCGATAACTTCGTGGACAGAGGGATCGAGTTTAGTAAAGACGGTTTGGGTAAAAACCTGTTCCACGCCGATGGAGAAACGTGGCGTGTGCTGAGGAATCGTTTCTCACCAATGTTCACTAACCAGAAGCTGAATCGTATGATGCACTTGATCACCGATAGAGCCGATACGTTCACCGACTACATCCAAGAGATTGTTGCGATGAATCCGGAGCAACCCATACATGACCTGGTGCAGAAGTACACCATGGCCTCGATCGCAGCTTGCGCCTTTGGTCTAGACATTGACACTTTCCGCAAAGAACATGAAAGGTTAAAAATAGTATACAGGGATATATTTAAACTTAATTATGGCATCGAATTAGACATGATGTACCCCGGAGTACTCAAAACTTTCAATGTATCCATATTTCCGAAATCCGTGACAGATTTCTTCAGAGATGTTGTCAAACAAGTTATAACAGAAAGGAATGGGCAGCCAAGTAGTAGGAGGGACTTCATGGATTTGATTTTAGAAATGAGAAACAAACAAGAGCTTCAAGCTATCAAGCGGTTTGAAACTGAGAAGGATAGGGTTTTAGAAATAACTGACAGCATCATAGAAGCACAGGCATTCGTGTTTTACGCAGCCGGCTACGAGACAAGTGCCTCCACTATGGGTTTCATGCTGTACCAGCTCGCCTTGAACACCGAAATACAGGACAAAGTCAGAGCGGAAATCGATGAGTATTTACGTAACAATAACAACCAAATTACATTGGAATCGTTATTAAAGGACCTGCCGTATTTGGGGCAATGTTTTGATGAAACTCTCCGAATGTACCCCATTGTTGACATTTTACAAAGAAAAGCACTGAACGAATATGAAATACCTGGAACAAATGTCAAACTGGCTAAGAACCATGTGGTGCTCATACCCGCTCTTGGTATACACCACGACGAGAAGCATTACTCGAACCCGAGCAAGTTCGACCCTGAGAGGTTCACTCTTGACGAGGTGGCTGCCAGGCACCCCTGCGCTTACTTGCCCTTCGGAGTAGGACCTCGGCATTGTATCGGTAAGTACACAACCTTTTCTATATTGTTTTATGTGTTGATAGCTTCAAAACTCCTCGAAGGTTTGAATCCCTTTCTTAGGCCGACATGTACCGACTTAGGTTAAACACTAAGCTGAGGTTAAGTTGACGTATTTGAATCGTCTGTCGTTACGTAATCCACACGTTGACGCAAATCGGCATTAATGCAATGCAATAGGCAAAAGTTGTATAAATAATAAAGTTAATTTCGTTTTCACGTAGTTATCCTGTCAGTGGGTTAAAATTTAAGAGTTGCAAAACCGCTTGGTCGATGCAACATTTGTGACCAAAAGGCTGGCAGTTTTCTCTCTCAAAGAATCAGTATCGCTATTCAGCGAGGAAACGCGACCAGCCTTTTGGGCACCATGCCACAAGGGCCTTATTTAGATTTTATTTAGTTTAATGTGTTCATTTAATTAGTTATGCCTCGATCAAACGTCATGTTCTTTCCGAGTACCCTTCATATAATTACGATAAAAATTACTTTAAATTCTTTAACGTGTAGGTACACTGTGGTCAATTTCTTGACAAGGTTTTAGAGGAATGATCCATATGAAGTCTCATATCAAAACAATGCTTTTCCCAGGCATGCGGTTCGCCCAAGTGCAGTCTCGGATCTGCGTGGTCAAGCTGCTGTCTAAATTCAGACTCGAAGCCAGCAAGAACACGGTCCGCTCCTTCCAGTTCCAACCACGCCGCTTGGTCCTGGGTGCCGACAAGACTTTATATGTCAACGTCGTCCCTCGGAATGACGTGTGATATCATCAAAAAGGCGTCGCGTATCGGGAACTGGTCTGTTTCCAGGTTTCCAGAGATATTTATAATAACTTCAGGTTTAATTTTTGTATGTGACCCGGTGACAAGTTCACTGATTTGTAAAAAGTTCGTATTTTTTAATCTCACAGGTGACTAAAATTTTCATGCCCCCACCCCACTCGTAAAGAGATCACTGAGTGACTTCTTGACCACTGGCAGTGTCAGCTAACCTCAATCTATGTTGACATGTTAGTAGACGGTTATGAGATTCAAAAATAAGGCTTTTGGTAAATAGTGATAATAATATTAATGTCATGGATGAGGATTTAGTCCCCAAGTGAGATTCAAAAATCGATCCCCAGAAACCGAATGTAGTTTTAATGGCGTTCAGATTGCATCATCGGTCATGGTCACAAGAGCAAATTAAATGTTATTTAACAGTTTTAAGTGCTTCAGTTTATAATGTGACTTGTTTAAAGGAAAGAAAGGAGGGAGGAAGGACTACGGACGAGTCCAAAACATATCGGGCTATACTCAACCGACTCGACTGGTAGAGATCCCTTTAAGGGATAAGTTCGCCTTTGTACATTTTCTTTTGATCTGTTATTTTTTGTTTTATGTGCAATAAAGAGATGTACGTACATACATACATACATACATACGTGAGCGATCCGATTATATGCAACTATAAAGATAAAGAAGAAGAGCGTTCGAAATCGAAATAAAGAAAGAAACGTACAACTGCTTTGTTTTACTATACTGCAATTATTATTATCTACAACCTTGTATTGAGGAAACCAAATCATAAATTAGGTGTCTTCAGACACGGAACCCTCGATGCCGAGTCAAACTCGCACTTGGCCAAAGATGAGCGAAGGACATGGCCGAAACACACGACACGAATAGCAAAGATTTCCGCCATTATTGATAAATACACCAATTATAGAATCAAAAGGCATGATATGACAGTTTTGTACCAAATTATAGGCCTTTTGCTGGAGGTACAAAGATGCAAACGACAATTTAATATTCATGATCTCTCAAAGGACTCATCATCATCATCATTAGGCTATTTATGTCCCACTGCTGGGCACAGGCCTCCTCTCAGAATGAAAGAGCTTGGGCTACAGTTCTCAAAGGTGTATCTTTGTGTGTTTTTTTCTCTGTATTTTTATTTTTACGGTTTTCCCAGTAAAATCTGTTTTATATTTTAAATACTCACTGAAATAAGAATAGGTACATAGAAAACTAGAAAACTATGACCAAATCCGGGATTAGACCAAATTTGGTGTATTGGTATAAAATCGTCCCACGATAACTCTGCATAAGATATTAATTGGCAACCCTGAAAAATCACACTGTGGTAATACTTTTTTCATGTCACTCAGACATTTCTTTAATTAAAAATAATAATGATAGTAGTAATCAAAAGTTGCTGTTTTTTTAAATTTGGCTCTGCCCATTGGAGGTGGAGGACACTTTTGCCAGTGTTTAGTAGGCTTTGCCGTTGTACGGTAAAAAAAAATCTAGAAAACGAAATATGAGAGGTATTTTAATGGTGGATGGTGAATGAACGATGACCTGTTTAATGTTTAAACTAATCAAAAGTTCAAAACGTTTCGTTTGACTGTAAATCAGTGTTGCCATAAATAAACTTTAGATTTCTGCTGTTGTCAGTTCGTTGCAGAGTTATCGTGGGACGACTATAGCACATGAGACGAAATGTCAAGGATCCGGGTTCGATTTCCGGGGTTAGCCATATTTTTCTGGTTTTCTGTGTGTTCTTGTTTCAGTGAGTATTTAAAATAATTTAGTATTTATAGTAATTTAAAGCTCGACCTACGCTTAGGCCCTGCCAGTATGGACGAAAATGGGGGAGCGGTAGGAATTTGGACGCAATAATTCATAGGTAAATTTTTCGGATGGTAGGACCTTGTGCGAGGTCCGTCCGGATCGCTACCACCATCTTACTCGTTAATCCTGCCGCTAAGCACTCGTGCTTGCACTGTTGTGTTCCAATGTGGAGAGACAGCCGGTGTAATTACGGGCACAAGAGGCTTTTCATCTAGTTCTGTAGGTTGGCAACGCATCTGCTAACCATCCGGAGTTGCGGGTGTCTATGGGCAGTGGGGATCACTTACCATCAGGTGACTAACTTGCTCGTTTGCCTTCCTCGTTGTATGAAAAGAAAAAAATGCTTAAATAAAAAAATAAGAATCAAGTTATATTTCGTATGGAAGATTATAAAATTTCATATTATTTGGATCTCTGCTCGGGTTCCGTCGCATGGGACCCAGTCGGTAGCGATATACCGGAGCAGAGCCAAACCAAGGAGATGACGGGACGATTTGGAGCGTTTTTGGCCGGACTGGCGAGATCTGGCCGAGACCAGGGACATGTGGAAGGAGATATTTCTCCAGCAGTGGGACACAGTATAGGCTACACAAAAAAAAAAATAGGATAATAAATGCAGCAGTAGTATGATTACAAGCGGAAATACATACATACATACGTCTAGGGTGAATAGGCATTTGCTAGGCAAGCGTGCTCCATAGTAGACCACATATTCGCTTACCATCAGGCGTGATTGTGGTCAAACGCAAGCCCACAGTGTATAAAAAAAACAACATACAAAGGCTGATAAACACATTACCCTCCTTTGCGTTTCGCAGTCGGGTAAAAAAACCAAATGTCATCCAATGTCATCAAATGTCATGTGGAAGTACCCTTTAGGTTTTCAAAGTACGGCAATTTTTATGGAAACGACCTTTTTAATGACTGTACCTTTCGATTTCGTTGACTTAGAAGGTTGATTTTTTCTCAGCTTCAAGGGACCGCAAGCTTGAGTATTGTGATATTAATTTCAGCATGCTACCTTCACGCGTTCCAGAGAAAAAGGGTCTTGACAGACAGACAGACAGACAGACGAACAACAAAGTGATACTATAAGGGTTCCGTTTTTTCCTTTTGAGGTACGGAACCCTAAAAAAACCGGCCAAGTGCGAGTAGGACTCGCGCACGAGAGTTCCGTAGAAAGATTTTAACGCTTTTCCTCAGTGTTTTAAGAAGTCCAGTGTTAGCAGAGCCCTGCTCTTAACCAAAATGTGCGCAGTGTGGGGTCAACTTATATTGGTTTGGAAATCTACAGACAGACATAAAATTTTAAGATTTTGAGACTTTTCGTTGTGGTTGTGCTATAAGAGCTACCTTCATACTAAATTTGAGGTTTCTAGGACATCTGGAAGTACCCTATAGGTTTTTGGAAATCGGCAATTTGTATGGAAATAGCCTTTTTAATTGCTGTATCTTTTGATTGCGTTGACTTAGAAGGTTGATTTTTTCACAGCTTCAAGAGACCGCGGGCTTGAGTATTTGATATTAATTTCAGCATGCTACCTCCACGCGTTCTAGAGAAAAAGGGTCTTGACAGACAGACAGACAGACGGACAACAAAAAAGGTCCTATAAGGGTTCTGTTTTTTTTCTTTTTGAGGTACGGAACCCTAAAAACAAGCATAAAATACACTGTCACTATTAGTATAAAACCGCCTTTAAAACATTAGAACAAAAAAACGTATAATAATCCTCTAAAGCCTAACGTTTTATGGCATTGCACTAAGTAGCAGTAGTATATTATTGGGCATTCTGGACCACCATTCATTCGATCGGGCGAAAAATTTCGCCCTCACTCATTCGTGGTGATCCAGAAGCCCAATAATACAATGAATTGCACACAACCTACAATCAACCCAAACCCAACGGTAACCAACCTAACAGTAACCTATCAGCATTTGCGTTCAACATAACGCTCAACCTACACCTGAAATCGCATTGGGCATTCTGTTTCACCTCTCGATCAACGCAACGAATACATCAGCCCAACAGCAACTCAAACCCAACGGAACCCAACCTAACAGAATTTGCTCACACTCGAGGTTTAACGTTAACCATCTGCTCTTCTGCTCATTTTGAATAAGCATTCCATGCTTGCAACACGCGCGCATTGGTTGAATTGATCTTGAACAGATATGAAGTTTGTAAAACAAGCTCAGAGCTTGCAGTTGGAGGTTGTTTGTTCAGATCGCAACAATCGTAGTTTTCGTCACGGTGAACTTTTACCCGACACAATTCGCTGTATAATTTGCGGTCCTTCTAATTGCGGTAAAACTAATTTAATTGTCTCTCTTCTACTACATGAACAAGGACTACGCTTTCAAAATATTTACGTATATTCAAAAACACTTTTCCAACCGATGTACCAGTTTTTAGAAAAAATATTGATGTTGGTTCCATCAGTTAAATTTCAAAAATATCGCGAAAATGATGAAATACTAAGCCCGCATGAAGCTGAGAACAATTCAATTATCATATTTGATGATGTTGCATGCGAAAATCAAAATAATATAAGGGATTACTTTGCAATGGGAAGGCATAAAAATATTGACAGCTTCTACTTAAATCAAACTTACAGTAAAATACCTAAACAATTAATAAGGGACAATGCTAACTTAATCATCCTTTTTAAACAAGATGAAGTTAATTTACGTCATGTTTATGACGAGCACGTTGGAACTGATATGTCTTGGTCACAGTTTCGGGAAATGTGTGCAAAAATATGGAGCGTACCTTTTAGCTACTTGGTTGTAAACAAGGACTGTGCTAGAAATTCAGGATGTTATAGAATGGGATTTGATACATTTATCGTTTTGGATTAACCGTGTTACTTAACCAGTTTCATTTTCAAGAAACTTTTATTGCATCATGGGAATCCATCGAGATCAGACATGAATCATAAAATAAACACCGAGAAAACTTTAAAAGAAAAAGTACTTCAGTCTGCCGATGCTGTCAAAAAGAAGGTTAAACTACTTCGTGATATGAAAAATAACAACAATATGATTTTGGAATCAGTCTTTAAACCAATAACAGACCCGCTTAATGAAATGGTTAAAAGTAACGACAATAAATACTATAACACTAATGAAACCGATTTTGATGAAGACATATTTAAGTGGCAAAAGGCGCCAAAAACATTAAAATTTAGTCCTAATGAAGGGAAGAGAAGTAGTATTAATAATCAAACAATCGTACGAAATTTTTCCGAAACGACTTCAAATAATGATGATGAGGTATCAAATAGAGACGAAAACAGACAAGATGGTGATGATGACATGTTATGTGAAAGTGACAACAATGATGTCTTGGAATCAACAAATGATACTTCATTTAAGACTACCGGTTCATATGCATCTCCTCGCGAAGACCCTGCATGGCAAAAACAATACAACACCGACTTGGACATTCCTTTTGGCATACGAACAGAACGCGATAAGCTTATGTTAGGATCTTGTTTAGTTTCCGTTAGTGGCGAAAAACTCAAAGTAAATGGACGTACTTACAATTTAACACCAGGTTTATATGATTTGTTATTTAAGAAGTTGCCTGATTTAGGTATCATAACTGAAGACGATAAACGTTATTATAAAATGTTGCTACTAGAAACGAATGTCCATAGACGAGATTTTGATCCCAATAAACCAATAAAAAGTAACAAAGGTCAGAAATATTTATACATTATAAAACCGCTTTTCAAATTATCGAAACAACGTTCAATAAGCGAAGATTTATGTACTTACGGCAAAGGACTACCAACAATGAAAAAAGTTAAAAGAGATGTTTCATATGTCTATTGGGATAATCCAAACGAATTAGTTGAAAGATTGAAATTACTCATTGCTTCCCGTGATGCCGGTAACACAGGATTAGACAATGAAATAATATCAATTGTAGAAGAACTTCGTGAAGCGGGCTTGGTTAATCAATGATATATAAAACTGGTATTTTACTTTTACCATCAGTCGAAGCCGGAAATTTGATGATACATAAGTGCATAAAAATAAGAAGTGAAAATGAACATAGACAAATTCGGTCATCATGTTCATAAACGTTTGCGTGTATGTGAAGTTTTTGAACTTAACAATAAAACTTTGCTGCGTTCTGATGATGGCGATTTCGATCTACAATCATCGCGATTAAAGGGGGTAGCGGATCCTTTGACACCCAATGATGCAGCTAATAAGCAATATGTCGATCAGCTCGTCCAGGACACTTACGAGAAGAAGCATCTAGATTCTTTATTTAAAACTATAAATTCTCAAATTCATCAGCTTGCAAATCAGTTGAAAATAAACTTTTATACAAAAAGGGACATAGACAATATTTTAAGTAATTTCAAAGATGACAAAAGAACAAGTCGTGAATGAAATCCATAGATCGGCCCGAAAAAATTTCAAGCGTCGCGCAGTTATATTAAAAGGAATTGATGATTTGTGGCAAGCAGATTTAATTGACTTACAGAATTTACATACTGTAAATAAGGGATATAAATACATTTTAGTTGTTATTGATACATTTTCAAAGTACACGTGGTGTATTCCTACGAAATCTAAAACTAAAACAGAAGTAAAAAATGCATTTGAACTAATTATCAAGTCGACCAAACGAATACCTAGAAACTTACAGACAGACTTTGGAAAAGAATTTTACAATGATCAATTCGATTGTTATGTGAAATCCTTAAAAATAAATCATTATTCCACGTATTCAGTTAAAAAGGCGTCTATTGTTGAAAGGGTAATAAAAACGCTCAAGAACAAACTTTACAAATATTTCAGTTTCATCGGGAACTACAAATGGCTTGGAAAACCTTTCGATGAGATAGTTCAATCTTATAATCAAACTGTGCATAGCACAACAAAATTTAGCCCAAATGAGGTGAATTTTAATAATGAAGCCGAAGTAAAGAAAAACATAGATAAATCACAATCCAATCGGCGTTTTAAATTAAATATTTTTAATGTAGGAGATCATGTGCGTATAAGCAAGTACAAAAGCGTCTTTCATAAAGGTTATACGCCTAATTGGTCAACTGAGCTATTTACTATTAAAAAGGTGAATCACACTCGTCCTGTTACTTACCATATTGAAGACCAACGAAAAAACTCAATACTCGGTACATTTTATGAACAAGAACTGCAAAAAACTAAGTATCCAGACGTTTACCTCATCGAAAAGGTAATCAAAAAAAGAGGGAAAAAATTGTATGTTAAGTGGTTAGGACTTAACGATAGCGAAAACAGCTGGATCGACAGAAATGCCATTGTATAAATATATTTAAAAACTTTCTCGCGCTAAGTCATTAACTTTTGGGATATGAAAGGAAGAGGACTTCTAAACAGTATTATTAATCACTTACCGTTTGAACTGCACTTACCTGGCTACAATTATTGCGGACCAGGCACAAAATTGCATAAGCGATTGCAAAGAGGTGATAAAGGAGTTAATGAATTGGACAACGCGTGTATGCAACACGATATAGCATACGATAAATATTCTGACCTAACAGACCGACATCGTGCAGATTTTGAACTCTATAAAATGGCTAAACAAAGATTGAAGTCAAAAGGTGTTGGAAAAGGAGAAAAACTTGCGTCTTGGATAGTTAGCAAAGTGATGAAATCTAAAATGAAAGCTGGTGCAGGGATAAAATCATTTAAGCATTTTGTTTCTAAGATACGTACCGAATTGAAAAAAAACAAATCTAAAAAAGAAGGCACTGCAGTCAGTCGAGCTTTTGCTGCAGCGAGTAAAGTATTTCTTAATAACAATACGAGTAAAATGAGAGTTCCTCGATTAATACCGATTCCTAAAACTGGAGGTATATTGCCACTAATACCTATTTTCGCGGGACTTTCTGCGTTAGGGTCATTGGCAGGAGGAGCTGCTGGGATCGCTAAAGCTGTTGGTGACTACAAAGCTGCAAAAAAGAGCTTATCCGAATCAGAACGTCATAATAAAATGATGGAATCTATTGCATTAGGTAAAGGGTTGTACATTAAACAGTATAGAAATGGAAAGGGTTTGTGTTTAAAACGATTAAAAAACTAAATAAAAGGCTACCCAGACGTGCTCTTACAAATGTTGATATTTTAAAACATTCAACAGATATTCCTTATTTTCGTGGTGTTTACATGAGAGACAAATTGCCAAACCGTCCAAAAAGAGTAGAATGTGCAATCGTAAATTTAGATAGTTCTAAAAACCAAGGGACTCACTGGGTAGCCTATGTCAAAGATAATAATCATTGTGAATATTTTAATAGTTATGGTGATCTTCAACCGCCGCTAGAATTAATAAAATATTTGAAAAATTATAATATTTCATACAATTATAATATTTATCAAAAATTCGATACTGTTAATTGCGGACATTTATGTTTAAAATATTTAAAAAAATATTGGAATAACCGTTTAAATATCTCTGAACAATAAATAGCTTCTCATTCTCACGATGTCTTTCACTTTGTCCATAACGGGATCCTCCTCTACCCTGATTACGAATCACTCGCCAGCTCTTCAACTAGATGGTGAATATGAATGCGGGTTGCTATACTTGTCGACATTTAACTCGATACCTAATATTGACAACCGAAATAATAAGTTTTATTATGGTGATAACGAAGTAGTAGAAATTCCTGAAGGGTCATATGAACTTCAAGATCTTGATGATTATCTTAAAAGACATCTCCAAGGTTGCACCTTTACACTGACATGCAATAATAATACGCTAAAAACATCTATATTGTGTTCCAAAAACGTCTATTTTAAAAAACCAAATTCGATTGGTAAGTTACTTGGTTTTGGAGAAGAAACAGTTCAGGCGAATATATTAACTGAGTCCCCTTTTCCCGTGTCCATTCTGTCTACAACTATAGTACGAGTTGAATGTGACATCGTGAGCGGGTCATTTATAAACGGAAAACCTAGTCATATAATTCATGAATTTGTGCCAAATGTACCGCCTGGTTACCGGATTATAGAAACACCTAAAAATGTTATATATTTTCCTGTTACTCAAAACAGCTTAAACGCTCTTATAATAAGAATACTGGATATAAACGATAATTTAGTGAATTTACGTGGCGAAGAGATTCAGATATATTTACATCTCAGAAAAAAATGATAGACTTTAATAAATGTACGGTCTCAAACAGCAAAGCCGTTAGTGCTCATTGTGCTATCAAGAAAAGAAGACCTAAAGGACAACTAACGAAGGAAAACAAACAGTTTTTAAAAAACATAGGATTATTAAAATGAGTATACTAAACTTATCAGACTCCTTTAGCTTTGATAGCACGATTGAAAGTTTCGAATATCATTCGTATAAACCGTACGTAACAAGTTTCAATTTAAATGATGAAATCCGTATACCTATCAACCAGCAAGATCTATACGTATTACCATCAGCGAGTACTTTATACATAGAGGGTACTATAGAAGTATTCAACAGAGAAACAAAAGCGAAGGTGTCCAGTGTTCATTTTACAAATAACCCTATACTTCATTTATTTCAAGATATTCGATATGAGCTGAATGGGATTGAAATAGATAAAATTAAAAACGCTGGGGTCACAACAACAATAAAATCTCTTGTGTCGATGAATGAACTTGAATCATCGATGTCAAAGTTATGGGGCTGGGATGTTGATGGCACAAAAATTACGCATGGATCATTTTCTGTGTCAATTCCTTTAAATAAGATTCTTGGCTTCGCAGAGGATTATAACAAAATTATTATTAACTGTAAGCATGAACTTATTCTTTTACGATCCAATACTAATTTAAATAGCGTAAAACTGAACACAAATGAGTATATAGGTAACATAACTATATCTAAAATAGTATGGCGCATGCCGCACATTAAGGTTTCTGATCGTGAAAGATTAAGTTTGCTTAAATATTTGGAAAGAGATCGAGCTATTCAGGTAGCATTTAGGAACTGGGATCTGTACGAATACCCGCTTTTACCTAAAACATCAAAACATTCTTGGGCCGTCAAAACTTCGTCTCAAGTTGAAAAACCTCGATATGTTATAATTGGATTAAAAACAAACAGGAAAAATGTTGCTGATAAAGATATATCGCGTTTTGATCATTGTAATTTGCGTGACGTTAAAGTTTTTTTAAATTCAAATTATTTTCCTTATGAAAACTTGAATGTCAGTTTCTCGGCTCAAAAATTTGCTATATTATATGAACAGTACGCTAAATTCCAACAGTCTTATTATAACCGCAGCCAAGCACCGTTGTTGAATCCACAAGACTTTATAAATAAAGCACCTCTGTTTGTTATCGACTGTTCTCGTCAAAATGAAACCTTAAAAACGGGTTCAGTCGATGTGCGGATTGAATTAGAGTGTGACACAGATATCCCTGACAATACCGCGGCTTATTGTCTTATTTTGAATGATAGTATTATAGAATATAAGCCGTTGACCAATATAACAAAGAAGATATCATGAAACTAGACCATCTATTCGTAGATGTTCAGGGGTTTAAATCATCTAAAAATGAATTTATTATTAAAGAATTTGCATACAGTACCTATGAACACACGCAGGCGTATTTAATAAAACCTCCATATTCATTTTCTACGTTATCAGAAAACGAAAAAAGGCATGTGAAATGGATAGAGAGAAACCTTGGCATTATGTGGCGTGAGGGGTATATCGACCACAGAGAATTTAAGAGAATGATTCATAATTTCTTGGAAGGCAAAAAAATATATGTAAAAGGTTTTGAAAAAATTAAGTGGATTAATGATTTATGTGCTGATTGTACTGTAATAGACTTGGGAGAGAAAGGTTGTTCTAATTTTCAATTAATGTATAAAAAGTATTGTATCGACAACAGCTCTTATAATTGTCTACATCATAAAAAAGCTTGTGCCTTAAAAAACGTTATATGTCTTAAAAAATATTATTTCGATATTATGCATATTTAACATTGTAATAAATTATACCTAATTTTCAAAAATAAATATTTACGTTTAATCATTTTTTTATTTTTTAACCCAGTCAAAATTAGTTATCATTTATTTTGAACGAAGACTTTTTATATTAACCCATTTTTAAATAATTGAATTTGTTTGTTTAAAAATATGAAATAAATGATAACGATTCATACCTGTGGCTAATAATAGTGTTAATCTATTTAAGCGATATTTACTGAAAAGATTTTTCTTGTGCATTTAATCATGATAATTTTATTTTCGTTTGAATTATTGCTTTATTGACATACTTACAAAAAAAATCTTTCCTGTTGACGTATCGCTTAATCAAAGGAATAAAACAAGAAAATTGTTGACCATATTTATTTTCAAAATTATATACAAAAACAGTAAAAACATTAATAACTAACACTATATCCGCACAACTTCTTGGATATCTTATTTATTACACTTTCTGTACTGTCTATTATCTCATCGTATCCGTCACTTGCCACATACTGCGCACTGAGCATAACGTTTTCACCGGTTTCGTCGTTTTGATCCGGCGCGGAGTCACTTATGTTAATTATTTGGATTTTGACAAGTCTGTTCCCCTTAGTTGCTTCATTGTTTATAACGAACGACGGCGGGTGACCTCGTACACTTCTCTTTACCACTTTGTTTAGCCTTAGTTTTGGTTTACTAGACTTGGTTTTCGTTTTGGCACTTGCAATTTTTTTTACAAATTCACTGACTTCTTCTTCTTCTTCATCTTCTCGGAATCCTAATGGACCCTGTGCATATTGCGAAAACATGATTTGAGTGTCTTGCGTTCCTTCCATATTCTGAAACAAAAGAAATCAAATAAATAAACGCATCTGGCAACACATATGAGCATTTTCATACGCTTACAAAACAATAATAGCAACAAAATAATACGAATAAATATTAAATAATGCCAATTTTACTTACCGAATCGGGAATGGATCAGCTCGTCTTAATTTTCAAAACTTTGGAACGACTTTACTCAGTTATGAATGTAGAGTGCAGAATGATAACTTACTATAACAGCCGCTATTTATAATTACAGTAATTTCATGCGTCAGCAAATTAAATTAACACGCGCTTCGGAGCATGCGGTGCATACCGCCGCGCTGCTTAATGCCGATCAAATTACAACGACACGTAAGGACTTGTTATAATTGGTACCAAATGCAATAAATGTGAATAGGTATATTTCACGTGTCAGCAAATTACCTTAGCACGGGCTGCATGCCGCCGCGCTGCTTAAGACACGTAAGGACATGTTTTAATTGATACCCAATGCAATAAACGAGGATAGGTATTATTTGCCTGTTCAACAGAACATGATTTTACTTACCATTATCAAAATATTACATTTAAAATTAAGCCTGAGCCCTGAGCTTTTTGATGACGGAAAACATCGTCAGGAAACCTCCGAAGCGAGAAAACTCAATTTCAACTCAAGTAAAATGTGTTTTCAGTCGGTATCCTCGCAGTCTATATATACTTAGGTGGGTGAAAGAAAAAAAGAAAACAAATGTTAATAACACTTCATATTTATTTATTAAAAAAAAAGAACAAACCATACAATTTACAAATCAATGTGTAATTATAAAAAATAAAGTACTTAATGATAATCTACTTATTTGGTATAGTCAGCGTCAAAAGTCGCTCATCTGGTCGTAGAGCGAAAAGGTACAAAAGTGATGAGCGGCTTTTGACGCTGACCCTACAACATACATAATTATAATTTTACAATAACGTAAGTACTCAACGTATTTTATTTTATTAAACACATTCTAATTTTTTATTACCCATTGGGTGCCTACGAAATAAAATTACAGCTCGAGGAAAGGTCGCTTAGATAACTACTGTACTAGAAAATAGACTCATGTCCCCAAGATTTGGTTGAAATTTTGTCTGATAATATATGTCGTTTATCGTCTTTGTTAGATAAAGCAACTTTATTGACAGATTGAGTGAAGATCTCGTGCCTAATCGATTTAAATAATATGTGTTTTTTCCGAACTATTTTATCATTGAATAACACATCCCGATAATCATTTAATGTTAACTCTTGAACTGCTGGTTTTTTTATTCCTTTAGCCTTTTTGATAAGAGATTTATCACTTTTGATACAGTATAGTTTAGAACGTAACCCTATAAACTCGGTAATAAGTTCTCCTCCTAACTCATCTTTGAATAACCCAGGAATCTTCTTGTTACGTAAAGGTATTTGCAAATCATTTACAGGGTTATAATTGCTTGTGTCAAAAAAGTTTAAAAAAATATTTTTTAAATCGCTGTAAAAGTCTGCAGTTTCGATTTTGTAAATAAAACTGTCGGTATCAGTGTAGCACAGAGTAACTTGATCTTGGTAGTGTTTTTTTATTACCGTGTAGTGAAATTGGTACATATGACTTTTAGAAAGTTCTAATACAGAGAATCCTACGTAGATTGGTTTATCTAAAATTACTTTTTCAGGCTTCATTTGTACGACAACCAAATTTTCAGACAACACTGTTGCACTATGGAAATTCGGTTTGGCAATTAATTTGTTAGCACAAGTAAACTTTTTTGTTTTGTTTTGACGGTCGTGCCACTTATTTACTAATTTGACGTCAACTCGCCGCTCACTGTCTTCAAGAGTTTT
Organism: Clepsis dumicolana; assembly: GCA_963691665.1. Classification (NCBI taxonomy): domain Eukaryota; kingdom Metazoa; phylum Arthropoda; class Insecta; order Lepidoptera; family Tortricidae; genus Clepsis; species Clepsis dumicolana. The sequence goes on along the minus strand of OY829515.1, from coordinate 14,364,822 downwards.
CCCAAAAACTGAGTTATTCATTAATTTAAAAAGGTCTTGTTGGAAAGGAGTAGTAGCTTTTTTTCTCAGTTCTGTATTTAAATGAATATACTGTTTTAAGAATGGACTTTGACGAAACCTTATAACGCGATGGATTTTATCAAGAGTTAAGCCGTTGCGTAAACATGTTTTCAGATGGACGTAATGAATGACGTATTCGTATTTGTTATATAAATTTGGGATCAATTTGGTCGTTTTTCCTCCTGGAGGAATAAATTTTTGTGCGCAAAATGGATAGTCGTTATGGTTATGGTGTAAATTTTCCGGATATAGCAAGTCAACTTCCAGAATAAATCCAAATGGAGCATCATCTTCGACAGACAAAATATCTAGTTGGGCAATTTCATGATGATCTAGAAAACTAAAATTAGACATGGGCAACGATTGACACATACTGTAACCATATAAGTTATTGCAATCGATATATACTAAAAACGAGTCTGGTTTATTCATGTCATAAGTTTCCATGTACTTATTATTAGCCTGAGCATATCTGGTCGAACACATGCAAATACCACCTCTTATTCCTTTTTGTATGAGTCGAATTATTTCTAATTCGGATATCAATTCAAGCTTAACTCCGGTTTTTAATAACATAGCATCAAACGATAAGCTTGGAGCAGTTAAATAGAATGCCGGATCTAAATGATAATTTAACTTGCAAATGAACCGAAAGTTCTCAAAAATATCTGATAAAAGCAACACATCAGTTTTTAGGTAAAGATCAGTATATTCTCCCATATCTTTGATTTTAAATTCGGACCATACAGATTGCGCATGTGCGTAATCTGAATCGCTTATTTGTTCGTTGGAAAGAGAATTAAAAAACAAGTTCTGTGATGGAAGCTCGGTCTCTGTAAACTTATCCCAGCTCGACATATAATCGTAAGGATAAATACCTTTGCGAGTTAATAATTTATTTTTTTTAGTTTCAGGATAAAACTTGTTCAAGTGAATAAAATCATCTTTATGTAAACCATTCGCTAATTTTTCCAAGCTTGTTCCTAAAAATTTAAAAGAGTCTACAAATCGAATTTGTGCATACTTTTGATCTGAAATCCACAAAAACTTAGTGAACGAAATATAATTTTCTTTATTTTTTGGGATTACTTTCACAGGCCCTGAACATTTACTAAGTTCCTGTATAAACAAATGACAATCGTAACCTGCTAAGTTATGAAAGAAAACAGGGACCAATTTAGGAACGCGAAAGCGCAGATTGCAGTACTGGTGCGCGGCACCGCGATAACGGCCCGTTAGATGACAGTGATCTCTTACTTTGTCTGCAAACAATAAACCTTTACACATATGACAATTTTTGGCACGTTCATGAGCTAAAGAATCTTCTACAGTAAATATCATGGGAATTTCTTTTTCTAAAACGTTATGGATGTCTTTAATATGTCTATATAAATAATCTACGAATTTCTGAGCACAATCTGGCCCTCGGTATTGAACAAAACGATTAAGTTGCTCATCATAAGAGCAAATTATATGGTACGCGAAAGCGGCTGGTAAATGTATTTGTTTATTTGTAGTAAAACTACTGTCAGTGTTAGGTTCACAGTTCTGATAGGGTTTAAGGATTGTCTCAAAGTCAGCATACACGACAAATGGAACGTCTTGTTTTCGTTCAAAATGCTTAAATTCGAGATAGGTGCCTTTCTCCGGAAGTACCGTAGCAACCCCACTACAAACGTGACTATTGAAACCGTGTTCAGTTTGAAAAAATATCAGACAGTCTTCGCAGAAATAAAGCTTAGCATGATGTTTGGTAATCTGACCGCGAGCAAGACGCGGTAAATTAGTAATCAAAACATAATGCGACTTATTACCGCGTTCGATTAAAAGTAAATTGATTCGATGTTTCCTTTTATATTGCGATCTGTATAGAGGTCCTACAAGAGTTCGGTTGTTTTTTAAAGAATATACGTTAATACTGATATCAATATTGTGATGCTCAAACGTAATGATATCGGCTAAAGTGACAGGGAAACACATATTATCAAGTTTTAATACGTCTTTAAAATGAGGATAAGATGATAGACGCTCGCGATGGTTTTGACATGGGTAAAGAGCAGCAACAACACACCAGAGAAAACAATAATTATCATGATTTTGAATATTAATGCAAGCTTTTTTATTTTTTATTATCTTAGGTAAGTCTATGTAAGATGACGCTTTCAATGGTTCATACTTATTTATGTTAACTTCTAAATACAAATTAGATAAGAAAGTCCAACCAGAATCGCGCTCCTGAAATTCTTCGATTTTTTTCTGTATACTAATAATTATTGTGTTTAAAAGCTCTTCGAATTGATAATTTTGATGTATAGGAAAATTTTTCGTTGCAAAAGATTTCATTTCCTGCTTGTCATCTTTAAACAAAAGAAAATCGCCAAAATATTCGAAATTTACTTTGAGGGACACATGTTTTTTAAGCGAATTTTCCAAAATTTTTTGCATTTTAGGTTTTACTGTAATCAAAAATGATTCAGGTAAACAAGACTTCAGCTCATCAGTTGCCATTATTCTATAAGATGCTATGCGACCTTTAAAAGCAGACGAAATTTCAACAACCTCATCGTTTAAATTTACACCCGAATTTTTTCTATGCTTATTACTTCTAAGGTGCCCTACCCACTTCCTGCTTTCTACTGTAATTGAACACTGAGTGCAAAAGGGCATGTTTTATGTAGCGACTTTGCTTAAGCTGTAATCCTGGTTTTATATGTTAAATACACAATTTGATAGTTTCAATTTTAATCAAATAATAAAAAGAGACAACCTGCAGTATCCGTT